>OZ024918.1:12675436-13376144 GCA_964017125.1 Flabesymbios commensalis | reverse complement strand
ATCATCATCATCATCATCATCATCATCATCATCATCATCATCATCATCATCATCATCATCATCATCATCATCATCATCATCATCATCATCATCATCATCATCATCATCATCATCATCATCATCATCATCATCATCATCATCATCATCATCATCATCATCATCATCATCATCATCATCATCATCATCATCATCATCATCATCATCATCATCATCATCATCATCATCATCATCATCATCATCATCATCATCATCATCATCATCATCATCATCATCATCATCATCATCATCATCATCATCATCATCATCATCATCATCATCATCATCATCATCATCATCATCATCATCATCATCATCATCATCATCATCATCATCATCATCATCATCATCATCATCATCATCATCATTATTATTATTATTATTATTATTATTATTATTATTATTATTATTATTATTATTATTTGCCTCGCCGCATGTTGAATATGGTAGAAACTAGTTGAATTTGTATTTCAAAGTGTTCAATTGGGTGAAAATCTAAAATCAATTTACATTTTTCCGCTCTGTGGTTTATCAGATGACCTTCATATAATACTGTGAACGGAAATTTGATTTGATATCAGGTTTTCAGTTGGTGCTGATTTATTCTATTGGTTTTCATTGAATTTATTTTTCTATCAGATCTTCGCCATCTATATAAAATGCGATACTAATGCGATTTGTGATCAGTTGATTTGTATGCCATTACAACCATGTCTCCACTAATTAAGGTAGAGTATAAACGCAATTGCTCACATTCACAAACAGCTATGCTCAAATAAGTCTATTTATCTAACTCTCCATATTAGCTCTTACAACACTTTAATGTTATTTTATAAACCATGGAGACCAACGGGTTTTTTTCAATTTAAAATCATCCTAAATGTCTTAGTTAGCTTTCTCTGCTTCATATGAAGACCTATCTTATGGATCTACGGACAATATACATTTTAATTCTTTTAGTGCGGGGACTGTCTTTAGACGTCATAATCTGACGTCTACAGATGTCATATTCTGACGTCTAAAATTGGTCCTCGCAATGAAAGGGTTAACCACATATTTCCAACCGTCATACACTCTCGCAATAGTTTTTATTAGATAATAATAAAACAACAAGAAATATTTTAAAAATAACGGTCGTATCTCCAATAAAACTGATCATGATTTCCTGGGTTTTTTCTCATAACATTCCATTGTGTTGCAGCTATTATTCGTGGTTGCCATGGTAACCCTGCTGGTCGCAGCTGTGGCTGCCCAAGCCTCAGCTGAAGAAAAAGACAAGCCCACCAGATGTCACCGCCTGTACGCTGATGACGGGACAGATGAGTTCGCAGGAATCGCTTGCAAGAAGTGGGGCTGTCCTCCTATCTGTTAACATCTTATAGGGTGAGATTCTCACAGAATCAGTATCTATACAAACCCTTAACCCTTTAACCGCCGGTGCCGCATATACTCGGGTTTTTGTTTTTTATTAGCACATTAAGTACCACATTTTAAATATGTTAAAGATAAAATGTGACATCAACCAGCAAGATTTGAAAAGGGTTGATTTGTCAAATCTGAATAATTTTCACTCACTTGATCGAGACAGCGAGACACAGCTTCAAGTGGGTGAAAATTCCAATTGAATAATTTGGCGGTTAAATGGTTAAAACCACACATAAAATGTCAACATGATAATAGACTAGAACTGCGTAAGTTTTGTAAGTTTTGTTTTGCGCGTTTTCAAGTTAAAGGAGAAATATGGACGATATTTAATTTCGGAGATGCATGTCCAAAATAAGAAATACAGAAATAACTGATCAACTGATAAATGGGATTTTCTGCACACTTGCTACGTTGTCACAGCAGCCATAATTCTAGTTTATGGACATGTTCACATATTATGGACATATCAACATGATCAAGAAGCGAAAATACATTTTTGGCTTTTGGATGATTTTTGACATGATTGTGTCGCTTTAACCCTGTAACCGCAAAGTTCGTCAGATTTGACAAAATGGAGGTCAATATCTTTTTGAAACCTTGCTGATTAGTGCCACGTTTGATATTTAAATTGTTAAGAAACTGGTATTCATCCCTTGCACTGCTGAGTTGTTTGTGAGTATTTTTCATTTATTGGAGACTGGGACTGCGGAAAAAAATGTTATTTTGTGAAAAAAAAGCTCCTCTCCCAAATTGAATTATTTGATTAACTGAGCATCTACCACAAGATATGTTACAAATTTTTGTCGTATTTTATTTAGTCCGAAATTTGCTTGAAAATGTATATATACACAGTCTTAGCAACACAAGGGTTAACCCTCACAGCGCGGGGATCGACTTTAGTCGTCAGAATCTGACGTCTGTAGACGTCAGATTCTGACGTCTAAAGTCGATCCCCGCATTGTAAGAGAAGAAATATGTCTAGTGACCGTAGACCCCTAACATAGGTATTTAAATGAAGCGGAAAGAGCTAATTAAGATATTTATGATAATTTCAAGGTGAAAAAACCCTTTGGTTGCAATGTTTTTTTACAAATTAACTCAGCGCTTAAACGGTTAAGGTGATAATAACAATTAAAGAAAGGACTGGCGGTTAAATGTGCTCTTTACTCCACCAGAGACTGAAAAAATAGATCACGGCAACACATCTTGTTTGGTTGGTATGTTATCGTCGGGTTCTGGGCTGCGCGGCTGCGGAATGATCCCTGCCAACACGATAAACTTAACTAATGTTGATAGAATGTTGGGCCAACATCGGAGACGGTGGGCCATCATTCTACCAGCATTCGTTCAACGTCTCGTGCGACCTGGTATTCGACTCCGCTGTCGCGCTCGTGGCTCACATGAGATACGAGTTGAATTGAGTTCATTGTTAGAATCACATCACCTCTTAGGGGGTCACCATTCAATCTCCAGGGGGGAGAGGGGGCTGGAGTATTTTTGAAAGAAATATTTTAAGACTGATTTTTCATGAAATAAATAATTATCTGAAAGACATGTTGTAAATAAATATTTAATGGCCCTAAAAAAATTGCCTCGCTTCGCTTGACATCATTAAATGACGCTTCAATTTGTATTGGCTTGCTTCGCTCGGCTACTTAACCCCCACATCAATACTAAGCAAAGTTGGGGATCAAACTTTGTAGAAAGAATTATTTTTTTTAGAAAGTGAAATAAATATTTTGCTTGAGGCAGAGTGTGAAACAGATAAGATATTGCAGACAGAAGGTGAAATAAATAATTTGTCCAGTTCGAAAACTCTAGCCCCCCCCTCCCTAGTAATTAAATGGTGGCCTATGTTTAGTTCTGTGGCAAATATAATACTCGTTTCGTCTTCAAACTATCTTTCAACCCTTTCAAGCCTGAATTTACCATCTTCATCCACTACAAGTCGCAAATTGCTGTCGCAATTCTCGACTTGTAGTGGATGAAGATGAATTGATGTGGTTTAACAAATAAAGAAAATTGCCATGAATTGGTAAGCCAGTTTCATGGGAATTTTCGTTCTATAACCCTTGGTTGTAAGAAAATCAAGTCTGTTTTTAGGGATGTAAAATGATGCTTGAATGCATCGTGAGGGCTCACAGGGTTAAAGGGATATTATAAAAACACAGTATGTTGTGTTTCAGATTCCTCTTGACGTATTCTGCTGACGGACTTTCCAATGGACGCATCACAAGACGCAAAGCTGCTATGCATAGATCTCCTCACTTATATTAAACTGTAATAAAATGTTGGTAACTTTCTACATAAATGTGATTTTTATCTTTTTACATTATTTACACATTCGTGATGACACTTGAAATAGTTACCAGTGGAATGAGAAGAAACGTATATATTGAGCATAAATATAGAGAGTGGGGAATGAACTGCTGAAGTTGGAATTGAAAAAAATGCATCGCAAATGGAAATGGAACCAGAAAATGATCGGAATTGATTGTTTTCGATTTGAGCAATAGTTCCCAATAATCATTACAGGAAACTCGTGACGTCGATCTAATGATTGCTTAATGTCTGGTCCAGCGATAACCTTTTCAGTGCGGGGGCCGACTTGGGACGTCAAAAGCAGGGGCCTAATGTCGGTCCCAGCACTGAAAGAGTAACAATGTCCGCAGACCCATAACATAGTAGTCCAGGGTATTTTTGTCAAAATATGGCCGAACCTGGAAATACCCGGAACTTCGTCAGTTTATGATAAATTTAAGCTTTACTAATGTAAATAATTCCATCCTTTTTTTTATAATTCATGTTAATATGTCATAATGATCAATTAAAAAGAGAAGATACATTAAATCGTTTGTGGACAGCAACATTTGTGCATTATTCCAATAAATTGGAGTCGAAATTGTACCAGGAGTGTATCTACATGGCTGTTCCACTAAAATGTTAGTTTACATGTAGTAGAATACCTAAGTTATTTAATTGTTCAATGCGTTTCCCATAATTTTAAAGAAGACATATTTGGGGAGAGATGATCATTCGCTTAGTTTACTTTCCGTTAAGTGATAGTTTATTGGCTTTCGGTCATTGATGATTTGCTATTGAGAATAGTATATCTCACACATTGTTTGTTGAACTTGCAAAAATAGAATCGCACTTTCCCAGCAAGCACATTCATCCAAAGCTGTTTCAATGTTGGTCCATCGTCTTCGACGCTGGCCCAGCATTGAAACAGCATTGGGTGAATGTCCCGTGTTTGCTGGAATAGCGCTGTATGTAAATGATAATTTGTTAGCTTCCACCACGTGGTTTATAGAAAATACGAGACGCAATATCAAACCATACAAACTTATTTTACTTTGTATTACTAAATTACTGTATATTGATTCCGGCATGTGAAATAATTATTTTTTATTGTTTTTCGCTGAATTACTGAAGCTTTAGTAATTTAATTTGTGGAGCAGAATTTAATAATTAAGTGTGGATATGCGTTCGATACGTCGGTGAAGATTTTCTGTGATGTGTCACATTTATCGTATTTATAATGTTATAATTATAGTAGAAAGATGGTCAATAATTCGATTATCACTTTTTTGTATAATAAATTATGTAATTACTCATATTGCCAATTTCAATGTCTCAATAATGAGGGTAAGCTAATGAGTTAACATATTTCGCTCCTTATTGTCCCCAACATTTCCTTTGATATGTTATAGACTATCCAATATTTGACAGCTTTCTTTTTTATCACCTGTGCATAGAATGAATGAGAATTTATGTTACCTTTGGTGGCAATATCGTGACACAAGGACGTCGTGACTATGTCCTAAGCTTTCCAAAATATATAATACATCATGCCATATCTAGACAGCATTACACACTTCTTCAAACATGTGAATATATTGAAGAGCTGTATGGTAAACCATAATTATCAGCATCTGGGACATTCGAGATTTTGCATCTGGAAGTAGCCGTACATAACTGAACCAAATGAGCCGCTACATGATGTTTATGAGCGGCCATGTTGAATTGATTCAAATAAGATAATAATGTTTTTCCAATTGCTGAAAAGTAATTTTTCAAAGCTCCATAAATAAGGTCTATCTTGAATATACTACCAGCTCAGCACTTAGTGTAAGTCATGGATTTAAAAACATAACATCTTGACTTCTGGTAAGTGTTATCTTATGTTGTTATATCATTACATCTCCAGTCACACAAAAAAAGTTGAGCTTCGGACTTTTTTGTGATACTAGATACCTTATAGATGAACTTGGTTAATAAAAATGACTGCCCTCTCGTAGTTCTAGGTCAAGTACAAAAATGCCCTGGACTATATGTATCCAATGAAGCGGAAAGAACTAAGATATTTATGGTGATTTCAATTTTTAAAAACCTCTTGTTTCTTGGCTTATATAGATAGTCCAGCGTTTTAACGGGTAAAACAATATTGGTTCCGCGTCTTGTGTATATTGGGATAACTTACAAACGTTTGCATGCTAAGCAAACGATTTGAGATTGTTAATTTTAGCATACTTTCAGGACTAGGTTGTGGTGAAAGACCAGTCAGTTCGGCTGATGCCTCGTGACCTGGAGGGAATAGGCTCGAATATTGGTAGGGCCAAATGCTGAAAATCTGAGATCTAGGCCAGCCGCTTTGTGAATGCCGAGCACAAAAAAATCACCACACTGACTGCCATTGATAATCCAGCACTCACCAGGTGGGTCTATAATCTGATAGCGTGTATCGCTATGATGATACGTGATGGCCAGTGACCTTTTCAGGAAAATATATATACATTTTTGCCATATTTTTACATAAATTATTACAGGCATCTTTATTTAAAAGTTTTCCTATAAAATTTGACCAACAAAACCTCAATAATAACATTACATACCCCTCCACTGTGATATCTTTATGTACCGTCTGAATATAGTCTGTTTGTTGCAATTAGACAGGAAAAGAAGACTACATTTCCCCTCACCATCCATGTGTTTGGGGAAGCACTATTGCAAAGCTGCATAATCTAAAAACCATAAATTTTATCAAGTATTCCGTGTTGCTGACAGATTTACCAGTAGGTATAATATTAAAGCGACACAAACAGGCTAAAATCATCAAAAACTCGGTAATTTTTGCTGGCTTCTTAATATGACCATATGATGTAAACATGTCGATAGACTGGAACTTCTTTTTTTTTGTTGCGCATTTACCAGTTAAGTGGGATAGTGACGAAATCCCCGTATTTTTTTATTTTAGACATGCATCAAGCATTTCAACCCTTGTGCGGCTGAATTGCTTTCTTCTGTTTTTCATGCGTTTTGAGTTGGAATTGCTAACGCAATGTCCAGCTTAAAAAGACGAACAATAGTTCTATATATAAACAAAACCTTAACATCTTAAATTGTCATTTCCTTTTATGTGGCGAGGTTTTCTTCGGAAACGACTTCTTCCGGACTCAATGATTTCAGATGGCTATTTGAGTATTTTGAGTATTTAAATTGCGCCTTATCTCAATTGATACTAAGGAGCATAGAGCGCTGAACATCGAGAGTAACTTAAGAAGGCATGTTAGCATTTAAATTCCAGCTCAGTCTCCTGGGAGATATACAGCTGAGCTGCCACTTTGAGTCGCATCAAGCTATTCTCATCCCAAGCAAATTCGCCTTATGTCAGTCAGACGAGCCATCTGATTTGCGTGGTACTCTGAGCCCCACGATATGACATCGCTGCAAGCATGTCCTAGTGTATACAGCACCTGGTAGTCCCAGGCGGTAACCCATCCAATTATAGACCGGGTCCGGCGTTGCTTAACTTCAGTGATCGAGTCGACACCGATGAGCTAACGCCGTATTCTGTGTATTTACTCCTGGCGATCTTCGTTAGAAGGTTGCATTCGCTACCATAAATTTTCATTTGTTTTTGTCCGCTGATGTTTTCTTTGGAAATGATTGCAATCGTCGTTTTGCGATCATGTAACCATTGTGCTTATAGCTATTGAATTATTTTCACTATTTTTTCATTTGTTTAACCCTTTAACCGCCGGTCCCGATTATATTCGGTTTTTCATTTATTTATCAGCACTTAAATTACCAGTTTTTGAACATGATACAGATAAGGCGTGATATCAAGCATCAACATTTGAAAATAGACAACCTCCATTTTGTCAAATCTGAGTAACTTCCCCCGACTTGAAGTTGTGGATCGCGTAAGCGAGACACAACTTCAAGTGGGTGAAAATTTCAATTGAATAATTACGCGGTTAAAGCGTTAAGACTGGAATTGCTGACGCAAATTCCAGCTTCGCATGACGAAAAAATTGTCTATTTGTGTAAAATGCTCATCAAAAGCAACATTTAATTTATTGAACCCTTTAACCGCCAAAATATTCAAGCTGAATTTTCACTCACTTGAAGTTGTGTCTCGCTGACGCGATCCACAACTTCAAGTGAGTGAAAATTATTCAGATTTGACAAAATGGAGGTCAACTGTTTTCAAATATTGCTGATTGATGTCACAGTTTATCTTCAACATGTTTAAAAGGTGGTGCTTAATGTGCTAATAAAAAATGAAAAACCGAATTTATGCGACACCGGCGGTTAAAGGGTTAACTGAGCATCAATCACAAACTATTTTGTGGAAATCAGTGGTTTTTTAATTGGTGTGAAAACTGCTTGAAAACATATACATGATTATGTGAAACGGTTATCCTTACAGTGCGGGGATTGAATTTAGACGTCTGAATCTGACGTCTATAGATTTCAGATTCTGACGTCTAAAGTCGATCCCCAAACTGAAATATTTATAATGGCAGTATACCCATAACATAGGTATAAAAATAAAGCGAGAAGAACTAAGACATTTATGATTTTAAGTAACCCCTTTGGTCTCCATGGTTTATACAAAAATAAGGCCTTAACATGATTCAGTGGCATTTCGTTCTCTTTGAAGCATGATTTTATTATATGCGTAGTGGTCCAGCAAAACAAATTAGGAAAAACTGAATGATAACCTGATAACTGGGGTAGCAGAGTGCGACTGTTTTCAATACACATGATAATTCCACGATTAAAGCGCCGAAGTAGCTATATAAACCATGGAGGCCAAAGGGTTATTTTTATTGGAAATCATCATGAATGTCTTAGTTAGCTCTTTCCGCTTCAATTGAATACCTACATGTATGTTATGGGTTCACGGCCATTTTATTATTCATATTTTACTCTTTTAGTGCGGGGATCGACTTCAGACGTCAGAATCTGACGTCTACAGACGTCACATTCTGACGTCTAACGTCGATCTCCGCGCTCTAAGGGTTGAGGACAGATAAATACATGAGAACGCTACATGCAAATTAAAAATTTATTTGATATAAAAATAAGTTCTCGACATCGATAAACTGTTTTGACATCACCAAGCAATAAAATTATGATGTCACATACTGTCGCGCAAAAAGCAAATAAACACTATCTGATTACCTTTCAAGTAAGCAGTTACTGTTGTTTGCCTTTGCACTGCGGATGTGGCATATCCCAGAAAACCCGAGACATTGGCCCAATGTCCGAGACATTGGCCCAATGTCGTTCCAATGTGGGGCCAGCGTCTGCGACGCTGGCCCCACATTGGAACAACATTGGGGATCAGGCTATACTGCTGTGGGGGCGTCTCGTCCTGTTCACAAGTGTACGTGTCGATGAATCGATCCGGTTTCTATTATTGTCACCAGTTCTATTGAACGTCACCGACGTGGATTGCAGCGCAGGATGGCTACTCTTAGGACGAGTGGTCCCCCTGAAAGAACGAGAAAACTTATTCCTGTTATTTCTGACCGCTCTGCGCTCCAGAAACGCCTTAGGATAGTTCACAAATCCCTCAGTCCACGCGTCTTGCTTGTAAATGTACTTCTCGTAGAGATCTTGCCTGGCTTTTTCAGTGTCGCTGAGGCGCTTGACAGTGAGGGCGATCAGATTCCAGCCTCCCATAGATTTGTTTTTGTTCTCTTCCAGAGCTTTCTCCTTCACACGCTGACTCAGTAGACGCCATGCCTTCTTCCCTGTGCTCATCTCACTGTGCTTTAGCTGCCTTGGCTCAGTCTCTTCTTCCTCTTCGGCAATCTCTTCCGCATCCTTCGCTAGCTCCACCATCGCCCTCATCTTGAACTTCTGCATCTTCCCCACCATGCTGATGCGATCTTTAATCGATTTCTTTCGCATAATCTTCTTCTGTCTCTCCTCTTCCAGCTCAGTCATGACCTCCTGAAATGGTTGGCTACTTTTCTTTGCGAGTTCTTTCGCCTGGAAGCTGACTGAGTCCGTGTCTATACAGCGGATGTGCTGTTCAAAGTCCCTCCACAGGACATCACTACACTGTGACTGATTGTCCTCTTCCACCATGACGCTGGTACCACGGCAACCATAGCTACTCCCGGCTGCCTCTGATTGTGACAAGACACGTGATCGCCGCCCATGATGTAGATAATTACGATGGATAGGTCTTACATCAGAATCAGAATCTGACTCTGAATCTCTGTCACGCGGCGAACTTCTCACTCCTCTAGAATGTGGGTTGCTGCTTTTTCTCGGCGCTGGTTTAACATGGTGTGCCGATTTTGCCCTGCAGCCTTCCTGTTTCCCTTCAGTCTTAGAAGTGGGACATTTAGCCCTGTTCCCTGTACGGAGAAAATGAGCTTCATGTTGCAATTTCAATGACGAATCTAGATCTGAAAAATCGATCTTGTTCAGATCATCGTCTTCCAATCGTCGTAACTGCGGATATAACGGCTGTGGCATGATAACTGAAACCAAAACAAACAAGATAATGCTAGAACATCTTTTATGTTGTGATTCAAAACAAAAACATCCAATCATTTATATCCATATAATTATGCTGACATAGAGAACGGGTCCAAATTATATTATAAAGCTTTATTTCACAATCTAGTGTGCGAGTGAGTGAGTGAGTGAGTGAGTGAGTGAGTGAGTGAGTGAGTGAGTGAGTGAGTGAGTGAGTGAGTGAGTGAGTGAGTGAGTGAGTGAGTGAGTGAGTGAGTGAGTGAGTGAGTGAGTGAGTGAGTGAGTGAGTGAGTGAGTGAGTGAGTGAGTGAGTGAGTGAGTGAGTGAGTGAGTGAGTGAGTGAGTGAGTGAGTGAGTGAGTGAGTGAGTGAGTGAGTGAGTGAGTGAGTGAGTGAGTGAGTGAGTGAGTGAGTGAGTGAGTGAGTGAGTGAGTGAGTGAGTGAGTGAGTGAGTCTTGTCTTAGATTTATTATATACAGATAAGCCAATTTAAACCGGATTGAACTTCTGTGGTATATGATAAACACTTAGGCCTATATTCAATTTACTTGACTAAGAATTGAAATATCTTTATTACTCATTATTGTATATACTATTTCGCAAAGACGAAGTGTAATAACTGCTCACTTGAAAAGTGGGCAGTTACTGCCTTTTGGCGGTAGCCCATATATATTAGTATAGGCTTTAATAATACGTTGACATGAATTTTATCTATTTTTTATAGTACATATAGATGTTTTAATAGATGCTTTAATGTCGACAATTGAGCAGCACCAATGATAGCACCAAACAAATAATTTTGAAAATACATATTAGAACAAATGGGTACCTCACCTTTTCAGGCTTACATCAGTGTGGATTTGAATCGCTACATTGCTCTTTGTATATAAGTGCAGGTGGTGGATGGGTACATTTCAACGTATACTTACTGTCAACACCACAGCGCTGTTATGAAGGTCTATTTAAATCCTGACGTACATATAAACTGGTTGTCTATCATGCTTACAGGGTCTGGACTACATGGATCAGATCCAGGTGGTCGCTGCTTCACCTGTGATGTACCCCGCTGAGAACTGACCACACTTGACCACTGCACCAGGGGCTTCCAGGACAATACCTCTTTGTCAAAGATCACCAGAACACAACCTGCAACACACGGTCAATGAAGCTTAACCTTTACAGCTCTGATTTTTTTTAAACCATGGAGAGCAAAGGGTTTTATTCAATTTAAAATCATAAATATCTCAGTTTGCTCTTTCTGATTCATTTGAATACCTGTGTTATGTGTCTACGACCATTATAAATATTTTACTCTTACAGAGGAAGGATCGACTTTAGTCGTCAGAATCTGACGTCTACAGACGTCAAATTCTGAGGACTAAAGTCGATCCCCGCGCTGTAAGGGTTAACCCTTACAGCGGTGAATAATTGTGATAAATGTCATGCAGAGTTGGGGATCAAAGGGCTCTTCACATTAGCCCTTTTATCGCGAAGCACGATTGTAGTCATTTTTAATCCATTTTATTAGCCGATCAAATCACAGTTACTTGGAACGAAATGAGTGTTTATACATTTGCAATTTTTTGGTCTCAAATTGAACGAGTATCAGTATTTTCACCCACTTGAAGTTGTGGGTCGCGGTGGCGAGACACAACTTCAAGTGGGTGACAATTACAATTATTACATTTAGCGCTTCAAGGGTTAAGCTCCCGCGTTACTTCATAGCATACTTTCAATACAAATAAAAAAATAATATGGTGAATGCCATCATAATAAGTTTGTTATAAATTTACACGTTTCTAAAAGTGTTCTACTTGTATTTATTGAAAAGTTTTCTAAGCTTTCCAGAGTGTGTTTTTTTTGGTACTATTAGCAATAATAATGCAGCAAAACATATATTACATTTATTAAACTTATCTTTCACACTTTAAATAAAGGGTAATTCTCGCGTATATACATTTTATTCTGGATGTCAAAAGTAGTAATTAAGGGTGTTGGTCACTTGTATTTGACATCCTAGTATACACAATTTAATTTACGATTCCATATTTGTTACAATAATTATGCGTATATATAAAGCCTAATAATAGCCTTCATTTAATATATTACACTCGTTTTCTTTTTTGTATATTAGTCAAGACAATTTCTGTCACCTTGAGCACCTTGAGGTGGAAATTGCGGCAGCAATTCACACTTCATAGAAACCCCTGGGTACCAGGAAAGTTAAATCAACGTTCGCTTCAGCGATGCAAAAAGCGCATTTCAGAAAAGATTTAGATTTCGGTCCAAATACATCAGATTCGAGTGACATCATGTGGATACCGCCGTGCAACGCCAAAAGGCTGTACCTGTCTATTTGATTGTCGATTAGTTACGACCCTTGTGAAGAAACTGCAGTGAATGAATCATGACCCCAATGAATATTAAATCCTGTTAAATTCCGGTGAATGAATTCAACACAAAGTGTGCTGGATATGTGAGGTTGGCACATATTAAGCGAAGCGTGTTTATTCTGCTTAAATGTCAAATATTATTCTGATGTTAAAAATTTGACCGTGGTTAGGTTTAAACAGGGTTATCAACACCATGACTATTTTGCAAACAAGCTCACAGCAAAATTACATTTACAGAGCACGGGCATGTCCTGTTAACGGGTCAGCATCATAATATTGATCCAATATTACCTACATATTTTTCAATTACAAAAAATCCCGATCAATTCTATCACGAAATAGAGAAAATTGTGATGTATTCTGCCTTGCAAAAGACAAACGACAGTATTACTTTACAAGTAAGCAGATATAGCCTTTTGCCTATTAGCGCAGCATAGGCCTGCTGATCTCAAGATATTCAGTGATACAACATCCTACTCAGTCCCCTGCGCTGGGTTAAAGTTGGGACAGTGTCGACTAGGGTGGCCCAACATTAATCCGCCATTTTGTCAAACTAGTGTCTTTATTTCCCTTTTTTGGACAGGATGTTGTAAAATTCCCTGACGTTTCCTTGTCTTTCCAGCCTTTAGAAGTCAGAATCTCTGCGATCTGAAGACGGTCCTCGCGCCGAAATAATTAAAGCCTTGATAATGGCCGTATACCCATAACATAGATATTCAAATAAAGCGAAAAGAGCTAACTATAAGTCATTTACAGTGTTTTCAAATTGATAAAAAAAACCTTTTGTCTTTGTTATTTCTACAAAAAATATTTCAGCGTTGTAAAGATGTAATGGGAGCCTCTGGGCTTGCTGTACAGATACTATTATGTAGTTTGTATTTATATTTTTTATTGTTTATTTTTTTTATTTTTTATTTGACTTCCCAGTTGAAAAACATGCAAAAAATGGTACAATAGCCTTATTATTCATTGATTATTTTGTTTTCTAACATGTTGTCAACAACAACGGAGACATTTCGAGACGACCCCTACGAGGCCTGTCAACTAGATTGATGAATTAAAATGATATGCTAAAATAATATATAGCTGTATAATATAAAACCAATTGTTCACCAGTTATATGTGTTGCCATAGTAGTGGGTAGCAGCAGGCCGCTGGTCAAATAAATGTTCTTCAAGAGTTTGAATGTATTTTGCTGATAAATTAAGTGCGAACGTGGGAGTTCACCCAGGAAACGCCAAGTGTACTAGAAAATAACACATTTGTGAATGCTCCACAACAACGTCATTGTCATTCTAGTCAGCGATGATGGATGGCAGTGAGAGAGAAAGAGAAGGATTATCGCGAAGTTTGACGTGTATCTCTCGCCTCAATAGATTTCTATGGTGTCCTTGTTTTCATGTCCCACGCGCATCAAACAGTTTATTGTGATCGAGGATCAGTGACGTACATCTACGGTTAGCTTCACACCAATACTGGCCCAATGCCGGGCCAGCGTTGATAACGCTGGCCCGGCATTGGACCTGTATTGGTTTCTGTTTGCAGGAGGTAAGATCCCTGTCACTAATGCGGTCACACAGCGGCCATTGTGCAAGAGCTTTTATCAGCTTTTAGGTCTGAATTTCATATGTAAATCAGTCACAAATCCCATCACTATGACTGGATATGAATCATACCTATCTATTTGTATTTTCTTTTTGTGAATACAGAGGTGTTTTGGTGTCACCATGTCCATTTGTCCTGCATTGATATGGATATATATATTATGCTACAAAAAACGGAACGTGTATGAATCATCTTTGTATGTATGTCTTGGTTATGCAGACCGCATTGCCATTGTCGGATACACATAAAAAATAATAATAACACATGACTCAGTAAATCCCTTATTACAGCTTGCAATATTTGTTTGTAAATATTTTTTTATAAAAAAAACAGTCACAGCAGAAGGTGAAAAATCTTAAGAAAGGTTTAAAAAATATTATGATAAACTTTTATCTCAAAATAAATCTAATAAATCGTATAAGACATTTTCAATCAGCAGCTCGAGATAAAAAGGTTATAGCCTCTGGATTTAATACTTTTTTGTCAATATAAAACCAAAATTAGCTAAAGATATTGAAAAAACCCCAGAAGGAGCAATTTTTGATATTAGGAATAACCCCTCAGTATCATTTTTCTTAAACCTGTTACTATACATGAAGTGTTAAACACTGTAAACTCTAAATAAGACATTCATGGATCATTTTGGCATTATCTTTAACATTTTAACTTTGCTTTGTTAAAAGAGTACATTTCTTTTTCTAGTCAAACCATTAGGTCATATATCTAACCATTCTTCTGAAATGAGAAAGAAAGACTAATTACAAATTATGGACCAGTTTATCTACTAACACAATTCTCAAAGATATTAGAAAAACGTTTTAATGATCGTTTGGATAAATTTCTGAAGGTGAATGATGCATGATCTAATAACAATATTACAAATATGGTTTCAGAAATAATTATTCAGCTTGCATGCTCCGATCGACTTACACGAACAACTGACAAAGTCGATAGACGATAAACAATGTACAAATGTTTTTATTTTTTATTTAAAAAAGTATTTTGATATCATTGATCAACAATGTACAATCTGTGTTTTTATTGATTTAAACAAAGCTTTTGATACCACTGATTTCACTGTTGATACAAAAACTAAACTGATATAGCATTAGAGGTAAAGTTAATTCATGGTTAAGGGGTCTTATCAAGGTAAAAAAATGATAAAAATCCGAGAAAAACTTGGAAGTGGGTGAATGGGGCAAGTCTCAACACGATTTTGTGTGTGTGTTTTTTGTACATGTTTCCAAAAAAATTTTATATGAAGGGTGGATGGGTGTGGTGTGGCCAATCCAATTTTATTTTTATTTTTATAGCTTGACAAGACCCCTAAAGAAAAATCTCAATATGTGTTTTATAATAATGAAAACTATGATCCGATAACTATATGTTGCGGCTTTCCATTGGAACCAAATTGTTTATTTTATATAATGATGATATGGTCAATGCATCAAAGATTTTCAGATGTATTGTATTTGCTGATAATAAGAACTTATTTCGTTCAAGTAAAGACTTTGTGAATTTGAGTGTAAGTTTCTGCAATGAGTTAATGGAGCTGGAAAAGTGATTTGTTTTAAATTCTTGATCATTGAATAGCATTAAGGCAAATTAGATGATTTTCTGTAAAAGTAACCACAAGAAAAACATTCAAATTATTATTGGAAACAAACTTATTTATAAGGTGAATGAAACCAAATTTTAGGTGTTATTATTTATGATCAAATAAATTGACATATACAAAAAATTGTGACAAAACTACACTATTATATAATGGAGAGGGCTAGTAAATTATTAAATATGGCATCACTAACTATTCCATAATTATAATAGTTTATCTTTGCATATGTGCTTTACTGTTGTCAAATTTGGGGGAGTACCAGTGCATATCTTTTAAATAAAATAGCACTGTTACAGACAATAATTATTTGAATGGTTCCCAGAGCTTTTAATCAGGAACACACAACCATTATTCAAACTGTCAAACATTCTTATTTTTCAGATCTACTGAAGTATGCTATGGCAATTTAAATGTTCAAGGCTCATCATAATCTTCTTTCTGTTGGTATACAAAATGTTTTTAAAATTCATATAAATATAAGATCAAGTAGGAGAAAAAACATGTTTACCATAAACTACTACTTCACAAAAATAAGGTTGTGGGATGATTTACCTGTTCATATAACCAATATTTCGTCAATTTATCTTTTAAGAATAATATAAAGCGCGGCTACTTGCAATGTTACTGAGTTGTGGTAACAAGGTTTAGTTGTAAATTATTACTATTGGGCTGTTTGACTATTATATATTGTTAGAGTACGTATCATGTGCTCTTAACATTTTTGTTATTGACATGCCATAGGCTTATTTTCGATGTCTCATTATTGCTTTTCAAACATAACGATAATATATTAGACTAAAATGGAAATAATTAGTGGCATATAGGCTAGAACTTTGTTGTAGAGGGTCATTGTAAAAGTAAATTTAATATTAATGTTATATGTTGTATATGTTTAAGTAGGTGGTGATTGATTGGCGATTAATACCATGTGATATGAGGTGGTCACGTGGTGGGTATCGAGAACTACTCTAAACCCCGAAAGTCCTAACTACGTTTGTACTGCTCTGCAAAGTTAGAAGGCGGTACCGGCCTACTTAAGCAGATATAGGCTTACTGCCTTTTGGCTTTCCAGGGCAGTATAGCTGTTCTTAGCCTTTTTGTTTGGCTTTCAAACAAGAATGTCATCTCACTCATGGTTCCATCCCCAAGAGGTTCTCCTGGCCCAATTTAGCCTGTATGTGCACAAAAGTGGCATAAAGCCCGATTCATTTCATTTTCATTTTATTTCAAACAAGAAAATAAAAGAGCCTGGCATATGTTCTTGAGTAAACTGCACAAGTGTAAGTGATTTTCAGTCATTTGAGTTGTGGGTCGCGGTAGCGAGACACAACTTTAAGTGGGTATAAATTTAAATCCTATAACTAAGGGGTTACTTAAAATAAAATGGGAAAAAGGGCACACATATTGTCATTTTATACAGTGATCAAACTGACGTAATATTTCTCATTTATTTAAATTTATTAATCGCGATAAGGGTGAGCATTTATTCAACGGCTGTAATTGAATATTGTGTGGAGCCTCTGTGACCGAGAGCGTGCTCGGCCTCAGACCGCCAGGGATCGAATGTTGAATCCTGTGTCTGAAGGGCAATGTCACCTCATTCATCTCACCATCCCCCGGATGTTTCCCTGGCCCAGTTTAGCCTGTATGCGCACAAGGGTGGCCTAAATCCCATTCATTTCATTTCAACGGTTATAATATGTCATAAAACAATTACATCGCCCCAGCTGGGGCGATGTAATTGTTTTATGACATATTAGATGTCCGAGTGTCGGAAGTGGCACTCCACTAAGTGACACTTACGACACCTTATCTGCTAGGGATCGATACGATGATTATATTATTATCAAAATGATATATTCACCTGACATATATATTCCTCGAATTGTGACCATATGATCTATTTTGATATGAATGTCACCAGGTTATATAAAACTGGTACAATGTAGATCGCAATACCCAGACTGAATGCATCTAGAAATCCAATATCGCCAGATCATTTCACGACATCATCGATTTTCAATGTGTTATTCCAACCATCAACACACACTCCACGTTGCATTGCTGCGACCACCAACATACACTCCCTTTTCAATGCGTTATCCCAGCCATCACAATAATTCAGTAAAAGATGAATAGGGTTGTATATGTTATGATTTAGAGTGGAGAGGTTACTACGGGATTGACATCCCCTCCTCGCACCTGTGTGTCAGCATGTCAACTGGATCGCTGATCGTCTGGGAATGGTATATAAATGGCTGAGGGGGGGGGGGGGGGCATACAAAGACAAACAGCAATAACTGTTTATTTGTGAAGTAAGCAGTTACTGTTGTTTATCTATAAGCTCAGTGGGAGGACAATAGGGACACACAAGGACGAACAGCAGTAACAGCAGAATAGGGACAGCAGGGGTCAGCAACAATCATTATTCTGCGAATATAAACAGCAGTAACTGCTTACTTTAAAAGTAAGCAGTTATTGCTGCTTGGCTTTGCACTGTGGTATTATTCTCTGATCCATGGAATGGAATGCCCCGGTGCATTTATCTCTTGCACTGTTAAAACCGCACTTCGTTTTAATCAAGAAAAATGTCATACCGAATGTAGAAAATGATGTGACAAGAAAATATAATACAGATTGTTTTACCACATTATTCAAGAAACTACTATCAAAGATCACTTGAAAATCGAGGTGACCAAATTCTGCTTACAAATTCAGACACTAGCACTTTAGTGTGTGAGAAGAATCACTTCGACCTCATGATGGTTGTCTAGTTTATTTATTTTAAATATTTTTTATTTTAGAGGAACTGGAAATAGTGTCAATAACTACAGCTTCAATATGTGCAAGGGGATAAAAAATAAGACATTATAGATTAAGCTGAATGGTTACCAGGTAAAAGTTGGATTGTTCACACCAGGTTATGATTTAAAATGGAGATTAAGTAAATTATTATAATATTTATAAAATATCTTAATGCGCTTCGCATGACACTAAACTGCGTGAAAAAAGCCACAAGACAGTATCTGCTTACTTTACTTCACGAGTAAACAGATACTGCATTTTGGCTTTGCAGAGCAGTATAGGGATTTGCAGTCGTCATGGGATTTATCTCGTCCAATTAACGCAGCGTGTGTCCATGTCTGGCTCACTGATCCACAATACAAATCGGTAATGCTCCCGCTGTTACATAGACTGCGGTGATCACATTCCTCGTAAATACAATACATCGACCCAAAGCTGGACCAAGGTTGGGCCAGCGTCGTTGACGCTGGCCCAACTTTAGTTCAACATTGGTTCGATGTCTTGTGTTTCTGGGATATTCATCGTAACAGCGGACATACACTGAACGATAGGTCGCCACAGGTTCTGTATTTAGCCTGTACTAAAGGGCGTGTAGCCTATAACACTTTCTAAACTGGAAACGAAAAACATGATGATAGACTTTTTGCAGTCACAGAATCATGACAGAGCAGCAAAATTTTGAATTTGTGAAGAGGGAATTCAGTCTACACAAATTCAAAATACGCCGTACGGATTCTTTAAGTGTTGAGACACTATCGCTTTAGCCTAAAGCGACAGTGTCTCAACTCGTACGGCATTCCAATAAGGAACATATGTGATATAAATGATAAGATTTTATGAAGCCTTTTTTGTTGCATATCTGGCAGCTGTTTTCTGCAAATGGTCATTTTATCTGTGTTTAAATAAGGGATACGGGGGCACAACACACATCCTTTTTTATTTGGCGTTTTGCTCAAATATTTAACGGAATATATAACGACGGAATAGCCGAATGTTTGTATGAGATACAGACTTGGGGTTTATGTTAAGTTGGAACACTAGGTTCTTTTTGCCATGCAAAGGCAAAGAGGCGGTAATTGCTTACTTTCCAAGTAAACAGTTACTGCCCATTGGGTTTGTAGAACAGATTTAGTAGTTACACATAACATTCAATGGTGACATTACATTGTAAACATGTGAATGTTAGTGATTCTATTTGTATCAGAAATATATATTCTCCATTTGCTATCAGAAATATATATTCGCTGAGAAGGGGCTCCATTAGACATGTTGACATTTAATTGTCCACCCAAGGTTATCACTGCTCTGCCGCATACTAGGTCCTTACGGCTATCACTGGCTGTAATGTGAAGGAAATAATCGCACTTTTCACAGTCTATTTACCCCGCGGACATTAGATTATCGGCTATTTGTTAGGTTGTAACCGGACGGCTCTGTGTCAGGCCGGCCGATAAAGTGACGACCAACTGATTGACTGACCACTTGACAATAAACAAATCAATGTGGGTGGTCGATAACCGCACGAGAGTGCGAAGGCAGTAACTGCTTACTTGAAAAGTAAGCAGTTACTGCTGTTTGTCTTTGAACTGCAGTGAAGTACTTCATGACCCGCGTGGACACTTCCACACCCTCTGTTACCGCATTGACACTTCTCCAGATCCTGGTCTCTCCGTCATTAGTACCAGCAGGATGCAGAATAGAAAGTTTCAAACAAAAGGAGTGCAAGGGGATATTAATAACTATTATGAAACTAAAATGTTGTATGGGGAAACATGAGCAACCCTAGATAATTATTTTTGGCGCATTATGTTAAAATTCCACGAATCCCATGCTTATAAACTAATAAAATACCCATACACATAAATAATCAAGTTGCACTCCATTTAACAGTGTTTAAATAAATTTATTTTTCTCATAAGAAAAAAAATATTCACTATATATATGTAAATTATGTTGTGCACTTCAATTGCATAAAATGTGTGAACTTGTTGTGCCGAATTGCTTGTTTCTCTTTTTCATTCATTCGACAGCTAGTAATTGCTATCTATTCCCCACATGGACACATCACCACTATATATTCTTCACATGGACATCACACCACTCTCTATCCCTCACATGGACATTACACCACCCTCTATTCCCCACATGGACATTGCATCACCTTCTATTTACCACATGGACATTGCACCACCCTCTATTCCCCACATGGACATAACACAACACTCTATTCACCACATGAATATAACACTACCCTCTATTCTTCACATGGACATCACACCAATCTCTATCCCTCACATGGACATTGCACCACCCTCTATTCACCACATGGACATTGCACCACCCTCTATTCCCGACATGGGCATAACACAACACCCTATTCACCACATAGACATAACACCACCCTCTATTCCCCACATGGACATTACACCATCATCTATTCCCCACATGGACATTACATCACCATCTATTCCCCACACGGACACCACACCACCCTATATTCCCCACATGGAAATTACACCACCATCTTTTCATCACGTGGACATTACACCACTCCCTATCCTCCACATGAACACTACACCACCCTCTAATCTCCACATGGACATTACACCACCCTCTATTCCCCATATCGACATTACACCACCCTCTATTCCCCATATGGACAATACACCACTCTCTATCCCCCACACGGACAATACACCACTATCTATTCATCACATGGACATTACACCACCCTCTATTCCTCACATGGACATTACACCAACCTATATTCCCCACATGGACATTACACCCTCCTCTATTCCTTACATGGACATCACACCACCCTCTATTCTCCACATCGACCTTACACCTCCATCTACTCCTCACATGGACAATACACAACCCTCTATTACTCAAATGGACATTGCACCACATCTATTCCCCACATGGACATTACTCCCCCCTCTATTCCTCACATGGACATAATACCACCTTCTATTCCCCACATGGACATTGCACATTCATGTATTCCTGACATGGACATTACACCACCCTCTGTTCCCTACATGGACATTACACCACCCTCTATTCCCCACACAGAATTACATAACCCTTTATTGCCCACATGGACACTACACAACCCTCTATTTCATACATGGACATTACACCTCTATCTATTCCCCACATGGACATTACACCACCCTGTATTCCCCACATAGACATCACGCCACCCTCTATTTCCCACATGAACATTACACCACACTATACTCCCCACATGGACATTACGCCACCCTCTATTCACCACATGGACATTACACCACCCTCTATTCCCAACATAGACATTACACCACCCTTTATGGCCCATATGGACACTACACAACCCTCTATTCCCCACATGTCCATTACACCTCCATCTATTCCCCACATGGCCATCACACCACCATATATTCCCCACATAGACATTACGCCACCCTCTATTCTCCAAATGGACATTACACCACCCTTTATCCCCCCATGGACACTACACCTCCCTGTAGTCCCCACATGGACATTACACCACCCTCTCTTCCCTACATGTACATTATACAACCCTCTATTCCCCACATGTCCATTACACCTCCATCTATTCCCCACATGGCCATCACACCACCATATATTCCCCACATAGACATTACGCCACCCTCTATTCTCCAAATGGACATTACACCACCCTCTATCCCCCCCATGGACACTACACCTCCCTGTAGTCCCCACATGGACATTACACCACCCTCTCTTCCCTACATGTATATTATACAACCCTCTATTCCCCGCATGGACATTACACCTCCCTGTAGTCCCCACATAGACATTAACCACCCTCTAGTCCCCACGTGGACATTACACCACCATCTTTTCCACACACGGACAGTACACTACCATCTATCCCCCACATGGACACTACACCGCCTTCTTATTCCCCAAATATACCTGACACCACCCTCCATTCCACACATGGACACTACACCGCCCTATATTCCCCACATGGACATTGCACCATCCTCTATTCCCCACATGGACATTAAACCCTTGTTTATTCCCCAGATGGACACCACACTAATAGCTATTTACTTGCATAGGAACATGAGTGAGCAGTTTCTGTTTTGGTTAACAAGACAGCATTGGTTCCAGTTAAGGCCACGACACTTTCTCATCCCGGTACCATGCTTCGATCTCTATATTCCCGATATATCGTCACGTTGGATATGAGAGCGTGTTTCATATTTGCAAAGCTAAAAAGCAGTAACCCTTGAAAAATAAGCTTACTTGAGTTATTAGGCGACAGCATCCAAGTAAACACAAAAACATTTGTATAACATTTGTACAATTTTGGACCAACGTCGAAGACGTTGGTCCGACGTTGAATAAATGTTATACAAATGTTTTGTATTTGCTGGGATACCGTATAAAACAGCATGGGTATGATAAAAACAAAGCCGTAAATTAAGTTGTAAAAAGACTATAAGCATTTTTACATTCTGCATTGACGCGAAGTGCAGTTTAACCCTTTGGCTACTGGATGTAAGTATATAATATAATAATAAATTTTAACCCTCGTCCCTGCTGACTTGCTTGCTTCTTTTTGTGGTCATATAAAGTTGGATTGAAAAATGTTTCTTTTTGTAACAAATAAATATGCAGGACAAGGGTTAATTAAGAGAATAAGAAACGCTGTGATAAATGTTCAGTAAACAATAATGTATCCTCGGATTTAAGAATATTCAGATGTTTCGTCATTTGACCCTCAGAGCACTTAACAATTCAATTTAAAATTTAGCCCATGTTGGTTTGATGTTTTAAAACAACTCATTGCGGTACACAAGCGCTAAATCACACATGTTATCATCGTCGACATCAGTGCTCTAAGGGTTAAAACAATTCCTGCATTAACCCTTAACACGCCATTTTTTAAAATTTAAATTCTCTCACACTCGCTACATGAGAAAAAATTCGTCGTATTTTTTTATTTGAGACCACATATTACAATTCCTACTCGTTAAAGATCAGTTTATTTCATAAAGAATATATGATAATATTGACAAAGTACTTAAAACGACTAAAATCGTGCTTAGCCCTTGAAGGGTTAATTAACGAAACATATTATATAAGTAATTAAAATATACCTGTGACGTCAGTCTATTGTTAAAACACTAGATTCGGATGTACAAATATACCGTTAGTTTTAATACTGTCACATTATGCGGATTTAATCATGAAACATGTGAAATGGCTGATGTTTCGTAATGTTTTCAAATACCATGCTGCAAATGAAATTACATTTATGAAATCTTGGAATATAGTCATGTACCTTTTTGTGTATTTTAAGTCGAAGAAAGAACTCAATTACGTAGACTCGTAGATCTTTGACAGAATTGACAGATGTGGCTGTAAATCTATCGTTGCCTGTGTTGATTTAATGGTGGTCCACAGTCTGCGACGCTGGCCTGACGATAAACTAACTCATCTCCAACGTCTCGTGCTGGGACACCAAAATCTAGGACACAAAATACTTTAGAATGATGGTCTTCAAAGCTACAAAGCAGTTTCTGGTTACTTGTAAAGTAAGAAGATACAGCCTTTTGGGTTTGCACGGCTGAATTATAATTGTGTGGTATGTTACGACGGCACTCTGGGTGCAAGTGGGACATTATTTTACAATAACGAGGGGAATACACACACACTTCTGCACGTGCAACATATCTTGCGAATACATAAGAGTACGGTCTGCTATCTTACAGTCAGTATCTCCATGAGAAATATCTTGCCGGGGCAGGTACATTCAACCCTCGCTCTGTTGACTTGTTCGCTTCTATTTTTCATTGGTAGCTAACGTAATTTCCAGATTCGAATAAAGTAAAATATGTCTATTTACAGCATATGTGATTTACCATAGACTACCAATAGAATTATATAATTTATCACCACATTATCAATCAGAATGAAATTATATGATTTACAACCGAATTATCAATAAAATCATATAGTTTAACATCGAATTATCAAAAAAATTATCACTAAAATTATCAATTTAAGTGTCCTTTAAAATAGCACAAGGATCCACTGTCCAATTAATGAATAATTATCGGAAAAACTCACGCATCGGACAACCTTAAAAAGCAGGATTGTGGTCATTGTGGTTCAATATAAAAAAGTTTTTGATAATTTGCGTAAATACAATAATATTTATTTTGTGTATATATGTACTGATCATATGATGAAATTTTCTACAATATTATCACACATGTCATGCCAGGAGGAATCACTAAAGAGCTGGGATTACAACTTCGACGAATTTATCCTCCTTTTTTGTTGTATCTACACTTTGGTCATTCATTAAATAATTTCTGTATTTAGTCTGTATTTATCTTGAACACATTATTATTTTTGGGAAGTGGTGTATTGAACTCTGTGTTATTGCTAAATATAATCAGCTAGTATTGTAAAATCAGCAATGATATTCCCGATTGTAAATACTAAAAAATCAGCTCACTTGTTTTGTGCTTTGATATGTGAGAAAAAAATTTATGACTTAGGGGCACAAGGATGTACCATAAATCAGCCGGACCATTAGTATAACTGATAAGGCTGGAGTACTTAGTACTTAGTCACTAAATTCACCACGCTCATCTTATCACCATCTGCGATTCACACGCTCGAAAATGATATAAAGTATTTCCAAAGGATAATATTAGAATCTGGACGTACATAATTATATAATCGTGGGATGTATAAACTTCGCGTAGAAACTGGTAGTTGGTGTAACCAAGGCCAATACAACACCGTTTGATGAGCGTCCGTTTTTTATATGTGACCGTGACGAATTGTAAGATGAATATCTTTTTGTATTATGTTGTCCCGCTTAATTATACAGCATTAGGATTAAAATAATAAAAAATATTATTATTATTATCCTAGTATGCATAAATTTACAAAATTATTACCAATAGAAAACAAAATTGTAGTAAGAAAACTGCCAGCTTATGTATACTATGCTTTCAAAAAACGAAATTGTTTATATTAATGACTGAATCATTCCAATCCACTGTTTATTTATTGTATTGATTTATGTCTATTTTGAAGTATGCCTGACAGGCGATAAATTTGCCTTTGGTTAATAAAACATCATAATTATGTATACATCATAGATATACACACACAGTACACGTGGGGGGCAATCTTCCATGGGGCATTTTGATGGCTCTTGTTTGGAGCCCTGATAAATTGTTTAACGTCACCGCCTGTCACGTCGAAGATAGGAGCTCATTCCAGCAAACAGGATACACTGAACCAATGTTGGTACAATGTTGGGCCAGGGTCAAAGACGGTGGCCCAACATTCCATCAACAATGGGTCAGTGAGTGGTGCTGACTGGGTTTCCAGCTCGCGCCATAAAGAGCCAATAAACGCAATGTTTCTTCTCCGTTTAGATTCGATGTTGTGGGGGGGAACCTACGTGATCGAGTGGTAACGTGCTCAGTCTCAGAACGTCGGGTTCGAATTTTGAATCCTTCATTAAACCAGATTTGCGCCAACGTCTCATGTGTACGGGTTGGTAATCAAGCTGCGGCTACGTGACATGTGACATATTTTTTATTATAATCATTTAATCACATCTATGGCCGTTTTAGCCTATTTATTTGAGATAGGAGCAATGAATTGTGCACACTGGGGCCGGTATCTTTTTGGTTCAAATTGTTCAACAGTAAGGAATTTGTACCCACTTGAATTTGACACAAGTTGACCCGAGACACAACTTCGAGTAGGTTATAATTTAACATTTTTCGATTGAGCGCTTTAAGGGTTATGTTATTTCAATAGCAAACGACAATATCCGTTAAAATGAGAATTAAAAAAAATTGGTGATTTTGAAAGCAAAAACCGATCGTTGTTGGATTAAGATTCCGTCAAATAATATGAAATTTCTGCTACGTAATCTTTGTGACTCTGGCCTTCAGCCTTACACAAGTAGTGGGGCGGGGGCCCTAGGGTAGTGGTTAGCACCGCTGCCTTTCACGCCAGAGTTCAGGGTTCGGTTCCGGTCTCGGCGGTTTGAAAGAAACAATAATGTTCCTTCCCCATCCACGTGTGAAAGTCAGTATTGTGGGGAGCCTCCGTGACCGAGAGGTAGCGTGCTCGGCCTCAGACCGCCAGGGCTCGAATTTCAAATCCTGTGTCTGGAGGACAGTGTCATCTCAATCATCTCACCATCCTCAGGATGTTCTCCTGGCCCAGTTTAGCCTATATGTGCACAAAGGTGGCCTAAAGCCCGATTCATTTCATTTCATTTACACAAATAGTGATAGATTATCATGATAATGCTGATGTTTGCAAACAGACCAAATCAAACACCATAACTACATGTACACCCTGATGTTCGCACTTACACGACAGTTAACTTAATTGACTCTTTCAACGCATGGACCGTCTTTAGACGGCAGAATCTGACGTCTATAGACGTCAGATTCTGACGTCTAAAGGCGATCCCCGCACTGAAAGAATTAAACATTTATTATGGCCGTAGAGCCATAACATAGGTTTTCAAATGAATCAGAAAGAGCTAACTTAGAGATTTAAGATTATTTCAAATTGAAAAAACTAGTATGTAATGAAATGGAGCAAATATAGCAACCAATGTATGTAAACAACAAACGACGTCGGCATTTTAACCCTTTTGCGCTAAACACGATTATATTGGTATTGAACTTCTCATTATTAATGCTACATCTTTTTAATGTCAATTATACCTCATATCAGCAACATTTAAAAATAATTGTCCTCCAATTTGATAAATTTGAATGATTTTCACTCACTTGAAGCTGTGAATCGCGTCAGCGAGACACAGCTTCAAGTGGGTGGGAATTTCAGCTGAAAAATGTACCACTTAAAGGGTTAATTCGGGTCTGTGGCGATAAGAATGTCAATGTAAACTGCAAATGACACATTGAGCGGAGCCTCTTGTCGCGATTGAGGCCCCACTTGAGAATGTACACTGACAACTATATTTATTTAGTTGTAGATACTAGAGTTGACAACCAACACCTGGTGTTGTGTGACAGCCAAACTCTCCAAACTAATTAAAAACTCGTTCCTGAGTATTCTAACTGACAGATTTTGCTTAACAATCACATTGATCTCATTTTCAAGACAATATGCTAGACTGTGTCGTATGTGCATCGAGATACAACTTCAAGTGGGTGAACATTTAAATTATATAGAGTAACGCTTTAAGGGTTGAGATTGATCGTGGGTTAACCCTGTTAGCCCTCACGATGCATTAGAACATCATTTTACGTTCCTGAAAACAGACTTAATTTTCCTTCAACCAAGGGTTATAGAATACAAATTTCCATGAAAAGGATTTTCCAATATGTGGCAATTTTCTATAATTTTTCATCCACCTCAAGTCATCTTCATCAACATTTTTTTTTTACTACAAGTCGAGAATTGCGATAGCAATTCGCGGCTTGTAGTTGATGAAGATGACAATGGGAAATTCAGGGTTAAAAGGGTTAACAGTACTTTTCCCCATCTCCATTAGAAAAGCTAAATCTTAATTCTCAGCTAATTAATAATTAAAAATAAAACAATAGAAAAGTTAGAAAAGTTAATATCAATCTTAATTATTAGCTGATTAATAACTAAAAATAAAATAATATCAAAGTTAGAAAAGTTGGGCTCAATTTTAATTATTAGCTAATTAATAAATACATATAAAACAATATCAAAGTTTACATCTTCTCCATCACCATGTCGTATATTCAATCAGTAATTGATATCGTACCAAGTATTGCTGTCGGCATATGAGGTTGTGCATACATAGCCTACAGTGTAGATATGTATCCATTTGACGGATACCTTTTTCACTGACATATACGATACACAGGTTCTGGTAAACAAGCGGGTGATAGTGCTTTGAAGTATGCATGCGCTAGGTGTTCTTTAACGAGAGGGTGCACCAAAAAATATCACACTCACCAGTTTGTGAGAATAGAGGTGTCCAACCGTAGAACACTGGACTATGAGCCTCAACTGTTGATTGCAACATCGGTATAATCGTCAAAATTATTGACCCCTAAATCATGGAGACCAAGGTTTTTTTTCCATTTGATATCATCATAAATGATTTTTTTGCTTCATTTGAATGCCTGTGTTATGGGTCTACGGCTATTATGAATATTTCGATTCTTTCAATTTGGGGATCGTCTTTATACGTCAGAATCTGACGTCTACAGACGTCAGATTCTGATGTATAAAGACGGTCCCCGCGCGGGTTAAGAAGAGACACTTACATGCTGTAAAAAATACATGTACAGATTTATACTTCTTTGCAAAGCCCAAAGACAGTAACTGATTACTTGAAAAGTAAGCAGTTACTGCCTTACGTTCGTCCGACAGTATAGTCTGATATCAAGTCTGGAAACCTATGGGCCGGAATTACGTATTACTGGCTCGTCAGGAGATTGCTCATTCGCGTGCTGCTTCAGCCCCCCGGGGAGTATACGGACTCTACCGGAGCTGAAAATGCATCTATCACATTGCAAACTCTATCCTTCCACGATTAATTTACACCTGAGTAAAATAACGCAAATGAAGGTGAAGTGCCTTGCCTGAGGACATACCACCGAAAACAAATAGGCTTGAAAAGTACGTTCAAAGATGAAATAGATCTGCATCACTTTCAGTGGTAGGCAGCAGTTTTAATGAAGCCCAACACTCTACTGACGAGATATATTTTTACATAAAAAGTTACACGAAGAAAATATTTCTCAGAAAACGTGAGAAGTCAGATTTTAGGAATCTTGTGAAAAACGAGGTGGAATTGCGCACTAATTTCTAGTAAACATTAAATGTAAAATGTTAAGTTCGATAATCTTCTG
The DNA here is from genome assembly GCA_964017125.1 of Flabesymbios commensalis. Lineage (NCBI taxonomy): Eukaryota > Metazoa > Annelida > Polychaeta > Terebellida > Flabelligeridae > Flabesymbios > Flabesymbios commensalis. The sequence goes on along the minus strand of OZ024918.1, from coordinate 13,346,584 downwards.
ATAATGTAACTTGTGAAGGTAAATTGTAAAATTACAGGCCAGGGGTGCATATTACAAAGAATCCTAACTTTGATCCTATCTTAACTTTCTCTTTTTTCCATTACAAAAGTTAGGATTCATCCTAACTTTTGTAATGGAAAAAAGAGAAAGTTGAGATAGGATCAAAGTTAGGATTCTTTGTAATATGCACCCCTGGACTCGTATTACCGTGCCAGTTACGATATATCGTAGCCTTTCGATTGATCGAGATCAGTACGAATCCTACGATATATCGTAACTGGCACGAGATCTCGACCAATCCGAAGCATACGATCCATCGTAATTTGGACGAGAATACGGGGGGAGGGGGTGGCAATGCAAAGACAAACAGCAGTAATTGCTTACTTTTCAAGTAAGCAGTTACTGCTGTTTGTCTTTGCACCACTGTACAGGGACCACTAATTCCATTTCGCTAGTTGTAATACAATACACCAGGCGGCTCCGTTGATGTTTGCACTGCTGATACTTCGGGCGATAATACAAGAAATAAACAGCACACTGAGCTTTATTCAAATACAGGACGCTCTTATTCACACAAATCGACAAGATTGATTTCAAATGCAATGATCCGTGATATATTTATAGATCCATACGCTATTTGGGTATATATCGAGTCAACAACTTGATACCGGGTCACTCGTTTGTGGGAAAATAAAAGCGTACAATGGAAATCCTTGTGGGCCTAGGAGTATTTAGTCTCAGGTGTCGTACTCGCGGTAACCACAATTGAAGGGGTCAGAAAAAAACCAAGGCTAAGTCACTTTTCATTTTTTTCCAGCTATTTGAATTTGGGGTACCATACAAAAATGGTTGACGTAGCCTTGATTTTGTCCTGAACAAAATGGCCGCTGTGTCATCGAAATTGGTTATTGTCATGATATGTTGTGGTATACACATGGCACACTGTTTTTTTTGTCCTATGGTACCCCAAACTGAAATCGCTTAAAAATTGACTTAGCCTTGGTTTTGTTCTGACCCCTTCAATTAATCCTTTCAGAGCGCGGATCAAATTTAGACGTCAGATTCTGACGTTCATAGACGTTAGAATCTGACGTCTAAAGTCGATCCCCACACTGAAAGAGTAAACTATTTATAATGACCGTAGACCTATAACCAGACATAGGTATTCACAAAGTCATTTATAATAGTTTCAAATTAAAAACACCCTTTCTTCTCCATGGTTTATACAAGAATAATTCAGCGCTTTTTATGGGTTGAATGACCCAGAGACGTATTCGTAGTTTATATTTGGCTGCCTTCTGTTTCTTTGCTGATGTTTTTTTAACCAGTTTTATTAGTCGATTAAACCACTGTAATGGTTATTGCAAATGGAATAACTGTTTGAACATCAAGATTTTTAAGTGTGTGGTCTCAATTTAAACACATAATATGTAATTTTTAACCACTTGAGGTTGTGGATCGCAGTAGCGAGACACAACCTCAAGTGGTTGAAAATTTAAATATATTAACTTAGCAGGACAAGGGTTAACAAACTGACTTCAACCCTTAAAGCGCTCACTATTTGTTATGTAAACCGTGGGGACCAAAGGGTTCTATTCAATTTGAAATCATCATAAATGTCTTCGCTAGCTCTTTCCGATTCATTTGAATACCTATGTTAAATGTATACGGGCATTATAAATATTTTTACTCTTACAATGCGGGGATCGACTTTAGACGTCAGAATCTGACGTCTACAGACGTCAGATTCTGACGTCTAAAGTCGGTCCCTGCACTATAAGGGTTAAATCGTACATTACCTATATTAATATAATCGAACTAATAATCACTTCCTACCTCAAATGGCTTGCGTGGGGTAATTATCATTTTCTGTGGTGTACACCACAATGGAAAAAATCATGTGATAAAAATTTAATTTTCCAGGTCACAGAACCGTTTACCCGTCGCCAATTCCGATGAATCGCGATCAACGGGGGTGGCTCTATGTAATAGAGAATTCGGACAAGAAGCTGTCAATGGCCGCATTAAACAGGACGCGTTATGCAAATCCCACACAACATGATCCTGAGGGATGGTCGTGTGTCTATTTACACTGCAGTGGCCAGGCAAACAGCAGTAACTGCTTACTTGAAAAGTAAGCAGTTACTTCTGTTTGCCTTGTCACAGGCCGTACACAGGAATGTTTACAGATTCTATGTCCTCGCTTTCAGCTTCTCCGAATAAATACAGAGCTGTTAGACAATACTATTAGACAATGATTTTATTGCATACAGAGCAAGTACATTGCTGTTTTTCAAGGATGCTAACTATAACTACCTTAAAAATGTATATTTAAAAATTTGAGCAGGCAGATAGTAGTGTAACGCGGTCAGATGAAATTGCTTTTTAACCCTTTAAGCCCTCACGATGCATTAAAGCATCATTTTACATCCCTGAAATCAGACCTAATTTTCCTACAACCAAGGGTTCTAGAACGGAAATTTCCATGAAACTGGTTCACCAATACATGGCAAGTTTCTTCACTTTTTCACCCACATTAAATCATCTTCATCCACTACAAGGCGAGAATTGCGACAGCAATTCGCGGCTTGTAGTGGATGAAGATGACAATGTAAAGTCAGGCTTGAACGGGTTGAACCGCTAAGCGCTGACCATAGTCGTTTTAATCATTTGTATTAACCGTTTAAATTGCAGTTATCACAAATGAATTGAGTCTTTAAACAGCAAGATTTGCATATGCTTGGCCTCAAATTAAACAAATATGAGTAATTTTCACCCACTTGAAGTTGTGGGTCGCGGTAGCGAGACACAACTTCAAGTGGGTGAAAATTTAGATATTTTAAAATTTAGATATTTTATTTTGCGGTTTAAGGGTTTGAGTAATTCCATGCAACGTATTTCATCGCCAACAACAACCATATCAGTTAATGTCTGTGTTGTTGGTGATGAAATATGTACTAGCTTTCTTAAAAGATTTGATTACGGATTGATGATGGTAGCCTGTTCCAGTGACGAGTGCCTGCTGTGATGAAGGAATACAGGTGTGCCTTACTCCCACAGAAGGCACTATTGTTCGTAGTGTACATAAATGTTATGTATATGTGGAGAACCCCTAGTGCCTAATGCGCTATTTGGGCAATCCACCTGAAAATAAATATGTTTATATAGGTCGATGACCGTGTACGGTATTGGTGAGTTAGGTATGTGGGCCAGTGAGACATGAGTTGCTGAATGTTTTTTTGTTCCAGCCTTCCCGGCCAAACATCCTGACAGCAAGCAGACTTAGTTGTTTCCACACTAAGTGCGAACGAATACTTCTGAAGACTGCGCGATGAGGCCGAGCAGCTTTTTAGGTGTCCCACAACAGAAAATAAATAAAAAAAGTTTACCTTTATATCTGAATGCAGAGCAGTGGTATTCATTCCAGCACAGAAAAATAGGCAAACCTAAGGATACAAACTGTGCAAACAAATTGTAATAATGGGTTACGGTGCTTACCATGGGGTATACTATGCTCTGTGAATGTAAAATATCGTAACCGCTTACTTTTTAAGTAAACAGTTACTTTGTTTGGCTTTGCTCTGTAGAATCCATATTGTTGACTCATAGATGTTTTTTAGTTCACTACACGTACGACTATACACTAAATGTGCTGATGGTTTAAAACACATTTAATGCTTTCTCTATCATATTTTGATCAACGTTGTGACAAAATTGTGCCACCATTTAAAAAATTGGCTGTTCAATGGACAGAACAAAATCCAAAGAACTATTCAACTCGATGTTAACCCTTGAAGCACTGAAATAGTTTTGCATAAACCATGGAGAGCAAAGGGGTTTTTTCAATTTGAAATCATCATAAATGTCTTCATTAGCTCTGTCTGGTTCATTTGAATACCAATGTTTATGTTTATGTTTGTTTATTTGACTTCCAGTTGATACATGCAACAATGGTACACTTTCCTTATTATTAATTGAATATTTTTTCGAACATATTATTAACTTTGCTTGACAGGAACAGTTCGAGACGACCTCTACAAGGACTGTCGACCAAATCAGTAGATTAAAATAAATTATATAACAAAATAATAGATGACAGTATAATATAAAACCAACTGGTCACTGGTCATAGGTGTTGGCATACTTATCATGCAAGGCAACGTCAAATCCAGTGTTTAAAATAACAATGCTTTTGTGTAAATGGTATCTTAAAAATGTACGTAGTATAGATTATACATTTTTGCGATATGTACACATAAAATAAAATAACCGACAATAATTATTGTCTGTCATCTGTTTCCCGCACCAAAATCAGAGATATAATAGCTACACTGTGCCCAAAACCATGTAGCAAAAAAAGACACTCTGGAAAGCGTAGAAGCCCAATTCATACCTCTAAACGATTTAGTTTTTATTATATAAAATGACATACAACTAGGGTATGTGTAAAAGAAGAATAGTGAAAAACTTATGGTACTCTTAGTTTCAACATTTACACATAGGCCTACATACATCCCTAAATGGATGTAATTCTATTAATCTAGAATGCATCTGCTGACGTCAGCTCATAATTATAGCCGTCGCGCAGTCAAAATATGCAACTTAGATATATATCTAATACACTAGTATAAGTTTGGCGGGGCGGCTCGTCATTTGCCAAAACATGAGTATCGACAACGGAGCCCTCCGTCCCTAGTCATGCGTGGCTGGTGGCAGCTCAAATAGCCGATTCAAATTACACAGGCAGTTTGGGACACAAGAGATTCCGCTACATTCTACAATAGAATGCATCTGCTGTGGGTTATTGGCATACGGCCATTTGAAATATTTTAATTCTTCCAGTCCTGGGACCGTCTTTACACGTCAGAATCTGACGTCTACAGACGTCAGATTCTGACGTCTAAAGACGGTCCCCGCGCTGTAATGGCTAACAATTATATGTCAAAGACTATGATTAAACATGATTGCATATCTAAACACATAAATGTTTGCTATACATATAGAATATATGTATCACAGAGGGGAGACTACGGGGGTTTACGAAATTGTAAAAGGGTATTTGCCAAAACCCTAGAAATGAGAAAAAATATTTTAAAATCCGTCCATTTATTTCATTTATAACATGAATAAAACGTGAAGTAAAATAAATCTCTGGAATGGGTATCAACCCTTTCAACTCTGAAATATTTTTATATAAACCATGGAGACCAAATGTTTTTTGTCAATTTGACGTGATCATAAATGTCTTAGTTAGCTCTTTCCACTTAATTTGAATACCTATGTTATGGGTCTACGGCCATTTTAAATTCTTTCAGCTCCTGGATCGTCTTTATACGTCAGAATCTGACGTCCATAGACGTGACGTATGAGAACGATCCCTGTGCGGAAAGGGTTAAATCACAACAAAGCGTATCATTATATGAACGCTTATCCAGATCTGTTTAGGAGGGCTTTGCAATAGTCGTCAGCCTGCAGGCGCAATACATTGGACCGACACTGGGTCAACGCTGGGCCACCGTCTACGACGCTGGCCCAGCGTTGACCCAGTGCAGGTCAATGTCTCGTGTTAGCCCCAACGTGGCAGAAACAAAATTTGAAACTGAAGGTTTCAGCCACAGATTGCGTCCAATCAAAATCGCGGGACTTTCCTTTGGACGGTCATATCTAAGACTTGGCCTCCTAATCAGGTCGAAAATAGTTTTATTAGAATCAGCAACATTTCACCTCCTATGTCGCATGCACAGTTTATTTGTCGCAACGTCGTTTAACAGTTATGGGCATTTTTTGGACCTTGGGGTGGTGATCGCTCTCCGAAAATTTTCTCGAGTAAAACGAATATAGCATCCACGGCTATATCTCGTGTATGTCGGGATGGTGATTATGCTCCTTGTACGGGCTATCTGATATTGTTGACACTGTTGAAGGCGATAAGTTGTATGCTATATCATTCGTATCAGTTAAGATGGCACTGTGACAGACCTATATCTGAAGCAGACTAAAACTAGATACTATATTATCACTCTGCAATAATATTATGTGTCAAGTAACACAACGCGCAGTTCGACGCAGGCCCAACTTTAAATCATCAGATGGGAATGAAACAAATATATGTAGCTAAAACTCACTGGCTTAAATATGAAAATGTCGGTCGGTTGTAACAGAACATAGGTTATTCGATTTGTTTATTTTGACGGTAATTATTAATGTAAATGCCTATTCATGGTATTGACATTGTTATTCTCGATATGGAAATGTTACTATCATTAACAACAATTTTACTGGCATGCTGACGTCTCACGGGTGTGGGTGAAGGACAGGTCTGAACGCCCTTATTGTCACGTACGATAGTGGTCAGTCTGTAATGATTGTAGCAGTGACGATCTCTGCGTCTTTTATGTGTTTTGTCCATACTGACAGAGTCAGTTATATTTGTCCATAATTTTGTTAGCGACGTCACCCGACTTCGGTGCGCAAAGGCGGCACCTGAAACAAGCCCGGGAACCGGCCAGTTTCAAGAATACTGTGCTCGGAGCTGCAGATTTGTTTTTGTCTACTTTGCTTAGGAATCTGCACATCGTCCGCTTAGAGCTAAGGTGTGTTATCTGCTACTCCAAGGAGTGACATATAACACCTTTTAGCTCCGAGGAGCGGACACATTTATGTTGGTATTCACTCGAAAATCGAAATCATTTAGAGGAAACTACCAACATTTTCGCCGACTTCTAGATACATTACTCCATTAGGAATAATTAGTGAAAGCACTCCGTACAAAACTATTGACATGATGTCGCCATTCTGTCTCATCGATTTCAGATCAATGCGTGAATAGATCTTATATTAATGTGACAAATCACAGGTCACCCACCGCAAGACGTTGTCATCTGACAATGTCAAAAATAATCTATGACGATAAGCATGATAAGAGTAGAGAACAAACGTTCACCCTGTCCACACGGGATGTTACTAATTTGTGAATCTGTAGTGACAAAGTGAAAATAAACTGGACACTTCGATGTATAGCTTACTTCATCTTAGCTCAATAAAAAATTCTTAAGTCGTATAGTTTCTTTGGTGTTCCAATTTGAGAAATTTATTGAATCTTGCTCTGGGCAGTATTCTATCCATGGATTCCGAAAACCTATAATTGCAAAGAATATTGAACTTCTAGTTAGAAAAAAACTAAGTAATAGCCAAAAATGGAATCATAATCAGATTCAGCAAGCTCAAAAACTCCTACTGACAATTTTTCATGTTTTCATGCAGAAGTACACATATTGGCCTCATACTGGTCAACTCTCCCCTAGCAATCAAAGTATATGACACTCATTCACATAGAGCACTTTCATCGGGAAAGCATTGGGAAGAACTTTCTAGTCCATCTACTTTCACGTGGGTACAAATTCCACTTAAACATCTGAGGATGGTAAAATGAAATTCAAACCCTGGCGGACTGAAAACGAGCACGATACCTCTCGGTGATGGAGGTTCCTCACAATATTGAAGAAACATATTGTGTTTTTGAAACTTGAAGATCAGCATGCACTGGGGCTGCCACCCTGGTACGAACAAGAAAAAGAAGGGCAGGTCTGAAAACAAAGAACGGATGTGAGACTACGGACGACGGTTACGGGAGTCGACAAGAAAGAAAATGATATGTTTGAATGCCCATTGATATGCATATACAGCAATGGATCTTGCTTCTAAAACAATAAATAAAGTCGTAGGACAAACTACACATCAGGTAGGTGAAATAACACTACCGGCTAAAGCAAAGAAAAATAACAGTAGCTGCTTTATGAAAGGAAAGCAGTTACCACGTTCTGGTTTCGCATGAATGTTATTATTATGCAATCTCTATACTTATCGTATCATTATCAATAATGATTGATTTTATGTCTCCTAAAGGATGCATCGACACTTCGAATCCCCTTTAACACACGTGTATTCGAACTTTGTAGCCGATTAATAAAAAGAGATTATATTATGTATGATAAGAAGTAATGGTTTATTTGCTGGGGAGATATTATGATACCTGTGTGCCACTTTATTTATATCAGCGGTGGCACATGTATTATGGTAAAAAAACTGATTTGCAACAAACAAGGATATAAAAAATGTGATATAAAAATATGACATCATATCAATGCATGGTCTGCTAAATGAGAACATAATGAATGTCGTGCTGGACTAAATCAACATTTCCTGACTTTTTTTTTGTCTATTGTACAAGTGGCAAAATAAATTAAAGTGTGCAGAATGCATGATAATTGATTGGAATTATGAAGTGAGTTGTATCGAGAACGTTGTTGAATCGCATATTTTCCAAGAAGATTGAACACTGGTTTAAGTCCAATGCACATGATAAGATTGTCTCATGAGATTGGTCTCGTGAGATAAGTTGTGAGGATAATCTTATACAATTATTATTATAGTCCATCATTATCACCCCTACAGCTCTGAAATATTTTTATATAAACCGTGAAGTTGGAGACCAAAGGTTATTTTTATTTGAACTAATCATAAATGTCTTAGTTAGGTCTTCCTGCTTCATTTGAATACCTATGTTATGGGTATACGGTCATCATAAATATATTAATTATTAATATATAACCCGTAATTTCGTTCATTCGGTTGATAAAAAACACGGGGTACGAATTCGGTGGGTTGTGATAACCGTGGCCCAGCAAAACACAAAGTGTTTGTGTAACATTTATACAATGTTGGACCAACGTCGCAGACGTTGGGCCGACGTTGTATAAATGCTATACAAATATTTTGTGCTTACTAGGGGTACAGGTTGCAGGAAAATATGAATTCATTCACCGTTCGCACATTCGGCATGCTCAATATATATCCGTTTGATTAATCTCGTAAGACATATCTTATGAGGCAGATCGTAAATTGTGTACCGTGCTTTAATCCACTTGTTATGTCACCATAAACTACACTCGTGGACCAGTCGTGTCTTCTCAGACTGCGAGTGCCAGGAGTGTAAATGTAGTCCAATACATCAGTCACCGTTAATCTGTAGTCTTGTTTAAAGTACTTTATTTGCATAATTATCGGGTTAAATCACAGTTATTGGGAATGAAATGAGTGTTTAAACATCAAGATGTACAAATGTTTGGTCTAAAAGACAACAAATATGAGCAAATTTCACCTACAATTTCAAGTGAGTGAAAATTTAAATGATTCCATTTAGCGCTTTATGGGTTAACCCTTTGATCGCTTTTGCAATTCAATTTTTCATCCACAGCTTTTAGTGAGGTACACTGACTTCTCGGTGAGTGTCACTGTACGTAGAGACACTGGTGAAACGAGTGAACTAGTGAGGTAATTTGTACAATTAGGAGACATTTTTTCACATTACAAAAAGGCGCGTTTTAGACCGAAAGGTTGAGCACGGTTAGTCGTGCTTAGCGCTTGAAGGGTTAAGGTTTAACATTTACAGCGCCGAAATATTTTGTATAAATCATGGAGACCAAACGGTTATTTTCATTATTTGAAATCATCATAAATGTCTTAGTTAGCTCTTTCTGATTCATTTGAATATCTATGTTAGCTCTTTCTGATTCATTTGAATATCCATGTTATGGGTCTACGGCCAATATAATATTTTTACTCTTACAGTACGGGGATCGACTTTAAACTTTGAACGTTAAAGTCGATCCCCGCACTGTAAGGGTAAACATGCCGCTGACAATATGTATAACCAAATCTCATTAAAAAATATTGTACAGTGTAAAAGCTAGTACTGTACATTACCCCTCAACCCATTACCTTTATCTCAGAATTGCATTGCATGTCAAGAATTCTAACTTATGAAATAGGCTTCAATACTTATGAATAAAAAATAACGCTGACAAAATTGCATGATAATTGGTGAGGTATTGACTGAGAAATCAGCGAAAATCATTCACCACGGGTGATCTCATTATAGTAGACAACAGTAGAGTACAGTTATGTAAGACGTGAAATATGTTTCTGTTGAACTCGACTAATCTAACTCGTGTGTACATTTAAGTTTTTGTACAGTGTAAAAGCTAGTACTGTACATTACCCCTCAACCCATTACCTTTATCTCAGAATTGCATTGCATGTCAAGAATTCTAACTTATGAAATAGGCTTCAATACTTATGAATAAAAAATAACGCTGACAAAATTGCATGATAATTGGTGAGGTATTGACTGAGAAATCAGCGAAAATCATTCACCACGGGTGATCTCATTATAGTAGACAACAGTAGAGTACAGTTATGTAAGACGTGAAATATGTTTCTGTTGAACTCGACTAATCTAACTCGTGTGTACATTTAAGTTTTTGCTGATCACCGATGTTCGGACACTTGAAGCTGTGGCTCCATGACGCAAGGCACACCTTCAAGTGTCCAAAAAAATGCAGTGTAGCAGTTTGAGAGATAACCCTTCACCTGCTAAAGTTATCTTATTTGAATTTTCTCCCACTTAAATTGTAGGAATATTGATGAAGCCCGTTTTTATGTGCTGAATGCTATGGCATTCAGCACATAAAAACGGGCTTCAGTGGTGAAAGGGTTAAACATTCATTTATTTGTATTCCCAATAACTGTGATTGAACCTGCTAGCCAAACACAATAAAACGATTATAGTCTTGCTAGCCCTTAAAAGGTTAATGTCCATTAATTAGAGTACCTGAACGTTAACGTACTAATACGCTTAGTTATAGAGATCATCTAAATATTGAAGCTTTTAGGGGGGGCTTAGCCTCTCACAGGGGTCTATATCCTCTTGTTTCCACTTGACCTGCGAGGTACATCCCTGCTTTAACAATTAACACGTTTACCACATGATTTACATGCCCAGAAATCATATTTTATTGCACTGTGAGGTTCCATGCCATGCCATGGCATGCCACGCCATGCCATGCTATGACATGCCATGCCATGTCATGCCATGCCATACCATGCCATGCCGTACCGTACGTACAATACCGAACCGTACATACCATACCATCAAAAGTGTAGTGCTCGATGCTGACAACAACATGTGCACAATCCCAGGTAGAAAAACATAAAAGAATGATTTTTACATTTCGGTTGAAGCCAACGCTTTCCTAGCAAATACGATACAACGTCGCAGACGGTGGGCCAATATTACGCCAGCTTCAGATCAACGTCTTTCATTTATTTGCAGCACTGTTTATCGAAAGATAAATGTCATCAGGTGCGCATGACCGCGAGCAGTCATGCAAACGCCATGTCTTTGAACAATTTAGAGCATTGTCTCTAAAGAAAAACAAGACAAGAGCTCGCATCGCAGCACCATAATCGATTCCATGAGACCGAGTCGTGCATTGTGGCTTGTTGGATGCTGGAGCTGGGCATGTAGGCCTACAAAAGGGAATAAATGAGGAATGTTGTGTTCGGCCCCGATAAAAAACACCAGTCGTAAATCCGGCAGGTAGATTTTACGATCCAGTCATTCTGGTGATTTAATGAGAAGGTATGGATCCAGCCACGGAGTCAAGTGAACATCAAGAAGGCGGCGATGTGGGGATCATCGATCTGCGGACAGATGTTGAATCAATGCTGTTTTAATGTTGGGCACCGTCGACCACAGTGACCCAATATTAAAACAACACTAAGAGCATGTTTGCTGTCATTTTGTTCTGATATAGGCCCTACGGTTGATAAAAAACAGGATCGCACAGGCTGCCTGTGTCAGCACTGTAACAATATTGGGCCACGCGTTCGGTGTGTTGTGACCACCGTGAAGCAGTTTGCAGGAAAATATTTTTCTGAACGATTTTTGCTGTGATGTATTTTACATTTCGTGACGTTCAAGGGATCCACCACTAATGTTATTTATCGGTCTGATTATTGACAACTGTCAAAGTCATACGCACGGAGGTTCAGTGTTTCAGATGAAATAATAAACTTATTGATGATTCATCCCCTCATTTTTGATCGTTGTAGAAACCCATATTAGTGCGAGTACCCTGATGTTTCTTTTTATGTCAATCTAAATGTTTGGAAACTGTTATGTTCTGATTATAGGACGAATTAGTGAAATCAGGGGACAGCTACCACTCAGCAAACACAAAACATTTGTATAACATTTGTACAACGTCGGTCCAACGTCTTCGACGTTGGTCCAACATTGTACAAATTCTATGCAAATATTTTGGGTTTTCTCTGGGCAGTGACAAAATAGACGGAACAGCGGACACTATGTGAAACAAACACACTTTATAAATAGCAGTGTGAGAACAGCAAAGGTGTTTATTTTTTACGAATAGGGTTATTTCTTGTCATTTGAAGCGTTAGAAATTGCTGCAAATCCGCGGATGTACGTCATTTTGCGTGCGGATTATTTAACATTTTAACCGCCAGTCCCAATTCTATGCGTTTTTTTCAATTTTTTGTTCCGACATAAAATATCAGCTTTTAAAGACGTGCTATATAAAACGTGACATTAAGCAACACTATTTCAATATCGTTGGATCTGAATAATTTTCACTCATTTGAATTTGTGGATCGCGTCAGCGAGACACAATTTCAAGTGGGTGAATTTTCCAATTAAATAATTTGGAGGTTAAAGGGTTAAATAATGAAATATCCCTATAACACATTACGAGAGGTTATGCAAATTAATAAACCAATATCATAAAGGATACTATGTTTTTTAGGTCAAAATCAATGAATCAATGAATCATATGTTTGTCACCATGGTTACACGAAATGGTCAAATCCGTGGTAGTTAGCTAACTCTCCGTTTTTATTTTCTATTAGCAAATTAAATACCAGCTTTGTTAAGGATAAAACGTGACATTAATCAGCAATATTTCAAAATCGTTCTGTTCTGTTCTGTTCACTTGAAGTTGTGAATCGCGTCAGTACACTAACATCAAAATACAGAATTTGAACCCACAACCAAATATATCCGCCACATCTATCAATCTTGGTTCTTTGTTTGTCAAAAAGTCAGGGGGGGGGGGGGCTCCTACATCGAATACGTTCACGTATGGATACAATGTGGATGAGCTTTCAGGGGTGCGACGAAAATAAAAGGAGCTCACCTCAACATAGATCAACACAGATTAATGTTTGTCACTCCTATCCACTGTCGTACGGTACACATCCATGAAAAAATATTCATGTGGTGTTTGTTGTGGTGTGTCAGTCGTACTGGGGTCGTAGCGGTGAGTGGGACCTAAAACCATGTGAACAAACTGACTGTCATCAGTGAAATGAGGTACCTAGTACTTGACATGCCGTCAAGAGGGGATCCCACAATGAGGGACCCCCGTCCTAGCCTGCCGTGCAAAGACAAACAGCAGTAACTGCTTACTTGAAAATCAAGCAGTTGCTACTGCTTGCCTTTTAAATGGTGGTCATGCAAAGGCTAGCGTCAGTAACTGCTTACTTTTCACGTAAACAGTTACTGCTGTTTGATTTAAAATGTTGGTCATGTTTGACAAACATCAAAGGCAAACAGCAGTAACTGCTTACTTGAAAAGTAAGCAGTTACTGCTGTTTGTTTTTGCAAGGCGGATAAGCCCCCCCCCCCCCCGCACACACACAAATCGTAAACACGATGCATTGAATGGATGTTGGTTTAATGTTGGGTCAGCGTTGCAGACGGTGGCTCAACACAATAAACCTACGTATGGTTAATACGTTGCGTTTGATAGAAAAGTTGTGAACTATTCTATCCTGTTTGTCTTTGACCGTTGGTATTAGCATAGATTAACCATATTATGATTAATCTGTGGTATTATGGTTTTACATAGCGAACTTTTAATAGTGTATGACCACCAGGTCAATAAATGAGCCAATTATTTAAAATAAAAAAATTGAAAAAAAAAAAAAAATTATACGCGCACACCTATATATAGGTTCATAATTAGGTTGCTAATTATTCTGCCGTACAAAGCCAAAATGCAGTAGATACTGGATTTTGGCTTTGCATAGCATTATTGTTAAAGGTATCATTTGAAGCCATGAGGCGCACAAAACCACATCCGCGCAACCAGGGGGTTTATGTACAAGGCTCTAGCATGCAAACTGATATAAGTACCCTTTGACAAAATGTTTATGTTCATGACTCTAGGAGGCAAAGTGTTATCTAAGTACCGCTGACAAACTGTTCAAGTGGGGGTACTTATTCACAAACTAACGCCTACTACTCTACAAATACTAAATGATCAGTGCTGTTATCGCGGGGCATGTTATATGGACGTAGCCAGGGGGTGGGGGCACCTCACAGCTGGGAATTTCCAATTTCAACTCATATTATAGTCAGATTCCCATTAAATTCATTGACCATGGTGAATCAATTTTAAGGGAAGACGCCATCGCTTTCAGGGTAGTTACCATCATATATCACTATAAAATATTATTATTATTATTATTATTATTATTATTATTATTATTATTATTATTATTATTATTATTATTATTATTATTATTATTATTATTATTATTATTATTATTATTATTATTATTATCATTATTATTATTATTATTATTATTATTATTATTATTATTATTATTATTATTATTATTATTATTATTATTATTATTATTATTATTATTATTATTATTATTATTATTATTATTATTATTATTATTATTATTATTATTATTATTATTATTTCAAAAGCATTTATAAAGCGGTCCCTCCAAAATGTTCTAGATCGCTGTGCATACTAAAAACAGGATAAAATTCGTAGTGGACGAAGCTATGTAAAAGTTAGGTAAAAGAACATTTACCATTTTTAAAGCTATAACTAAAACTTATAGTACTGATTGTAAAGTTAGAATAATACAATACAGCGAATTACAAAAGCTGCATTTGCAATGTAAAATTCAATTGTACAGGTAATAAGTTAATAAAATTGCAAATATTATTAAGTTATTAAAATTCTCTAGTGAAGAAAAATGTTTTTAAAAATGCTATGAAATGTGCAGTGCTATCTATCAGTCGCATGTGTTCCGGAAGGTGGTTCCACAACAGAGGAGCGGCATCAGCAAACGACCTGTTCTTGTAATGTTTCTTGCCGGAAGGATGTACCACAATCAGTCTTAAAGTGTTATCAGGTCTGCCAGATAAGCAGGAGTCAAGTTGTTGAGGCATTTAAAGGTGAGGAAGATGATGTTATACTCTATGCAAGCGTAGCCAGTGGAGTTCCTTCAGTAGTGGTGTTATATGGTCACGTTTGGAGCACTTCATGACCATCCTGGCACATGCATTCTGTACATGCTGCAGCTGCTTTAGTAATGTATCTGGCAGACCGTAAAGAAGGCTGTTACAATTATCCAGACGGGATATAACAAGTGCATGAACAAGCTGCTTGGTGCTCTGACGATCAAGGTATTTTCGAATACGACCAATGGCACAAAGTTGGTAGTAAGCAGCTCCTGACATTGCTTTTAAAATTTCAGCACAGTTGGTTGAGATCGACTCTGGCCTTCAAGTTTCAAAGAAACATTTCTTCTTCCCCGCTCACTCGTTATGTGAATCCGACTCTATACTAGACACACGAAGCGCTTATTGGGAATAAAATGTGTGTTCCAACATCAACATTTGCAACGTTTTGTATCCTAAATGAAACAAATATGAGTATTTTTCACCCACTTGGAGTTGTGGGTCGCGGTAGCGAGACACAACTCCAAGTGGGTGAAAATTTAAATAAGATACTTAGCAACTTAGCAGGTAGAGGGTCAAGACATGCCACTCTTACGAAGCTGGGTCGGCTTTGTTTTGAATGTAAATAATGCCCAAGTATGAAATATCAAATGAAAGCTGGGACGATGGATTAGGTCATTTTTTATTGAATGAATCATATTTAAAATATGTCATGTCCTGAATTAACGCGGTTTTGGACAAGACTATACATGACACTTCGAAGTTGGTATAACTTTTGATTTTGATTTGAATACATGAATTCCTTGGCCTCAATACATAGACATGCACGTGTAGCATCTTTTTAGGCTAATTATAGCCAAATACACATGGAAAAAGCATTGTTCGTCAGACACGATTTAGTTGGAAAAATAAATTCAAACATGCAATTTTCAAACAAGAAAACGCCCACCTCCCCAGATGTCTACCCAAGCTTTTTTTGAAGCCAATACTTTATATTTATCAAATCTGAAGAGAAACCCCGTGCCTCTCTCATGCACACAGACACCCCTCCATCCCCTGGACTAGTGACTAAGAAGCTTAATCCCATTCGTGCCAGAATTTACACTTAAAATCTTCATCCACTACAAGCCGCGAATTGCTATCGCAATTCTCGACTTGCAATGGACAATGATGACTGGAAGTGGGTGAAACATTTAAAAAAAATCACATGTATGTTGTTCAAACAGTTTCATGAATATTTACATTCTAAAAAGCTTAGGTTTAATGAAATTCAGTCAGTTTTATTGTGTACAAAGTGATGCTTTAGGGCCCATAGGGTTAAACGTGAGAATAACTTCTCATGCCCATGTAAACGCTAACGACTTATTTCGATCTTTGTTCTGGTGACGCGTGTTATGCATCACGATCTCTTATTTGTCAGCGATCCATTGATTCTTTTTGTTCCTGATCGTGTTGTTGCTCCCAGGTATTACATATCAAAGGATGACTGCTAGAGATTATTCGTCAGGTCAAGGGCAGCCGTGGACAGCCACACACCGTAAAGGAGTGGGTCGTGGATCCCGGAATTCGATGCACCGAGGAAGTCAAGTTTTTTAACATGGCGCTGAGAGAGCGCGATTGCCTCGTGAAGTTCCGAAAAATGTCAACATATTAACGACTTGACGGAAAACGAGGTGCAAACACAAAGCTTTTGTATAACTTTTGTACAATGCTGGACCAACGTCGAAGACGTTGGCCCAATATTGTACAAAATGTTATACAAAAGATTTGTGTTTGCTGGGATATATGCGTATATGTAGGTGGAATGCTGATGATTTTAATCGACCTATAACCTATTGTCCTGTTTAATTGCGACCAAATCTTAGATATGAGCGTCAAAATTAAATCTTTACATGTTTTCGTACCGTCAAAAACATTTTGTTTCAGTGACAGTTGGGGCGATAAACCAAAGAGACTGATTTCCCTCTATTGTCATGGTTTGATTGGTCGAGATTTAGAGGTCCCACGACAACCAAGCAGCCACTGAATACAAGGTTTAAATCTCAGATAAAACTTTAGCCCATATTTTTTCTATGCTCTTATTTTAAAAACAAAACATTCCCCCTAGATCTTCGGTATAGGATTAATCGAGCTTATCATCCAGAACAATCAGATGCATAGAGAAAACTCTGGATATGTTTTAAGTGGTCACTAACTAACTGTTAATGACAATAATCCAGCATTAGAACAGTCTACCCCCCGCTAAAATCATCTTTTTAAATTAAAAGACATGACCAATTATGTATTTCAAGAGATTCTAGTAGTTTTGATGGCGGACATTATATCTTCCTTGAATTCGTTTTAATGAGATCGATGGTCATTTTGATAAATGGGCGTCACACCGTTTTGCCTTGGTTAAAAGTTTCTTCCCCGCTCACTCGTAAATATTATTAGCAACGCTGGGAGCTTCCGTGCCCGAGAGTTAACGTGCTCGGCTTCCGACCACCAGGGATCCAATTTCGAATCCCGTGTCTGAAGAGCAGTGTCATCTCCTTTATCTCACCATCTTCGAGAGGTTCTCCTGGCCCAATTTAGCTTATAATTTATGTGCACAAATGTGGCATAAGACCCCATTTATTCATTCATACATGCACGTATCAATCTGAAATTAATGCAGACACAGTGTCTACAACTCAAAATAACTGAAATGAAATTATTCCATTGACTTTGACAAGTTTTTTGTTAGTGTTATTGTATTATCTGAAAGTTTATTTATTACATTATCAAATAAAATTTTATCATATTATCAGGCTTATTACATAATCGGGTTTATTACAATATCGGTTAAGTTGTTATTACATTATCGGAACGTATTACATTATCAGTAGTTATTACATTATCGGTTGCAACAAGAATGAATCAGGTTTTTTTGAGGGAGGTCTCTTGCAGAGTTTTCTGGAACACCGCACGCCGTTTTTAGTAATGTTAACTAATGAAAGACAAACAGCAGTAACGGCTTCCCAGCAAACAAAAAAAACATTTGTATAACATTTGAACAACGTCGAAGACGTTGGGCCGACGTTATACAAATGTTGATGTGGGGTTTAAAGAGACAAGCGAAGTGAGGCTTCACAAATTTAGTGATGCCGAGCGAAGCGAGCCAAATTTTTTAGAGGGCCATTAAGTATTTATTAACAACATGTCTTTGAGACAATTATTTACTCAATCCAAACTCAGTCTTAAAATATTTATTTTGTAGATTGAATGGTGGCCCCCTTATTTTACGAAAAATGTTGTATTTGGCCAGATCCATTTCTAAGTTTTGTTGTGCTGAATCAGCGACTTATATGCTCAACAAAGTATCATATTTTAGTTTGCCGGGATAGATATGGCTACCTGCGTAGACACGTGATATTTGTATATTTTAATAAAAATAATAGTTTAAGAGCAGATACCACAGAACATAACCGTACACATGGCATAGTAAACATTAATCTATCAGGAAAGTTCTTTGAGAAAACCGCCTATCACTGTGAATATTGACTTAGATGAGATTTTTGTTTGCTGAATAATTCATATAAATTCATCATTTAGAAACACGATACACATTCAAGAAGACCCGAGCATACTTACCCCTTGTCCTGCTAAGTTAATTTGTTTAAATTTTTAGCCACCTGAAGGTGTGTCTCGCTACCGCGAGCCACAACTTCAAATCGCTAAAAAATACTCATATTTGTTTAATTTGAGCACAAATATTTAAAAACATTGATGTTTAGACACACATTTCATTCTCAATAACAGTGAATTGGTCAACTAATAAAACAGATTAAAAACGACAATAGTCTTGATCAGCAGGATAAGGGTTAAATGTGAAGGAAAACAGCAATAACTACTTACTTTTTAAGTAAGCAGTTACTTCTTGTTTGCATTGTCATCACAGAATAAGGGATTAGTGAAATGTTCAACTGAGACGGAAAAATGACCCAATGTTGTATTAAGTTTGGCATAGCGTCGGTGATGTTGGTCTAAAATGAAGACAGACTCTCAACAATCCGTCCCCTTGGATATGAAAGGGTGCATCTGCCACTTCACAAAGTGGCAGATACACCCTTTCACATACAATTTCATATAAAAGGAGATATTTTTTTTATATGTTTTAGAGTGAAAAGTTGAATACATAAAATAGAACAACACGTATTACCTGCGTTTAAATCTCGCAAATTGGACCTTCTCAAATGAAATTGTATTTATTAAATTGGTGGATTCAAGTCAAGCTTAATATGTATCCCCTTTGAAATCAGAGTGGCGTGGATAGTCTGAATTCTACAATGTTCTGTTGGTATGTTTTTTCTGTTCCAATTATATTAATTTTCCAGTTTTCTTTTCATGTTCACAATGTATATTGGGCGGGGGCCCAAGGGTAGTGGTTAGCACCGTTGCCTTTCAGTTCGGGGTTCGTTTTACGGTCTCGGCGATTTGAATAAACAAAAATGCTTCTTCCCCATCCACTCGGTATTGTGGAGAGCCTCCGTGACCGAGAGGTATCGTGCTCGGCCTCAGACCTCCAGGGTTTGCAATTCGAATCCCTTGTCTGGAGAGAAGTGTCATCTTACTCCTCTCACCATCCTCAGGAGGTTCTCCTGGCCCATTTTGGCCTGTATATGTACATAAATGGCCTAAAGCCCGATTCCTTTCTTTTTCACAATGTAAACTAGATTGGTACCACAATTCTTCAGTTTCGGTGATTTAAAAATGAGGAAGTCAAATGTTTTCTTGAGATTGTAGGTATATTAACAATGAACAAAGCATCTTGTCGTCCTTTGGCAATTTGCACTAGGAGTAAAAATCGAGGTCAAAGGGCAATTTCAAGGGCATATATGATTTTTCAACAAATAAAGATAGGAGCAAGTGCAATACCTCTTTATCATGTAATTTTGGCGGGATAATAAATTTATAGCATTATTTTGGTGATTCAAGGTCATATTCTAGGTCAAAAGGTCAATTCGAAGGTGAACTAGGCGAAAATTAGATTTTTAACCTTGAATAAAGATTAATTAGGTTACTATTCATCAATGATATTTTGAACCAGGGCCGTATTTCTTATTTTTGACATGGTTGTCAGAAAAAAACAATCAGGAATTTCGTCTCTATATATCTAGCCTAACTGGTAAATGCGCAGCACAAAAACTAAAAAAAACTTTTGCAGTTCTAGTCTATGGACATGTTTACATCATATGGTCATATTAAGAAGCCAAAATAAAATCACCGATTTTTTTATGATTTTAGCCTGGGTATGGGCCTTTAATATTAATGATATGTAATTATATTGTTATACATTCAACTATGAAAATACTTTTTTCTAAATCTATAGAAAAATAACTTACAAAGTCATGGATATATCCCGGTAGATACAAGACGTTGAATCAATGTTGGATTAACGTTGGTTCGCCGTCTACATCTTGTGGCTGCTGGGGAAGTTCTCCCGCACAGACACGGGTAAACAATCGACTCCTCCTTCAATTATAACAACACAACTAAGTAAATACATAACTCTGACTGCGCCTACCGTAGCAACAGCATCCACCATCGATACCTGGGGTACAAAACAGAACGTTGACCCAGCGGCTGCTCAGCGTCGCAGACGCTGGGCAGACGCTGGGTCAACGTTCTCTCTGCTGTTTTGTTTCCTTCTCCATGCCGTAACTGTGATTCATCATTTGTAAATATCCACCAGGATCGGTCTTCTATTGGATTCCACTTCTGTCTTTTTTATTCCAACTTGTTAAAGTAGAAGAAAATCACACGGCCCAAGGATCGTATTATCCTCTAAGAAACAACTGAAACATGATAGCACTGGTTGATTCTTAAACTTGGTACTGTTCAAATGCTTCTTCCTATTTTTCATTCACTTGAAGCTGGAATTGCTGACGCATTTCTGTAACACCTTCTGGAACTAATCACTATCATCTACCATTCGAAATTATCAAAACTCTCCGCGATTTATCGTATCATGACAAAACTCACAAGTATTATATTATTGTTCATAATAGAACATTTTCAATACTCTGCCAAATTGTATCCCCGATACAATACTTTGGGAATTATCCCTTTCAGCGGGGGACCTTGTTTAGTCGTCAGAATCTGATGTCTAATGTCGATCCCCGCACTGAAACAATTAAAATATTTATAATAGCCGTAGACCCATAACATATGTTTTCAAGTCAAACAGAAAGAGCTAATTAACTAAGCCAATTGATGATTTCAAGTTGAAGAGAACTTTGCTTTCCATGGTTCATACACAGATATTTCAGCGCTGTGAGGGTTAAGATAGGCTGGGATTTGGAGAATAGGTAAGATGGGATATAAATAACGTTGTGTTCGCCTAAATTCTTGTTATTCAAGAATTATTCATAAATGTAAAAGGTAAAGTTGCAGGTTTATCAGTGTTTATAGTCTGAAGATTTAGGATATCAGCCGGGTTTTTTTTACATTTCAACCCCTTGTTCGTCCGTGTGCCATTTCAACTCCACAGAGAGGATAAAATCCTGCAGCCATTTTGCCGCATTGTACATATTGCTTTCAAAGCAATGTCACAATGTTGAAAAGAGAGAAAATTATATTTATCGTACCAAAAACACACACATAAAATGGAGAAAATTTGTTTATTAAAAATAAACATCAAATTAAACGACTACAAATAAAAAAGGCTTCACTTCAAATGTTGTTAATGTAAACGTGGTTGTAACAGAGTGAAGCCCTAAGACCAAAATAGGTATAAATTTACTTGACAGTCAGTTAACAGGATTAACCAGTGAATATTTATACAAGTCTCAAATTGATCTAATCTACTATGAATATTTATACATGTCTCTAATTGATCAAATCTACTATGACTATTTATACATGTATCTGATTGATCTAATCTACTATGAATATTTATACATGTCTCTGATTGATCTAATCTACTATTTAAATGTGAACTTTGACTCTTGTATCATCACAAACAAATTACATAATATCAACCAAACCTATCAATAACAATCTACTAATTGTTCACATTAATATATTAATGAACATTGACTCTTGTATCCTTACATACAGATTACATATTATTGACAAAATCTATCAATAACATTATCAAACAAGATTATCTGTTGTTGAGGAGGGTATGAAAACGGTCAGAAGAAAAATGTACAAAAAACTTGCAGCGGATGGAAGCGGGAGGAGGTGGGATTTTCTTGATAGACATAGAATCTGGTATATAAATTTATATTTCTTTCGTTTTAATTTGTGGCTTGGACCAGCCTCGCAGATTTCATTGCTAAAAGAGACTGTTACAAACAAATCGAGATCCGAACAAACCACGAATTACATAGCTTGGAATTCGCCTAAGAATTATAATCTATTTTGTGTCCGATAAATAGAGCTTTCATTTTAAGAAAACTCTGTATTTTTCTGAATATAAATCAAGCACGTCGGGCAGCGGATATACACTCTGCTCCAGGCATTGCGCCACGACATTTTAAACACATTATCAAACCTGATTTTAGCAGTGTCTGTTGTAAGGTGTCTTCGAATCGACAAAGATCACACGTTCAGTTTTTGTTGCATTAAATTTTCGTTCCAAATTTGTCATCCATTATGAGAATGCAGTCACCTGGCGAGTTCCCGGCTACACCAATATAAGAGCCACCTAGTGATTATTGTTTTATTCTGTACCAATTACATTCTCTGCGCATCGCCCCACTTTCTGCATCTTTTTTTTTCAAATTCATTATTTTTATCAAGGATATTGTAAAGGCTTTGAAGGTTTTGTTGACCGTTTACATGACAACTTGACGTATAGGTTTTTTATGCGTCACTAATCACGCGAATCCCTGATTAACCCTTTAACCGCCGGTGTCACATATAGGGTTTTCAATTTTTATAAGCACATTAAGTACCACCATTGAAACATGTGACAAAGATAAAATGTGACACCAATCAGCAATATTTGAAAACAGTTGACCTCTATTTTGGCAAATCTGAATAATTTTCACTCACTTGAAGTTGTGGATCGCGTCAGCGAGACACAATTTCAAGTGGGTGAAAATTCAGATTGAATACTTTGGCGGTTAAAGGGTTAATAACAGTCATCGGTGTAATGACACAAGAAACAGACTGTATTATCAAGGGTTTTGTACAAGCCAGCAGGTTTAAAATAATTTGGGAGAAATTACTAGTGTACCTTTATATTTACTTAGTTATTTAGCTTTATAATAAAATATATTTCATGTTTTATAATTCAGCCATTTCAATACTACACGTTAAACATTCACAAGTTAGCGTGACAATTAGCACGATGAGATTACAGCTAATAAAATGACGTTGTCACATCGTTGTCACAACGTTTTTGTTGTTATATCACAACGTTTTCACAACCTAAATTTGTGTCGTTGTGATGACGTTGCTGCAACGTTTATCAAAAAGTATCTTTATATGTCATTTGTCACAAAATTGAATGCCTATACCCGGTAGTGATCAAGGGGTGGACGACCGCTGGTGTACAGGCTTCAGAACGGCCCACACCGCGTTGTGGTGTTCAGCGTACATGGCTGGCGATGGTCAGCTATTCAACAGTATTGTGTATGCCATGTACTCACGTACGTTTTAGTTTTAATGCAGGTACCGGGGTTGTTTCGGGTTGTGAGTGTCCAGACGAGGGGGGGCGCTGAACAAGACGTCGAGGGTGACGGACGTGATCTGACCAACCTGGCGCAGAGGCGTATAAAACCACATGGTGTGGTATCTGACTCGAGAGGAGGAAGACTCATGGAGAAGTCAAGACTCCTATAGGATCCCTAGGGATGAAGAGGATCCGAGACGTGGACCGCGCGTGACAGCGCATCGGACGAGGGCGGACGGCGGGGCTGACGCGGACCACGCATGTAGCACTGGTGAGAGCCGGAACACACGCTGATGGTAGACGGACGACACCCGGCATGGCAAGACCAAGAAGGATCATCACCGAGCATTATAATGAGTACATATAATAAATGTAAATTTGCACACATTCACCGAGCTCGTTGTCTGTTATGCGCTCCTGATCATTCTCAACAAATCATGATCATTCTCAACAAATCAACTTTGGGACATCATTGTCAATAAATGACCTTTTCTTTTAAATGACTTTTTACAAGAGAAGAAAATTTCTGATGCAACAAAAAGTTTAATGTTTCTAAGTAGCTTTGTATAATATGGTTTATAGTGTGATTTCATTATTCATATTATCTGACAGTCATTCCTGTCTGATTTGTCACGTGTCCAGTCGCCAGAGGGCGCCGGGACACGTACAAGAGACCACGTGAGATCCACACTGGATCCTGGTCATTCCATTTTTTTTCAGAACTAGCATGGTGTAAAGACGTGTGCAAGATTTGCCATGAATACATGGCATATTTTCCCTGTTCACCCACATCAAATCATATTCATCCACTACAAGTCGAGAATTGCGACAGCAATTCGCGGCTTGTAGTGCATGAATATTACATTGGTAAATTCAGGCTTGAAAGTGTTAAAGTGTTAAAGCGACACAATCAAGCCGAAATTATATTTTGGCTTTATTATTTTGGCTTCTTAATATGACCATATGATGTAAACATGTCCATATAGACTAGACGAAATTCCCGTATTTATTATTTTGAAATCGAGAATGTTGTCTTTATATCTCGCTTAACTGGTAAATGCGCAACACAATAATTCTTTTTAAAAAATTACACAGTTTTAGTCTATTGAAATGTTTACATCATATAGTCATTAAGAAGTCAAAATAAAATTACCGCTTTTTTGATGATTTTAGTCTGATGTGTCGCTTTAAAACCTCTATCATGTATATGATCATTCATACATGTATCTCTTGCCTTCTATGAATATACGTATATTATATTTTGTCGAATGTAGTGATCTATTATGTCAAACAAACACTTCAATATTGTGACGGGTTACTTGCATCTCACCAGGGTAAAATCTACAAATAGTAAGAAATATTCCAAGGGCAAAATCCAACGTTAAAATCTGACGTAAAATCGGGAAAAATCGTGGAATCTCGAACCTCGGAACAAAATGTTTAAAGATAGTAAAGAAAAGTAAAATTAAACCCCGAATGAAAACATGACGACCTAATTATACATTAGCCCGAGCGGTCAAAGGATGGATGCACAAAAAGGCTACATGCTGCCACATAGAAGAAAAGTTAACGTTAAAAGTTAACGGTGTTATAATTATTTATAACAAAATTAATTCCTCAAAGAGAAAATATCAGGACTGACACCAGATGCCTTAAGGACATCAATCTCAAACAATTAGATAAACGGAAAATCTAACTAACGTCCAAAATATCGGATCACCCGAATGAAGTAACAACCAAAGAATGAATCCAAACACACGCATGAATTAATCACAACCATTTCTTTGAAAATACAACTTTAATTAGTCTAGAAAAATAACAATAATATCAACAATAAAAATATACGTAAACCCTCTCGTTCCCACGTGTCAATCTCTAACTGAGACCTGGGAACCAAACGGTCAGACTATACCACTCGTATAACATAAACCCTCTCATCCCCACGTGTCAGTAACTATACTGACACCTGGCGACGAAACAGTCAAACTTCCGTTATACACTGTCACACAACACTACTTTCAATATAGTTGAAAGTAAAATAATAATAGAAGAGAGATAGGAGCTTAGAATATTAAAATGTAAAGTAAAATTTTGTAACAATCAATATAATTGTATTAAACACACTCTGCTGAGGTAAAGGTTATATTATGACAACTAAAGGTACGGGCTATTGAAAAGCAGCTTGGGCGAAGACAGGAGAATGAACATCCGGTGCCCAAACCCAGGTACGCAATTGTACGGTCAACCAAGACTATCTTCGCCGTCACATCAAGCCTATCGAACTTTCCTCCAATTAATCGCCATGAACCCACTGCAATACAATATGGAAAAAATCACCAAGGAGTAACACTGGTAGTTACTACCACACAACTGTAAATAAAATAAAATAAACAATATAATAACATAATTTAGTAGAAATCGTCTCCTAGAACACCAAAAGTAGAAAAAATGGAAGGGAAGGCCTACATCACAACGACTTCGCATCGCTTCATCACAACAACCTAGGGAATATCATCACTCTTCACTGCAGTTGGCCTGTCACTGCACATCACTGGGAAAAAAATGTGAAACTTAAATTAAAGAAAGAGTTCCTGAAATCAAACTTGCCTGAAAACCCTATACCATGCATCAACATTCCTACTCCAACTCCGGGCACCAACCCTCCATCCGGGCACCAACCCTAATTCAGAACCTTGCATGCAACAAATTAGCTTCCCAAGAAGGTTAACACCGAAACTATACTCTTGGTTTCTGCTAAGGAAAAGGCTAAAATGGGAGATCTCCCCTGTAACCAGGCTGAAAACCTTGTCGACAATAAAATGAACCTAGCCCAACTTTTGAAGTTACAAGCCATATCAAAATCAACATTATACTCAAGGTTCAACCTACTTCTTATCTTGAGTCCACTTCACTTATGTCTTCACAAAATCAAGGAGATAAAAATAAAAGAGAGAGAGGAGACGACTCGAGTCTGCTGGTACTGCTAGTGCTGCTGTCAAGTTAAATAGAACCTTCTCTCACCAACAGGTCAGCCAGAACTGCCTCAAATTCCCGCTTCAGCTGGTTTTATGCAGTGGGGAGGGGGTGGGGAAAATACTCTCTAAGCCCCAACTAATATCACTTTTAAACATAATAACGTTACAAGACAATATTTAAAATGCTTCCTTATCTAAAATAGAATTACTATAAAACTTTCATAGTAATTGATTACGTCTTAAGAAAAATAATATATTTCAATTCTACCCAAAACAAAACAAACTGCGTAATTGCTGCAAAAATAATCATATACCTCCCTTCAAATGACACCAAATTATGCAAAATATACAATTTGTCAACATTAAACACTTATATCATTAAATCAAGTAATAATCACATATTATTATACCACCGAGTTTGAAACTTGAGCTCATTTAATTTCAAAGTTATACACTCCCAAAGTTAGATAAACACAACAAAAATATTGACAAAATGAATGATCGCCATCTCCCTCAACACGCTGACATGCGCTGGTTGGGAGAATATGAAACGGTTAGGAGAATATGAAAGTCACCTAGCTTTCTATCATGAAATCGTTACAAAATGACAACAGTTAAAAAAACAAAACAACTTATAAAATACACCTCCGGATATGACAATCAATTGACTTCTAAAGATTAATTAATGTCATGCAGAACTTACAGAGATATAACATATTTGCGTAAATAAAAAATAGCATAATCTCTCAACCAAAGGCAGCATACATGCAGCGCAAAATAAAGTCAACTCACCAGGTGAAATAAATGACGGCATTTTATCAAAATATGACTATTAAAACGAACGGAAGACTCGGCAAACTTATACATAAAATCACTTTAGACCTTAGAAACATATAAAAAATACAAAGGAGGGCTAAATTACTGTAAATAGCCGAAAAACAAATAAAATCCAGAATCCTAGCAGACAAGCTAGGTCCACGCTGAACAATCAATTCTCATAATTGACGCACACTGTCAGTAAGTGATCAACTTCGTAATTGATGCAAGGCCGATTAACGATCTCAAATCAACCACAAAGTCTCTCAAACTTTATATTTAGTTTAAAACATATATCTTTAAAATAATTGGTGTCACAAACAAGAATAATAGACACCAACCTGACACTTAATCGCAAATACTATCAACACAGATCTGGGGATAGGACTCACAATTTTGTGAAACTCAATGCCAGTGACAGAAACAAATTATTGAGTCTATCTCAGCCACTCAGTCTCAATATCTACGAAAACATGGTACAACTGCATAAATAAAAATAGGCAAATGTGCCAACCGTGGCAATATGTTTTCCGGCAATGCTACAGTCTTGCTTATTTTCACACAAAACGTATAGTTGAAATGTATATGCTCAGCAATCTGATCTCGAATCGCATTTACAACGCTCTGAGAAAACTTTTTTCCTGACTTTGTGAGTAAGGTGTAATTGGGAATATTAATAGCATTAAAATCATATAATTTATTCTAAGTCAATAAAACAATATTATTCATAACATTCAACAGGTTTCATTTTGGACCTCACATATTTAGTGGTAATACCAGAATTAACTGGCAAAAAGCAGTATCTGCTCATTTTACAAGCTTTTGCAAGCCTGGCAAGCCAGAGCAATGTAGGCTAGTCGATCTAGGTTTAAAAACACCGATCTGCGGAAAAAATTGTGACCAATTAAATCTTTGAATTTGGTGAAGACATGGGATGTGTATCTTAGCCGACAATATATCTAAACATATTACATCACATTTGACAGTTATGGCGGCCATCTTGGATTTGCTTTCGACCAACATGCGCCATATTTAGGAATATTGAAAAAAAATCATGGCCAACGAGAATATTTTTGACAAAAAAAGGTGAGCTATGTAGCAATTAGGCGTATACATGTACTATGTCATTTTATTAGAGATTGTGATCATCTTGTATTTTATTTTCCGGTGATTTCGCCGAACAGTAAACAAGTTATATAATACCCTAGGTTAACTTGTCCCGAAAGATTGTCGGGCCTATCCACAATTTTTGAGATCTTGCTCTGCGAAATAAATGTCCATATATGTGCGTACTCATCTGAGCAGTCATGTTTTATAGTAGCAAAAAAATAGGCATATTTCGTATAAATTAGTCAAATTTTAAAAGTGCTGTCAATTTGTCTCCCCAATGTATTTTTTTCTGGACTTTTTTCTTTGATACTAGAGGCATTGAAGAACATAAAATCGAAGAATTTAGTAAGACGTTTTTTCCGCAGGTCGTCCCCTATTCAGTAGCCTAATGTGGCTCTGTATATATTGAACCAGGTTGAACTGACAAACCAGTGTTAATGAATGTGGATTTCCAATAGCAGTCTCTAGAAATATAGATCTGCATTAGACCTACTCAAAAATACCTAACCTCAGCAATGGTGACATAATGTCTTTTGAGAGCTGTGCACACACCACGCAATTTACACAATAAGGTGCCTACATATTACAGGATACAAATCCCCCTTGACATATTGTTTTTCTAATACTGGGTCACCGTCGTAGACGGTTGCCCAGCATTAGAAAAACTTTTGATCAATGTTGGATGTATTTTGTACCTGATGTTTGCAGTCGCTGACAGTTGCAGATACCAGCTGATTTAAATGTTGAGAACTGGATCACCCATGTTTTGACGCAGATTTATTAGCACCTAATGCCGTTGTGTCAGCATCGCAGGGCCTATACTTTGAGCCAGCATTGATCTGGTAACGTAATCTGCTTTTGTTTTCATTTGCATAGAGCAATTTAGAGCGGAAACACAGTCATTCTGTGAATGCGAAACCTTTACTTTGTGCATGTTTTTCTCCTCAACGTTTGAAGTGATTCAGTACTTCACATTGTGCTATGCTCTTAAAAGTAATGCACTGATCCTTGGTGCTGCTATCAGCCAGAAAACAGTCCCATAACAACGAAACAGTACTACAAAGAAAAGGGGAGAGTTGGATTCAGTGACCACAATAATATCTCTTGTGTTCACTCGGGACTGCTCACAAATTGCCTGGTGTTTTGAAGACTCAACAAAGTCTTCGCATTTACAGAATTTATGTTTCATTTCCCATGATGGTCACGAAACAGTTGATATTTTCGCTGGCCTACATATCTTTATGTCTTAATGCAAAAGGTAAGTTGATTGTCGTTGCATCATTTTTATTACAAAAATAATAATAATTATGGTGTTTGCATATTTGGAGTGTATTTAATATTCCAAATATACATGTGATTGTTTAATAAGCCAACAGCAGTGCATACATTTGAATTAACTGATGTCAATGATTAGTGAACAATAATATGCAATGGTATGAATTAATCACTAATTAAAAGCAAGTTGTAATATTGTTGTGTTAATTCTATGTCCTGCGTACATACATTTAAATTAGCTGATGTCAATGATTTGTGAACAATAATATGCAATGGTATGAATTAATCACTAATTAAAAGCAAGGTGTAATATTGTTGTGTTAGTTCCATGTCCTGCGTGAATAGCTATTTAGCATAATTATCTTTATTACAAATGTTAATTATCCACCATTATTATTGTTATTATGTACATGTTTACTGCATGGAACGACCACACATCTATAATAGCTATTGCCGGCTAATGTTTATTGTCATTATTTAGGAAATTAAGATTATTTTTAAAATATCATTGTAGTGTTTTATTACATAAATACATATTTATATATATTGTTTTTTTTACATACGCTGTAATTATACTAACTTTAATATATCCTATTATTTTCTACGCTTTCCAGGTTGTCTTTTTGCTACTATTTATAGTAATAACAGCTATTTTATCTCTGGCTTTGGTGCGGGAAACATATATCTATCATATATCTATCTATCTATCTATCTATTTTGCTTGTTTTAAAGCATATATTGTAAAGCATATACATATAAATATATACCATTTTCTAAATGTAAATCTTGATCATGACGGACTGTGATGTTTTTAGGCGACTATCAATTATTGGTATTTATAATCGATCATCATAATTCATGTACGCAACAAAAAACGATCGTCGATTATAATCGATCATCGGCCACATCACTAGATGTTGGATATTTCATATTTAACTGCGGTGGAATATTTTTCAAAATATATTGAAGTTCTGAATTTAAATAGCGAATAATACTTAGTCAAAAAGCACATTTGTGACCTGCCACGCAAAACGGGGAGTAGGCTCAAGGTCAATATTTTTTAAATTGATTTTTAGTAGATTTTATAGTTGTGCCTTTCCTGTTTCGTTAACTGAAATAATTTTAGAAAAATCTTTATTACTTTTTGTTTTATGAGCTTTTTACCTTTGAAATTTTAGTTAGTATGTAATCATTAAAATTTGAATGACATCGTAAATTAATGTAACAATTCCGCATATATTTACCTCTTCAAATAGCGTGTCAGATTTGGTCATTAGGGCTTTCATAAGGGTTCGGTATCCTCTAATCGAGCAGAGCACAGTACACTTTGAGGCTTTTTGAGAATTTATGAAAGAGTGCAGCAGTATATACAGCAGACCATCAAGCACTTATTCTCCACAAGACAATGGGCAGGCTGAATGTGCGATGATAATGTCTAATTCGATGATTAAGCAACCAGAGCCTTTCGTTGCTCTAATCACATATATAAAGCTACCCATATGGGTCTAACAGGTGTCAGTGCATGCCAGCAAATAATGAGTAGATAAATCAAACAAATTTTAACATTCTCAGAAAACAATTTCTTCCTTTGTGGCCAGATCAAGCAAAGGTGAAAATCATTCAAGATGAGAAATCCAAGTCAGAAAGTGCACTAACTTTTATTAATTGAAAACGCACCACAACTTTAACAGAATTGCACGAGGAAGAATATGTCCTTATAATCTTTAAAGTCAGAAAACTTGCTCTATGCCAGCAAATATGATATCGAAAGTGGCTCCAAAATCATACATGGTGAAGGTGAGATAATTAAATCTTGTAGAAATCGTAAGCCTCTTCGTCGAGTGAGAGCTAGATATATTCAAATGCAGATGTCAAACGTTTACTCATATTATGAAAGCGATACAGCAGAACATGCCAGTGAACCCTTTGATTGAGCTTGTAGAACCTATGTTTACCATTCTTACTGTGCCTATGATGTCTATTATTATTTTATCTTCTAAGAGCCACTTCACAAAAACAATGCATAAGTGGCATATTTACTGTTCAGCGCAGAGCATTATAATTAATAAAAATATATAACAAAATACCACATTAGTTGAGGCAGAATAGTCTTTTAATTTCTGCATCTCTATCTTATTTTATTTTTATTTTTTTCTTTAAAAAAAAAGTTCAATTTCAAAATCCTTTTAAATTTCTTTAATTATATATACTTTTTTTACTTTTGAAGAAGAGTTCAAATTAAAAATCCTATGATATTTATTTTATAAAACAGTTTGAGATGTTTATTTACAGGATGCTCTGATTTTCGTCACGCGGTGTTTGAGCGATTTCCTGGGAAGCGCCTCTTTCAAAGTGCCTTTATCTTTGAGACGAGAGTGGTGATGAATGCTATCACATGCTCTTCTCTTTGTGCAACACACAGGTCTTGTCTAATATTTGAAACTAGCAAATGGCAAAATAAGCTTTATTGTAAATTAATATCGGGTGTTGGGAACTACGGGCTTGAAAGTGAGGCAAGTTACAACCATTACAGACCAAAGGTGAGATATGAAAATGTTGCCAGCCTTCCGATTTGATTTTATTTTAATCAAGTTTTATATGCTAAGCATACATACATTAGCACACATTACATGTTAAGGCAACACTAAAATCTTTAAACATTTAAACGTGCTAATGCTGTCTACAGCCGTTTATTAGCCCTTTTATTTCACCTTCAAGCAGGAAAATTTGAAAGAAAAAGTAGAACTAAATTTTGTAGATTTACATATGTTTTTTTGTTCAAATTGTATCGTTTCCTTGGTTATGAGATGGTGTATCTGCTACTTTACAAAGTGGCAGATACACCCTTTCATATCCGAGGAGACGATATGTTAGTATTCGTCACCCACTTGGAGTTGTGTGTCACGGTATGGTATCGAAACACAGCACAAGAGGTTAAAAGATCAATTTATTACACAGTGCTTTAATGATTAGTAAACGCTGTTCATCAAAGTCTATAATGAAGTAATAGTGTACGATTTGGGGGAGCACCATTATTACCATAATCAAATTACAGCAACTTCCATAGTATTTGTATTCAATGAACGCAAATGCACCTTGATGTCACATACATCATAAATTCAGCCTGTGTGTAAGAAATAGCCTGTAACCAATCAAGGACCACGTTTTCTTATAGTACTAAAAATGCCAAATCAAACAAATGGGTCTTTGCTAATTTTCTGAAAAAAATAATAGACATTCATGGTCCTGTTCAATAGAAAATACCCTTGAGCTAATAGTTTTATTCATAATTATTAAAGTTGGTTAGTATCGGAACATTTTTTTGATGGATACAAATCGCACTAGAGGTTTGTTTGATATGTATACTGCTCAATGAACAGTCAAGCAGTGTAAAACAAATTTTAAACTGGATGAAAATTTAAACTGGACGCTAAAATTTCCACCTCACTAAAATTTTCCTACACTCCTTCATCGGTGTCATTTGTCCATGTGTAGACACTGCTAGCCCTTCTCTCTGGCTTGGACAAAAATGCTGTGGTAAAAAACCAGGTCAGTGGGAATTCCCCTTGTACCGAAACCATGGTGTGAGTTTCAGAATTTTTCGGATTCATTCAGAGCTGGTCGCTGAGTGGTCCTAACAACCTGCCAACACCTCGAGTTGGCAAGCTGCCATTATCTACAAGAGGCCCTAACCTACCCAGTCCTTGAGCTGAGTGAGCTTCGCGTCTAAAATTTTGCATGCTCCTTTTCTGGGATGTTATGTAGCAAAGTGTTGCAATGGTGTCGTTATTCAGCTTTTTAGTGTGACATAACAGTTAGATACACGATCCCCTGTAGAATGTGATAAATATGAATACCAAGTAAAAGTCATATGCCTAATTACGAGCAACAGGGTAGTCCCAAACATATTGTTACAACATTTTTATAACCGTGTAATAACCCCCATTACCCCCCCCCCCCCCCAAACATGACCCACAATAATATATATCGCTGGCTATAGTGGGAGATACTGTTTTTAAACTACGTATGCATTTGTAACAGTTTCTACTATTTTTCATGACATACTTTATTTACATTGCTATTTCCACTACAACTTATGAGCTAATTACTGATTTATTTTTAGCTTCTAAATATAGCGTGGGACGGAGCCACATTGCCAGGTAAGATAGAGGAGTTCAAGCTCTTTTAATCAATTATCATGCATATCCAATAGATGGCTGTTTTCACATATTTGACACTAACAATTTCGCAAAATCTTTTTAGTTAGGGGTTTTGTCAAGTTAAAAAAATTCCAAAAATCCGAGAAAAACTCGGAAGTGGGTGGGTGGGTCAAGCCCCAGCTCGGATGTCTTTTTTTGGGAAATATTGTGTTTTTTTGTTTTGTTTTTTCGTTGTACATGTTTCCAAAAAAAATCAAAAAAATCGATAAGCGGGTGGGTGTATGGGGTCTGGACAATCCAAGTTTTTCTCGGATTTTTGGAATGTTTTTAACTTGACAAGACCCCTTAGTGTTAACACTGTTTTTAATATGAGGATTGCAGATTGCAATTTTAAATCTTCGAACTCATTGTTTGAAGTATCATCTTTTGCTTTTTAATGTGCAGATAGTCAGTGGTGAGCAGAGTAGAAGATGCATGTAAATTTCGCATGACAAATTATTATTTGTATACCTTAAATATGTATCTGTGTATGCGTACAGATCCATGTAAAGATGTCGTGTATTGTGTATTGTAAAATACTATGACGTTCTTTACAAAGAATATGTTGTATTTTATACCCACAGACTACAATAATATAAAATGATAAACTGTAAACCTATTGTATATTACAGTTGATTGCAGTCAGTTGCGAGACTTTGGAAAGTGTGAAGATGGTGTATACAACATAGCACCAGGAGGTGGCGCCACTTTTCACGAAGTGTACTGTGAGTTCACAGACTTGTACGTGTGGACCCGGCTGTTGTACAGGGCGGATGGAGCTCAGTCTTTTCATCAGGACTGGAATGCCTATAGTTCTGGATTTGGTAATGCTGCTGAGGATCACTGGTTGGGTAACACCTGGATAAATCTACTGACCACTAGCAAGCCACACCGCCTCCATGTGGACATCTGGTATCCAAGTATTGGCTACTTTTATGCTGACTATGAACATTTCTCTGTGAGTGATGCTAACGATTTGTTCAGATTGTCTGTGTCTGGTTACAGTGGTGATGCGGGTGATGGGTTGGGTGATGAATCAACAGCAATCGATGGCTTTGTAAGCGACGGCGCCCCATTTTCCACATATGATGTGGATAATGACAACAACCAAGGCAACTGTGCCGACTACTTTTATGGAGCATGGTGGCACAACACTTGTTTCTTTGCCTTGCTAACGTCTGAGTTCTGGAACGGGACCACATGCTCACGTTCTGGCTACCTTCAGTGCATTTTATGGGAGGCCATCAGTACTAACATATCAATCAGCAGGGTTTCAATGAAGATAACCCACAATTAAGAATCTAAAGCAAATAACAATGGCACTCAGATCGCTATGATGACTACCCCCCCCCCTTCTTCAACCAATCAACGTTTTTTTCTGAGATGCCATTGTACCCACACAGCGATCATCAGGGTCTCCATGAAGATATAATCCATAATAACCCACACTGTACGCGATGCAGTATTCAGAATCAGTGTTGAAAAACCATAATCTGAATTCTATTTGTGTAACTGATTGCTTGCGTAATGAATTCAAACGCCCTGGCTCGTCACTCCCTGGTTTGTTCACTGTCTTATATAATTATATTAACGTTAGTTGGTAACGACCTAATTTACATCCTCCAGCACATTAGCCTAAAGATGCAGACATGATCTGAACTCGCATGCGTAGGTCACGTGTTAGCCTTCAGCATGTAAAGTACATTACAGGTTGATTCAGCTGACTAACTCAACCAGATTACAAGACTATGGATACTACTCCAACGAGACACCCAACGCTGTTTTAATTGGAGGAGTGTACAATGATTGAGGGAAAATCGTCCTGTCAATACAAGCTTGGGGTCAACTGTTTTGAGATCCCCGTGGTAATACAGTCAGTTAGTTTGCAAACCCAATACACAGCTAAGAGACAGGGCTAAGAGCTTTGAGGGAATTATTAACTCATAGATGTCGCTCAAGTATCAGTGAGTATATATAGACTTGCTATGATTTGGGAACTTGCTCTCAATGGGGAGTTGGGTATGAAACTCATATTTAGTATTGTTATGGAATAGGCCTAGGCGTACCCACGGGCACCATTGCATTCTGGGAGACTCATGTCTTGCGAATTTTAACAGTTGACTATACCTTTAACATGTTGAAGGAGATCGCAACACTTCTCGACAGGGAGAGGAGCCCAAAACACTGATGCTGACATTTGTGGAGGAGCTTTTAAAACTCCACAAGAATTCCC
Source organism: Flabesymbios commensalis (assembly GCA_964017125.1). Lineage (NCBI taxonomy): Eukaryota > Metazoa > Annelida > Polychaeta > Terebellida > Flabelligeridae > Flabesymbios > Flabesymbios commensalis. The sequence continues at coordinate 13,310,202 of OZ024918.1, read as the reverse complement.
GATTAAGTTGTTTCGCTACTTATCTACTGCAGATCTCGTCAGGATCATGACCATCCATACCGATGTAGTATTCTATTAATGTATTATAATAAATTGTATGATATTTTCAAGGGGAGGGTAGCTCATGTAGGCCTACATTCATGCACAAAAGCTGGAGTTACCGGTATTCTGACCCATGACATAAGCAAGGTAATTATCAGTCTTACTGCCCTCAAGCACGATATTGCATGTAAGTCTATTGTGAGCATTGTTACGGCATCAAAATAAATTACATATAGTAATTACTAATTTTACAATGTATTGTTATTTCATGAAAATGATTAGTGGACCTACATATCTAATTGAAATTTCTACCAAGTCTTCGTTGTGGGACATAACTGCAAATATGTAAAAACTGTTTTATTCACATGAACAGTTATTCGCGGGGGTGATAACAAAATAAATACGATTATAGTCATGAATGGCGGTGAAATTATTAGAATATGTAACGTAGGCCCACACTATGAAATACTGCATACATATATTTTCGTAATTTGGAACACTCTAAAAATCCATCCTGTTGTGATGCAGCGTCAATTCAATAACAGAAGACAACCTTGTGTTAATTGGTATATGAACGTATATATGTTGTTTATATCCATATCATTATGTACAGTTTTTTTATATTTCCCCAAAAGACTTTCTCAATAATTTTAGCATAAATTATGACTTCGCACTAATTAATTTTAAATAAATAACCATTCTGTAAGGTAATCTCTACGCTGCCGAAGCCAAAGTCTCCTAGAGATAATATGGCCTATGCTGCTAATATAACGTTGGTGTTCATCAACATGATCAAACTCTGTGCGCTGAAAATACGCAAAAAGACGTCGTAAATTGTAAATGTTTAAATTAATTTGCACAGCACTGTATGAAATTTTAAATACTATTTCAATCAATAACATAAAAGAAATTGAAAATAAATGATAAATTTGACTATTTCGTGACTCAAAACCTGTTCCATTGCCGTTTCAACATTTTCGCGGCCATCTTGGACGCCATCTTGAATAATGGAGAAGGATCCAGCGGGAATCACGGGGAGTTGTAGTATGCTATTTCTAATGGTTTTTGGAAGGTTTCTTTAAAAATTTAGCTTGGGCATTTTTTTCCCTCCCAAAACCCAAAGCTATTCGCCTATTTGACCCATTTAATAAAAAAAGTTGGATAGCTTGTAAGCAGCGGTGAGATGACAGTTGTAAAAAATAATAATGCTGTCGCACTCTGCTAAATATTAATATTCAAAAAAAAAATATTGATATTCAGAAAATATATAAATCTTGCCAGGTGTCAATTTGCATTAAAGCAAATGTGTTAACCCTTATCCTGCTGATCACGACTATTGTCTTTTTATTCTGTGTTATTATTAAACCAAATCACAGTTATTGAGAATAAAATGCGTGTTTAAATATCAAGATTTGCAAATAGTTGAGCTCAAATTAAACAGATATGAGTAATTTTCAGCCACTTGAAGTTGTGGGTCGCGGTAGCGAAACACAACTAAAAGTAACTGAAAATTTAAATAAATTAACTTCCCATGGTCTGCCCCATGGTCTGACCATTCTCAGAGGTCCTTCTAATCAGCATATTGGCTAGGGTTGGGACCCCTTTTCCACGTGTCTGCAGTATCACACCTTTGTTAAAATGATTACATTGGTTCAGAATAAAATAAAAACTATGCACTCTCACATAAAAAGTAATATATAACTGGCAGCCAGTTTATCTCCATAATCTCCTAAAATCTTTAAACAGAACCCGTAATTTCCGCTTCGCAGATAATGATTAACTGGTTGTTCCGAGAGAGAGTTCTGGGATGGATGAAGGAGCCACCCTAAATTCTGTGTGTCCTGACATGCTCGTTCGACGGAATGGAACGATTAATAGACAATGATAATGAACTTGATGTGGATTTGAGCGCCTCCGAGCTCAGGAGATCGTGTTAGAAATCTTACACTTCGTTTTCATTTTTTATCATGATTTTCATTTATATAAGAATTATTCTTAAATAAAATAAACTTGAATTGGCGTGAACTTGTTGCGGATATTAGGGAGTACTGAGAATATTTTAAGGAGGGTATACTATGAAATTGTTTTCTCCGATTAGCCATTCAAAAGGGTTTCCGGAGACGCCACTGCGCTTCAAATAATAAAAATTGTTGACAACGATTTACCTACCAATAACGCTATTGATTTCATGCAGCCATGCAAGTCGTCTCGTCACCACTCGTTATCAAACCAGTGAACACGACCTGAGGTTGACCCAATTGTGCTGTAATGATGGACCAGCGTTTTACAATGAGGGCCAGCATTAAAACAATGTTGGCTTGCTGAAGTGGGATTGGGCACAGAGTGGACACGACACTTTGGTCTTTAGCGTTGGCCCAACATTAGTGCATCATGAAGGCAACATCGCTGCCCATCAAGCTTGTGACGTCAATCTAATGCTGGTTTGATGATGGCCCACCGTCTACGACGCTGGCCCAACAATAAACAAGCATTGGATCAACATACCCAGCAAACACGGAGCATTAAACCAATGTTGGTTTGATGTTGGGCCAACGGCGTAGACGGCGGGCTAACATCAACCCAACATTGGTTCAATGTCTCGTGTTTGCTGGGTATCTTGTTTTCTGGTATTGATGTTCGTTAATACAATACATTAAACCAATGTCGGCCTAACGTTGGCCCAGCGTCTCACAAAACAAGAACCGGAAGTGTCTGAGATCATGATTCCATGTATCAAAACCACGAACGGTGACAACGAGAATACATTATTCTGGCGCAACATTAAGCAAACTTTGCTTGAATTTATCGTGTTGAATGGACTATCATTTTGTTACCGCCATGAACCGTTACTCACAGTCATCATCACCATAATATACTGCCGTGCAAAACCGAAAGGCAGTAGCTTTACTGCCTTTCGGCTTTGCACTGCGGGATAGTGGTAATCCATTTGCATCCAAACATTTGAACGATAATATAGCTACACGTTATCAGATTGTGTATCGCACTACATCGGTTAAATTTCAAGCGGACTCAAAGTATGTCTACATAATAGTTTATATAATCTCAGCCAAGACGAAGCGTTGAATGACACAGTGTTGGGTTAATGTTGGACCGGCGTCGCAGATGGCGGTACACTATTTATCCGACATTAAGTCAATGCATCGTGCTGGCGGGATATTTGTTTACAAGTGGTGATGGTGACGACTAGAAAATCGTATGTTCTTATAAGCCATCGGGGCAGTTGAAAAGTAGAGACATTTTCACTAATAGTATACCCTGATGACATCGCAAGGCTCTGACACAGTGACCGCCATTTTTAAATGTAATAGATCTAAAACGATCAAAAGTTTACGCCTGCTGAAAATGGCCTAGTTTTCGTAGGCACTTGAAATATTCGTGTCAATTTCATGGCATCGGAGTTTTTCGGTAGGCGGTGCAAGTGTCGTTTTTACACAGCTGGCTGTGGAAACAAAATGGCGGTCAGTGTTACTGGGCCTCGCGCAGTAAATGAGTTAGGCGGCCCAGTCATACCGGGTATAATAGTACTGGTCTAGCACCAAACTCAGTGGCTTAAAACCCAAACAAACTTTTTGTATACCTAAACACTTTTTAAAGGGAGGTCGAATGTTCCTACAGCATTGGGCCACATGTTGATGCGGTCGACCCAGCGTTGGGCAGACAATCAGTGCTGCAGGTGTATCCCCATGTCCTGACTATAATACACCAATAAGCGACGATTGCTTTGATCTCACCGTCCATGACGTGGGAATATGTGGTGTAAAGTGCTGTATATTGCTGACTTGTTTTGTTTACATGGCAATATACGATCTGGAAATATAACTATTTCACTCTTTTTCTGTGCTTGAAAATTGTTTTTTGACTTATTTGTAATTTTAGTTAAGATCAGTAGGCTATATAGCTTCATATAAATTAAATGTCTAATCCCACGGGGTCCCTTTAATGTCATGTGGCTCTACAGACAACAAAACGATAACACTACCAACACTATGCATAGATATGATACAGACAAAATATGTTGGTATATTTAACTTCCTGGGATGGGAAGAAAAATGACATACAATCAATCTTATGCGCATATAGCGAAGTAATAAAACCAATAAATTAGTGGACATACTCCACCTGCAGCCACTTAAATTCCTATTATATATTAGTAAATAAACGATTTTTTGAATTTATTTGACCAGCAGACATAAGCATACCAGATATACATAGCATGGTGCTGGTGGAATATTTATTGGAATACTGCGTCGAATAATAATAAATAATGAATAATGCTTGATCAGGCGGCCACACCAATTGAATTCTTAGTTTATTCTGCAGCCGCTGTGACAGTAAACATTTTTTAATCTATCGGTTAAAACAATGCTATTTAAAGCCTCCTCCACCATACTTCAATGTAATAGATTGCTAGGTGAAAACATATTAAGTTTCACAGAATAGGACACTTATCATGAAAAATAAAAAGAGAAAGATTTATCAAGATTTGTTTTGAAATGATTTCTCTGAAAAAATAGTAGCCCGTCTATTTCTTTTTCAAATAATGTATCGGTATCGAAGAATTCGTTTATAGTTGTCATTTATCAGCTTTCGTCACGTATTTATTGAATGCAATCCCCAACGTGCGCAGTACTGAGGTGAAGCGATACTATGTTGTCACAGTATAGAATATATCTAATCTGGCGTCTGTAGACGTCACATTCTGACGTATAAACACGATCCTTGCACTGAAAGATTTAAAATGCTTAACCCTTTGACTTCCAGGCCGGGGTGCATGCCAGGATCCAGATATACTGGTGTGGGAGTTATATTTTTCGTCATTTGAAGCTGGAATTGCTAACGCAATTTCCAGCTTCAAATGACGAAAAATACATAAATGTAGTATATTTGACGAAAATTTCTGTCATATTATGGCTACGTTTATTGACGAATGACGACGGAAATTTCCGTCATGTAAGGTAGTGAAAAGGTTAAACACTTATTCCCAATAGCTGTGGTTGAATCTGCTAGAGAAACAGATTAAACACGATTAATGTCGTTCTTGGCGCTTAACCTTTTCACTACCATACATGACGGGAATTTCCGTCGTCATTCGTCAATGAACGTAACCATAAAATGACACAAATTTTCGTCAAATATATACTACATTTATGTATTTTTCGTCATTTGAAGCTGGAAATTGCGTTAGCAATTCCAGCTTCAAATGACGAAAAATAGAACTCCTGCACCAGTATATCTAGATCCTGGTATGCACCCCGGCCTGGAAGTCAAAGGGTTAAAGGGATCCGCTACATATTGTGGGCGTATAGAGGAAGTATCATAACTAAACGCTGCGTCAGCGAAATATTACCAGCAGGATGTGTGCTATGACTAGTTGACGGTACAACCGACAAAGATACAGTATATTTAAGGGGCTCCATTTAACTGAGATATCTGTGGTATTTGAAAATTAGATGTCAGCGAATAAGTTTCATCTGCTTAGTTCTGAGACAATTTGATTTCGTTTGACCCCAAACAAGGACAGTTTAACCATTAAAGTTACATTTGGGAGTGTTTTTTGTTTTATGGCAACTCCGATTATGTGATATTAACTAGATCGTGAGTGAAAATAGTATAAATTAATCGCTAATGACGTTGATTAACAGCAAATTGCAATATGGTTGTGTTAGTGTCATGCCCTCCGTGAATAGCTAATTATAATTATTATCTTTAATGCTAATTATTACTATTCGCCATTAATTCTCCCTAAAATTATGTTTATTTTAAAATGTCATCATAATTTTATAATACCGATATATTAATATATTAATACATATTGTTTCTTTTGATATACACTCTACTTATATCAAAAGTATATATTCTATAGGTTTCTACGCTTTCCGTAGTACAGCGATTTAACCGGCTAACCATGCTAATAAAACAGTTTAAAAAACGACAATAATCGTGCTTAACGCTTAAAGGGTTAATAATGACATTACCCCAGTAAACACGAGTCAATGACCCCCGTGTTTGCTTAACCATTAAAGCGCTGTATTTTTTAATAAAAACCTTGGAGACCAAAGGTTTTTTTTTCAATTTGAAATCATCATAAATGTCTAGGTTATCTCTTTCTGATTCATTTGAATACCTATGTTATGGGTCTACGACCATTTGAAATAGTTTAACTCTTACTGGATCGACTTTAGACGTCAGAATCGATCCCCGCGCCGTAAGGGTTAATGTTGGATACAACATTAACCCAGCATAGAGTCAATGTCTCGTGTGTTTGGAAAATTTCATGAGAGCGAATGATAAGAAAATATTAATAAGCTAACGTTTCCAAGACCATGCCTGATGAAGTAATTAGCCTGGCATGTAAGGCCACTACCATAATGATGTCTCTGTTATAGATGCGCGCGGGCGTTATATTAAGGTCGCGCATTACAAAAAACATGTGTTTTTTCCGCCCAGTGCGCGCATTGGGTTGTTACCGATTTTCTAAAAAACATTACCTTCCAGACGATAAAGAAGCATTCCGAAAAAACAATTCATTTCAGAAGATAAAAAAAACATTTATTTAGCTATATTGTTTTGTTTGTTTTTTTTGCCGCCCTGAAATTTCGGATTTTTCCTCATGAATCTAAAACAGAGGAAAACGTAGTGGCTTAGTAAGGTAAAATAAAACAATTTGGGACAATCTGAAAACAGGTACAGCTTTAGCCTACATGTATTTTTCAATTTATTTAATTTATGTATCTGCGATGTTGGTCCAATATTAAATCGCAGATAACTATGCATTGTCTATATCGGGAGATTATTATTATTACACTAAATTATGTCGGTATACTGCAGAAACTAGTTAGGGTTGAGTAGAACTGTCGTGGTCCATTAGCATGATGTTTTTATTCGATTATTAAATAATGTATACTGGAGATACAAAACACATATAAATTGACCGTAATATGGGGGCAAAGGTCACAAAAATAAATAAAAATTAGAACTTCGCCATATTTATACTCAAATTGTCAGAAAAATGGATTATTTGTGTAAAATGTGTCCTAAAATGTAACATTACTTTCAGTTCTAAAATTACATTAGGGGTGAGCATTAATATTGACAATCTAATGAGCTATATATATATATAGAGAGAGATAAAATAGGCTTACTGATATTGTTCCGGACAGGGTAAAGAAAAGATAAACGTCAGCAATAATTATGACTGTACCTAGTTAGAAGGATCTCGCCCTACAATTTGTTCAGGGCTAGAACGCAGCATGTATCTGAAACTTAAGATACTCATTAATTTTAATAATTTTAATAAATACATCATTAATTGTTTAAGATAGCCGAAATATTTTTCGGAAGGTGTTTTAAAAATGCTGTCAATATATAACCGATAGAATGCTTCAAAATCAACTGAGTGGATTTGTTGATTGTCAATAAGTTAAGTAAGCTCAATTAAAATGTATTTCCGGGGCGTTAATAGGGGTTAAATCGATCGCGTGCCGCCGCTGGAACTCTATCTTAAGGTTTAGATACGGAATGCTTGCTGACCCATAACACGCTATAGGTGGCGTTTGGTAACTAGCTATGTCTGACTAAATTACAAACTGCAAACATTCTTATTCCTCAGGTCTGAGATATAATTAATGGTTACAGTTGTCTTGTTTTGTGTCTTCGCAAACAAATTTACTCTAAAAAAATGACCCTTACATTCGACCTAGGCTCATTAGGGTCATGCATATACATATGAAACAACGAAGCAAGTCGAACACATTCACATACATCCCACTGGGCACACGACGTTGTTGCGACGTTAAATCAACGTCATTGACGTTGATTTAACGTCGCAACAACGTCATGTGCCCAGTGGGATAGAACAAACTTACTATCAAAATCGGCCCAATGGTATTAGACTCTTGATATATCACAATTAGAATTCTCACTGCAAAATAGAGGTAAACTAACTTTAACGTAGATTGGCATCCACGCCAATTATCCCGGGTCTAGCACTGATGTAAGCGATGGTGTTATGTGCAGCGTGGGAAAGATCACAGAAATAGTTTTGTTGTTGTTGTTGTGTATAATTTGATTTTTACCCCAAATCGTGATAAATCTATGCCTAACATCTTGAACGGGCGTATACATACACCAACATTATCCAAAATAGGCCAAAGGGTTCAAGAAATATTATAATGTGTATTTTTCACTGCATGATTGGGGCTATAGATAGTGTGAACTACACAAGTGCAAAAATGATCATACAGAACTGACATTGAAGACCATTGGCTTAATTAGTTTTATATGTCCCAGATAATACTACAAAGGTATCTATATAAGGTCGACAAAGGGCTTAACATTCTGTAGACACAATTAATTGTCCTATTCCAAGGACTATTAGCTTCTGATTAGCATCACGACTTGTTCCGCGTGACAGTATTATCAGATTATATCTCACATTTCTCATACACGCTGACACCTCGATTAAACCTTCATCTGTTGACATGGTAACCTCTTATGTGGCCTTGATGTTCTGTGATCAGCAATACAATGTTAGCGCTAACCTTTAATCCCTCACGATGCATTAAAGCATCATTTAATATCCCTGAAAACAGAATTAATTTTCCTACAACTAAGGGTTTTTGAATGAAAATGTCCATGAATCTGGCTTGGCAATACATGGTAATTTTCTTTGATTTTTCACTCACTTAAAATCATCTTCATTCACTAGTTTCAAGTCGAGAATTGCGCCAGCAACTCGCGGCTTGTAATGGATGAAGATGACAACGGTGAATTCAGGCTTGAAAGGGTTAATAAGTATACCACAGACTATTCATAAACGTATTTCATGCAGCGATATTTTGAAGTGGGACAAACGTGGGCGAAAATGGGGTGACATCAGCCGACTTCAGTCAAATGTTGGCTGAGATCCTGTTATATTGTTGTCACTCGTTCCATACATCCGTCCGTCCCTCTGTCCTCCACTACCATGATTTATTGCTACTAATCGTATCCTAATATTGGAATGTACAGCAAGCTTCACATACAGGTTAATTCATCTTCCTGGCAGCAAGTCTTGACACAGCGAGGCCGTCAGGCCAAGCCTGACTGAATTAGCCATACCATCCACCTATTGGGGTAGGGAGGAAGATTTAGATAATGAATATTTATTCGTTTTTCAAAACATGTCTTCTTAATGTTGGCCCGCTGTCTGCGACGTTGGCTCACCATTAATTCAACCCTCACGCACGTGTCCGGTGAGATGTGGTGGTCTGTGTCTGAGACGTTTCCGGTTAGATATTCGTCGGCAAGCAGACATGTGTTAGTTAATGTAGGGTCGGTGTCGTAGACAGTGGCCCCACATAAAACAGCACTCATGCCTGAAATCAAACTTTGGGCAAACAGAAAAAATCTTTTTAGAAAGTCCCCACTCCAATAGGCGGACTCAACACTGTTACAACAAGGTCGGTCTGCGACCTCAGGAGTAGCCAGCCTTGCGGAGGAAGCTGGGTTAATCATGAGGCATCACTAAACCTTGCCTGACAATGAGGTCACAGCGACTATTTCTATTTTGACGCGTGTAGGAGGTGGTTTAGCAACATTATGGCCTATTTACTTGCAGGACAAAATAGCCAATTTTTTACACAGACTCAAGGACATGTAGGCCTGTGGGTAAAAAATCCTTGCTCCAACTTTGTTTTCTATTTTTACAAAAGTTATGACGTAATAATGGATTTGATGGGTTTTTGACATTTTATCAAGCTAAAAATTCTTTTTTCATGCTTTTTGTCTTATGTTATAACCCTAACATCAATAAATTTCGCTGAATTGGGGATAGTAGTAGTGTGTTGATCATGCAATCTTATAATTCCGATTTGAGTGAGGCCACAATAATGGATCTTTGCTTTTTTGTTGGTGAGTTAGTTTGTCGTCTGTTTGCATATTGACGCTCGTAAATCCATAGCGATTTGCATTTTAGCTATATCCATCCGGCATACATATTTTTTTAAATCACGTGTCATCATTGACAGTAAAGTAGCATTTATGCTTAGTGGACTATAATCTACTAATAGCTACTTGTATGCCATATAACGGTGACTGCCCTATGTTCAGAAGGTTCTATGTTTAGAAGAATCTAATGTTCAGAAAATATTTGTTCAAAAGGTTCTATGTTCAGAAGGTTCTATATTCAGAAGGTCCTTTGCTCAGAAGGTTCTATGTTCAGTAGATCCTATATTCAGAAGGTCCTATGTTCAGAAGGTCCTATGTTCAGAAAAAAATTGTTCAAAAGGTCTTATATTCAGAAGGTTCTATGTTCAGAAGGTCCTAAATTCAGATATATTCAGGTCCTATATTCAGAAAATTCTTTGTTTTATGTGGAAAAAAACTTACATCTTTCAGTTTCATGTAGAACTTGCAATGCAAGATAACAAATCACAGCCTCTCATTCTAGCTCATTCGGTCAAAGGTCAGATGAGCTTTTGTCATGTCGCGTTGTCCGTCGTCTGTCCGTCCACAATTTGCCAAAATCGCTATTGGGACTTCAATCAACATAGTGAACAGCCACCAACCAGGAGTGATCACAGAAGGATTGTCCCCGCAATTCAGGAATATGACACTCCTGTAGATCTGGTAATTACCGCGTGTTCAAATTTTCGCGAATTTCTGATTTTGGGACTTTTCACTTTTGTAGTGCTATTATAATAATAATTTTCGCGAAATCCTGGAATTCGCGAATGTCTTCTCCTCGAGACATTCGTGAAAATTAAAACCTCGCGAATATTACCAGAGCTACATTATATCTGAATTCAAATCCACCTAAATCCGGGGCTATAGTGTGAACTTGTCCTACAGCCTAGACATGTAGAAAGTTCAAACCAAAAACACCTGCAGTTACAAAGATGAGCTATAATGGCGCCATTGACACTTTTCTTTCTTTCATTTTTTATTTATTTTAGTCTGTTCCGGAAGGGGGGTGTCTATATAACCCCCTGCATATCCCCAAAATGCGTTGTAGGCCCCTATTGTTGAGTTCACTAATTACAGCCTTATTTTAACTATAGGCCTGCCATGGGCCACAATTATTTTGGTAAATCTGTAGAGCATGCTTTACGTCGATTCCTCAACGATTCTGAACCGATTTCTTTAAAATTTTGCACAGGCCATCTTTAAGTCAAATCCTAACACCGGTAAAAAATTACCTCGACCATTCGACATGTAATAGAATTCCATAATTAGCGTAATGGGTTGATAGAGGGACACGTCATAATTTCAATTTAATACAAGTCAAATCGTCTAACTTTTGAAATGAGGCATATAATTTTACGTTTACAAAATTTCATAAAAATCGGTTGATAATAATGACAGAGTAATTAAAAAATTAACGAAAAACATGCGCCTCTGGTTAGTTCTGTCCTAATGTCATGGAAAATCATGGAAAACCATGGAAAAGGAAAAAATAAAATCCAGGCCTGGAAAAGTCATGGAAAATGAACATTTCGCAAAAAGTCATGGGAAAGTCATGGAATTTAGACTTTTTATAAAATGTCGATTGCAGTACTTTTGAGAAAAATGTGTTGATTACCTATTCTTTTGACACACAATGACACTGGCAGTCCACTTATAGCTGTAAAATATTTTGCATCCAAAAAGTAAGAAACCGGTGACACCCGGTACTACTTCGTTCAGACCGATGTGGTGATGGACATTTTTATATTCGTTTACGAATGGAATTTCATTTCCAGATCTTTGTGCGAACCCTGGTATAGCGTGGGATGGATGGAGTTAGCCCTGAATTGATTCGTTTCACCCGAGAGCGATCTCGACCCAAAGGTCTGAAAAATGTTCACAACATTTTAGTGACTGTGAGGAAATGAGCTGAGCATGCGACATCGTAGCTAAAATGTTACTGATTAAAAAAAAAACTATTTTCTTCAGATATGACCGTCCCACGATTTTGTATGGAGTCAATCTGTGGTTGACACCTATTCCAGCCATCGCGGCTAGGATATTTTTCAATGAAAATACTCTCAATAACCCACTATGGCCTATCACTCTACGCTCACATCATCATCTGTATATATAATTCATCTAAAATAAATTGATTAAATTATATTTTTCTCATTACCAGTGTGCATCATTACCACCCGGTATATTTACTTGTAAAGGTTGTGATATATGCATATTTACCTACCACCACATACAGTACTGATTTCACAAAATGGGACAGATTTTTCATCAGTGGCTGGCCTGCGTTAACGCTGGCCAGCCCGTCATTAGCCCGGGCGCAAGCCCGGCGAGACAGGCGCAGAATTGGTTGCGCCCAGCGCATGAAATGGGCTCGAGCCCCCACACGGTTCGGGCCAGGAAAATATACCCGCCCAAATCCTACTTGGGCTTGCACCCAGTATACTGTGTGGCGGCTAGCATGGATGCTGTGAACCATGTGTCATCTCGCCGGGCTGGCCAGGCTCGCTCTGGACAAGACAGGGCGCGCTCAGCTTGACCACATTCAGCATCATCTAAACAGCTCTGAGTTGATCTAAACGTGCAATAATAGAGTGTCCGTACGCACCGTACGTCCGTCCGTATACATCTAGACCTGTTGCAGTCCTCATTTATTTCTGCTGAGCCATTTAGCATTTAGCCTTTAGCATTTAGACATTATCTTTAGTATCGGAAAAGCAGTTCAGTGTATAAATTCAGAAAATGGGTGGTTTTATGAAGCTACGGTCACTGGAATAGACCTAACTGAAGATGAAAAAGCAGGCACCTGGAAAGTCAGGCTCGCCCGGCGCACCGGTCGAGCTTGAAACTGGACCAGACGAGAAGCGCGCCTGACTAACACATACAGGCGTTGACTCAATTCGCCGAGGCTCTAGATTGGCTTGAGCCCCGGCGATATGAGCGCGGCTCCAGTTATATGAACTTATACCAAAACGCACATTGCGGCCCGGCTAAAGGATTTTATAACTTTGGGCGCATACATGCGAGCCCCAAATGGGGTGGGGAGAGAACATGGGGCTAGCCCAGGGCTAGCCTGCGTTAGCCGGGGCTAGCCCCACTGAAAAAGCTTGTCCCATTTTGCTAAATCAGTACTGTAGGTCTACCACATAGACTTTACATTCAACAGAGAATAATCCCATAAGCCACATAAGATACAATAATTGATATTTTAACATCTATATCACTCGTTTTTATATGATATTTCGAACAACGTAGGCCTACTTCATATGGAATATAATTATAACTGTCATACAGTATATATACAATTTAATGAGTCCATCAAATTTGATCAAACGTCACTAATTTTAGGCTTGGAAACCTACTGGGTAGGCCTATACGTTTTTGCGATATTAAATAAACGTCATTGACGTTGATTCAACGTCGTGTGCCCAATTGGAACTGACAAATAGTCACCCGTGCTTTCTAAACATAGGACCTTCTGAACAAATATTTCTGAACATAGGGCCTTCTGAACATAGAACCTTCTGAATATAGAACCTTCTGAACATAGAACCTTCTGAACATAGGACCTTCTAAACAAAGGACTTTCTAAACATAGAACCTTCTAAACATCGGACCTTCTGAACATAGGCCCTTCTGAACATAGAGCTGTAACCCCATATAACATACGGTGCCTACATACAAATCATGGGCTGGGATGCGTGTAAAACCTGTCGATTACCACCTTGCAACTGTCACATCCTCAAATGAAGAAAAACTATGGTGCTTTGTGGGAGGAGCGCGCAGCGCGGGGCTCTGCGCGAAATTTACGTCGATACACTGGTTTCAACCTTAACTCGACGAGGCCGCCACTAACGTGATCGCCTAGTCACATTGAGAAGGGTGAAACAAGGGACTGGTTCATAGACTGATAGATGTTTATAATTATATTTAGAGCCGGTGTTATTTTATAATCCGCTGCTTCAGTGCTGCGCCAACGTCCCACGCGTTGGCCCAGCACTGAAGCAGCGTTGAACCAACGGTGGCCTTTATTATTTCACGTTTGAATACACCTGATGTATTGTTAAACTCCTGCGAACACGGGCCGACACCGTGGACGTTGGACCGTCGCTTTGCTAGGACCGGGTCGATGGGGGTGTATTCGCTGGAACAGCTATGCATACTTATCATATAATACATGCAAGCCTCAAGGGCTGGGTACTGAAATTAATCTGATTATATGTGTTGTTTTTGTTGTATTTTGTACTTGTCAGTATAATAAACGAATTGAACTGATACCGAAAACATATGGTTTAGTGAAATAGTGTGGTCTCTATTTCAATTATTGACGAATATATGATAAGTTCAGTGATTTCATGGCGGCCATTTTGAATTTTGCGTTTTTACAAAGCCCCTCAAGGTTTAGAAACCCAAATCCGCCTAGATATAATCGTAAGGATGCTAGCCATACATAACCAAAAGGGAAAATAAATTATCAGACCAAATTTGCTGTCGGACTAAAAGCACTTTTGAACTCAGCTCAGCAGTTCCAGGGAAATAGTTGTCTTACATCTGAGCAGTGGAACTTGCAAAAAGAAACTTAAGGGCACTATAATTGGCCCTGTTTTTGGAGGTCATGACTGTCAGGTATTCAGAAGTCAACCCAGAGATTTGGAGGTAAATTGAGGAGTGGCCCTCGCTAAAGTTGAAAAGTATTAACAATAAAAACATTTACAAGAGATTCATACAGGGTTTTAAGAGGCTCTCATAAAGGCTTGAGATACGATATGTGGATATTACTTGTGTGGGTATTACACATTATGTGAGGAAATTATAAATCGTAACAGTTACGATGGACACGAGTGAGTCGTAATTTTGAACGCACATATGCATGGCTAATTGAGGGCCTCTACGCTTTCATCTCCTTATACGTATACAAATTTACCATTTTTCAAAATGATGATTGCTGGTAATTTTCGATATGATTACTGTATGAAATATATATCCAGATGACTTTGGAACGTTCACAAATCAGTATATTTAAATTAGTTGAGATGAGGCATTACATTTAATTTCGGTGTCTATTATTTCAGAAGTCGATAATCTACTGGTCAAAATACATTGGTTTCATGTAGGTTTTTCGCAGCCATCTTGAATTCTACTTCTCATCCTAAAATTTAAATATAACTACTCCAAATGAATAAGAATAGCCACATTCGAAAATTCGATATTGATTTATTGCATTACACTCTAAAACTGTTATTTCCACAAATAAAAATTCACGATGATTATTAGTGAAAATTGTAAATTTCACAGTACGGTTTCTCTTGATATTGTAATAAATATTATCTTTGAACTTTGAAAAAAAATATGTGGTCACAGGTGAAAATATGTCATTTGCATGGCGGTTATGCATGGCAGACATATTTTCGATTGACCTCTAGATGACATTGAAGCGTAAAAATAACAATTCCAATTAAATTTAGTCATAAATTCTGGATTACATTAGATACATATTTAATTATTTCCTAAAATACTTTGTGGCAGCCATTTTGAAAGCACACACAGAAAACTTGGGGACTTGTATTCATCCCAAATATGTTTGACACCATTTCAATCTCAAAAGAGACGGAACAGTAAAAACAGAGCGATCGCGGTGATTATATTTATTGTTCTCGTAACCACAATGACAGGAGCAACAAAAAACAAAAACAGGTTTCCATAATAATATAACGTTTATTGAAAGTGACAAAGAAAGCGTCAGCTGATACATTGTGAGAATCAGTGTACCAATGTAAAATAATTAAAACAATAATAACTGCGCTAATGAGGAAAGAACATTAAAATACATTCACAACAAAAATGACCTGACCTGAAATATATCTTTGCTTTTAATTTGGGACAAAATGCACTTGGAATTTGTTTTAAACCATTATTTACACGTAATTAGGCTGAATAAGTGTAATTATATTGTGTTATTGTCTTTGCCTGCCACCACAAGCTTGCAGACTTGTTTACTGAGTATTTATATTAAAGTACAAAAAACATCAACCACAATATGCGTAATTATTTCCGAAAATCATCTAAATTTTAATTAAGACTTTGAATTTTATATACTAGCTCACTGAGGCATGTCTGCATATGAATGAAGATTTAATTCAATTTACTTAACAAAATGTCCCTGACATATGTTAATTTCAGCCACAACAAAAATATAATTTACAGGCACTTTAAAACATTTTTATTTTTTATCTCAATTTACATGCACACACCACTGTTTCCAGACATGCCCCTGAGCTCCACTTCTTTTGCACAAATATAAACACGTCAATTCCGTCATGTCATAGATAGGGTGAGATGTTACCATGGTAACGTATCAACCCGTTATAGACAGAGTGTGATGTTATCATGGTATGTTACCATGATAATGTATGACCCTGTCATAGACAGGGTGAGATTTTACCATGCGAGCATACCACACTGTCATAGACAGGGTCATATGTCACCATGATATGTTACCATGATAGCATATGACCCTGTCACGGACAGGATGATATGTTACCATGGTAACGTATCAGCCTATCATAGACAGGGTGGTCAACATTGACTTGTGTTTGTAGACTAATCAAATATGTTGTTGTCAAGTCCATAGAAAATTAACCCTTATCCTGCTAAGTAAGTTTATTTAAATTTCAACTACTTGAGGTTGTTTCTCGCTACCGCCATCCACAACCTAACGTGATTGAAAATCACTCATATTTGTTTAATTTGTGACCAAAAATAAAAAAATATTAATGTTTGGACAGTCAGTTGTTTTCAAATAACATTGATTTAATCGCCTAACAGATTAAAAACGACTATTGTCGTGATCAGCAGGCAAAGGGCTAAATCATTTGTGATCGTGTGGCCATGTCGTCGGCATGCACTGGTTACACCGAACACTGGAAGACCTCTGATTTGATGGCACCACAGTTGTTAGGATTTCTTCCATATCGGAAACATGAGTAACCTGCACCTCCACTGAAGAATTGACTTAGACAAGATGAAACGCCCGGCTCAGATCCGATGTTTCCCATGCAGTTGCAAAATCTGCAACAAGTCACAAAGATACATGTTACATACAAAGATACAATTACATCATCACAACTTACCTCTCGGAACAGGTACATCAGTGATTTTCCCTCTTGGCACAGGTACAAAGGTAGATTATATCAGCACATCTTACCTCTTGGCACAGGTACAATGGTAGATTATGTCAACACATCTTACCTCTTGGATCAGGTACAATGGTAGAGTACATCAACATATCTTACATCTTGGCAAATGTGCAAAGGTAGATTATATCAGCATATCTTACCTCTTGGCACAACTACAATAGTAGATTACATCAGCACATCTCACCTCTTGGCACAGGTACAATGATTGATTACATCAGCACATCTCACCTTTTGGCACAGGTACAATGATTGATTACATCAGCACATCTTACCTCTTGGCACAGGTACAATGATAGATTACATCAGCACATCTTACCTCTTGTCACAGGTACAATGGTTGATTACATCAGCATATCTCACCTCTTGGCAAATGTGCAGAGGTAGATTACATCAGCACATCACACCTCTTGGCACAGGTACAATGATAGATTACATTAGCACATCTCACCTCTTGGCACAGGTACAAGAGTAGATTACATCAGCACATCTCACCTCTTGGGACAGGGGCAATGGTAGATTACATCAGCACATCTTACCTCTTGTCATAGGTACAATAGTAGGTTATATCAGCACATCTTACCTCACAGCACAGGGGCAATGGTAGATTACATCAGCACATCTTACCTCTTGTCATAGGTACAACAGTAGGTTATATCAGCATATCTTACCTCACAGCACAGGGGCAATGATGGATTGCATCAGCACATCTCACCTCTTGTCACAGGTACAATGGTAGATAACATCAGCACACCTCACCTCTTGGCACAGGTACAATGGTAGATTACATCAGCACATCTTACCTCTTGTCATAGGTACAATAGTAGGTTATATCAGCACATCTTACCTCACAGCACAGGGGCAATGGTAGATTACATTTAGCTGCAATTTATATTGTACTGCAGTATAAAGCTTAAAAAGCAGTGACGGCTTATTTCTCAAGTATGCTCAAACAGTTATTTTTACCTTTACAGTCTTTTACCTTTGCGGTGTTTATATAGATACAAGGTTATTTTATACATAAACAATTGTACTGTATTGTTATTACCTCCACTTGGAAGGATATGTTTTTGTCTTGCTGGTTTATCTGTCTGTCTGTCCCCCTAATTACCTTTTGACGGTTTTACATGACAATTTAACCAGAGGTGTGTTTCGAGCCCGAAGTTTCGAGCTACGGAACAACTGATTACATTTTGTGGATGATCTGGATTACGATCTGGATACAGGATTTGGATTACGTTCTAGAGCAAATGCATTGGTGGCATAGTATATTTGATGCATTTATATAGATTACTACTTCATTACGTCACAGTCTCACAACTGTTGTGTACTGTTATCAAGTTATATTAGACCTACCACCTGAATGAATGAAATAGGTTGAATATATGGCGTCATAATTGATCATCTCCGGTAAAGTTTTACTGTCCACTTTATATTTTACCAATGAATGTAATGCTAATACTAGAAGTTATAGGATCATTGAGATCATTCATTTTGGTGGAGGTTTGCAGTCTTTGACTGATTGACTGACTGTTAATACATAATTGTACTGTATTTTATTTACCTCCTGGCACAGACACAATGCCAGTCGCCACCACACCTCTCCACCTTACACTCTTGCAGTTTTTTGCAGCATCTGTTCAGAGATGGTCCGCTGTCTACATCGCCCCCACCTGGACCCTGACACCAAGATGGCCCAAGCTGAATAAAAAGAGATTATAAATTCAATAAATTTCCCATCATTTTTTATTTACCCTTAAGTTATTTTATTTAAAATTTCAAACTCTTGAAGTTGTGTCTTGCTATCGCATCCAACGTGCACCGTTTTGATTGGTGGCAAATTTACACATATTTATTTAACCCTTTCAGGCCTGGATTTACCATTGTCATCCTCATCCACTACAAGCCGCGAATTGCTGTCGCAATTCTCGACTGCAATGTAAATATAGTGGTTTAATTGCATTAATTTTTAACCAATTAATTGCAAATACACATTTCATCCTCAATGACGATGATTTTAACGCTTAACCCTTTGAGTCCTCACGATGCATTAAAGCATCATTTTACATCCCTGAAAACAGACTTAATTTTCCTACAACTAAGGGTTTTAGAACGAAAATTTCCATGAAACTGGTTTACCAATACATGGCAATTTTCTTCAATTTTTAAACCACATCAAACCATCTTCATCCACTACAAGTCGAGAATTGCGGCAGCAATTCGCGGCTTGTAGTGAATGAAGATGACAATGGAAAATTCACAATGCTACCACAAATGCTACCACAATAATCCCCACCTCTAGGTGACTATGGTTATTGAAATCTAAAAATTAAAGCTAGAAACTTGATTATGACAAATTCTGCCTTTTTAAATGAATGCTATTCGATATAATGGATCATATTCAATATAAGACATGAGGTGCATAACAATGCCGCAAGAGCTTAAAGGGTAGCCGCGTATATGCTTACAAATCCCGTAGACAAATACCATTATATAGACGATAGTTTACTTTGACGTGTGGTCAATTCCTGAATTGAATTAAGATTGGATTGGATTAATAAAATAGAGAATCAGAAACATTAGACCCGTCGGCGACGGTAATATGCACCGTCTAAACTTGAAAGACATGTGAGAAAATAACCCCAATCCAGCCCTTTAAAATTTAATTCAGTTGACATTTTGCACGGCAAAACACTCCCAAAAAGCTATCCGGCACGGTTTTCTTCTGCATAGCATAGTCAATAAGGGCACACAATTATTACTATTTTTATGGAGTTGATTTTTTTTATCGGGGCATGTCCCTCCCTGAAACCACACGTTTTGTTTATTAGTAATGGTCTAGCTATCTAACTATGATTTTTCTCAGATATTACGTAGGGCCTATATATATATTAACCCTTTAACCGCCAAAGTATTCAACCTGAATTTTCACCCACTTGAAGTTGTGTCTCGCTGACGCGGTCCACAAATTCAAATGAGTGAAAATTATTCAGATTTGACAAAATGCAGGTCAACTGTTTTCAAATATTGCTGATTGATGTCACATTTTATCTTTAACATGTTTAAAAGGTGGTACTGAATGTGCTAATAAAAAATGAAAACCCGAATATATGCGACACAGGCAGTTAACCCTTGCGCTGTATAAAATATATTTGACATGCAGTAATACAATCTTAGTGTTATTTTATTTCACCTGAAATTCAATTGAAACCGTATATTATACGGTTTCAATTAAATATCAGATCAAAATATATTGATATAATGGTATTTTTCATTTATTTAAAGCTGAAAATTGCGTTAACAATTCCATTTTCAATTGGATGAAAAATACAATATAGACAATTCAGTAGGTTCAGGTTAAAGTCAATTATGCCCACAAGTCTGCCATTTAATATTTTATCAAGTTGAATTTTTTTTAATTCTTTCAAAGCATACCCACCCCTCCCCTAAAACCGCAGATTTTGTTCTATAGTAATGGTTTAGCAATCTGGCACGGTTTTCCAGATATTAAAATTTTTCATGTCAATAATTGCTGCATGTCGGCCATTTTTTATTTTAATCGAGTGACTAAAATTCAGAGCATAATATACTTCCCTGAAACCGCACAATTTATTCAGTATTAATTGCATAGCGATGTGCCACGATTTTCCGGTTATTACCACTGACTACACATATCAAAGTCAAAAGAAGCCATGGTCGGCCGTTTTGAATTTGATTTTTAACGGTAGGTCCTATATCCCTACCTGAAACCGCACATTTCATTTAATAGTAACGGTCTAGCTGTATGGCACGGTTTTTTAGTTATTACGCATATAAAAGTCGAGAGTGGCCACATGTCGGCCATTTTGAATATGATCAAGTTGAAATTTGTCATAGTATTTCCCTATGTTGTATGCGGGCAAAAAATAAAGAAAACAACACCAGTTTGGAGATTTAGCAGATCTACTTCACGCGTTGTGGTGAGCGGTGATTCTGGAAACATTACAAAATCAATCACAACGTGTGAAATAGATCTGATAAAGCTCCAAACTTGTGTTGTGTTCTTTATTTTTTGACCGCATACCACAGTGAATATAATTAGCATCTTCGGGTATTCCAACACTCATCATCAAGAGCTTCCATACTTTACTACTAGGCCTGAGAGGGGTGTAGCACTAAACACACGCTACTGACCAACAAACTGTGGAGTTCTTGCTTGTTTGAAATGGCTGAACAGAGATACGAAGTTGACAGGGTTCGCACTAAACTGCCAGAAACATCAACACTGAATATAACTAAATTGTTTTACATACAAGGTGGAAACCTAGTTGGTTACCAGGTGACAGCACACAAAATTGTAACATATATATTATTTCAACACGGAGACGACACCCTTCCTAAAACCGCAGATTTTTTTCGATAGTAATGGTGTAGGTCTAACTATCCAGCACGGTTTTCCAGTTATTAGGCATATCTAAGTCAAAGGTGGCCGCAGGTCGGCCATTTTAAATTTGCTCAAGTTGAAATTTGTCACGGTATATCCCCACCTGGAACCGCACGTTTTGTTCAATACCTATCTGGCCCTGTTTTCCAGATATTATGCATATTAAAAAAAAATGACCGATAATCTGCCATTTTGGCCGTAGTGACCTAGTTTCTGTACGAATCTCGCCCAATTTCGAACTCATCCGAGCTAATAGTAAAATGGATATATGGTATAAATGTTAGAGCGATACCAAAAAAACGTTGAGTAAATCACGTTAGCGAGAAAAATTATTGATTGGAAAATCGTCAAGGTTATAGCGGCCACAGAAAGGTAAAAAATGAAAGTAATCAAGGTTTAATCACGATTAACCTGTATGTAATGTTTAGTGGGCATTCCAGTCACGTGAAACAAGTTATAGCGCTAAAAGTGGCGGACGAACGGACGGACGGACGGCGGTGATCACAATATGTATCCGCCAACATTTTGGCTGAGGCCTAGAAGGTGGGTTGAATTAAAAAAATTGTCACATATTGTTAACTGCAACGACATAGGTCTGAAATCTGAAACATTGAACTTTAGTGTATAATGTTTAATACACTTGTTTTTACATAATTTGGGTGTGCTGAATTCGAATCTGTCGGATAACTTTTTATATTGGGTGACCTTCACCTTCAATTTAGGAAAAAACACAAAATAGCCACCAAAATGTAAATAAAACCGTGTATTTTCTTTGGTTACTCGCACATGGAAGCACAGTTTTCTGTAAGATTTGTATTTGGAAAATGCATTTCGAGTGTCTTTGTAAGCATTTTTTAACTTTGATTTAACCATTTAACCGCAGGTGCCGCATATATTCGGGTTTTCATTTTTTATTAATAACCACATTTTAAACATGTTAAAGATAAAATGTGACATCAACCAGCACGATTTGAAAACAGTTGACCTCCATTTTGTCAAATCTGAATAATTTTCACTCACTTGAAGTTGTGGATCGCGTCAGCGAGACACGACTTCAAGTGGGTGAAAATTCAAATTGAATAATTTGGCGGTTCAAGGGTTAAGCTTCATATCCAACACGTATGTCACGTGTGTTTTTAATTATATTTTCTGTTACTTTAAATTTACCGCCACACATGCGATAATACGACGTATTTGAAGTAAAATAAACCTTCTTGGCGAGTAAATTTTGAAAAAAATCCAGAATGGCCGCGATATTCATCTTCAAGTGAACAAAAAACACATCAAAGCATGTTAGAATATAATTATATAAGTCTAGTTTTGAATGTCTTGTGAGCTAATCTGTCTTATTACAAGACTATTTTTTAGATATCCCATAAACCAATGTTTGTTTAATTATATAATAGATCAAAATGAAATGAATCGGGCTTTAAGCCCCCTTTGTGCACATATAGGCTGAACAGGGCCAGGAGAACCTCCTGAGGATGGTTAGATAAATGAGATGACACTGCCCTCCAGACACGAATTCGAAATTCAAACCCTGGAGATCTGAGGTCGAGCACGCTACCTCTCGGTCTCGGAGGCTCCCCACAATACTGAGCTTCACACGTGGATGGGGAAGAAACATTTTGTTTCTTTCAAACCGCCGAGACCAGGAACCGAGCCCCGGACTCTAGCGTGAAAGGCAGTGGTGCTAACCACTACCCTAGGGCCCCCGCCCATATAATAGATCAGATGCAACACTTTTATTTGTCTGTTGGTGGTAATCATTTTGAATTTGAAGGTCAAAGACAGGTCATTTTGAGTGAAAAACATATGACATTAGTTTCTCAACTGCAAATCATGCAGAAACAAGAAATTGTGCGATTATTTGTAACCGAAAAATAGAAAAGATATGATTTTGGCGGCCATTTTTTAACAAATTTGAAGGTGAAGGACACTAAATGTAGAATAGTATCCGACTACATAGGTTAACATCTGCTATCTGATGCAAGACTGTTGCTTTATAACCTATGTAGATTGGTAATAAGCAATAGATCAAATCATATCAATTGAGAAATGTCAGTACTAATTGATTTGGCCAAATGGTTCAATGAAAACTAGAATATTTTAATAATCACTAGGACATGCAAGCAGCATGAAGTGGGTACAGTCTCATAACGTTATACCCAGGGAATCGAATTTAGTCCCACTTTTCCTCTAAAAGTATTGTACATTTTGGTAAACGTATTTTTATCCAGTGCACTTAGTATAATTACTGTTTTATTTCTTGTAAAGATTGAAGAAAAAATCCATAACGTATTCACCGTTGAGATGTGACTTGGTGAAAATTGGTATAGGCTTATTATCACAATTCTCAGCCTTACCTAAGATATGGATATTTTACAAATTTTCCTCCTCTTTGACAAAAACAGGCAATCTCCATTTTGTCAAATCTGAGTAATTTTCACTCACTTGAAGTTGTGGATCGCGTCAGCGAGACACGACTTCAAGTGGGTGAAAATTCAAATTGAATAAAGTTGTGTTTATTGTTAGAAAATAGCCTGTACAAAAAAAACTGATGCCACAATTTGTTTGTACATACTACCTGGGGTTGGTGCTGAAGATCCAGTCTACCCTTCGATAAAATCGGACCGTATAACTCGCAAACTAGATCCCCTACACAAACTAGCTCACGGACTATAATTTTAGGGGGACTACCTAAAACGCGGCACATTTCTGACGGCACATTCACGGAACGAACGGCACATCAGCGGACAGTGCACCCCACCACCGCACCCCACCCTACCAGTCAATCCCCACCCTAACGCCCTGTCAGCGACACAGGGAAACCCGCGGCCCATTGTGGTCATTGCGGCTCAAATAAAAAACACAAGTAATGTAATAAAACAATACTATTTTTTATTCACGGTAATATATTGCAATATATTGATAAATAAAAAAACACAATTAATGCAATGAAACATTAGTATTTTTCATTTACGGTAATATGCTACAATATAGATACCACAATATAAGCAATGGTAAAAAATAAAATATATCAAAAGTAACGGCAATGGAACACACACACATGTATGCTGAAATAAATAATTATTAGAGTATTTGTATTTGAAGTTACTTGGTTACAATAAATAATTTGATGTATTTAACCGGGATGATACAGATACAGATACTTGAGCGGGTCGTAGTTCATTTGATATGGTGCCCCTTGTACATTTGTACACCTGAGACTATATCACATAGAACAATGACATTTAATATAATAATTGGATGCAATTTAAAAAATTGTTCTGCTATGTTTTATTAAATTATTGATTATAAGTTTAGTAGAGAGCACTCCACAACAGTATACCTGTGTGGGTAGGTGCTGTTGTTCACACCTGTGGGGGGCAGTCGGCCAGCCTGCACGTTAGGGGAGGGGTTGTGCCGTGGGGTGGGGGTCTAGATTATGGGCCGCCTTTTAGGAAATGTGCCGCGTTTTAGATACAAGTCCCCATACACCAACATCAATTGGTATGCGCCATTAGCAGATAGGACTTGGTAGCGGGTGCCCCCATCAAAAGGCTTCGAGCACTATGTAAAATAGCAGATACTATTACTATTACTAAAAATGTATATATACCGAGATACCGAGGTTTGTTGTTGAATAAATTTGATCTATGTAGTTCGTCATAAATAGTTGTATGAATCTCTTTGGTAGTGACCATGTGGTGGTTCTATCGTAAGTGTAAGCGAAAGGTTTCTTGTCAAATTTGTTTAAATGAATGTATTTATCTCCACTAACGTCTGAGAATTTATTCAACATCTCCAGATGCACATTATAGATATATATGATAAATGTTACAAAATGTATACTCATCCCAGAAAGTCTGCACAGGACCATTATAAGCGTCAGCAGTGTTGAGTAAAAGTGGACAGAGTATCATTGAAGAAAGGCAAGACTATTATTTGATTGTGATCCGGCAGCTAAACAAAATAAGGTCTCACCACACAAATTCATACGCGAATATCATTTAAAAGTTTAATAGTGAGAGAGTTACGATCTTTTTTAAAAATGTGGCGATTTATAGAAGGGCAATATAGGTATAAAATGCAACCCCTACGCTGGTAGTAACAAGGCATATGCTGCAATCGATAGTCACCGTGTTTTGGCAACGCTCAGGGAAGGTACTAGGACCACACATTTGCATGTGAAAATAGAAAAAGCCCCATGTTTAAGCACCCTTTCTTATTTTTTCATTGATAAAGTACGTCCTGGTGATTAAATATATATATAGGTTTATATACATTTTTTCACTTAATGAATGCTGTCCGTCCCAAGCGTATGGGCCATACTACATGTAAATCTATGGGAAGGGCATTATGTGTGGTGAGACGTTATTATGCATGCTTCTATGTATGGCAATAAAATTGACAACTTCGATGTGTGTACGAATTATGTCGTGGTCTCCAAGATGCCTAATCACATTTTTTGATATTCCGACTCGGCTTTCACATAATTATATTCAATTGGGCATATAAAACGTCGCCTTGTTGAACGTTTATAAAATACCAGTAACTGCCTACCCCGATGGCAAAGTTGATGCTATGCCAGCGAAAGGCAGGGTTGCGTCTATTTTGCATATGCGTTCTGTTAGGTGTGTGATTTATTCAACTGGGCGTTTTGGGTGTAAATCAATTACACCACACGCACCTGCGCAGTGAACAAAGAGTGCTACAATAAGCTGTACCAGCCGAATACGTATTAGAAAATTAGTGAAGAACACGTCATTATTAGAAAGAGGGCGGAGCCTGAAGAGGCTTCTTTCTAATAATACCAGTGTTCTGAACTGATGATCGGACATAGTCGTTACCAGAACTCCTCCCCTGTGTCTACCCCACTCTTAAACTCCAAAAATTTCCATGAACCAAAGTTGTGTTTATTGTTGAAATTTGGACACGCCCATTTATAGGAGAGGGGTACGTTGTGTACGCATAGAAACTGATGACAAAAGTAAAGCTGGTGTCATTTAGAAAAAAAATTACTTGCTGGTGAGACGTGCTTCATCACATTAACTTGATTCTTGATTTTTTCCAGTCAATAATAAATATTAGGTATGTACAATATAACTTCTTCTTTATAAATTATAAAGTAATTTATGTTAATTTGAATTTTTTCAATAAAATATTTATATATATATATTTAATTATTTATCTTGTTTATATTCATGTTTATATATCTTTGACATTCACTATCACTAATAATCAATGGTTTCTAACAAATCATAAATAGATCAAGAGAATAAAACATAATTTCTGGTATTGCTCAGCATTAAAATCAATGCTAGGTCTATATGATATCCCATCAAACAGGATACATTCAAACTATGTCGGTTTAATATCGCAGATCAATAAACCAATATTGTTTTAAATTAAACACAGTTTTTTTTATAACGTTAGGTCTACAACTCGCTGTGCCCTAGAGGGGGGAGGGGGGTACCTCTCCCCAATTTTGTTTTAGAAATATAAGGCTTGAAAAGGGAAAATTATACATTTTTCGTCCCATAGGCTTCATATGGTCGTGTTTTTGTTTTGGTGAGGTTAAAGGGACATGCCCACGCTTTATTCTTAAAAAATCGGTGATTTTTTTGGCTTCCCAATACGACCATATGACCATATAGTGTCCATACACTAGAACTGCAAAAGTTTTTTAATTTTTCTGCTGCGCATTCACCGGTGACACCCTTTTAGTCAGAAGGCCCGTTAATCAGAAGGCCCGTTAGTCAGAAAATCAGCTAGGCTTTATTGTCAGAAGGCCCGTTAGTCTGAATTTGTTCATTGGGCAGTGAACAATGCTAGGGGATGCTCCATTTGATATAGGCCTATGGGCATGTAAAGGGGGGGGGGGGGCTATATTATTTTGATTAAAACGTTTGTTGTCCAGTTATTGATAAAAATGTTGAGAGTTGTGCATAAAATAATTATTCAAAGATACTTAAAAAATGCTGATGGAGTCCACGTGTTTTTCAAAAAAATTGGTACCGGTAGTTTAATAAATTGTTTGAGGGAGAAAAATTGCCATGAAAATTATAATGTGAAAAAAGTGCACAAACAAATTGCACAACTGAGAGTGAAACCTGTAGAACCCCATAGAGATCAAATGTTGCGTCTCTAGGGCATTTGTATAGGCCCTATACTTTCGCCTGCTAGTAATTGTTAATAAGTCGATATGAGCTTGATATGATCTTAAAAAAAATAATTGGCGGTTCGTAGTTCGTACATTTCAGTGGCGGATCCAGGAATTTAGAGATGTGGGGGCGCCAATTTTTTTTTCAAAAATGTATACTCACCACCAGTCTCTTGTATGCTCTAGAGGGGTGCGGGGGCATACTCCACCGGAAAATTGTAAAATCTAAGGCCTTAAATGACACATTCTGGAGCATATTTTGGCAAAAATCTGGTAGTTTTTTTTAATTTTGGGACCCTAAACGGGGGGGGGGGAGGTCGTGCGCCGGCTGCGCCCCCCTCTGGACCCGCCACTGCATTTATATTAAAAACTAGCATTATTGATGACTGGTTGGTTGCTTGGTTGGGTTATTTTCAGCAATGAGTTCGCTTTAATATTTCAGCACTATACTTTTTTTGCACACATACACTTCACTGAAATAGATGTGAAAAGTGTGTCATGCGAAAACCCCACAAGATTTCTGGTGTTGAGTTTATAGCCCATTCTCCACACATAGCTGTCGCTCAGGTCACCCAAAGATAATCTCTGAGGTCAGAATGTTTATAGCCAGCTGTTTAATTTATGTCAAGCGTTGATAAATGTATCATTTTGCTCAGAATAAATAATAAATTGTTTGTCCAAATATTCTGATAACTAGCATTATTTGTCGACTCTTTTGTGTGGAAAGGCTTGGTTCATATTCGAGAAAGTGACGCTTACCTAAGCATGGGAGAACTATTATATAATGTGATTGCGGTATACATTATTACCGCGCTAATTAGGACCTTCGCAAAATTTGAATCTCATTATAAGCAGTAAGCAGTATCTTGTTATCTCGACCATTTTTTTCAGCAAGTTTTAAAATTTGGGTAGTCGCGTTTAAAGCAGTATGTTGATCATATTGCTTGTTCATATTTACATTGCTCGAAACTGCTCAAAGACATGGAGTGTGCATTGCTGCCTACGATATGCAATTATTATTATTATTATTATTATTATTATTATTATTATTATTATTATTATTATTATTATTATTACTATTATTATTATTATTATTATTATTATTATTATTATTATTATTATTATTATTATTATTATTATTATTATTATTATTATTATTATTATTATTATTATTATTATTATTATTATTATTATTATTATTATTATTATTATTATTATTATTATTATTATTATTATTATTATTATTATTTTAATTATTATTATTATTATTATTATTATTATTATTATTATTATTATTATTATTATTATTATTATTATTATTATTATTATTATTATTATTATTATTATTATTATTATTATTATTATTATTATTATTATTATTATTATTATTATTATTATTATTATTATTATTATTATTATTATTATTATTATTATTATTATTATTATTATTATTATACTATCTTGTTCCTATATGTAGAAAATGTACTGTTGTTTACAGGCAGCTTAGCAATAACCACTTGATCCAATTATAATGGGTATTTTTCATTCATTTAAAGCTGGAAATTACGTCAGCAACAGTACGTTCAAAAACATAATGAGTAACCTATTATTAACGCAACCCATGAAAGTACTAGACGTTGTCGTTGCCACAAGTAAATAAATAAAGACAAATATTAATTGATTGGTCATAGGTTGTCCACAAAATTAGATGATTCCGATGAGGTAATTATGTGATTTTCTGACTAACGGGCCTTCTGACTAATCATCCTTACTTATTTTCTGACTAACGGGCCTTCTGACAAACGGGCCTTCTGACTAATCATCCTTACTGATTTTCTGCCTAACAGGCCTTCTGACTAACGGGCCTTCTGACTAACGGACCTTCTGACTAACGGGCCTTTTGACTAAAAGGCGGACACCCATTCACCAGTTAGGCTAGATATAGAGACGAAATTCCCGTATTTCCAATATTTGACATGGTTGTCAAAAATTATAAATTAGGAATTTCGTCTCTATATCTAGCCTAGCTGATAAGTGCGCAGCACAAAGATTTTAAAAAATTGCAGTTCTAGTCTAACATGTCTAAGGACATGTTTACATCATATGGTCATATAAAGAAGCCAAAATAAAATCACCGATTTTTTATGATTTTAGCGTGGGCATTCAGAGACGGGGTACCGCCGGCGACGGGATACCCTTAAACAAGCTCCCAAGCTCCCAAGTTCCCAAGCTCCGAAGCTCATTGGCCCGAAAATGGTTAATTACTGGCCAACTTCAAAAACGTTGGAAATACATTGCACTGATTATGGACCAACGCGGCCTATTTGTCGCGTCCAGGTAGAGCTTCGCAGACGGCCAGATAAAGCTCAGTAGACGGTCAGAATAATGGGACACCCGAGAGTGAGTTCCCAAGCTCCGAAATTCCCAAGTTCCGAAGTTCCCAAGTTCTCAAGTTCCCGGAACTTCAAGTTCCGAAGTTCCCAAGTTCCGAAGTTCCCAAGTTCCCGGAACTTCAAGTTCCCAAGTTCCCGGAACTTCAAGTTCCCAAGTTCCCGGAACTTCAAGTTCCCGGAATTTCAAATAACATAATTAGTTCAAATTACTTAATTAAACAGAAATGAACAGTTGAGTAATTGATTTGTTTCCAGGCAAAATATTTTTTTTTAAAGATCTATCCGTTGTGACCTGAGCGTTGAAGATGGTACCTGCAACTAAGGATACTAGAACCCATTGTTGTAGTATCTTTGCTGCAACTTTCCCAGCATAGGCCTACAAGTAGGCCTAGATGTAATGTCAACTTCCTCATAAACAATCGTGTTATTCTAATGTTGTTTTAATGCTGGGTACTAACGTTATCTACAACGCTGGTCCAGTATTAAGTTAACATTGGCGCAACCTCGTGCTCGCGTGGTCTGTCTGTCAGCTGATGAGAGGCAGGATATGAACCATGATAAGCCTTCTAGGCGCTAAGCACGATTATGATAGGCCCTATATGTTTAATAGCACAGTCAAACCTTATGCAGCCGATTATTAGCCGACTATTAAGTTGACATGATGTTGGTGTGATGTTAATCCAGCTTAAATCCAATGTTGAGTGAACGTCTCAATGCTGGGTTTACGCGTGATTATTTCTGAAGATTGTTGATTCATAGCAAACGTCATTCCAATGCTGGGCCAGCATCCCATAAAATAAACAAATATGGCCTGGGATGACGAGCCGGTAGGCCTATGTAGGGTTAGGCTAATGTTAGTCCACTGTCTGCGGCGTTGGCCAGATATTAAATCAACATACCTCACGCAAATGAACACCGTCTGCGTAACCATGCACTGGTAACATAATAGGCCTACTACTTTAGTGGAAGTCAAATATCGTAAAATTTTCATAAAAAAAAATAGTTGAAAAGTTAGTTAAACCCAAGCCATGAATTGCTTTACATGCCAGATGGTCTAACTTTTGAACTATATTTTTTTTTTTATTATTTAGCGCCAGACGCGAAAAAATTTCATGAAAATCGGACTTTCTGTTTCATTATGTTATATTAACAAATGTTATTTGAAGTTCCGGGAACTTGAAGTTCCGGGAACTTGGGAGCTTGGGAACTTCGGAACTTGAAGTTCCGGGAACTTCGGAACTTGGGAACTTCAGAACTTGGGAACTTGGGAACTTCGGAACTTTGGAACTTCGGAACTCACTCTCGGATGTCCCCAGAATAATGGTCCTGGTGTCTAATAATACCTGGGTCAAATCTAATAATGCTGCGTGAACTGAATCAAGACGGCCTTATGTCAGAGAATTCCCAGTAAACACTATAGAAAAACAGCCCTGGTAATGACTATGATTTGATAAAGGTGCAGTGTAGAATACAGTAACCAATAACGTCCTTAGATTATAGTTGAACTGACCACGTGACTTTACTGCACCGTTGTGCACCCTCTTTTTAGTGGGTGCAAGAATTTACAGCACCAATTTGGGTGTAAGACCACTCGAATACTAGTGCTGCACCAAAAAAAAGACCAGTAGAATACCGTTAATGGCTTCCACCAGATAAATGTTACTTACGCAAATCATCTGGGAGAATCCCACGGCGACGGCAGCCAGGAGCAAAGCTGCTGCGAATAAGTACTTCATGGTGGCTGACGTGGACCCACTGGCTGACGTGGTGTGCAGGAAAGAATCACTGGCTGACGTGGAATGTAATCAGTTTGTCGTCACTCCCTGATCTTCTCTGCCCGCTCCACTCTTCTCTGGGCATCTTATTCACAGGCACCAGTCAATCAGTCACAATGAATGCTCCCTGATCACCTGTCACGCCTCCCATTGTAACTGGTACCTGAGAACACAACACACTAGTTTAATTCTGGCTCAAAGTTGGGCCACTCGCCAGACTCCGGCCCTACGTTGACCCAGCGTAAAGCAAGGGTGTGGGTAAGATATATTCAGTTAACCCTTTCAAGCCTGAATTTACCATTGTCATCTCCATCCACTACAAGCC
Organism: Flabesymbios commensalis; assembly: GCA_964017125.1. Lineage (NCBI taxonomy): Eukaryota > Metazoa > Annelida > Polychaeta > Terebellida > Flabelligeridae > Flabesymbios > Flabesymbios commensalis. The sequence goes on along the minus strand of OZ024918.1, from coordinate 13,277,922 downwards.
GCGAATTGCTGTCGCAATTCTCGACTTGTAGTGTATGAAGATGATTTGATGTGGGTGGAAAATTAAAGAAAATTGTATTGTTAAAATAGTTCTATGGAAATTTTCCTCCTAAAACCGACAGTTGTTTGGAAAATGAGTCTCAGGGTTGTAAAATGATGCTTTAATGCATCGTGAGGGCTTAACCCTTTAACCGCCAAATTATTCAACTGGAATTTTCACCCACTTGAAGTTGAGTCTCGCTGACGCGATCCACAACTTCAAGTGAGTGAAAATTATTCAGATTTGACAAAATAGAGGTCAACTCCTTTCAAATCTTGTTGGTTGATGTCCCATTTTATCTTTAACATATTTACAATGTGGTACTTAATGTGCTAATAAAAAATGAAAACCCGAATATGGGCCATTTTCAAAAAAATTGAGCAATAACGGTAAAGACACTTTGAGAAAAAATAATTCTGATTTTGTAAATTTAAATGTTATGTATGCATATAGGATACTATGCCAAGCATCAGTGTGCAATATACAAGCAGCATGTTATATATTAGCACTTTTAGAGACATCAATATAAATCTTTTTTGTCTTTACCGATATGGCTTAAATAGTAGGCAATTTTTTAGCGGTAAAGACAGAACATGAAACGGTAGAGACGGTTTTGCAACGGTAAAGATGTTGCTGTAACGGTAAAGAAAAAAATTGTTAAATAAATAGGTGATATAAGCTTTATATAGCAGGACAGGTTTTTAGTATAATTGTATGCAGACTTCCACACCTTATGACTAAAGGGACATTGAATTACCACAGAAATTACCTTTTAAAATAGTATATGTCTTTACCTTTTTATGCCGGTCTTTACCGTTTTAATGGTAAAGACAAATCATTTAACGGTAAAGACACACTATTTGTCATAAAATAAACATTTTACAAAATATGTGTATACTTTTGACTTCACAACGTTGTTTTCTTCATGTACTGATGACAAGAATAATCTAGAACAGCTATTTAATTTTTCAACCAAAGTTATTAGACACACGGTGAAGACATCCTATTGTTGTGACATTTTATTTGTGACATCCTATTTTACACTTATATTGCATTTATCTTTGTCCATAAATCAAATCTTGTTTACTTTAAGAAAAAAATAGTTGACTAGATCCGGGAATTTATGTGCTAGAGCCATCTGGTGAATACTTGCAGAAATAATAGGCCTTATGGGTTCTTGTTAACGGTAAAGACATTTGCATTCCAAAACTTGGACCAAGACTGGTGATTCAATCAACTTTTTTATACATATTTTATTATTATTTTATTTATTATCAAGAAAAAACATTTTAGAAATAGGGCAAATCTGTCATGAATTGCAATAACGTAATTGTATGACATTAACAAGTTTTCAAAAAATCGCAAACCCATTTCGGACACCTCACGGTGAAGACAAATCCAGCATTTTATATTGAATAAAAACTTGATTTTCCAAGATAAATGCTTGTGAATACACGTCTTTAACTGATCAAATGATAAAAATAATGAAATAATGCAAACTTTTTTAAAAAATGTTGAAGACATGTCTTTACCGTTTTTGCTCAAATATTTTGAAAATGGCCCATATATGCGGCGCCGACGGTTAAAGGGCTAAGAAGTTAAAGTAGTGGAACTCCCACCACATAGCTGTGTAGTGGCAATAGACACTAAGTGCCCACTTAGAAAGTAACCAGTTACTGGTTTTTGTTATTTTACACAGCATTTCATGCTGTCTTGAATAAAATAATTATGCTCAACTCTACCTATGTTAGCGATGCCTTGCAAGCACGACAGACAAGACGTCCACCCAATGTTGGGATATTGCTTGGTCAGCTTTGTAGACGGTGGACCAGAATTAGGCCAGCATTGGATGAATGTCTTCTGTGGTGGCAAGAGGAATGAGACAGTGACGACGGACAGTATTGTACGGCTCTTTGCAAAACCATCCAAAAACTTCCAGACCTTTATAAGTACCATGTCGGATAAATGAACAAAATGGCACATTTTTATTCAAGTCAAATCTTGAATAGGTCTCACAATCTAATAGTATTCTGAAGTCTTATCGGAGACCTTTGAAGTGAACACCCTTTGAGTGGGAGTTGCACCATGAATTATTATCAGTTGCGGTGGATGACCTGTATTTTCATTTGCGGTGGATGACCTTACAGGCAAGCTACATGTACACAGCTAATATACGTGGATGAAAGTGTAAGTAGAGGGGGTCGGGGGGAGAGGGAGAGGGGGACACCTTGCACCCCGAGGTGTCAATCTCCTCGGTCACGTTGCGACCTCGAGAAGCCTAGCCTTGCTGGGGGAAGATACCATACATCCGAGTGGTTAGTGCTCATTGCCACTACCACTGTTGCGATATTTTTATTATGCTGTTACACATAAAAATGTAAAATAAAACGCTCAGAGTGTGATATGAATTGATAATAATAATACATCGCGCAGTATAAACCGGGCTTGAGGAGTGTAATATGGACTGGTACCACTTTAAATACAGGACAGGTTTTATCAAAATCAGTATTCTATTATCACACAGACATTATACCCCAAAGTTCGGTAAGTTTATTTTCATTGCTAACTTACGTATGTAATTGCCCTGGTCAAAATCCCACCATATTTAGAAGAAATGAAAATGACGCATAATTACAAAGGGCTACACTGCATTACATTCATATTGAGTGTAACAAAGAGCATGATAAGTTTATTAGCCTGGGAATTCTAACTGAAAAAACAACCTCACAGGGTTGTTCACTAGACGAAAAAAATCATAATTCGCGACCCTTTAAATAGCACACCAAATCATCGTTATCAACACTAATGAATCGCTTATTAGGAAAATTTAATTTTATATTTTAAAATTTATTCTTTCAAGTTTTAATTATTGAATAATTAATATTGTGTATAACTATTAATACAAATTATTCAATATTAACTCTATGTTTGTCACAGACCCAGAAAGCGGCTGATTGTAACATTTCAAAAACATACTTACAATATTGAAATATTTAAATAATTTTACAAAGTGCTTTATCTTTAAACGCCTTTAAACTATTGCAACGTCAGGCCATTTATACAATTGCTACGCAATTGAGAAAGTAAAAGCCTATTTAACACACCATGACGTTCACTCACTGACGTAGGTTAGTGACTCGTGGTCGTCACCGTCATCGATGGCGATTTTAATGTTTAATTGATTGTGGTCCTAAATCTTAATTGGAGAAGGGTGCGAGGGGGTTGGTAATGTCATGTGATCCGGATTGGAGCAACATAAATCTCACGGCATAATGAGTGATTAGATGAGTTTACATGCGAAATTGCGACCGATCTGGGCGCCACGGTAGAGAAAAATATAATCTACGAAAAAATAAACAAAATATAAATTTGCAAAAAAATCCGTAGAATTAACCTGATAAAAAAATCCACCCGTAGAATTTAAACACATGAAAAAATTCGTAGAATACGGGAAAATCCGCAGAATGGGTACTCCTGACCTATTCACATGAGCTCATACAGACACATAATTAATGATCCCTTCGTATGGCTAATGAATATGTGACAGAGATAATGGTACGTTGCTACATGATAAATGTACAGGCGATCAAGGTTACTAGGCCCTACAACATCTTTGATACATGTAACTGATGCGTCAGCGTTCTCTCTCATAAATCAAATATATTGTGCTATTTAAAACGAGTGCTGAATCAACAAAATGTCTGCAATAAATCCACCCTACCCTTCCACGATCTGACTTGATACGTGTAACTCCCCAGCAAACACGATGCATTAAACACATATTAGTTTAGTGCTGGGCCAGTGTCGTAGACGGTGGGCCATTATTAACCCTTTAACCGCCGGTGCCGAATATATTCGGGTTTTCATTTTTTATTGGCACATTACGTACCACCTTTCAAACATGTTGAGGAGAAAATGCGACATCAATCAGCAAGATTTGAAAAGAGTTGACCTCCATTTTGTCATAATTATTTTTACTCACTTGAAGTTGTGGATCGCGTCAGCGAAACACAACTTCAAGTGGATAAAAATACAAATTGAATAAGTTGGCGGTGAAAGGGTTAAACCAACAAAGGTTATATGTCTTAACCCTTGAATCGCAGAAATAATTTTATATAAACAATGGAGACCAAAGGGTTTTTTTTATTTGAAATCACCACAAATGTCTTAATGATAGCTCTTTCCGTTTTATTTGAATACCTATGCTATGGGTCTACGACCACTGGAAATATTTTAATTCTTACAGTACGGAAACTGTCTTTATACGTCAGATCAGTTTGATTTTTTTTAAAGCACTGAAGAAAGAGGCTAAACTAGTTTTATTACCAAGTTATATACTATCATGTAAACAAGAGTGAGTGCATTATACAACACTTTTTTTGCCACAAATACCCACTAGTAGGATCAATATACCACGCATATAATTATACTCTGACCCTAACAAAGGTATAGAATGCATTTGTGTAAAATCAAATTTTGGAGCAGGTTGATACAAATGGATAATACAAGGTTAACAAAACTAGCCGATCCATAGAATTGACGCTCACATTGGGCTCTTATAGTGGATATGGTGGATATTTCGGCATTTAAAAAAATGAGATCCATATCAGAGGCTGTAATAATGTCATTTTTACAAATTACTAAACTAGGAGAGCTTAAGTTAACTTCCCTTAGGCTACCGCCACCAACAGAAGATGCATTTCGTTAACATGTAAAGTAGCATTGGCCACGGCAAACCGTCACATTGCAAAACCAGACATTGATACCTATTACAACAGTATAATATATTTATTTATTTATTTATTTGCAGTACTTTAAAACATACGCACAGATCCAGCACAGCTGATCATGGCGCTTACAATAATATGACATCAAAAAATAAAAAGTTATGTTAAAAAAATAAAATAAACATAGTTATGAATAAATATCGTCATTAGCTAGGTAAAGTAAATTCTAAAAAAATGTGTTTTTAACTTCTTTTTAAAAATATTCACAGAGTTTGCTGCCTTGATATCATTTGAAGTTTATTCCACAGGACAGGCTCTTGTACACTAAAAGCTGCCTCTGTGGCCGACCTCTGTGTCAGGGGCACTTGCAACAAAAAGTCTCTAGGTTGTCTGAGATGACCAGGACGTTGTTTGTAACAGCACAACTGGCCTAAGTATTGTGGTGCCTGACTACGCAACGCTTTAAAAATATATAACAGCACCTTACAATGTATGCGTAACTCTACGGGCAGCCAATGCAGTTCTTTAAGAACGGGTGTGATGTGGTCTCGGATACCGACTCCAGTAATCAGTCGAGCAGCACGATTTTGAAGTCGCTGCAAGCGGCCGAGCTGGAAAGCTGTAGCCCCGGACAGCATGGCGTTGCAGTAGTCCAGGTTGGATATAGTTGATCTGTTGTAGATTATCCTGCTGCAAATCGATCATTTTTTCTACAGCAAATCACAAAGTATATAGTACAGCAGCAAAGGGACCAAATTTTCGAAGTACCTAAACCGGCGGTACAACATTTGTCCACATGTCTAGAATTGTTCTCAGTAATCTCTAGATACAGAATCTGGTTGATGACATTGCCGGAAATGGGGGCGGGCTGAGAATTTGGCCCTTTTGTACACCTACCCAATTTTTAGAAAAAATATTCGCTTAAATATGATTTTCATTTAGGTAACTCCTTAAATATGGCTCTTTTCTGCTGCTGTACTAATATTAAATGGTTGTAAAAGTGCATTTACTGATAGGCCGAACATTTCACATTAGTCAATTCAATGCATTGTTTAGATCATTTATTTTTGTAATACTAGTCAAATTTAATTTATTTTTCTGCTTTACGCAACATACCCCCCCCCCCCCCAGCTATTGTGTTGCTGACCCAGTTTTTATGTGCACAGATTGTTCCATTCATTTATTTTGCTATCAAACATATATATAGTTTCAGAGAGTAATGTTATCATAAAAATAATATTACTTCTCATTACTTTCAACAGTTGAATTAATTTGTAATATTCTGTTTTGATGTTATACGTTTACGTGTAAACAAGCATAGTTTAGATTCTTGAACCACAAGTTTTAATGTATACGTGGGCGTAGAAACGTCAATATAGACGACTCTGAATGAACAAGCGATCTGTTAATAGCACCACTGTCAACATTTTGAAAAGTTCTGGGCCCCCAGATGGTAAAGTGTGGGCCTGCTTAACTTAAGTCCGGGCTTGTCCAGGTTCCCCAAACTCGTGGGAAGGCTACGTGCGATGAGAGGAAATATAACAACACACTCTTCTCAGAATCCAAACCAAAACTGACTTTATTGTTCATGTTCAGTAATGGCCAAGTAAAATGTGGCAGGTTATGCCGGAGAGGTAAAAAGTGGCAGGTTATGCCAGAGACTGATCTGAGGATGTTTACGGAACCTGAGCATTAACATTTAACGACATTATGTTTTTAACATGCAATTATGTTCCGACATGCCACGACTTACTAGTACATAATAATATTTATTAATAACAAGAATAATATTTATGAATAACAGGATAGTCTTTGTTTTTCCACTCCCGTTGGCTTTGAGTAAATATATATAAATGAACATTCTACAGAATTGTTACAATTATTTGATGACAAAACAGTATCGCTGAGCTACTCTGTTCTGTTACACTGTTCCGCCCAGCTGGCGAGATCCTGCTCTGATTGCAGAGTGGTATATCGCGATCGTTCCGTTATCATAATACCATTAGCTAACGGAATATCATGATGACAGGTATCGAGCCAAATTTAATGATCAGCTAAATCTAATGACACCAATATGGCGGCGGGGTGGGGGCAGGCAGGGGGTGTACTGGGCATGCGTTGGAGCCATGACTACGCGTGGAGGGGTGATTAGAGGAAGTAAGGTGTCTCAGCCTGTTTGAATGACTGCAGATGTTTTTTTGCATACGGATAATTACAAATGATTAAAGCTTAAGTGTAAAAGATAATATACATGATGTATGTTTCCAGTACCAAATCCAGGGACAAAATATTCCCATTTTGGTGTATAGCAGTGTTAATGGGCGCAAGTACATCTATATGGGACTTTTGTACAAGTACACTGAAAATGATCAAGTACAAGTACAGGCTTTTTTCAAATATAGTGTTGTGCATTACAAGTAAATTTGACTTGTCATTTGACATGTACTTGGATACAATTACCAAGAACCAAGTACATTTTCTTAATTATCGATATGTAATAAATATATGCACAACAAAATAAATGAAACAATATCAACTGAATTCAATAGTATTGTTTTTGTCACACTATATCTGGTATATTTTTGTTCACTGATTAATCTAATAAAACAACTTATTAAATTCTGGTATGTTTTTTTTAATTTTCATCTTCATATGAATGATCAGCGCTCAGAAATATGTTTGTGATAGTAACATGATTAGCTTTAGAAAGTTAACCAGTATGCTGCTGAATTGTTTATGAGTATTTTTCTTTCGTTTTAAGCTGTAATCACTGGCGCAATTTCCAGCTTCAAATGAATGAAAAAAATAAAATTATGTATGCAAAATAGACATTTCCCAAATTAAATTATTTAATTAACTCAGCATCCACCACAAGATATGCTAAACATTTTAGTGATATTTTATTTATTTGCTTGAAAACGTATATATACGGTCACAAGGGTTAATAGCTCAATGATCAACCGTTCTTTGTTCTAATAGTAAGTTAAACACTGAATACGACATACTAGGGATTTTTTGCTTGTATCCACATTATCCAGACATAAAAAACGCACATTCAGCGTTGAAATGTACTTTCGTATTATCAAACTAGAATTCAACTTTCCGCATATAAATGCTAGACAATTATTATCACCCAAATTAAATTCCTTATTTTTAACCATTTATTTATCAATTCAAAAGAAAATTTAATTCACCTTGACGCTTCTATAATGGAGAATATATCAGCTCTTGTCACTGAAAGGGTTAATAAGAGTGACCTCAGTATCTTATCACACCTGCTAATCTGCTAATTAGTAACACGGCCCAGTGACATCGAATGCACTGAAGCGACACGCTAATTGGGCAATTAACCCTTTCACCACCAACATGTTTGAGTACTTGTTTTTTCAGTCTTTTGTTTATAATGACATATTAATTATTTTCACAAAATGAAACAACAGAATTTCCTGAATTTTTTATATATATTTGCATTCATGTTAACGAATGAGCTCAGTCCATTCCTAGTTTAATATTAAAAACATACAAGAGATGTAGCAACCATAGGATTGTATAATTACTGTCTACGGTCGACCATTGTTACATAATGATAATCTCCCCTTTATATTTCTTGTATAAACCTGTTTATGTGTTTGCTAATTCCTCATGACTTGATTTAATCCGCCCGCCACTGGCGCTAACAAGTATACAAATTAAGCTTGAGAGAGTGCCTAATCTAACTGTTTGGAGATAATTATATAATATATAGCTCATTAACTAGAAAGCAATATCACAACTTTGTGCATGGATTAATATATAATTCCATCAGTCCTTTTAACGCTGTCAAACAATGTTTTCTTAAGTTAGCATGTATTGTTTGCGATGGTAATTAATGGAAGTCAAAAAAATATATATTTAACATACACTTGCTATCAGAAATGGAACTATATCTGTATAGATTGCGAACAATGTTTTTTGTTCATATTAGCTGCGTGCATAGAAGTGCTAATTGAAAATAATACATTCGTGAAATTCAAGCAGGATATGTTGCAGTATACATCACTGTATATGATAAATAATACCCTGTATGATATATACTTTGACATGAGAATAAGTGTGTAACGTATACTATTCATTTCAATATTTGATATTTTTATTTGATTACTTCCCGATGGGTCATCGTTTTTTTATATGCCTGCTGAGATTGACTAAAGGGCATGTCACCGATGTGTTTTCAAGTTAATTTACGGCTAGTAGTAATTATGCTCATACTTTGATCTACCATTAACTGGAGCGACCCTTCTCTTGAGTGCAATAAACAAACCCTTTGCAATGGCATTTCACATCTGCAATTATCTAATCCTTAAAATGTCTGTCCTCAACAAAATACATAATAACAGTTCAAATAATTTCTACCAAATGGGTTCCATTTGCATGTCGCCCACCACGCATGTCATTTATATATGCGACATGCGGTGAATTTAATAGTGGAGATATGAAGCTATTATGAATGTACACAATATATTTAAATACAAGTTTACGTTTCCTCTTATGCTTATAGCTCAAACAGTAGGCCTATACTTTATATTATGTAAAATGTTTTAAATTCAAGATTATTATTATCATTTGTATGGAAATGTAGAATTTGGGTCTTTGGACACCGTAGTATATGACTAGTCGATACGAAGGATTAAACATTATTTATCTGACAAGAAGATGTTATGTGAAACGAGAATACATTTTTATTTAAATACGAGGTTCATTAATATATGTAATAACCCTTTGAATCCCAAGTTGTACATCTTGCATCATGATTGTAATATGTTACTCATATTATTATTGCTTAAGATTAAATATATATTTATATAATCAATAGAACTACGGGAATTGTATGCATTGCAACATAGGCTAATTCCAAAGAACAGCACACAACTATATTCTATAATTCGTCAAATTTTGCCAATCAGGTAGCTATGTATAGCACTGGGCAGTGTTCATCTAATTTCGGCAGTCAGCTAACTATATGCATGGTGCTGGTCAGTGATCATCTAATTTTGCCAGTCAGTTACATAAGTATGGCGCTGGCCAGTGGTCATCTAATTTCGCCAGTCAGCTAACCATATCCATGACGCTGGTCAGTGGACATCTAATTTCGCCAGCCAGGTAACTATATACATAGCGCTGGTCAGTGGTCATCTAATTTTGCCAGTCAGCTAGCTGTGCATAGCGCTAGCCAGTGGTCATCTAATTTCGCCAGTCAGCTAACTATATGCATAGCGCTGGTCAGTGGTCATCTAATTTCGCCAGTCAGCTAACTATGTGTATAACGCTGGTCATTGGTCATCTAATTTCGCCAGTCAACCAACCATATGTACAGCGCTGATCAGTGGTCATCTAATTTTGCCTGTCAGCTAACTATATGCATAGTGCTGGTCATTGGTCATCAAATTTCGCCAGTCAGCTAACTATGTATAGCGCTGGTCAGCGTTCATCTGATTTCGCCAAAATACATGTATAATTAGCTGGCTGTCTCCATTCATTAAATGAATATTATTTAAAGCTTATGCATTCTATATGTGACACAGTACTTATAACCTCTGACGAAATCCCGCGAGATCTTCTCCGAGACTGGAAGATCATTAGATTTCGCGTGATCATTAGATTTGGCTTGACAACGGCGCTGAGCGCTCTGCCGCACTCGTGTCATAATACGATCACTAATAAGCTATTGCAATTCACCGGCTGTAAGCATTTTTAGCACCCCTTTTATTCCAGCGCTCACACGTAAGTATTATAAGAAAATAAACACACTTTGGATCAGAATATTTTACAATTTTGTATGTTGATATCCGTCAGGTGAGCAGATTTGTATGGACCATAATAATTATTGTTGCCTTAAAATTATTACACAACAAAGTGGATTTTTTTTTGAAAGAGCGACGTTTGTACACGATGTTTTCATTAAGAATTATTTTAATACTATCAACACTAACAAATCAGTGGTTTTGTTAGTGTATCTAAGACAAGTAGTTTTTATTTAAATACTTTTATTACAAATAGCTTAATATATACTTTTTGATCAGTTTATATTTGCTGACTATATGCATTTTTATGCTTAATTGATTGATTGTAAATAGATCTGCTGTTGTATTCATTACTATTAGCTATAACTAGTATAAGAGGATTGTCAACTGTGGGATTGTCCAAGAATAGGCAGTGTACCTTATATATAGAGCTGTATAATAACAGTTTATTATGAATAGAAATACATAGATGAATGATAGTACTACTATAGCATATCCTTATGGCTTAAAGTGTTCATGATATAAATGAGTCTAATGAGAATTGTTCTGAAGATGAATCCACTGTTATTAAATGTGTAAGTTGATGCTCCACCTTATTGTTGAGAGTTATCTTCACAGGGGATAATCTATCACATGTATCTACAACCCCATCATAGGGAATAATTAATTAAATATCTCTAGAACCCTATCTAAATAAATAACCCAGTAGATTGATTAGTTTTGAGTAGAACCCTTAGTTGTAGCATTCTCCTTAAGATATGTCTTCGCGATCAGTTAGTGCATATGGTATGCTGGAGCAATAGGATCATCTTGAAGTATCGTGATTGAAGAAGCAGTAATCTGGCTGGAGACCATTCCATGTGCAGTGATGATGATAAAAGGAGTATTCAACTGCAGACTGGCGATTGGTGAAGCTGAAATGGTGGTGCTGATGAGGGAGAATTGGTGCTGATTTGAAATTTCTCAAGCATACTTGGTCATAGTTATTATTAAGGAATCTTTAGAATGGACAGCGATTTGACATGAGGTTTTCTGTGAATTAGTTGATGGTTGCCGGGGAAATAGCTTACTTGTGCGGTATAGTCAAGCTAGGGGAAAGGAAATCTAAGACATAGGTGTTGAGAGGATGATTCAGCTCTCGCTCCGAGAAACTATTGTGGCATAATTTTATTGTTCAGTTGTATCGGGTTCAGTAGGCACTTTCCAGCGCTACCAAGGTGTTTGCCCTCACCCCGAAGCACCTGACAATATTTCATCTAAGTGTCCTTTTTTTGTGAATAAATATACACTATATTTTTAGTATTCATTAAAGATTATGCAGCTGCTTGAAACATGATAAAAACATAGGACTTATTTGCGTATGGTAATTTATTCAACATCATTCAAATTTTGATACTTTTGTCCGGGATGTAAATATATCGGCGAAATTTGACCCTAAGCCACCTCACTATTTTGCTCATATTGTAAAACGAGTCAAAGTTATGATTTTTACAACAAGCAATAATCATCATTAAGTGTTCGTGTATGATTTGTTTCCGGCAATAAAATGTAATCTACAGACTTTTTTTCAATTTTGTTAAGTCCTACTCAACCACAGAGCGAGCACTTACAGTAGCCCACAAAGTTGTGTGTGTATTTTTAACTGACTTCGCCCGATATACAAAAGACCTTTGTTCATTCATTTCCTCTAACTATATATTTTTGATTAAATATGATATGTTGTTCTGGGAAACTAGAATGCATTGTAGCAACAACAAAATTGTTGCAATTTATTTAGTTTGACCTAAGATTGATTCTTAAAGCATACTGTCTATTGTTGAAGTTGTGTCTCGCTGCCGCGACCTACAACTTCGAGTGAGTGAAAACTACTCATATTTGTTTAATTTGAAACGAAGATTTGCAAACCCAAGATTTGCAATTATTGATGTTTAAGCATCATTCCCATTAACTACACGTATATTCACGCTCTAAAATGGTTAATATTGATCTCCTACTATTACAGGATGACATCCATTCAGGCGATTTCAGAAGACGACACAGGATGTGAGAACGGTGATACCAATGGTGACTCTAAGGGGACGGTACCGAAAGAATCTGCTGCAAGCATTGACGCTGCCACCGACACTGCCACGGGATCGGACACTGACAGAACTGCTATATCGAGCTCAAAGGTCGATTCACAACCACGACAGCGCGCCTTGCGGCCACAGTCCAACAGGAGAAGAAAATCTCTGAGTCACTCATCAGAGAGCCTCGTGAGTCTGTGCAGCCTTGAAGAGGAAGAGAAAGAAGATGAGCTAGATGATGAGAAGGATGAGAGTGATTGTACAGTTCCTGATCCTGACGCCTTGAATGATTCCACCCATCTGTGGGTGTTTGGATACGGATCCATCCTGTGGAAGACCGGGTTCAGGTACAGCAGGCGTAAGTTTGGCTACGTCAAGGGCTACGTCAGAAGGTTCTGGCAAGGCAACACCACACACAGGGGCTCCCACGAAGCCGTGAGTTAGCATGTTCCTCATAAATATGTGAACTAATACAGAAAATTATGACGGAATTAACTGATCCCATTAGTAGATCCATTCACATCTGGTCCTATTATATAGATGCAGTCACAGCTTGTCCCATCTGTGGATCCAGCTATAGCTGGTCCCATTAGTGAATCCAGCCGCAGCTTGTCCCGTAGTTGATGCATATGTCTCTGGCCTATTAGACTGTGAAAGTGTGATTTATTTTTGCTTTCTTTTGGGGGTGGCCCGTTTTTTAGTCCTTTTGTGATTTAGGACTGAGAAAGGGTGGTCCATGTCCCGCATCGCGGGTCGGCCCGCTTCCTGATTCTGATAATACATTATGTGAATTGGGAAAAAATTGGGACTGTTTAAAGGTGGTGTACTGTGTATTCCGGGATGGTCCGTTTTGTGAGGCGGACCGATACCGGGTCTCGACTGTATGCAAAATATAATCAAACTATATACACTAGCTTTAACCCGCACTCTCACGAGTTCTTGTGACATGTGATGTGCATAGAATTCTACAAAACCCCAAATGATGCAATCCATCCAACAATTAGGCTTTTTCTGAAATGTAGTCCATTGGGTTATTTGGCATAATAAATTGACTAAAACTGGTACAATGAATCGCAACAAGTATGCCGTCATGCAATATATTCCACTTTGGTACTTTTGCCGAGAAAGACATTCTCATTCACATTAAGGCGAGAATTGCGGTCGAACAAATAGAACACAAATGTTAAAGGACTCATGTAATCTATTTTCCATTTTGTATTTTTCAGCCTGGGAGAGTTGCCACTCTTGTCGAGGACCAACAGGTATACTACTATACAACTTGTTTTCTCACTTTATTATGATCTCATCATTATTCAATTCTTATTTAACTTGTTAACCTTTGCCCTGCTGAAGTGCATATCGATATCATTCGAAGTTACATATTTCGAATGTAATCTCCAGCTGCAAGATAGAAAACTATACTTTAACCATGTTAACGTTTTACCTGATAATCTGTTTTATTATCAGATTAAATCACAGTTATTTGGAATTAAATTTGTGTTTGAACAGCAAGATTTGCAAATGATTGATCTCAACTTAAACAAAAATGAGAAACTTGAAGTTGTGGGTCGTGCTAATGAGACACAACTTCATGTGGGTGAAAATGTTAATTTTAAAATGTAACACATTAAAGATTAAGGTCCAAAGCGTAGACATATTATAACAATATAGTTGTATGTCAACCTATTATCAATGTTTATGCCAAATAAAAGAATTGATTGATTGATTGATTGATTGATTGATTGATTGATTGATTGATTGATTGATTGATTGATTGATTGATTGATTGATTGATTGATTGATTGATTGATTGATTGATTGATTGATTAAGTGAGTGAGTGAGTGAGTGAGTGAGTGAGTGAGTGAGTGAGTGAGTGAGTGAGTGAGTGAGTGAGTGAGTGAGTGGGTGAGTGAGTGAGTGATTAATTTTACGGTTTACCACATCTTTCGGGCCATGGTTAATGTTATTATTACATGTTTCATGCAAGGCTTCATCTGATATTTTACATGCTGCAGGGTCTGCTCAATGTTAATATTACACTAACATTACACCTAATGTTAATATTACACTAGCTTTGACACAGACAAAGCTAGTTGACTGGCATTATTGAAACATACACTAGTAAAATAGCATGGATAGGCCTATCCTGCAAGTCAACATCAGTGTTATGTTGGGCTACTGTTTACCACGCTTCTCCAACATGAACCCAAGATTGTGTTTACATGTAGGGGACCACGGGAAATTGGGATGTGTCTAGGCGGTGACAGTCACTGCCATGTCTATACTTCTACTGAGGGAAGGAAACTATCAAGTCCTCGTCATTTTAAAATGAGAAATGGACTTTGTAGACTTTTGTTTTCTACCAAACAAATGCTACCATGTCATACCTAGTTCTTGTAGCAAATTTTTGATGATTTTTTAAACGGAAATCACATAATTTACGTGCATTAATACACATTATACGAGCTCAATTCTGACAGAAGCACTATTTCCAACAAAATGCGAATTGTAGTGAATAATACAATGCAGTATTCAGCTTACTATTATATTGAGAAGTTACTGCCTTTTGGATTTATAAGATCGAATAGTGGAGCTGAATAGTCCCTATTGTGCGTGCGTGCGGTCGTGAACAAATAGGCCTAGCATGTTGCTTTCTCTGCTTCTCAGATTTGCGTGAGTTACCGACCTTGTATAGAAACCAATTAGCATGCTGACCCTATCCCATTCAGCTGTGTAGGGGACTATGTCATGCCACACCTGCCCCCATAAATGCCAATAAATACACGATGGTGACCCAATGCCGAGTTAAGCTTGAGTCAGTGCCGCAGACGTTGGGACTGTGTCGCAGATGGTAGGTCAGATAAATGACGGTGAGCCAACGTAAAATTCGGTGGGCTAGCATTAAGCCAGAATTGGATGAAAGCCCCATGCAGATCTGTCACTGTAGCATAGCCTGCTGCCCAGTAGAGGGCGATGCACTGAATCAGTGTTGGTTAGGTGTTTGGGCATCATTTGCGACGCTGGCCCATAATTTAGTCCGCATTGGGTGTGTCTGGTGTGTAGGCCTACTATACTCAGCAGACACACTGACCAGTGTTGATTGGATGCTGGGCCAGCACCGGCCACAGTGGACCAACATTAAACTGGCAATGGGTTAGTAATGTGCTGATTTTACAAAACTCATCACCTCAAAATTGCAGGGGTTAAACATTTTGCTTCCCCAACATTAACCCTACCTTGGAGTGTCTGCATTCTTGGTTTTGAAGACCACAAACACGCATGGCTCCCTCCTGGTGGACACCCTGAATTGGCACTTGGCACACAGGCAGCAGTAGACGGGGGTTGTGGGGGTTGCAACCCCTCCAAACCTGGACAATAATGCCATATAGATTTCAAAAAAGAATTCTAGGGGGCATGCTTGCGGTTGAATGTCATTCACCACACAGAGATGTCGCTCAGGTCGACCCCCGCTTGGCACCCTGTAATGGCGGACAAACCTGATGTCGCTTGCTTACAAGTTTATGTCGTAGGCAAATAAGTATAAATGTAGAATTGTTGAAACATTGACTTGTCACCAGATTATGACATCATATACCATCAGCCCAAGTGTGAAAAGAGGTGAAAGCTGTAGGAGGTGAGATATTGCGCAACGAGAGTCCCTGCCTCTCGCTGTTAATATATAGAATTTTCAGGTTCTGTTTAACGTCAATATTACATGTTTCAGGGTCTGTTTAATGTTAATACATGTTTTATGGTATGTTTGATGTTAATAAATGGCTCAGGGTGCGAAAAATGTTAATATTACATGTTTTACATATTTTAGGGTCTGGTGTGGGGCGCAGCTTATGAACTTAAAGGCCACAAGATGGTGAGTGAGGCACTTGATCACTTGGGTATGAGGGAATGTACTCTGGGAGGATACGCCATACATATGGTGCAATTCTACGACAAGGACAACGAAGACGATCAGATTAAAGTACTCATGTTCAACGCTACGTCCACAAACTCCCTCTACATGGGACCCTCCCCCATGGCTGAACTTGCCAGTCAGATTGTAACCACAGAAGGCAACAGTGGGCACAATGTGGAGTACGTCACCAGATTGGCCGATTTCGTGCGGGAACATATCCCCGAAGACAGCGATGCACATTTGTTCAAGCTCGATATGACGATCCGAACAAAGCTGCTCAAATCCGACGTTTCTCTTCATGAGCTGGAGCGGTCGAGGCGCCGTAAAGGCTCAGATTTCACCGGGCTGAATCCGCATATGTTCACCAGGAGACTTAGCAGTCACTCGGCCTACAAACAGCTGGCTCGCCAGCCCAGCTTTTTGGACACCACCGGTGAAATCTTTGTAAATCCCGACCTCAGCGAGATGCAGGCGCCCATTGAAAATTGAACATCAATCAGTTAACATTTACGTTAATTACGTCACATAGTCGTTTCTAATTACCTCTAGTTTGTCTGCCAATCAAATCACAGTTATTAGGAATGAAATGAGTGTTTAAATTATAAGGACTTGCAAACGTTTGGTCTCGATTTAATCATATAGGAGTAAATTTCACCAACTTGAAGTTGTGATCTCAGGAACGGGACACAACTTCATGTTGGTGAAAAATTAAAAATGAAGGCAAATTGGTACATATATAGAAAATTAACTTCCTCTAAGTATGCCAATGTCATTCAATTAATGATCATTTGAAACAATTGCAACCCGAGTCGGTGGAATTAAACAAGTTTGAACGTGGTCCATTCTATGGAATAATTATGTTTGCTCTTATTGTGACCCACTCTTGTGAAAGGGATACGTACTATAGTGTGTTGAACGTCACATATCAAGGTGTTTCAATATCAAGGTGTTTTAATATGAGCCCCCTGTAGTTTATATTGACGTGCAAATGAGTAAGCTGTTATTACTAAGATTATTAAACAGGTCCACTGTTTACATTAAAATGCTGACTTCATGTTCGAACCGTCATGAAAACGGGGAACGCCTTTTTCCAGCTATGTACCCCACGCCATATTAACCCTTTCAGGCCTGAATTTACCATTGCCATCTTCATCCACTACAAGCCGCGAATTGCTGCCGCAATTCTCGACTTGTAGTGGATAAAGATTACTTGATGTGATTTAAAAATCTAAGAAAATTGCCATTTATTGGTAACCAGTTGCGTGGAAATTTTCCTTCTAAAACCCTTTGTTGTAGGACAATTAGGTCTGTTTCCAGGGATGTAAAATGGTGCTTTAATGCATCGTGAAGGCCTAAAGGGTTAAGGGGGGCACCATTCAAAAAAAATAATAAAATGACAAAAAAATACTTTAAGACTAATTATTGTGACATATATAATTGTCTGTAAGCCATGTTGTAAATACATATTAGGCTCTAAAACGAACTTGGAAGAAATAATTATATCAGCTTATGGACAGAAACATTCAATGGTCTTTGATTTCAAACCGTTTCAGCGCAGGGATTAGATTCAATTCGCACCTACATCTCGATTTATAATATACCTGAATTTAGTGGCAAAGTAAATGTTTTGGGGTCATAGAATACAATGCGATATTCAAAAATAATTTACGGTCTCATGCTTTTTGCATGTGTTATGATCTAATTTTTTCGGGAAAATGTATAAAATATGTCTAAAAATGTATTTAACTTTTCATGTGATGACATAAAATTTGAATTTTATTTTTTTGCACACAATAGCATTTTAATTGATAGTAATATGTAGCTAATCTTATTAAGCAGCCCTGAGGGCTGCTTACTATATTCCACATGGTCGACCGCCGCATTTATTTGTTTTAAAAATAGCTACTAATCCATCAACTTCTGCTGCCTCATATTTCACATAGCCATCACATACCACTGGAGAATTGTTTTAGTGACATTTTGATCCCCATATCATCAACCCTTTTATTACTACGGGCACTAACGAGGAAATGCTCGTTAGCGCGTTTCGGGATTTTTTCCCCATCATATCTTCTTTTAATTTGTTAAATATGCTCAGCTATGTCAGCCAATGACCAAATTAACTTTAGGCGGCAAAGAATTTCAAAATGACCATTCTGAAGATCTTCTTGATATATAGGTTTAGGCCGCTGAAATTTATAACAGGCCCCCACCTTTCTTGCTCACCAGGAGCAGGTTGGAGTAAAAGCCCCTGCAAGTCTCCTTGGCCTTCTATATATGACTCCTTCACTCAGTAGGGAGTCCACCTCCTTCTACAGGATCTCTACCTTTTCCCTGCTCAACTGCTCAACCTTTTACACTGGTGGAAGGTTCGGAAAGGACACAGGAGGCTTCGACTTCAACTCGAGCCTGTGTCCCCTGACAGCTTCGCACACAAAAGCGTCCCTGGCGAAGCTGTCACACAAGCGCCTGCCGCTTTCCAGACGGCCCAGGAAGTCAGGATCTTCTGGAGAAAGGGACTTTTGCCTTCTACTTCTCCTGCTGTCGCTGACTCCTTGGGCCTCTGGCTGCCTGGAACCTCGTGGTGATAGGTACCTTCAAAAGTGCTTTTGCGTAAAAAAAGCTTAGCCGCTGGATCGCCTGCATAGATGTTCTCGACGATGTAGACAGGTGGCAAAATCTCTAAAGGGGCCAAATAAGCGGTGCGGTATGGACGGGATGATAGGGGTTGGTAATCACATCAGCCATTATCTACTACCTATACTAAACACATTTTAAGTGGATGACAAAAAATTAATCGTTTATTACAGAAATACAGCAAAAACAAAATGACGGCCATTTTTAGCCCTAACAACTTATTAATAGTCAGGTCGCCAAGGGTGGAACCTTGCAAATGGGTATATACAAACTTTTTTGCGGATTATTGATGCATGATATGTCTCGATTGATATGAGAAACTGGCACCTTTAAACATTTTTTATTATTAATGAAAATTCAAAATGGCTGCCGTCAACTCATGAAAAATCGACGTATATACTGAGTGTGGGGTAGAAATTCAAGTGTCAGAGCTGAAAATTGGTCTGAGTCCCCCCAAATAGTCATATATCGCTCTCCTAAAATTTCACATGAATCCTATGTCGCGTTTGGCAAAAAAACGGCAAAAATCCAAGATGGCCACCAGCGGATATTTGGAAAAAAATAGATTTTTAACTAGTAATCCGATAATCAAGTGTGATATGTCATTTCTGACTATTTTTGGGGCGTCGAACCCACTTCTGGACCTCAAGTTACAATTATAGGCCACATGAAGGTCAAAACATGATCACAATCCGTTATAGTGAAATACATTTTTACTAGTACAATGTAGTTCAATAGTTACATGTGATTTGACCCTCTTTGTAGCGCTAGTATCAATAATATCATTCTAGGCATCAATTATCCGATAAACATTAGATGTAATGTGTCTTTTTAGGTGAATTTGGTGACTGTGAATCTATTTGAGGGCATAAAAGTAGGCTACAATAGGAGTTCTCAGGTTCTTTCAAATCCAAACTTGATCTAGATAAAATTCAAACTTGGCTAGTGGATAGAATGAGAATATGAATACAATCGTTTCTCAGTGTTTCATTTAGCCATTTCCAGCAGGGCGTTGCGCCATGTTGGCCTTCTGCCCTTCATCTTTTGAAAAGGCGCCATGCCCCTTTCAACTATTGTCACGTCCAACTCAAACCCACCCTGGTCATTGTGTCTGATAAAACACCTTCATAACGATTATACTTGGCACTCACACCTATGATGTAACTAACGCCTGATGGAATGGAGATGTGTTCACAGTGGTCGTCACTGGCGGTGTTTACACAAGTACCTGATTACCTTCGAGGTTGTGATTATAATTTTAACTTGCGAGGGGTACTGGAAATGTCTCAGTAGGTGCCAGGCGGGCATGACTATGCGCCCCCAATGATAGGTGCCCCTTCTAAATCCAAGATGGAACACTGTTTTCTTATGGTTTCATGTGTTCGGAATGCAATACCATGCAATATTATTTTATTGATTAAAACTAGATAAACTGTCGCTCACAATATGATCGCTCATTTAGAGGCATGTAGCCTACGTACCATCATCACATTCTCCGTTATTGTGCTTGCTGGAGCCGTTCAGTTGCGACGCTGGGACAGCATTAAACCAACATTGGGAGTTGTTACGTCTGTTGCATGCTGCATGGTATGGTACTTAATCAATTAGTCTACAACAACCATCCAAGCGTATATATGCAGCCTCCATGAGTCTGCTCATACTCCTCCAGCGGATTCCAAAAAACCTTCGTTGATATGGTCTTAGTATAAATCATTATTATATACTACTGCGGGTTTCTAATAGGTAAAATCGCCACAGGTTGAAGACGTATATTCGTGAAGGTTCTGTAATAAAATCAGCAAACAGTTGGAATATTTCTTGATCCACAAAAGGCTCCAAATAGCTTTTTAAAAAGATAGAAAATGTAAAGTCAGATTAGATAACACTATGTTCACAAGAGGAAGGTGTCCGACAAGGAAGCATTGTGTCGCCAAATATATTTACAATAAAAGTTAACACGTCAAGGCTTTACCAGCAGTCATCTAAAATTATTTATATGTAGACTTTACCAGCAGGCATCTAAAATTATTTATATGTAGACGACTTAGCTATTTATTTGTAATCTAGCAACATGAACAGGCCTGCAAATTTGAAACTTGTTACTTGTGAAAGTATGTTCAACAATTATCTAGGTAGAATAGCCTGCACACTGGACTGGACACTTGTCCACTCCTTGTTGAATAAAATGTCAAATTCCTCAGTATTTTGGGGGGAGTAAGTTAAATTGTATACCGCACATTACATATATTATTGAGAGAAGTATAGAAATCACTATATCTGTTGCAATTTATATCCAGTAAGGACTGGGGTGGTGACAAGACAATCCTACTAAAAGTATGCTAGTCATAAATCAGATCCAAACTGGATTACGGCTGTATTGTACCTGGATGTATTGGATCTGATCGCTAACCAAGGTTTGAGATTGTGCTCATAGGTATTTAGAACCTCTCTTATTTAAAGTTTTAAAGAGAAGATCGACGAGCACTCATTTCAGACTCGCCGGTTGAAGCTGAGCCTACAAATCCCTACAATACTAAAACCTTGACGGATATACGTCTCCAAGCAAACCAAAATATTTTGATCTGCGGTGCAGTCCATGGGCCAAATAGGGTTACCGTGCACCCCCCCCCCCTCCCAGGACAGTCTGAGACCAAGTTTTTTTTGCTCCTTGGACCTCCCCCGATATCAACAGTCGATGCCATCAAAAAAAAGTTGGGATGGACTACTTGTTTTGGGCTATTTTCAAAATGGCCGCCATCAAAATCTGGAAATCACGTTTTGTGCCATAACTTGAGTTCTAAGGCAGTTAGAGTCACAAAATTGGTGTTTATGCATATGTTTTTTTTTTTGGGGGGGGGGGGGAGGAATTCAATTATGCCAATAAAAAATATTTCTGTCTTGTGGAAAATTTATAAACAGCTATTGAAACGTATTTTTCGTGCATTCTCGGTCATTTTTTGTGTTAGTCCATGGGCCAGAGAGGGTTACTGTGCACCCTCCACCTAAAAAAGTCTGAAACCAAGTTTTTTTGCTCATTAGACCTCCCCCAATATTAAAAGTCGATGCCATCAAATTAAAGTCGGATGGACCACCTATTTTAGGTCATTTCAAAATGGCCGCCATTGAAATTTGGAAATCACGTTTTGTGCCATAACTTGAGTTCTAAGGCAGTTAGAGTTACAATATTGGTGTCTATACATATGTTTTTTGGGGCGAGGAATTCAATTAAGCCAATAAAAAATATTTCTGTCTTGTGGAAAATTTATAAATAGCTATTCAAACGTATTTTTCGTGCATTCTCGGTCATTTTTTGTGTTAGTCCATGGGCCAGAGAGGGTTACTGTGCACCCTCCACCTAAAAAAGTCCGAAACCAAGTTTTTTTTGCTCATTAGACCTCCCCCAATATTAAAAGTCGATGCCATCAAATTAAAGTCGGATGAACTACCTATTTTAGGCCATTTCAAAATGGCCGCCATTGAAATTTGGAAATCACGTTTTGTGCCATAAGTTCTAATGCATTTAGAGTCACAAACTTGGTGTCTAGACACATGTTTTTGGGGATGAGGAATCCAATTATCCCAATAAAAAATATTTCGGTCTTGTAGATAATTTATAAACAGTTAAATAAACGTATTTTTCGTGTCTTTTCGGTAATTTTTGAGTATTTTAGTGCGAACACAGAAAAAAACTAACCTTGAAATAAAACTTGTAGTGTTATTTTATTCCGTGAATAATGAGCATTACAGTGTGGAAAGTTGCAAATAAATTCAACTTTGCTTATGACTAGCATGATAAAAAAAAACTTAGTGTAGAAAATATTAAAATAACAAAGAGGTGACTGTTCCATGAACCGATTAGGAGTAGATGTAATCTTTATCCATATTATATCTGACCAGCAGCTGAGTAGAATATTTCCTTTCAATACTTTCACACAAGATTATATCGCCACTTTAAAATTTAAAACGGTAGATACACCCTTTAAATTCCAAGGGTATGATTTGCTTATTGACAGTCTTTCTTATGTATTGCACACTCATTTCACCAGTTTATCTAACACCCATTTTAAAACAGAGTTTCTAACATTATAGTTGCCATGTCATCAAATTCTTATAGTGGTGACAGCAGAAATGGTGGTAAAGCCGTGGTAAAGTCCTTGTTCCACCAGAATATGAAATGCGTTTGCACTAACATAGAACATAAAAAAACATATCGCAAACTACTGATTAGCTAAACCTAATCTTCATCACTGTCACTTTCAGCTACTGCACTGTCACCTGCTACATCGTCATCACTTCCTAATGTGTCATCTTCATCTGCTATGTCTATTTGGATAATTGGACCTTGCCACCAGATGGGCACACGTTTCCCATTGTTTTCAGTCTATACGTGACCATTAATTGCTAGATGAATATATGGCTGAGGAATATGGGCTAATTTCCAAATTCCAGTCTGATAATTAACTCGTCTAATATGCTGAGACAATGTCTTTCTACATAGTGGAAATTGGCTGAAGTCAATATTGCTCACTTCTGCTTCAAGATAGAGTGGCGATACATGTCACGTGTTAACTCTTCCAGGTCTTAGTCACCAAGTCATCGGATATATGCCAAACATCTCCTGATTTACAGAGTACATCTTGAAATCGCATAGTCTTCTGAATCAGTTTTATAGTTTAATTTCCCCTACGCCTTTGAATGTGCTGGTTGTATTTTGTCCAGGATGTGAGTGATGCACCAATCCCAAGTGATTTAAGCAGCACTCTGGTCATACAAGATGACAATGCTTTTTTCCATGTTATGTCAAACATCACCAGCAACTTTCATCTCATTGCACGTACAATATTTGACAGCATACCAAGGAGTGGCGACATTATCTTTAGCACAGAAGGCTCGATTAAGCAAAATGGAGAGACAGATGCTTGGTACCAGTGATACATTGATCCTAAGTGGGCCATTGCAAAAAAGCCAGCTGATTGGAAGACATTTATGATGAACAGTGAGAACAAATCACAGTTAGTTGATATTATGAATGATTTAGTGCTCTCATAAATTTGCTCCAAAACTTGCATAGAAAATAATAATAACTGTCCCTCATGGTAACTGCTACCTTCTTGCGTCTGAAGATGGAAAAACAGTTAATAAGACTGAGATCACATCATTGTTCTCAAATAAAAAAGAAACTGATAATGTCTCTATGCACAAGAGCAAGGCTATGATACAGTTCACATTCGCAGTGATGTGTTTTTCATATTGCTGCACCATGCTTTCAAGTTAGATATCACTATTTCGTTTGATACTGGCTCAGACAACACAAGAAGGCTTCTGATTGTAATTCACATAGCCAACAATGATGGTCAGAATCTCTGCACTGCCTTTCTGTCTCTTTGCGCATTCACGCGTAGGGGAAATTAAACCAATAAAACTGAGTCAGAAGACTGTGAGATTTCAAGATGTAAATTAACTTGATGTTTGGCATATCTCTGAAGACATGGTGATCGACCTAGAAGAGTTCACATGTGCCATCTATGGAAAAAGTCTCCATAAGAGTGTACATGATCTTCGCTACTCTATTTTGAAGCAGAAGTGCATGAACCTCGAGCGCTTTTTTTCATTTATCATGCTAGTCATAAGCAAAGTTTAATTTGTATTTACAATTTTCAACACTGTTATGCTCATTATTCACGGAATAAAATAACACTACAAGTTTTATTTTAAGGTTAGTTTTTTTCTGCGTTCGCACTAAAATACACAAAAATGACCGAGAATACACGAAAAATACGTTTATTTAACTGTTTATAAATTATTTACAAGAGAGAAATATTGTTTATTGCCATAATTGAGTTCCTCGCCCTCAAACACATATGTATAGACACCAGTTTTGTGACTCTAACTGTCTTAGATCTCAAGTTATGGCACAAAACGTGATTTCCAAATTTCAATGACGGCCATTTTGAAATGGCTTAAAATAGGTGGTCCATCCGACTTTAATTTGATGGCATCGACTTTTAATATTAGGGGAGGTCTAATGAGCAAAAAAACTTAGTTTCAATCTTTTTTAGGTGGAGGGTGCACAGTAACCCTCTCTGGCCAATGGACTAACACAAAAAATGACCGAAAATGCACGAAAAATACGTTTGAATAGCTGTTTATAAATTTTCCACAAGACAGAAATATTTTTTATTGGCTTAATTGAATTCCTCACCCCCAAAAACATAAACACCAATTTTGTGACTCTAACTGCCTTAGAACTCAAGTTATGGCACAAAACGTGATTTCCAGATTTTGATGGCGGCCATTTTGAAAATGGCCCAAAACAGGTAGTCCATCACAACTTTTTTTTATGGCATTGACTTTTGATATCGGGGGAGGTTCAAGGAACAATAAAAACTTGGTCTCAGACTGTCCTGGGGGGCGGGGGGTGCACGGTAACCCTATTTGGCCCATGGACTAGTGCTTTTACCTTTTTAAAACCCGCACTGGTGTTTAGTAAAGATTTATACTATCATTCAAATGAAGGATCTATGATGCGAGAGCTGCGGCTTTAAGAGGAACAACAACATATATTAACAATCCACCCAAAGAGTCACGGCCAGACTCGTGGAGGCTTCAGCTTCTGTTAGATGGCTGTTGTGGACTAGTTGATTAATACCATGCCACACAGCATGCAACGACTCCCTAGTGAGCTGCCAAGGTGGTCAAAAAAGTGATACCGCTAAATATCATCTTAGTAGGGTCTACCCCAATAGTGAATAGATATTGTCTCAAACATGTAGTAAATATGTCGTTTGTCATATCAATACATTTGTAACCATTCATCAATGGGAAATACATGTAACTTTTTGTTATGTGCAATTTGGAAGATTTGCTTCTGCCCAATTAGTTTTCGATTGCATATGTTGCCTCCACATTGACTATACTTCTCGTCTATTATATTACAAGAACGGAACATCATAAGTCATGGTTATGTAGACCACCTTGTCATTGATGAATACACTTCATATTTGTTTGCGCAAGCATAGGTCTCGACCAAAAAGTTATCCAAAGAGCATTTAAATTTTAATTAACCTACTGAAAGCGCTTCTGAAAAACACACGTTGAATCAATGTTGGTTTAATGCTGTCCCAGCGTCGCAACTCAACGGGGAACACGATACGAGGGAACGTTATGATGGTACATATGGTACACATAGGCTACACGTCACAGAATGAGTAAACACATTGTTATCTTGTTATCTAGTTTTAGTAAATAAAGTGTCATTGGTAGTGCATTCCCCAGATATGAAACTCTATAAGAAACGATTGCATTTATATTTTCATATTGTAAATTCTATGTAAGCCCATTTTGACAACTTCAATTATATTTTATGTCCACAAATAGATTAACAGTCACTAAATTCATCTAAAGTGACAGATGATTACTCATTTTTATCGATAACTGATTTCTAAAATTATATTATTGGTGCCAGAAATTGGTTCAGCGTCACAAAGTTAATCAGAAACCACATATCACACAACTATTGGACTACTTATGAAAAAGTTGTGTTTTCCCTATAACCGATTTTGATCATTTCTGACTTTCATACCGAGGTTGAATGGTATAGAATAAGGTTTGTAAGGTCACTGATGCCTAGAATAAAATTAGTGATACCACAAATGGATTACTCGTCCAAAGCTGGTCGGAAACGAGAAAGCACATGTAACTATTGTAACTATTTGTAAAAGGTGTATTTCCACTATGACAACTACTGAATCCGGTCTATAGGCTGGTGGTGGTCACGCCGCCCAGCAGACAGCTGTCCTTGTGGAGACAAGTGAGGGGAGGTATGATGATGGCCGCACCGATAAAGTCGGACATTAGACAGGCTATAATGTCTAATACACACAACAGCTGGCACATTCATCCTCTTATGTGCTTTACAGGGGTCCGGGGTCATGCTCCTCAAGAAAAATGTCAAAATGTAAGGCTTAAAATGGTGCTTTCTGGAGCATATTAAAGCCCAAATTAGTAAAAAAAATAGGGGGGGGGGGGGGTACTGAAGGGAGGGCGTCGCGTATATGCATGACATTAACTAGTCGATATATGACATTTTGTTTAACTGTATATAACAGTGTGAGTTATGGTAATAAAATTATATGTGGAGATATTGTATTCAACATTAGCATATAATGTCAGAATATGGCTTTATAAAGTGTGAATATAGCAATATAATTGGCAATACAGTAGTGAATAGAACCTGATGTGAGCATCCACTCTTAATAGCAGCCAACCTCCTATGCGAGGCCAGTTGGTCATTTCAAAAAATGACATTTTGTATATAAATGGACCTCCTATGTGCAGCCACCTATATTAAAAGGCCACTTTAACTGTGTCGCAAGGGTGATCAAGATATGCTGAAGGCATAGGTCGAAACGTTGCAATTGCAATCGTTTCACACTAAGTTCCAAAGTGAGTACAATTTAATCACAGATCAGACATTTTAGTATCCTAGATCAAAGCCATTATTCTGGCATGATATTTGCTGTATTATGGATATACGTGACACTTAAATATCCGCATATGTCATTATATAATGTGAGATATTAGTAATATAATATTGAGGGATGTATTGCATATTATAATGTTCTATATCAGGCCTGCTATAGTGTGGAAATAAGATATTGTAATATCAGGATAAGATTTCATGTAAATATCAGAATGTCTCTCTAATGTGACGATATGGCATTATATATTATATGTTGGCATATATCTATATAACCCTCATGACTTTAATGTGGCATAGATATAAGATGACACCAAGGTCATTTAAAGGTCATTTCAAGGTCAAGGTCAAATAAACTCTTCTTCTTGGGTGGCTACCGAGGATTCACATTCTTACGAACTTCGGCAAAATAATGGTGAATTTGTTTTTTTTGAAATTTTCTCCGAAAGTAAAGGGTTTCTGCCTTTACAAACCATGTTCAGGTAAGGATTATTAGATTATTATCGGTGATTTCGAAGACGATGTTAAGAAATAAAAGATGTTTATTCTCAAAAACTTAGGGACAAAAAGGCGCTGGATTATACGCATATTTGTCATATTTTGAAATTAAAGAGTTCGAATGGTATTCTTAAATACAAAGTTAAAATGTTCTTTTACTACTCCTCTTTTGATCTTTGATAAAAAATATTGTCTTCAAGTGTATTATAATATAGCTATATATCCTCCACATTATTTGTGATTTTTAATAAGTTTTTTTCTGTGTATAATAATGTTGATTGACTGGTGAAATTAACAATGTAAGGGTGAATTTGGCGGCCATTTTGAAAATAATCTGTAGCTCTAGATCAAATAATATTGTCCCAAAGTATACTAGAGTAAAGCTAGATTACATCCACATTGTTTTTAATTTTTAATTGAGTGTTTTCTGCTCATAATAATGTTGATTGACTGGTAAACTTGACATTTTAAGGGTGAATTTGGCGGCCATTTTGAATATACTCTATAGCTCTAGTGCACACACATGAAAGCCGACAACCGGTCGGGGTTTCATTATAAGAGGTCTGAGAATACATCTAGCAAGGTTTTAGGTATGCATAGAAAAGTCGACACGAAAACCTTAAATGAGCTCTTTTCTGATTCCTGGCCAACTGACTATGTGGGATCGTCCTTTTTTCGAAACATCTTTATTAACGCTGTCTTCACTTAGGACGTGCGCCCTGATCTCGCCATGGTCCTCAGCAAACAGTTCAGGATTCGTTAAATTTCTAACAGCGAGGGACGCCCACCAGCGGATTCTGCGACCCAGATCCAAGAGCTGTAACAGAGTTATACGCTCTGCCAGCAGTGCCATAATCTTCTTCATGAGTCCTTCATGAGATACTTTATTTCCCCCCTCATCTTATCCCTCCAGTCCTCAGGAGGAGCGGAGGAGGGTGTCGCCATGGCAACCCTTAACTGCGGCTGCAGTTGACTCTGCTGCTGCTGCTGATGCTGCTGCTGCTGCTGCTGAAAAGGAGTGCTGGTCACGCCCTCAGGAGAGAGTGGAAGTGGCGACAACGGACCCTTCTCAAGCAGGTCCAGTATTCCAGTGAAGCAGAACGAGCCTACCAAGACATGTATGATCTAAAATTGAAAACATTTTTGGTCTCTTGGTTTATATGAATTTTTTTTTCAGAGTTTTAATGACTAAAGTATGTTGCCCTGGTCAATACCAGGCCCAGTTTTGGATTCCAACAATATTTTTAGGGTACGATAGGCCTACCAGTATTTTCTATGAAAGTAAAATACATATTTATATTCACACAAACTGGAGTAAATATTTTGCTTGAGCCAGAGTGTGTTCTACAGATAGCATAAGATCACAAATAAATAATGTCTCCAATTCAAAAACTCCACCCCTGGGAATTGATTAGTGGCCACCTAAATTAATCATCATATAAAAAGACAGAACAGCAATTCGCGGCTTGTAGTGGATGAAGGTGACAATGGTAAATTTTGGCCTGAGAGGGTTCAATAACATATATATGTTTCAATAAAAGTGTTGCATTGTTGTTGCTATGTTTTGTCATAACACGGTATTTTGTTCTAACCAATTTCAGTAGAATGCGAGTTTATAATGTCACTGGGTTTATTATTGCGACTGTATTTTGCAATGCTTTGCTTTGCAGCTATAACGAATCCCCCCTTTTTACGTCATACTCTTCTAAAGACTTTCGTCCCCCTTCTTCCTCTCCTCTACCTCCTCATATTTACAACAAATGGCTTAATCAGCTCGTATTGTTGAATACATTTTTCATCATAGATGTCTTGCTTAGCTCTCGTATACAGCTATTAGTCTTTTATTAATTTGAAATGTAATAATTATCGTGCGTTTTGGAGTAAATGTTTGACCGTTTTGAGGTAATTTTATTATAATATACAGTAAACTGGTAAAAGACTAATAGCGTTAGCGGACACAAATGCTCTATACATAAACTTTATAAGCAAATTTACCCTTTAGACGGTTGAATCTGACGTATAAAGACGTCATATTCTGACGTCTAAAGTCGATCTCCGCACTGAAAGGCTAAAATGTTTATATAGGCCGTAGACATATAACTTAGGTATTCAAATGAAGCAGAAAGATCTAACTAAAACATTTAGGGTGATTTGGTTTCCATGGCTTATGTTTGTTTGTGTTTTGAATTTGTATGTTGTTATACTATGTATGTGCTAATATGATTTATATATTGTGAAGCCAAATAAATGATTCTGATTCTTTAGACAAAAAGATTTCAGCGTTGTAAGGGTTAATATTTAGAAATAAACAGTGTTCTGTATCATCATCATAATCATCACACATGTAGATCATGCTATCTGGAAAATACGACACATTGTACAACAGTTGGTTCAATGTTGGCCTAACGCCGGAGACGTTAGGTCAACATTGAACCAACTGTGAGCTCAGATTTCATTTTATCCGGGATCTTATTTAATTTGTCGTGATAAACGGAATTGGCTTCATCCGACATCCCTGTTTAATAACACAAAATGCGGGCAACTTTGGCCGAACGTCGGTGACATACTCATATTTATAAAGCAACATTAGGCCATTGTGTCATGTTCGGTTAGTACAACCATATTGCGGTCAGATAATGTACTTAAAGGTCAGGCCAGATTGGTGATCCGTATACACGATTCGACGAGAGAAATAGCATCCTCTCTATATGTTAAAGGTTGATGGTGAAATAATATAGGCCTACAGCGAATAAAAAACGAAAGGAAGAGTGGCTTAAGATGAAAATAGACGTAAGGATATAGTTGATTCAGCGCAAACTATTTTTGGAGATATAATAACAAATTTGCACAAATAGGTTTGACATTGATGACTGAAGGTATTATTTGATTCTCTTTTACTAATCTTACAGACGGTTCGTGTAATAAATACTTATTTGATACCATCCTAAGATGACTTCTCTACAGATGATTACAGAAGATGATACCGTTTGTGAGCACAATGATACCAATGGTGATTCTAAGGGGAGTGGGGGGAGTGGAAGGCGTGTCATGAAGCTAAGAAACAAGCGAGATGATTCTTGGTGGATTACTAGTCGTAATGCCAATGACACTGACACAAAGGCTGACACTGTCAGTGCCACTGAGACAAAGGCTGACACTGTCAGTGGGAATAACACAGACAGGCACAGTGACACTACCAATGACATAGGATCAGCCACTGCTCACACAGAAACATCAAGCTCGCGGATTGACTTAGAGCGACGACAACGCGCCACCTTATGGGCAAGGTCTAGCATGAGGTTCTCACTCAGTCACTCATCAGAAAACCTGGTTAGTCTGTGCAGCCTTCAGGAGGAGGAGGAAGATGACCTAGATGGGGAGGAGGTGGATGAGACTGATTGTACAGCCCCTGATCCTGACGCCTTGAATGATTCCACCCATCTCTGGGTGTTCGGATACGGATCCATCTTGTGGAAGACCGGGTTCAGGTACAGCAGGCGTAAGTTTGGCTACGTCAAGGGCTACGTCAGAAGGTTCTGGCAAGGCAACACCACACACAGGGGCTCCCACGAAGCTGTAAGTTAGCATGCTTAACCCTTAAAGCGCTGAATTATTTTTGCGTAACTCATGGAAATCAAAGGGTTTTTTTCAATTTGAAATTATCATAAATGGCTTACTCAGCTCTTTCTGATTCATTTGAATACCTATGTCTTAGGTCTAAGGCCATCACAAATATTTTGCTTCCTCCAGTGTGGTGATCGATTTTAGACGTCAGAATCTGACGTCTTTAGACGTCAGACTCCGACGACTAAAGTCGGTCCCCGCGCTGTAAGGGCTAAAGCGCTGAAATACTTTCGTATAAACCATGGAGACCACAGGGTCTTTTTCAATTTGAAATCACCATAAACGTCTTAGTCAGCTCTTTCCAATTCATGTTATGGGTCTATGGCTTTTTATAAATATGTTTACTCTTGCGGGGATTGACTTTAAACGTCAGAATCTGACGCCTACAGACGTCAGATTCTGACGTATAAAGTCGATCCCCGCGTAGTAAGGATTAATGGTTAATGTTGGGCCAGCGTTACTGTTGCTTATATTTGCTTTGTAGGATTGTATGCCTATTCTACTTTAAGTAACAGCTGAAGGCCTACAATATGCACCTCTGACGTTACACCTCAACTGCAAAACGGTGGTTCTCCGTAAATGATACATTACTGAGATGTTTTCTAGAGAGTGAACAAGTTGATTTAATAGTGAATTTGTAATATATGTATATGCAGCACGTAATTTAGTCTTTTGTAAGGATGTGCTGATAAGCCCCTATATGCTGTACGTATTTTTTATTGCCATATGTCACAATAGCATACCTAATATCAACCCTTGAAGCGCTGAAATATGTCTGTATAAACCATGAAGACCAAAGGTTTTTTTTCAATTTCTGATAATCATAAATGGCTCAGTTTGTTCTTTACGCTTCATTTGAATACCTATGTTATAAGATCTACTGCCATTATAAATATCTTATTTATTTTAGTGCGGGAACCGTCTTTAGACCACAGAATCTGACGTATTTAATTGTCATATTCTGACGGTCTCCACGCTGAAAGGGTTAAGATGTAGTGTCACATAGGAGCTTGCGTGTTCGTCCCTCGCTCTGGTCGGCGGGGGCCCTGGTGTGCACGTTGGTTAAAGCTGCCTTCTTGGAAAGTTGGATATTGCGGGTTCAAACCCAGCTCCGGTATTTAAGTTTCAAAGAAACCAAATGTTTCTTCCCCGCTCACTCGTAAACATTCAATATTGTGGGGATCCTCCGCAAAAGGGCTCGAATCTCGCATTATGTGTCTGGGAGGCAGTGTCATCCCACATCCTCATCTCACCATCATTCGTTTCTCCTAGCCCAGCTTAGCCTCTATGTGCACAAAGGTGGCCTAAAAACCCCATTCATTTCATTTTCCCTCTGGTATTCAGGTTTAAATAAAAACATTTCTCCCTTGTCCACTTGTAAAGATGCAACATTGTGGAGAGCCTCTGTAGGCTGATGTGGCCTATGTAGCCTAAAGCCTCTTTCGTTGATTTTTACATTATTTTATTAGTCAAACAATGAGGAGTATTTTTCAGAAAAGCTTTGTTGGAACTTAATATTAGGGCTATTGTATTCCACCTAGATTGTCCACTTTCTTAAAATGCAACGCGTATCGGAAACAACAATATTTTAGAGTTAAAGCTTATAGTAGACATAAAATATTTCCCAGCCACAGCGATCAGTTCTATCACTAAAGAAATCGAACCATAGGGCCTATGATATGCATGGCTGATTTTGCAAAAAAAATGAATTCTCCGAATTAAAATATGTTTTAGAAATTCTAAACTTACACAAAATTGTGCATATTGGGTCATTGTAACATTTTAATTAAAGACACGGCACTGACTATTTTATTCTCATATTATAAGGTATTGAAGCAGCAAAAACAATACGATTATTAAACTTTGGTATAATGATGATTTTAAAAGTAGTGATAACGTGAGAAATATTGCACGTAGAGATGATCTGATACAAGGGTGATATGTTAAAACAGACAGGGTCGACATAACGAGATACCAAGGGGAGAAACATACCTTTGACACCTTCACTCCAACTGTACTCAAATGTGGGACGTAAACATGTGCACCAACATGTGGCCCAATGCTGTGCTAGCATTCAACTATCCTTTAGGTGTACACATTTGTTTGGGTTTTGTCTGGATTCTTAGAAATGTTGATACACCAATACCAAAATTGATGTCATCCCACGGAGCCACTTTAACAAAACAATTTTTTTTCTTTAACTATCATTTCATTGCATGTGCTTGTAAATTGTCAGTATTTTTTACTTAAAAAAAAGCAGCTAATTTGAATTCATATGATGGTGACCTGCGATGTACACATAACCTTTTTTAAATAGTAAAAGTGAAGATAGCGATTGGTGTTCCCGTTATTCAACTATTTACATTACAACCATGTGGCTATCGTTAGGTCTTTTTCAAATGTATTTAATGGGAAAGTACATGTTTATTTCGATTTGTTATGGATTATGTATTTCTGGTTTATGTAATGTTATATCTAAATCAGTCTTATGTGTGCACATATGTATTATTAATACGAATACTTCAGAATTTATAGCACATCACATACAGTAAAATCAAATGTTAAGCAAAACTTGTAGGTCATTTTTAATTACAATTATCAGATTGCATTAGCGCGACATATCTGTTAATGTATGAAAATTGCATTGTGAGAGCTATATTATTGTTGGCAATATAAAGAACGGTTCTTTATACTAGGTTATGTCATCAGTTCTAACCCTTACAGCGCGGGGATCAAATGTAGTCGTCAGAATCTGACGTCTGTAGACGTCAGATACTGACGACTAAAGTCGAACCCCTCACTGTAAGAGTAAAAATACTTCTAATAGCCGTAGAGACCCATGACATTCATAGATACTCAAATGAATCAGAAACAGCTAATGAGACATTTATGAAATTTCAAATTGAAAATAACCCTTTGGTCTCCATGATTTATACAAAATAATTCAGCGCTTCAAGGGTTAAGTGATGTAAATAGGATACATAGATTGAGGATACATTAGATCTGATGTATGTTTTATTTTGTATTTTTCAGCCTGGGAGAGTGGCCACTCTTGTCGAAGATCAAGAGGTACAGTTTAACAAATTTAGTATCTTTCACAACTTATGTCTTAATCAATTCTTCTCTAGAAGGCAGCCATTAGGCATGTTGATATTGTGTATGTCAAATGTACCTTACATCACCTCAGAGTGATTGTTAGTCAATCAAACATTTAACTTGTGCAAGAATGACATCAGTAAGTCTGGGAATAAAACTTGCGTCACACAGTAGAATTGTGGTTCAAGCAATGCTGATATAAATGTATCTGTAGTAAGCCAGAATAGGTATATTCAGCTTGTTCATATATAAATTTAAAGCATAGTCGCACAAAGCATCAACTAGATTGCATTTAATTTTATGTTATTTACCTGATGGTATGTTAAATTTGACTTTGCGAAGTGATCCTATTGTTTCCAGACCTGGTTAATGTTATTATTTTTCATGCAACGTTTTTTCTAAATGTTCAGGGTCTGGTTAATGTTAATATTACATGTTTCAGGATCTATTTAATGTTATCACATGTTTTAGGGTCTGGTGTGGGGCGCAGCTTATGAACTTAAAGGCCACAAGATGGTGAGTGAGGCACTTGATCACCTGGGTATGAGGGAATGCACTCTGGGAGGATACGCCATACAGATGGTGCAATTCTACGACAAGGACAACGAAGATGATCAGATTAAAGTACTCATGTTCAACGCTACGTCCACAAACTCCCTCTACATGGGACCCTCTTCTATCTCCGAGCTTGCCAGTCAGATCGTCACCAGTAAAGGCAACAGTGGACACAATGTGGAGTACGTCACCAGATTGGCTGATTTCGTGCGGGATCACATCCCAGAAGACAGCGATGCGCATCTGTTCCAACTCGATATGATGATCCGAACAAAGCTGCTCAAATCTGACGTTCCTCTCCACAAACTGGAACGGTCGAGGCGCCGCCAAGGATCGGATTCCACCGATACTCGCCAAGATAAACTCACCAAAAAACTAGGCAGACACTCGGCCTACAAAAAACTGGCTCGCCAGCCCAGTTTTCTGGACACCATCGGCGAAATCTTCGTCAACCGCGACCTCAGCGAGATGCAGGCGCCCATTGAGATTTAATCTTCAAATAGCTCGTTGCAGCGTGAAGAATGAATGAATGATTGAATGAATGAATGAATGAATGAACCCACTGGGCACGCGACGTTGTTGCGACGTTGAATCAATGTCAATGACGTTGATTCAACGTCGCAACAACGTCGTGTGCCCAGTGGGAATGAATTAATGAAAGGATGACTGAATGAATGAATAAGCGACCGACCGAGCGAACAAACGAATGAATGAATTCTGACCGAAGCCTTGTAATTAGGCCTACACTTGTATATCACTTGGAAAATAAAACTATTGTTTAAAATGGTTAATGAAATGAGTTCTTGTCCACTTCTGCACACATGGGCCAGGATTATCATTAAACGATGCAATATAGAATTGGCTGGATGGTCATCTTGAAGTTGTGTTTCACAGTCGTGAACCGCAATTTTCAGTATAAGTGAGAATTAGTAACCCTTCACCCGCAAAGTTATTTTATTTAAATTTTCTAGAACCTGAACTGTATCTCGCCAAACCGACCCACAAGTGGGTGAAAGTCATATTTTTTTAATTTAAGACACGCAATTGGTTATAAATTAATAAATGCAGACGTCGTCTTGTTTTTCATCAAGATGGAGGTTTAATGGAGGGCAATCATGATTAAATCACGCTGTTTTGCAAACTTATCGACATCTTTAAAATAAGTAGGGCCGGTTTTAAAGTGCTACATTTGAATACCCATATTATGGGTCTGCGGCCAGTATAAATATTTTTACTCTTTCAGTGCGGGGATCGACTTTTCTAGACGTCAGGTTCTGACGTCTCCTGGCTGTAACGATTAATAAACCGTATCTACGTGGTTTAACAGTAGGCTACAAGCACATGATTTGTCTGACATAAAACATATTTGCGTTAAATGTGCAGGAAATGCACATTATTTTTTTTTCAATTAATCAAACATAAGCATTTTTTTATCCCATTGGGATTGTGGTTTGCGATGGATGCGAAAATTTGAATTATCTAAGTGAAAATGAGATGCTCCCTGTAGGCATGCCAAGCCAATCTGTATTTCATCAATATAAGTAGGTATGTTTGTCTATAACTAGGCAGAATATTTGGGATAATTTCATTTCATCTAAATCTACCAAATTACCTTTCCCAACAACAAAGGCACATATATCATATTTTAAAAAAATATTTAGTTGTGCTTCTATTTGAAGGAGTGTATTGGCATTTTTTTCAGGCGACGTATCTGTATTTGAAATATATTAAGATAGCGCATTTGTGTTCCCGGAATTACTAAGCAATGAGAGAGTCCCTTTTCAGGTTCTAAGTTTGTCATTGGCTAACCATTAAATGAAAATATAGTTTACAAAATCTTATGAGTAAATGCGAGAGATTATCCTTAATCTAGTGCTAAATTATCACACACAAATAAGTCGAGCGGATCTACAATATTTATTAGGCGTGATCAAATCATACAGGTTACTCCATGAAAAATAATACAAAAATACAACCGAGTTTGGACCATGAATTCTATCTAAATTTACCTCAGCTAAAATTTAAATTATCAACATACATATGATCAAATTTATATAGCGAAAAATAATAATAAAAATGTTATAATTACAATCCCAAACACAATGATACATGTATATAGCCACTTAGGAAAATAACAATGCAATAATTAGTGAATAAACGGTAAATTTGGGAAACGAATACCACGAAGAATTTAATTTAGTTGTAGGCGCTCTCGTCAGCAATTCCAGCCTAAATTCAATCGAATAACATCACTGCAGAATGGAACCTTAACATGGTAAATAAATAAACTAGAAAACGTGAAATTAATTTGCTCAAATATTGTAGATCTGAACGTTTGTATTATTGGAAAACATTTAAACAATATTAAAAATAAAACGACAGAAAAATAGCTATATCAAATATATATATATATATATATATATAAATATTATTGAATTGAAAAAATAAATCTTGGATAATATAGCATTGAACTTGTATATAAATTTACTCAAGTACTGAACTATCCCAGTAAAAAAAACATTTGTATAACATTTATTATCGTATATTCACATTTCACGTATCATGTCCGTATCAAGTCAATGTCAATCACAGAAGATATTGTATTGATTTATAACAAAATAAAACATTGTATATATGTAGGCCCTACATGCCTGGAGGACTACAATGCTTTTAGACATCCAGTGGTTCAACGTAACATTATTTTGCATTTTTGCATCAGGAATTCCGGATCCTATGTATCAAAACAAATTCAAAGCTTTAAACATGTTTATATGTGGAGCAGATACAGGTACACAAAATCGCGATACGAAACGTGATTTTATTTTAGGAATACATTATATAAAAATACACTACCAGTAATAATAATAACTGGTATGTCAAATATACCAGTCATGTCGCTTCAGTGCTCGGAACAGAAGAATGGTTTGTATTTATAGCAACTACAATTGTAGTTTATCAGAGTAAGTCATGAATAGAGGGATAATACACAATATTTGCATATACATATCAAATAACATATTTAAGTATGGTATATCATCATCATTCGCGATGCTTGAATCAAATATGAAATATGCCCTTATGTGGAAAAAAATATAAAGACAAAACAAATTCAAAAGCCATTAACTGCATACATGTCAAATAATTAGTTACTGCATTTTGATTTTGCAGAACAGTAGAAAATGACGACCTAAATTAACCCTTTACCCGCCAAGTTATCGAATTTAAATTTTCACCAGCTTCAAGTTGTGTCTCGCTAACACGACCCACAACTTAAAGTGGTTTAATTTGAGATCTAAAATTTTAAAAAATCCTGATGTTTAAATTCACATATCATTCTCAATATCGGTGATTTGATCAGCTAATAAAACAATCCTCAAACGACTGTAGTCGCCCTTAGCAGTGAAAAGGTTAATTACCTCATTATAGCCTTCACTAAACTATTGTCCAGCTTTCACTAATTCACTAACAACCGACAATAAGGTGAGGGGGAGTATAATACATAAACGAATTGATAAAAAAAATAACTGGCCGACCACGATAATAATATTAAATGGCTAAATACACACAATTCCTAAACACGCATATCAATGTATTCACTAATAAGAATATCATTATTTACAATGCTACTTCATTCAACACATATTTCAACCCTTATCCTGCTAAGTTAATTTATTTAAATTTTCAGCCACTTGTGGCTGAAAATTACTCATATTTGTTAAATTTGAACACAAATAGTAGCAAATCATTATGTGATCGTGATCAGTAGGATGAGGGTTTATGTTCTTGGCAAAACAATAAACTATGTTCAGTCATGTTTTATCATTCAGAAGACAACTAGTATTATCATAATAATGTTTTGCACTATTTGTGTTACATTGAATACCATTCTAGTTCGAGTTTTGAAGAATCTTATTAATGTAAACGGATATTCAACCTATTCATGTCACGGGATATATCCTTGACACCACATGTAAAGATGCTTATCAGATAAATGATTGATTCTCCCAGGAAGCCACCTGTGAGAACATTTATTATCTCAGACAAACGAGTCAATAGATAATAATCTAAAGACCCACTTTGGGTAATGTATAAATCAGACTTATCCAAGAAACATGGCTCATTTCTTTCACTATTTGGAACTGCGTCAGCCTTGTATGTTAGATTAGTTGTAACTTGTTCCACAGCTATTACTTTGATTGTATCTAGGTCAGCGGTAATAGCTTTGATCTGTATGTCTGACAATGGACTTCCTTTTCTGCGCAACTGGTGGTTAATCAGGCGTATAACACCTTGCTGAAAAATGCCCGATTTCAGTCTTTGTTGTATTTCAAGTGCCCTCCCTTCCACTGCACATAAAGCGTTGTGTGGATGTATCACTTCCTTCATCAATTCAGACAATTTCCGTGGTCTTAAATTTTCTGGCAATTTCATAAGTGCTTTTTCCATTTCAGTGTCATCCATTTTGCAGGCAGTATGATCAATTAGAAATTTAATTTCACGCCCTTGAGCTCTTTCAAATAATGCTGGTGCGTCACTGAAAATCAACTCTGTTGATTTTGCTAACATTAAATCTGTAGATGGCAAACATATATGTGATACAGTAAAC
Organism: Flabesymbios commensalis; assembly: GCA_964017125.1. Classification (NCBI taxonomy): domain Eukaryota; kingdom Metazoa; phylum Annelida; class Polychaeta; order Terebellida; family Flabelligeridae; genus Flabesymbios; species Flabesymbios commensalis. The sequence goes on along the minus strand of OZ024918.1, from coordinate 13,237,904 downwards.
GGATCAATGCTACCATTCAACAACAGTGACTCAAGAAAATGTTTCAACGCCTTACAAGCAGTTTCAAATTTCTCACCATCCATTCGGCGACCATCATTATCTCGGTGAAGAGTGTTCAGAACATAGATAAGTTGATTAAGCGATGGCCCTATTGTCATACCCAGCTCTCTGAAAAGTCGCTCATATTGTGCGAACTTCGGGGGCATCATGTTTAAGTATGGCTGCATTTGATCAGATTGTCTCATACTGAGAACAGTCTGATCTGCCCGCACAAAATAACGGTCATCGATCAAAACCACCGGTAATTCCCTCAATTTGTCCATTAGCTCGCTCTCGTCCATTCGATCTTTCAAAAGATGTTGATATATTTCCTTCATCACATCAATGATAATGGTTTTGTCTTCAGTGATGGAATTAGTATACTTCTTGCACAATGCACTAAAATGAAGAATCAGTTTATCTCCTGGTGGGGCATATGCAATTCTCAGAATAGATATCACATTGTCTTTGATTTCTTTCTTCTGACTTCTTGGAAATGCCCAGTCAGGTAAGACATAGCACTGACTCCATCCTAGTAATGCGACACTTTTTGGAAGACAATCTCCGAATTTGACAAGCTGATTTGTTCCCCACTGTGGCAATATCCTGGCATAAGGTTTTCCCATTTCAGAGCAATATACAAACGGAATATTCGTTACACTCTGACAAATGGATGTAACTAAAGATATGTCTTTAGATGGATCATCCAATTTCCAAAGTTCTCTAATCAGAATTTTAGATTGGTGTGCTTCTTTCTCGCCCACACACGTCTGTTCTGACAACTGTGTTGCAAATCGTGTAAAGAGTGAACATGTCACAGCTGAAGTCATTCCAAGGCGAACTAGGAAATGAGACCAATACAATGCAAAATTAGTGTTTGCAAATGAAGATGGCAGTTCCGGAGTCAGCTCATTCTGCGGAATCATTGTTTCGAAGATTTTATTACGAGAGTCGTAAAAAAAGTTGGCCCTTTGCAAAGTCCCTTCACTACTCGTAATGATTTCATGTCTACTCATATGATGCACCATGTCTTGTGCTTCACGTTTCTCATCATTAGAACGACGATGGTCCATCACAAATTTTGTGTTTAAGTGGCGGAGATGATTTATTCTTTGCTTAGGAGTAAACATTTCAAAGTGTTGAAATATAAAATCACAATAGAGCTCAGCATAAGTCAAGAATCTAGCATTCAAAAACTTATATACTTCTGTTATATGTTCGTCGTTACATTGCCGCAGGAAAACATTTTCTGTTGAATTTTGCCATGAATCCATTCCGTAATCAACAGCATCTGACGGAACAAGGTATACACGGCATTGTTCAAGACTTATTTGCTCTTCCATTGCTGTTGTATAGATTGGACATTGGCGAAGAAATTCCATGATCTTATCATTACCCAGTTTCTCACGTAAATCAGGCAGTTTTTTTCCAAAGTATTGAAGCAGTTTGTGGCAGTCATCCCGAGACAATTTAAAGAGTCTTTCGTCTATTTTCGGTCTAATTTTTAAAGCTAGACATTTTAATACACCAAGTGGATTACATGGAGTGCAGGTCAAAGGACCAACTATCTCGATTAAATCACCAAATCCTTTGTGGTCGATATTGGGCAACTTGAATTTATCAATAACTGTCTCTATACCTGGATTTTCGTTATATTTATACTTTTTTGTTGTTGCCAAATAGGCAGAGTTTAGTTTGAAGACGTAGTACTGTTGTGAATCTACTGCTGGCACCAGACATAGTTCATTTAGTGGAGTCAGGAATGTTCTGTTCTTTAAATCATTACCTTTGGGTGATAAGTCTGAAATACAAGCCCACAAGTTTTTGAATGAGATTGGCGATTTCCATGGTTCTAGGTGGTGTATTTGGACTTCGTCATCGCTAAGGTAGTCTTGTAGCATCGATCCTAAGGCTGATATATCTAGATCGATGATGCCACATTGACTTGCTGACGCTTTTTTGAATTGTTCCACAAAATCAGAATGCACAAATTTGTTAGCAAGCCTTGGCAACAAATTCAGATGTGACGAACAATATATCTCCTTACATGGCTGAAATTTGTCAAGCATGTTGTCTGCGGTCAACAAAAATGGAAGTCCAATCAAGCAACTGTAAAATTGTGCATATTTCTTGCAGTAGTCTACGAGGTGCTCTAGTCTTTTTACATCTTTTACAGGGGTGTCAGATATTTTTATTGGGAGTTTATCTAACCATTTTGGAGGAGTCATATTAAAGAACTCCGTAGCTTTCTGTGGATCAATATACGTAATGTTTTCTTCCACAAAACATACTGATGTCAAAATTTGATCACTAACGTCCACAATCGGAATTCCACAGTCACAGAGAATTTCCATTGGTTCAAACAACCTCTCTGAATCGCTTATAGATTGTAAAGATGAACGGGAATAATCTCTTGTCATCTGTTTCTTGAAAAAACATTTTGACACAGAATACCATTCGACACCCCTTTTGGAAATACAAGGGAAAACAGCTGCATTAGAGGACATAATTTCTTTGTATGTAGTCTTGGCAAGTTTTCCCCATAGGCTTAAATCGTCTTTTTTTGTTATAAAAGGGAAATCTCTATGGTATTTACAAATACCAAAATTATCGGTCACGTTTTTCTGACTGGCCAGGAGCAGTTCTACATACGATCTTGCAATGATAGCTGTAACAATATATGCATTCCATTCTCCACGAGTGCCTTCATCTTGAAGGGTGATTCCTTTCTCATGGTCTGTTTTCACAGAAAAATCCCCGAATATATGAACAGGAAGCTCGTATTTAATATTTAGTGGGGTAAAGGAAAACAATCTCCTCTTAGGTGTATAATTTGTTGCAAGACTAAAATCTGCTTCCTTTCTCGACAACAATGCCACGCCGCCTCTAGGCAAAGTCTTGTATTTCTTGCAAAATGCGGCTTGTGATTCGTAATCCCCTGTGGAATCTTTTGGTCCAACTGTTTGTACTACAATACATTCATCTTTGTAATTCTTTGATTTTATTTCAACATCGTATAAGTGGGTAATCATTGGAATATGGGAAAAACTGTCATGCTCCACAAGGTTTGAGTATTCCTTCACATTTCTAAAAAAAGTCTCATGCGTCTCAATTTCGTTTGGTTTTCTGATTATTGAGAAAGAGTTCACTTCTTCACGTGTGCCCTTCTCTGTGATAACAGTCATTTTCACAGATTTCAATGTTTCTGAAAACACCGATGATTCAGAAAAAGTATTTACATATTTTTGTAACAATGCGCCCACCTCACTCATTTCACGTACTTGCCTTCTGCTCAATGATTCTAGATAGTTTGCTTTCTCTTCTTCACTTCCTTGATTTGATCTAAGCAAAATAGACGTTGCTTGTTTATTTTTCAACGGAAATCTGAACAATGTTCCTTCTCTGCCCGAAAAATCCCCAATGAAAGATGACATGACGTCTGGAAAAATACTTCTAAGCTCTCCAACGTTTTCGAACCTACATCCAGGCTTATCCACCTTTTGGATAAATTCACGTGAGGGATCTAAAACATAAAGTATTTCCCCATATTCTGATGAATTGGTTAATATTGAGGGCACGTCTGCTACTTTAAAAGCAGTGCACAGCCATACAATATCTCCATACACCGAATGGATAATATCAGGGATGTCATCATTTTCAATTAAAGACTCTAGTCTTTTGAAATCATTTTCTGTCAATGGTTTGTTCATGTAAACACATAGAGCGGGACCCTGTAAGCTTCTCTAATCATCACTGAATGTTTTCGAGGTTGTGTTGTGTTGTGTTTTGTCCAGGAAGAAATGTATATCTGTTGCTTCATGTTTTTCTGCTGTTTGCACCATGTGGTCAAATATGCTGGTATCAAATGGGTGGCATCCTATTAACTTATCGACCAATGACATTGTCAAATTACTGGCAAACTGATTAGCTAACTTTAGGACGTGTTTGTCACGAGTAGATAAAACTCCTAGCTTCAAGGCAGTTTCATTTTTTAACCCTGGATGAACAAGACTAGATTTCTCAGTTTTCAACCATACTGTGGAATTATATAATAAATCTGAGGCACATCTCATTTGCTTATCCACATTTGCTAAAAACAAATCTTTCGCTTCATGCTCTTGCTCTAACATAGACAGTTTTTTCGCAAGTCTATTAACCACATGGGTCATCTCTTCTGACAAAGACTCATTCTTCTGCTTTTTGTTAAGTTTCTTAAGTGCACCTATGTAATCTGAAGAAGAAAAATCTTCTTTTACACCAACATTTTCTAAGAAAGTTTTCATACCTTCAATTTGTCGTGGAATTGTATACAGCAGTGGATTTAAGTTGTTTGTTGATTTGAAACATACCTGATTTGGTTGTACAAATGTTTCGCCTGTAAAGATGCAGCGTGATTGTTTCAGTGATTCACAAGCTTCTTTGTCATCCTGAAGATAATGATATATGTGCCGCATAGCCTCCATTACATTGTTTTTGTGTTCCTCTTTGACTGATCGAGCAGAGTACGATGCTATCACATTCTCCAGATGCTTAATGCAAACATCTGTAGAGATGTTGATTTTGTCTAAATGAAGAAATACTTTCAATGACTTACTCCAATTTTGTGTGTCAACAACAGGTCTTAACGAGGAAGCGAGGTATCTATTATCCCGACTAATAGCTTCTTCACTAGAAACTAATTCATCTTCATTATACGAACCCCATGGCATCGGATATTGTTTTGGCTTTGGACAAATTTTTAGGAATCCTATTTGTGAAAATGCATTTCTATGCTCTTCTATATCAGTGTTACTCATCCCTGTTTCACCTAGTTTTGACAATCTGGTACTCAATGTTGTCAACAAATCTTTTTGTATGTCTTCACATTTTTTACGCTCATACATATCTTCATCAAATAGATTTTGCAGGGTTTTAGCTCTCTCTAAAAGTAGTTCCCATGATAAACTTTGCAATCCAGTTCTGTCGAGGTGAAGTAAGATGTTGTCTTCACAATATAATTCGACAGGAAACATTCCTTCCTCTGGGAAAAACAAAGTTTCACTACCATTGCGTGGATTCACCAGGTCTTTTGGCATTCTTAGGGTTGTTCCAGCAGGACTCGCCGGTATGCAAGGTGAATTGGAAATAACATCATCAACAGCTTCATCCTTTAAATTCAAAGCGAAGATCACGAGTCTATCTCTCACTTTCTCTTTACATAACCTAATATTTGGTAGGAATATTTCGTTCAGAAATCGTTGTATATCATATACTCTATTCTTTATATTCCCTTGTACTTGCACGTCAGCTTCTATTATCCTTTTCAATATATCACTGGGCAGACAGACAGTTAATGCATCTGTCCTTGCTATCTCCATTACTTCAAGTGCTTCTTTTTGGCAGTCTTCTTGACACCAATCCAGCAGTAATATATTTTCAATTGTGCCTAATATACCGGATTTCTGCATCACTGGTGCTCCGTTGGTTGTAAGCAGTTTTCTGTAAAAAGATTTATCAAGGCCATGGCAATGTTTTGACATTGTTTCAGGCTTAGGCCACAATGATGTGTAATCAAAATCAGTCTTTCTTGAGCTAAGCATTGTGAATTGACAAAGAGCTCCAATATAAGCTTTACACACTGCATCTTCCATAAGAGCTCTGTTCCATTCTTCCTCGGGATATGTGCGATCATCATCTGTCTTTTCACATAAGCTACGGCGACTGGACAAGATAGAAAAAGCCCCATTTATATGTACAGGTGTACCTGAGTGTACAGGAAGGGGCATGAAACAGAAAATTCTTCCATCTGCTCGCTCCGTCTGTTTTAAGCCGACAGGCAAATAGTTTGGATGAACAGATTCAATGGACAAAAGTACAGAAATTGAGCCAATAGGATTTTTCCCTTTTTTAGGGTCATCAAGGGCCAATGTTAGTGAAGTATTTGTTCCTAAGCTATGGGTAATCAGCCACTGTGATTTTTCTGTGTCAATTTTTATGAAAGCTTTCCCAATGTCTGATATATCAATTACTATATCTACGATACAGCTCTGTGTTATTTGCTCATCTGGATCCACTCGTCTTCTTCCAGTTCTGACTTTTTCCATAAATTGTACGGCTATTTCTAAAGGACTGTCACTGCCATGAAACATTTCACATTTAGGAAATGATACATCAGCTGATAATGATTTCTGCACTGTGAACAACAGATCACTGGTACTCGGATCAGTGTTGTTGTCCATGCGGTAAAATTCCAGCTGCTTTACATGCTGTGTAAACATCAGGATATTATTGGCAGTTTGTGCCAGCATTTGCATAGTTTCCATAACATCAATTTCTTGATAATGTACATCCGATATCAGACTGCGTTTGGCTTGGCTTGATGTCCTCAGAGGAAAACGAAAAAGTGTGCCCTTGAAATCAACATCACTGTCAAGATTGATTTCACAGCCAAAAACACCATTGAAAAGCTTAAAATGATCGCACCACTTTTTCAAAGCTTTTTTGTTTTTGGCCAAGTTAATTTGAACTCCAGGTTGTCCATTCCGCGCAGCATGTCCAATGTGATTCATATGAGGATCAAATATGACCATGTAATGCCTGGTTAAAAAACTGGGAACGTCGGTCATATTGTAGACAGCATTAAATCCTAAACCAAATTTTCCGATTTTAACAGGTTGGTCTTCTTTGGTTGCTCCTCCCAGCTTAATGATATTTCCTATATCAGTGTCAGTGAATACAGAGTTATTATATGCCCAAAGAGCTGGTCCTTGGCATTCTCTCATGTTTTTATCAAGCAGATGTGTCATGCTGTCATAATTAGTTCTGGAATCTAGTAGAAATTTCATTTCAGTGGCACCAGCATCATCAGCATTTTGGATCAGCTCTTTGAAAATGGCCAATCCATCAGTGTAATCTTCCAAAAGATGTTTTAATCTGGTTGTCAGCTGCTCACTCTGTCCAAAACCACAAATAGGCATTTCTTGAGTATCTAAGATACGGCTTGTTAAAGAAGGTACACCTAACTTGTTACATGCCGACTCGGACACCTGTGGGTGTATCAGAAACACATCATCATCTATGTCTTCATAATTGATGTCACGCTGTATCCAATCTTCATCAATGTAGCAACAGTCACCTGTTGGTCTCATTGCGAGTATGTCTCTGCCTCTATCATTTATCGGAATCAGCAGCTCCTCGTCACTTGTCACAATCACTTCCTCATCAAAATTAGTGGTCATGAATTCTATGACGTCAAGAGCTAGCTGTTTGTTTTTTCGTGTTATAGAGTATGAAGGCTCACGCATACCCTGATGAGCTGACCACAACTTTTGCAGCACTCTTACAAGATCACTGTATGCTATATCTCGGTGAACACCAAGTTTAACTAGCATTTCTTCAGCCATCATAACTTCCTTCCTAAGTTTGTACCATTCCAGATCCAGTCAGTGAGGCTGTTGTTAACAAGGCTTTGTTTTATCTCGTCTGTGGAAAAGTTGGACGACATATATCTGTATACAGGACAAATTATGTTTTGATACTTTATCTTATCTTCGACATTATAACAACGTACAACATTTCCCAAATGTTTTATTACTGCATCGGCACACGGGTTTTTCAAACTGAGCTCACCTTTCAATCTATCAGACAGGTTTAAATCATTGACAGGTGCGACAGATCCTACAACATGATAATGACTCGCAAGCCCCATATTTTCTGGAGAAATGACTGATTGACTATGATACCAGGGAAGACTAGAAGGATACTCATTTGGCCTGTTCAGTAACACTGGCATCCACTCGGTAGTTTTTATGATTTGTAGAACATTAGGGTCAAAATTTTCAAAAATCCATCCGTTTTTATCTAAAAATTTTGTGATTCCAATGGACTTCAACCTTTTTCGATTTTCTACTGAGATGTTGGAGCAAATTTGACATGCTTCACAAATATCTGCCTGTGTTACGTTTGCTGCCTTTTTCAGCCCGAGCCTTTCAAGTGCATTTGTGATAACAGGAGTTTGGTAGCTTTGATTTGGAAACACATCTTGTTCCAGGAATAGAGATATCAAATGCTTGTCTGGAAAGAAGAGCTCAGAAGCTTTCCTTCTGTTTCCTTCCTCTGTTCTAACAAATGCTATTCGGGACAGCATAGCATGGAGAAGTGGGTCACTGGATTCAAATGCTTCAAGTTTATCCAGAATATATATCATTATTGTATCACAATTAGAAGTTATATCACCCTTTTCAAATTGTGGCAAGAAAAAATGTTTGATTATTTCCAAACTAGTTAAAAATTCTACCCCGAGAATTTCAGCTGAAAGTCTAACAATATCTTGGGAAGCATCAATGAACAGTTCTGGGGGGTTCACAGGTAAATCGTAGACAGCCACTGCTTGACATGTGTCGTTTATAGATACACTTGTTTTGTCCAAACTTTGAAAAATTTTCAGCTTTCTAAGGAAGCCAATGTTTTCTTGTATACCTTGGGCGCCACTGATGACCTTATGAAAGGTTTGTATGCATGACGATGAACACTTTGCAATTGATTTATCAATTTCGTCTTCGGGAAGTAAACTTGAGACATTCATCATAACTTGTATTATGTGTTTATATGTGGGTGGTCTGAGATATGTTTGTGCTGCAGTCGGATGCATTGTGATATAATTTGGAAGGTCATTGGTCAGCAGCACACCAACATCTTTCAGTAAAGGCTCAATCTGACTGGGGAGATTAGAATCCGAACCCTTTGTCAATAACACTCTGCTGTAGCATACCTTTGGAGCTAGTAATATCATTTTTGATTTTATATTCAGCTGTATTATAGGTATATGTTCTAGTTCAACTAATGTGTCAGTGAAGTCCACTCTCAAATAGCCCCATAGAGAATTCAACCAAAACGTTACATCAAACTGGCATAATGACACATCTGTAATAACACCCTGTTTGATCGCATCATCTGAAAATATCTTGATGAGAAGACGTGGTATGTTCTTCTTGGTGACTATCTCCAATTGTGTAGGATCTGTGAAAAAAAAACACATTTTAAATAATATTATTATACACATTTAGCCACACCTTACGCACACAGAATGTATGACAGATAATGTTAAATGTTTTGAAACTGAAAAATTATTTTAATTGGGAATGAAGAGAAATTGTTCACTAAACAGTCAACCTACTCATTTCTGAAGCTGCTATGATCATTAGCTTCTTGAGAATTGGTGGTTCTAGGTTGTGCTTCACAAACTCCTCTTTTCTAACAGGAAAGATTGTGTGTGGTAAACCGTCAGGTAGAAGGTAAAGTTTTGATCCTCCTGCGCTGAATTCAATGAATTTACCATTTTCAGTAGGAAGTAAGGCGAGTCCTTCTATGTCCTTTATGTCTGCTTCATACAGAAGATATTTAAGCAGAGTGAGTTTGATGTCATCTGTATATTCTTTGTACTTATTCGAGTTCTTCAATATGTGTATTATATCTGCTGCTCCTGCAGCTCTTGGTACGTACTCGACCTGCTGCATACCTTTTAGTAAATGGTGTGGAGGAAACACCAAGGGAAAGTCATTGTCCAACAACAGTTTATTTAAGCATTCCTGTGTCTTCTCATCCTTACAGGTAGGGCTTACCAGGCTGTCATTAATCGTTAGCCATTCTCCTCCTCTTCGTGGACTGTGTAAACATGGTAGTTTCAATATTTCTATCAATATCTTATTAACAATAGAGGACCATTTTTCTGATACATGTGAAACGTCCGGAATTGCATGGTATATGTCTCCAACAGAAACTGAGGTTATGTCCCCTTTGTTTTCTCGTATGGCATGAGATAGCATTTCACAATATGATTTCGGAAGCAGCTCCTCAAGTAGAGTTTCATTCCAACTCATTTGGGCGTTTTCGTCTTTTGGATTCCATTTTAAATGACTTCGATCTTGTGTCAACATGAAGTACCCATTGACATGGATGGGCAATCCCGTAGAGCTCGTCTCCTCTGCTGGTAGTGGTAGAAAACAAAACTCTCTACCTCTCGGTGTATTATCTGTTTTGTTATGAGGTGATTGTTCAACAAACATGGCAGATCCAACTATAGGGAGAACAGACATGTTTTCATCTGCTAGGTAGTTGCGAAGGTCTTTGGACGCATCTTTGTCGTTGTAGTATTGATTAACAACATAGTGTTTGGACAAAGATGTAGCAGTATCCTTTTCTTCTTTGATCTTAGCCAAGTAGGAAATACTGACTTCCCCAATTAGATCTGAAGGGTTGGTATGCTTTTCTTCTAATTTTCTAATTAATGTTGTTCTCTGTTGTTTGACTTCTTGCAAGCAGTCCTCATTGACTTTAACAGAGAATAGCTGTGTCTGAGAAACTTTACCCTTTTCTCTATGAAAAAGTTCAATGTTTTCAATGTTCTTTAAAAACAAACATGTTTCAGTAGCATCTTTCATAAATGACCTGAAAAGATGAAGAATGGAATCTTTGCTAGTAAATACTTCATTACTGAGACGAGAAGCTGTGTCTCGTAATGGAAACCTGAATAATGTACCCTGATACTTTCCTGTGGAAAATATTTCTTCCGTACAGCCAAATAAACCTATGTATGGTGAGACCTGATCAGCATATCTTTTCAATTTTGTCCACTTCTTTGGGAGTTTCCAACTGTAGGTCGTTGTAGTTCCCTTGTGGGTTTTGAAGTAATCTTCTTGTGGGTCGAGGATTAACAGCTGGTTTCCACTCACCACACTTGGTACGTCTGAAGGATAAAATGGGAGTATAAAAGTGTGCATGGGACCTTAGACAACTCATAGTTGATTACAGGTGTATATATACTGATTAACAACATATGATATAGAGATAGATATATATTCAGGGAAGTATCATTGTGGACTTTTTTAATAAATGCACATATAATAAACCCATTTTCGAGCTAGAGATGCGTTTCGCTATGAGGCAAGAACGATTGACACGATATTACTGAACTGTTAAAAAAATTGCCGCTATTGTCTTGAAAAACCATGAACTGCGACCACAATCTTCTCGTTTTTGCGTCTTACAGGTAAGTCATTACACACAAAGTAACGAGTGATTCAGAAGCAGCGTTTCTTTAGATAACGCGTTCGGAAAGGCTGGCTTCCATATTCTTGAAATTACTAAACTGCGAGGAAAACATTTTTATTTCGGGGCCATGCAGTTAGTTATTTACATACAAAATCACGTCGGACCAGCGGTTCTTGAGGTAACGCATTCACAAAGGCTGCACAAATAAAAAATAGCCGCCATTTTCTTGAAAATCACTGAACCCCGAAGATTTTTTTTATATAGAGGCTAGGCAGGTATTAGGCGCCTACATACAAAATCACTAGTGATTCCGACTAGAGGGTATGTAGATATTGCGTTAGCGAGAGGCAGCAAGCGTCGATGAGGCAGCTATCTACTCAAACATATATCTGAATCTGAAAGTTACGAGGCGGGAGCACATTGTGTTATCACGCCACGGGGAGAGGTTTGCATGAGTGTTTAAAAGAGAAAAATTACTCCGACTTCTTCAATCTAGCCTTAAAAGCTGTGAAGGTCGGCGCCAATTTTACATCAGATGGTAGTTTATTCCAATCCGGTATAGTTCTAATGAAGAAAGAATTTGCAAACGGTCTCTTTTTGGTTTGAATGGTTCTGAAATTTTGTGTACTGCCCCTTGTTCTATTGCCGGGTCTACACAGCATATTAATCGAGAGGGCTCCCTCTCTATTAATTGCTTTGTAGAGCATGCAAAGCCTAGCTGTTTTACCGCGTTCTTGCAAGCTATCCCAACCTAGGCTGTCAATCAGTTGGGTCGAAGTGAGTCTTCATTCCCTCCTGTAATTATTGGTGACAAAGCGTGCCGCCCTGTGCTGGATCTTTTCGAGGCGATCGATTTCCAGCATATTCCAGGCCAGATCGGACCAATGTCAGGTATGCCAGTTCCTTAAGGCATGATGGAGAGCCCTTGAGGTTTCTTTGTATGAAACCAAGTATTCGACTTCCCTTTTTGGTAATGTTTCCTACATGAGCATCAAATGTCAGATCTTCGGAAAGTGTGACGCCCAGATATGGGTTTGTACCAAAATATTGCAATATATGGTCATTTGGGGTGTAGAAAAAACATGAAAAAGGGATTCCCCCTTTTCGGTGGAAATTATATAGCACTTTTTGGCATTAAATTTCATACCCTATTCCTCAGCCCAATTTTCAAGTAATTCAAGATCTTTCTGTAGCTGCAAATAGTCATTTAAACTTTTAATTTCATTGTACAAAAGGCAGTCATCAGCAAACAGGTGACATTGTGATTTAACAAGATCGGGCAGGTCATTGATAAAGACCAGGAACAGTATTGGACCCAAGACCGATCCCTGAGGCACCCCTGAGTCTACAGAAATTGTATCCGAACTACAGCCATCAATCACGATCTTTTGGTTTCTATTGTTAAGGAAAGATGAAATCCATTTATGGATGTTTCCTCTTATACCATAATGATCTAGTTTAGACATCAGTCTGCGATGAGAGACCATGTCGAATGCCTTGGAGAAATCCAAGATGCCAACAGATCATTTACGGTAGTAATCAACTGGGTTACGCAAGAGTGACCCTTTCTAAAACCATGCTGCTTGTCTGAAATTATGTTCCCGTCATCAAAATGCCTTAACATGTGTCTTACCAATATATGCTCCATGAGCTTACAACAAACACATGTCAAGGAGACCGGTCGATAGTTTGAGGCCAGGCCCCTATCACCCTTTTTAAAAATTTGGCTAACGTTGGCAGTAATGATTGAATGAAGAGAGCTGTAAGAACAGAAGCAGACCCTTTGGCTGTCTGTTTTAGAAATATATTGGGAATCTGGTCGGGCCCACTAGCTTTGTTGATATTGAGCGTGAATAGTTGTTTTTCAACACCCTTAGTTGTAATTTTCAGGTCACCAATAGTAGGGGTAGTGGTATCCCCCAATTTTAGTACAGGAATTTTGTGGTCTTCTTTGACAAATACAGATTGAAATTGTCTGTTTAGAAAGTTTGCCTTTTGGGTAGGGTCACTATGTAGTTTACCATCCGCCCTAATAGGGGCCACCCCATTATTGTCATTCCTCAGGGACTTAATGTATGACCAAAATGGTTTTGTATTATTGTTTTCTAAAGCATCAGATAATTTACTATTTACGTGATGTCGATGTAATCTCTTCAAGTGGTGATTTGTGGATTTTTTGACATTTCGGTATTTCTGCCAATCATTTGTGTTACCGGTGAGTTTTGCTCTGTTATATAATTTTTGCTTAAGTCTAACCAGAGATTTAGCCTTTTTATCAAACCAAGGTAAATTGTGCCGGATAGATAGCTGATAGCTGCTTAGATGGTACATAATTTGATAACATTGCCTAAACATGATTTTTTCTATAAAGTCCAATTTGTATTGACTGATCTTAGAGTATGGTTTTCCAGATAATCTAAGCTGAATTTTGCTGTGTCCTTTTGGCTCTGATCTCAGTTTGCCTTAGAAAAAATATTAATCTTTCTAGGTTTAGGTCTTGAATAGGTAGGACGGATGTCAGTGTCAATCACTGCCATGCCTTCATGATCTGACATGCCTGGGACCACTGCTACACTCTTTACTAGAGAAGGGTTGGTGGTAAGATATATATCTAGAGCTCTACCCCGACGTGTAGCTTGTTGTTGGACATTTGTTAGTGAACAATTATTTGCCAGACATGGGAATTTTTTATTAGGAGCACGGTCGTAAGCATCTGGTTTTACTGTGCTAGAGTCCCAATCAACATCACCACAGTTAAAATCCCCAGCAATTACTAAATTTTGTCCTGGTTGAGTGATTTTTTCAATAGAATTTTCTAGGTCGCACAATGGGTTCACACCACTACTAGGTGGTCGGTAAAAACTACATATATGGAGTGGCTTCTCATCTGGAAGCTCAAATCTCGTCCAGACCTGCTCAGAGTCTGTGTCAATGTCGACTTTGTTGACCATAAAGCCATCTCTAATTGCCATCAGGACCCCCCCCCCCTCCGTGTGACGTTCTGTCCTTGCGGTATGTGTTTGCAACGTATTGTGGAGGTAGGACTTCAGATGTGAAAATGTTGCTCGTAATTTTAGTCTCACAGCCAATAATCACATCAGGCTGAAGATAATCACAGGCTGATTGCATCGCCGCTTTTTGTCCCTGAGTCCGTTTATGTTTACTACCAGGGTTCTCCAGTTTTTCTTTTTAGGAGGAACCGAGGACAAAGATTTACTTTGCGTCGGAGTACCGGTACCACTATTGGTTGATCTATTTCTTGAATCTGGTAAATTATTAGGTGTACTGAATTTTTCAGGGGTGAATACAGCGTCCACAGATGCTATGCTTGAATTTAAAGATGGCAGTGAGTTGTGTACACTGCTCACCATAGACACTGCTCTTTCGCATGTTAATATGTGCAGATGGTTGACGTCATATGTCCCCCGCTCTCAATTTCAAGTATTGTAGTAAGCTTGTGATTGGCCGGATGTCTTGCTAAAAGTACCCTGATCGGCTGGCGAGAATATTATGGTGGCGGAGGGGTAGGTGTAGACAGACACCTGTGTGGAGCCCAGAAAACGCGAGCATTTGACCCAATGCTGTTTCAATATTAGCCCACCGCCAACGGCGCTGGACCAACATTGAAACAACATTGGGTCGAGTCTTCGTGTTTGCTGGGAGAGCTGTCCGCATTTTGATACACGCGTGCCGTCTGTGTCTGGTCGGAACAGGCAGCACAGTGCTCTGTGTATGAGTTGTGAAGTTCAAGGTTATATGATTGAAATAGGGATGATTCTGAATTTGTGAAATTACATTTGTTACATATCCAGGATACATTTGAATCCTGTATGTTTTTAAAGGAACTAGTGTTTAAAGATAAACAAGTTTTGTGGAACCACACCTCGCAATTGTCACAGCACACACCCGCCTGTCCCCAGGTGACTCCAGATTTATCTTTCACTGTAATTTCTTCGGTTTTGGGGCCAGGATTAGCGTGTATATCCCCACTTAGAAGTAGGGCTAACATAACAATATATGCAAAATGAAATGAAATGATCGGGGTTTTAGGCCACCTTTGTGCACATATAGGCTAAACTGGGCCAGGAAAATCTCCTGAGGATGATGAGATTATGAGATGACACTGCCCTCCATACACAGGAATCAAAATTCGAGCACTGGCGGTCTGAGGTCGAGAACGCTACCGCTCGGTTACGGAGGTTCCCCACAATATTAAATATTTACGAGTGAGCGGGGAAAAACATTTTGTTTCTTTGAAACTTGAAGGCAAGAGTGGGGCTTGAACCCGCGATCTCTGACCCTCCAAGCAGGCAGCTTTAACCACTGCACCAGGGCCCCCGCCCCAAACATATATGCATCCGGGGGATGCATAACTGTTACTAGTAAGAATGGTCTCACAAGGTTTCTTGTTCACGTCTGTGGTAGATATCTCAGATTATGCGAATTATATTATAAAAAAAACTTTCTAACTTAACCCTTAAAGCGCTAAATTTGTTTTGACAAATCCATGGAGACCAAAGGGTTTATTTCATTTTGAAATCATCTTAAATGTCTTAGCCAGCTCTTTCCGGTTCATTTGAATACCTATGATATGGGTCTACGACCAATATACACATTTTTACTCTTACAGCGCGGGGAACGACTTTAGACGTCAGAATCTGACGTCTACAGATGGACTAAAGTCGATTCCCGCACTGTAAGGGTTAAAAAGGTGGTAAGATGTTATCTGGAAGTTTTATGAAGATCGAATAAATATTGTAAGGTGGGGTGCTTTCAGGAAGTGTACAGTGTACTCTTGTACATGTATGCAAATTTACCAATTTATGAGCTCACACTGAATAAGGAACATATTGCACACGGACTAGTCTCAAAAAGTGTTAAATATGAACAGTCGATGTGAAACTATCTGAAGCTATTGTGACCTTGACCTAAACGTATGTCATGGTCATTGTTTTTCGAATTTCAACTGTATATGTAAAGCAAATATGAAGAATCAAGCTCAAACGGTTCAAATGTTTTATATTGTATAATTGTAAAGGTGATTCGACCTAGATAATGGCACAAGGTTAATTGGGGCTTAAACGTGAAACATCTAATCTCCAGCAGAGGTTTATGTCCATACAATAATAGGTGGAGGAGCTGTTTGTAAAAAAAATCAAATGAGGTTGTGGCGTGGCGGACAGGGGCACAGAAGAAATAGTCATGTTATGGAGCAGCTTTTATCTTTGAACTTCACCGAGTTGTGTATTAGCATGGAAAAAAGTAGAACATTCAATATTTTTCAAAAAATTACATCGTGCTTTTAAGAAATGTATATGTTGTAAACACGGCCGTGTTGACCCCAATTATTACTTCGGAACTTGGGAACGTGTTATAGGGTATCCCCAATAACTAAGATGCTTTTATCTCTTACTATTATAGGCTACCCATGCCTCGTGGTGCAAAGCCAAAATGTAGTATCTGTTCACTTCACAAGTAAGCAGATACTGCCTTTTGACTTGGCAGAGCAACATACATGTAGCAACAAAAGGCTTGAAGTCCTATATCATCCCCCGACATGAATTAAATTAGAATTTTTGCGGTCACAAATATTTAAAAATTCGATTTGTAGTCCCATTTTAAATTTCAGTCAAATCACCAGATTACTGACTTCAATTTTTCAGTTTTTGCGCCCACAAAAAACTATGAATTTTATCCATGGCGGCCATTCTGAATTTCAGTAAAACCTTAAAAAAATCCCTCTCACATCTCCACATCGTGGGGAATGTGATAGTACAATCTGAATTTTTTCCGACTTTTGAGTCTTGGTGTTTTTGCGCCCACAAAAAAATTTGGAGTCGAACTCTGGCGGCCATTTTGAATTTTGATAGCATCTTTAAAAAATCACTTGCACATCCCCATGTTGTTAGGAATGGGATGTTAAAATTTCAAAAAAAGTTGACCAAACAATTTTTTGAGTTTTTGCGCCCCCAAAAAATCAAAGTTGCTTTGTGGCGGTCATTTTGAACTTTAAGTTTTACAGTTTTTGCGCCCACAAAAAATTGGAGTTGACCTGTGGCGGCAATTTTGAATTTTGGTAGCATCTCCAAAAAAATCACTTGCACATCCCCATGTTGCTAAGAATGTGATGTTGAAATTTCAAAAAAAATTGACCAAACAATTTTTTTGATTTTTTGCACCCCCCCCCCCCGTAAAAAAAAATTAAATTGATCTGTGGCGGCCATTTTGAATTTCAGTAAAACCTCAAAAAAGTCACCTGCACATCTCCATATCATGGGCAATGTGATCGTAAAATTGAAATAATTTCTGACTTGAAATTTCAGAGTTTTTGCGCACACAAAAAATTAGTTGAAATCTTGGGGCCATTTCGAATTTTGGTAGCATCTCTGAAAAATCACTTGCACATCCCCATGTTGCTAGGAATGTCATGTTAAAATTTCCAAAAAAAATTGACCAGCAGTTTTTGAGTTTTTGCGCCCACAAGAACACGTGACGCCGGACGCTGGACAGAATCCTGGCGCGACTAAAATCCCCCTCACCCTACTGGTGGGGGATAAAAAGGCATAGCAAACAATCAGATATTAACACAATTCTTCCATGTTATAGGCCTACCACAACAATATTCGATGGCAAATCAATAGAACAACAACTACTGGGTGAGTTTCATTTTGATAATATCCGAGCAAACGCCGGTTGC
This sequence comes from Flabesymbios commensalis, assembly GCA_964017125.1. Classification (NCBI taxonomy): domain Eukaryota; kingdom Metazoa; phylum Annelida; class Polychaeta; order Terebellida; family Flabelligeridae; genus Flabesymbios; species Flabesymbios commensalis. The sequence goes on along the minus strand of OZ024918.1, from coordinate 13,220,140 downwards.
CCAAATATAATTATGAATAGTTACCGTATTATTGTACACCAGTTATAACATTATCAAAATATTTTACACCGAACAAATGCATGTGCCACGCTCTCTTGAAATTGAGAAAGTGACACCATGTCGGGGATTCCACCAGTTATCGACTCACTGGCATGGAAAAGTAGTCACAGTGCTAAGAAAAACGCCTATAAAACGTATGTAACCCAAGAAGGCTCCCCTCACACTTTTCAAATAAAAGTTATCAATTAATTAAAATTTTACCAGATTATCAATTTGTGCATATAATAGCCCACGGCCCTGGGCGCGAAACGCCCAGGGGCCTTGGGCCTTATGGCAACATGGGCACGGGTCAAAGGTCAAGTTTCCCACAGTGTTCTGTGAAAAAAAAGTGTGTCAGAATTTAGTTCCTGTCACTTTCATGGTCTCACCACACAAATTCATACGCCGCATATCATTATAAAGTTAGTCTGTTTTTAAAAATTGTGGCTCTTTGCAGCAGTGTGGGTGGTAAAAATGACAGATATATATATCATTTTGATACCAATTTGAATAGATTCTGGGATGATTTATTGTTGCAAAAGCATTGAAATAAAATAAAAAGAGAACAGGAAGTCATTACCCTGGCAGTAACAAGGCGGCTCCCACATTCGCTAGGTGGCGTGTTTTTGAAGGCTGTTCTAGGGGAGATCGGGGTATGCCCTTACAAAGGGGCAAATAAAAAAAATTATGTCAGTTTCACACCTCTTTTTTATTTTTTATATTGAAAGAGGACAGTCTGATGGTTAAAAAAATACATAGGTTTATTCACATTTCTCCACTTTAAGAGTGCTGAGAGGCCTGAGCGTATGGGCCATAATAGCGAGCGGACGCGCGAGCTGGGGCCCGAAGGGCCCAAGCTCGCGGGAGCGAGCTCTTACAGCAACGCGTGTGGTCAGTGACTAGCAAAATAAGATTTGATTTTTAACACTCACAGGCACAGTGTCAGGACTGATATTTCGTGGTCCAACATGCCTCTGATCATGTTCATGGGCGCTGACATCTTGTTTGTTTATTTTCTGTTCAGAAGTCAAAGTTCAACCTCACTGGCATCATACTGAGACAGATATTCCTATCGTACTTTTCCCCTTTTATTGCTCAGTCTGATTGTGGTACCACCTAGCGAGTGGGTAGGACAGTTGATGTGTATCACTATAGCTGCATGAACATTTCCCCCTACGACTCATCAAATTGTGGGTAATGGCAGATCAGTCTATATTTCGGCAATCGTATTTTCATAAGAATAATTTTTGTTCTTTTTAAACAATGACGATGTAGATAACGCTACATTTCTGTAAATAGTAGTGTGATCTAACTCAGTCAGTGTTGTAGGTTCATATAATTGTTTCTTTGTTTGGTTTAGACCCAGTTGGTTTAGACCTAAGCTAGCACGTAAGTGGGCTGCCTGGGCCTTCCGACAATATGGATCGCTCAACACCCTGCGACAGGGCCCGCCATTTGTTAGGTAGTCTAGCCTACACGTTATCCTCACGTTACCTTGCCTTTTACTTATAGCATATGTCATTACATGAGCCCCTACTTTAGTTCATAATAATTTCCGCTCGCTTCCTAGGCATGCCTATTCATATTACATGTAAGTCAATGGGAGGGGTATTTTGTGTGGTGAGACGTCATACCCACTGCCCATGCACAACAGTCCCTCGTTGCTAAGGTTTCCAAGTCAAGTGACAGGAGTATTCACCAGGGGGCAAACATTCAAGTTCTCAGGCACACATTATTTGTCTTGTCTCACATAAACTGAGAAAGGCAAAGTTAAAACCACAAGTAGACTAGCCTCAGTAGGCCTACGTTAGACTAGACCCTACATAGACTATCCTAGAGTGACTTTCTGTAGGCCTTTGGTTAGCCTATGATAGTCTACTGATACTCATAATGTTAAAGGCTGAACTTGAATTAAAAATTAATGCAGTGAAATGATCATTATAGGCCTACCCTGGGCCTTGAGGCTTTGTTACTGAACTGTGTGAAGTCAGTGAAGACATTTTCAGTAAAGGGTCACTGACACAGACTCACGAGTCACAGTGAGTGACACTGTGTGTGTGAGTGTCACGGCGTCAGTTCATTTCAGTCAGTGGCAAAGTTTCAGTTCATAATCAGCAATGCAGGCAGCAGGATGCTTCAAAGAGCAAGTCTAGGCCTAGATAGACTAGCAAGTCTCTAATCCCTGCGGACCGACTGTCTAGGCTTAGGCCTACTGAGTATAATGTAGTAGACTAGGCCCAGTTTATAAATCTATAGACGCCACCTGAAAAAGTCTGGAACTGGAATAGATCTAGGGCAGATCGTAGCTAGTGTCAAGTGAAAAAGGGAATAGGGGCCAACACAGTGGGATCGCCAGCCCCCCCCCCCTCTCGTAGACCTAGGCCTACTGAATCACCAAGCTCCCCAATATTAAACTTTAAAGGCAAAACAAATAGGCCTAGGCCTACCTGTGTTTCAGATCACACTGCCTCCCAAACAGGGTAGGCTAGATACCGACCTACCAAAAAGCTAACTTTCATTTTGGACCATCCTGCACCGTCGGACAGAGTATAGACTAGGCCTAGGGCCCTAATGATTTTTTTTCTATTTTGTATTATTCCGGTAGACCTAGACTATATGGCCCTCCAAAATAGGGTAGGACTAAGTAGAGAAACTTTCTCTTTTCAATTTCACCTTGAAAAAAAGGTCAAATTGGCCCAAAATGCATTATTGCAATTTTTTTTTTTTTTTTTCAGAAATTGCAGACAACTTTGGGGTCAAATATGGTTGGTCGGGTAGGCTAATTGGATTAAAAGAGATTTTTGCCTAATCATTGATAGGACCTATACATGTAGGCCCTAGTAACGTTATGTGCGACAGCTAGAGATGTATTAGACTCTATACATGTGATATGATTGTAGGCTAGGCATAGGCCTATGATTTATTTATACATTGTAGCTATAGCCTTTAGGCCTATCCAGACCTATGATTTATTGATGTAGCCATAGGCCTAGCCTACCCTAGCCTCGTTCATGGCCCGCCGCCAGCCAGGAAATTGATCTGGCTGGCCCAGAATGCAATGGGTCACATATGGGACTAGCTTCTGATCTGATTAAAATGTATGAATTTATTCTTTTTAATTAATTTGGCCGTGGGCTTTCTTGGCATGCCAGTTCATATTATCGAGCCATATTATGAGGCAGAGGTTTAGCAGCTTTAGGGTGACAAGGTGCTATTTTGCCAAAAAAAAACAAGTAATTCCAGTCAACACGTGATATCACGCCAGTATCACAGTGACATCACACATAACTCACACCTATGATGACTTACTAGTGATATCATAGTGATGTCAACTGGACATCACAGAGTGAGCATCATCCTGTGACAGCGCTGTGACCTCATGGTGATGTGGTCAGCTTGTGTATCTGTGACATCATACTGTGACAACACTATGACCTCATGGTGATGTGGTCAACTCGTATCACTGTGACCTCACAAACAACTCATACATGTGATGTCATAATTTCAATATCATAGAGATATCATAATGACATCACATGGTGAGCATCGTTCTGTGACAACACTGTGACCTCATGGTGATGTGGTCATATCCATGTGTCTGTGACATCACAATGTGACAACACTGTGACCTCATAGTGATGTGGTCATCTTGTGTATCTGTGACATCATACTATGACCACACTGTGACCTAATGGAGATGTGGTAAACATTTGTCACTGTGACCTAACTGACATCTCACACATGTGATGTCATAATTTTGATATCATGAGGACATCATAGTGACCTCATAAGGTGAGCATCGTCATGTGACAACACTGTGACCTCATGGTGATCTGGTCACCTTCAGTACCTGTGACATCATACTGTGACAACATTGTGGACTCAAGGTGATGTGCTCAACTTGTATCACTGTGACCTCACAAAAATATCACACTGGTGATGTCATTATTTTGATATCATATTGATCTCACATGGTGAGCATCGTCCTGTGACAACACTGTGACCTCATGATGATGTGGTCATCTCGTGTATTTGTGACATCACACTGTGATGACACTGTGACCTCATGATGATGTAGTCATATCATGTTTCTGTGACATTATACTGTGACAACACTATGACCTCATGGTGATGTGTTAAGCTCATATCACAGTGACCTCACAAACAAGTCACACATGTGATGTCATAATTCCGATATCATAGAGACATCATAATTACCTCACATGGTGAACATCATTCAGTGACAAAACTGTGACCTCATGGTGATTTGGTCATCTGGTGTATCTGTGACATCACACTGTGACGACACTGTGACGTCATGATGATGTAGTCATATCATGTTTCTGTGACATCATACTGTGACAACACTCTGACCTCATGGTGATGTGGTAAACTCATATCATAGTGACCTCACACACAAGTCACACATGTGATGTCATAATTTCGATATCATAGAGACATCATAATTACCTCACCTGGTGAACATCATTCTGTGACAACACTGTGACCTCATGGTGATGTGGTCATCTTGTGTATCTGTGACATCACAATGTGACAACATTGTGACCTCATAATGATGTGGTCGTCTTGTGTCACTGCAACATCATACTATGACAACACTGTGCCCTCACAGTGATGTGGTAAACTTTTGTCACTGTGACCTAACAAACATCTCACACATGTGATGTCATAATTTTGATATCATGAGGACATCATAATGACCTCACAAGGTTGGCATCGTCTTGTGACAGCACTGTGACCTCATGATGATGTGGTCATCTCGTGTACCTTTGACATCATACTGTGACAACACTGTGGCCTCACGGTGATGTATTCAACTTGTGTCACTGTGACCTCACACACAACTCACACATGTTATGTCATAATTGGGATATCATAGTGACATCATAATGGCCTCACAGTGTGAGCAAATACCTGTGACAACACTGTGACCTCATGATGATGTGGTCATCTCGTGTACCTGTGACATAATACTGTGATAACACTGTGACCTCATGGTTATGTGGTAAACATTTGTCACTGTGACCTAACAAACATCTCACACATGTGATGTCATAATTTGATATCATGAGGACATCATAGTGACAGCGTAAGGTGAGTATCGTCATGTGACAGCACTGTGACCTCATGGTGATGTGGTCACCTTGAGTACCTGTGACATAATACTGTGACAACACTGTGACCTCAAGCTGATGTGCTCAACTTGTATCCCTGTGACCTCACACAAATCTCACATTGGCGATGTCATAATTTTGATATCATAATGATCTCACATGGTGAGCATCGTTCTGTGACAACACTGTGACCTCATGATGATGTGGTCATCTCATGTATGTGTGACATCACACTGTGACGACACTGTGACATCATGGTGACGTAGTCATCTTGTGTATCTGTGACATCATATTGTGACAACATTGTGACATCATGGTGATTTGCTCAACTTGTCTCACTGTGACCTCACAGAAATCTCACAAAGGTGATGTCATAATTTTGATATCATAAAGATCTCGCATGGTGAGCATCGTCCTGTGACAACACTGTGGCCTCATGCTGATGTGGTCATCTCGTACATCTGTGACATCACACTGTGACAATACTTTGACCTCATGGTGATGTGGTAAACTCATATCACAGTGACCTCACAAGCAAGTCACACATGTGATGTCATAATTTTGATATCATAAAGACATCATAATTACCTCACATGGTGAACATCAATCTGTGACAACACTGTAACCTAATGGTGATGTGGTCATCTCGTGTATCTGTGACATCACAATGTGACAAGACTGTGACCTCATAATGATGTGGTCATCTTAAGTGTGTCTCTGCGACATCATACTATGGCAACACTGTGCCCTCACAGTGATGTAGTAAACTTTTGTCACTGTGACCTAACAAACATCTCACACATGTGATGTCATAATTTTTATATCATGAGGACATCATAATGAGCTCACAAGGTGGGTATCGTCTTGTGACAGCACTGTGACCTCATGATGATGTGGTCATCTCGTGTACCTGTGACATCATACTGTGACAACACTGTGACCTCATGGTGATGTGGTCATCTCGTGTATCTTCGAAATCATACTGTGACAACACTGTGGCCTCACGGTGATGTATTCAACTTGTGTCACTGTGACCTCACACACAGCTCACACATGTGATGTCATAATTGGGATATCATAGTGACATCATAATGACCTCACAGTGTAAGCAAATACCTGTGACAACACTGTGTCCTCACTGTGATGTGATCAAGTGGTGTGTTCTGCGACATTATTTTCTACATCATACTGTGACAACACAGTGACCTCATGGTGATGGGGTCAACTCGTGCTATCTGTGTGGTGAGGGAAGATTGTAGTGTGTGAGGCTTTGGGAAGAGCAGGATCCAGAAAATACATTTTAAGTATGTTTTCATCACTTATTACACTATATGATAATGTTACCAAGATCACAAAGGTGGGTAGATCACACATTTGACCTTATATTTACACAGATAAACTGTTAACAGATACAATTATGTACAAATGAAATGCATGGACGATAATTAGAGTTTTAATGCTTTGATATCCTGTGGCTATGGAAAGCCAATTGTGCCATACATGTATACTATTTGTACCCAGTAAGTTGAGGTTTGTTTTCCCAACATTAAGGGGTTATTTGTATGATATATAGGAACTATAATGGTGACATTTGCTACACAATTTGCGGTAAATTAATATAGCTATATTAATTTTTCAATGAAATTGTACTTTTTCAGTCGTAGGCCTATTTCTCAGAACCGTCTGATATGTGTTGACCTAAGGCTAAGGCTTATTCAAATATCCAGAGCTCTAAAATTGGTTTTATGTTATGTATTCTGTGATACTTGATGGCTGTGTGAACTTTCAAGTAGAAAAAAATAAGTATAAGTGTGTTTTTAACATTATTCTTATATCCATAATGCCCTCCATTCGCTGTGTATCTGTAGAAGGCCCCTATCCCTATGTAACATTTTACGTGAATTAAATGGTGTTTTTTTTATCTCAATGGATACGTCCATTGAGATAAATGGGGTCTATAAGTGGGTCTATTTATTTATTTTTCAATGAAAGTACCTTTTTAGTGTATTTCTCATATCCATCTCAGATGTGTGGACCTTATTCAAATGTCCAGAGCTCTGAAACTGTTCTTTAATATTTTTATTTCTTCTCTAAACATAGCCGTGTTATATTATCATGCTTCTGACCTCACTATTTCAGGCTATGATAAAACATTTAATGCGAATTTATGCGTAACGAAAATTGCAATCCTCTGGGGTTTTTTCTTGGTCTTTTTTTTGGGGGGGGGGGGGAGGCGGTACTCAATTAAGTTTAAAAATGAGAAACATTAAAGCTTATCTGTAGCACTGTTGTTACTATTTGGTATTATTTCAGAATGGCTTTCATGCGAACTACCACCAGTCTTAATAAGTCTCACGTTTTTTTTCAATTGTAAGGTATATGGTATGTAGGCCCCCTATTTAATAAATATAGATTTCTATGTAAAATATATTGCCCATAGTTTTGAGTCTGACAACGTAGAGTGCAGGAGTACAATAAGTTTGACAACACATTTCAGCATGATGGCATTTTTATACATCTTCAAATTATGCAATAACTGTTCACATGTTTTTCTTGTTTCAGGAACCATGTTGAAAAAGTTATATGGTTAGTATCTTTGAAATACATGATCTTGACCTCAAAAAATAAATTACAAAATATACTGATTGTTGCCTGGCCATACCAATATTATTATGTTAATGTTTTTCTTAGCCTCACTTTCTCATCAGTCGGGGATCCAGCCGGTGTTTTACAGGTGGGCTGGGTGACAAAATCATTATTTTAAACCGCGCAACTCTATTACAAAAATGAATCCTCATACTCAAATCCACCTCCACCCTGGGCCATAACCCGCAGTCCACTTTAACAATGTCAAATTATTTCAAATTCTTTCTGCATTTTTTGTTGTGATGTGGATGCCATAGCATTAGGTGAAAAAAAGTGTTTTTGCTGATCATTAAATTTAAGAAATGAATATACGTGTATAACCAAAAAATGTGTCAATTTGTTAGGATTTTTTTATGTGGTAACGTCAAACTTTCTACAATGGCCTTTTTTATCAGGCCTTAGGACAAAACAGTCCGTATGTTTTTTACTTTTGAATTATTTAATGCACAAAATTAATGAAAAATTACACAGGTATATTTGTTAAGATTGTTTTGTTTGACAATATAGAAAAGTATGGAAAACGCTCAGAATTTCACCTTCATTGAGCTCTGCATCACTCTTACTCTATTATCTTTTTTTTAGATGTGATGTGAACTCGCGTGTTTTGCCCAAGTTAGAAGAACTGGCTCAAAGCCAAACAGTCATTTTAGATGACTTGGCAAGAGTGAAGGCTGTGCTATTGCTAATAAGAACCTTATTGCCAGAAGATAACGCTACACAACTGTTCCGGCCCCAAATTTTTGATGAAAAAACAACAAAGCTGGAGAATGATTTGCATTTTAAATAACTTTGTAAGGATACTTGATTTTTCCACTACTTTGCTAATTCCATCTTCATGTTAGCTTTTAAGCATCAGTCAAATTTTGACTGTAGCTTTTTCACATCACACTCTTAGCTCTATAACTCCTTTCGCGTTACATGCAGATTATTCATGTCTGATGCCTGCTTGAGTTCATATTTGACCTTTCTATGAACTCTTGTGACTGCTGCCGCAGCTATTTGTTTTCAAGATCGCTACTAATCCATCAACTTCTACTTCCTCATACTTCACATAGCTATCACATACCATTGGGGAATTGTTTTGGTGACATTTTGATCCCCATGATCATCAACCCTTTAATTACTATGGCCACTGACGAAGAAATGCTCGTTAGTGCGTTTTAGGAAAAAGTTGCCATCAGATCTTCTATTAATTTGGAAAATATGTTCAGCTATGTCAGCCAATTACCTGATTACTTTTGAAATCAAACAATTTCAAAATTTAAAATGGCCGCCAAACGGCCATTTTGAATTTTGTAATATTTACTTAACTCAAGAAATGCAAAATGACTGGACCATGAATATAAAAACAAAATGCAATGTCTCACACAAGGATAACCCATGACAAATTTCACACTAAAAAATCCAAAATGGCTGCCAGTCGGCCTTTTTTTTACCTATTTTTTTCTCACTATTTTGAAAATCTTGCCTGATAGTTGATGTATGAATTTCTGCTTCCTCATACTTCACATAGCCATCATATACCACAATTTTAAAAAAGTGGTCGAGCGATAATGGTTGGCTACTGTCGTGTTCGTTTCCGAACAACTCTTTCTAGTTCATACATGTATTTCACTAATAGCTCAGATATATTAGAACATGGGCAAAATACGAAAAAATGACGTCACGGAAGGGACTATTTTGTTTGAAAATAATTCATTGACGATTTTCTCCATCAAACTTTGACTGACATTACAACCTTATCATTGATTTCCATAATCAAATTTGATTAGTGTATAGGCAGAATTGCATAGCTTTTAGCTTCGCGATACTGAACAAAATGTTCCCTGTATGGCAGCAATCTTTAATTGCTATAGAAAAAAAAATGTAATCACTTCAACGTCGAATTTTTTTTAAAACCCTTTCATGTGTGAACTATTATGTCTACATGTTAAAAATTACACTGCTATGAGTTGATATAGCCGACCATCGCCCGTTTTGGGGCAAATAATTTTTTTCTCTCTGATGGTCTGTCCAACATGGACGGATGGGCTCCTGGAGAATAGTGGAGTCAACATTTTTAATATCATGGTGTGATCTGTAAATGAACAATCAAACGTGTTATCACACTTGTGCTGTCAATCACACATCTTTGGATCAAAAGAGTTGTTCTCTAGAACTATTGGCCCAATTATATTTTGCATGTGTTTATCGATCGAATGGTTAGAGAGTTAAAATAAGGGAAAACCCATCCGTACACTGAAATGATGATGTTAGAGTTGTCTATTTCTTGTATTATGTATTTCTGATATCATGCACTGTACCTAAACAGCGAGGAGTTAAATTAAGTCATTGTCATCGATACATACCAGGATTTCAATTTGACCTTTGCTCTTTAATATTTATGTTTCTTCTCTAAACATAACCGTGTCATACTATCATGCTTATTACCTCACTATTGCAGGTTAATCATTGCATTCAAGCCTATCGGAGAGGCTGTAAAGGACATGCTCAGGAACACCATGGATGATGCACTGCTGAAACAGCAGTACGGGTGGTAACGAAAAACCCGCCTTGCCAAAGGCCTTCCAGAGGTCCATCCTTAGTAAGTTGCATTTGGCATAAATAATCTTAACCCTTTGGCTGCTGAATTGTTTGTTCTTTTTTTCAATCATTTGAAGTTGGAATTCCTAACGCAATTTCCAGGTCAAAATAACGAAAAATCTTTCAATTTATGAAAAATAGACACCTCCCAGATTTAATTATAGGATTAACTAATCATCTACCAAAAATATTTAAACAAATTTAGTGATATTTCTATTGATTTAAAACCGTATATATATAGGGCCTACGATTCCAGCAGCACAAGGGTTGTTAATAAGTTTTGCTTATTTCATATTCATCACATAAATGGTTGTAAAATACAATATCAAGAGTATGTTGTATTTTGGACAATGGTAATTTCCGTGGTAATGCTTTTCTTCACTTCAGCTGCACTACATTATTTCCACTGAGCCAAAAGTGAAGAACCACGTAAAAAAATCTAAACATTTGGCTTTTGGTTCATTTGCATTACTCACTTCCAGAGGGTATGTAAAAGCAGTAGTGAAGTATTGATTATTGTAACGAAGTTTGTTATAATTTAACGGTAGTAGTAGTAAATTATTGCTTTACGTCACTTTTCGGCACACATGGTCATTTAAGTGACATTGTAGTGGAATAAAACGTTGTAGTCAATTGATAAGATGGATGATGTACAGATGATCAGGATTATGATGTAAGGGTAGGGGTTATAGGGCATGGTGGGTTATTTAGAGCGTTTTCCTTCGCTCGCCCGATAAGGGGTTCTGGACATGTCTATGAGATTTACCCGCAGACATGCCCAGACGGCCGGAGACATGGGTTTCGCTATGCCATTTAATGCTGAAACTCCGTGGCATTTTGCACAGCTCCGCTATCCTCGGGTCGGATAGTCCCCAGAGTAACAATAGCAAGGGTAAATCTATTTATCGCACGTGAGAGACCTAATGTCCAACACACTATTGCCGGTTATTCAAGGCTACCACAGCCTACACCAGCGCCTGCACTGATGCGAGAGCTGCATTGGCACCGCTGTTGAGCGGAGGAACCAGGGTATACCTCTAGTAATCCGCCCGAAGATTATGGCCAGATATGAGGAGGCTGCAGCTTACCTTGGAAGATTGCTGTAGCGGGAACTTGATGGTACGCTAAGCAAACTGGACGATCATTGTAACAATGTATTTACAAATGTAACAAAAAATGATAAAATGTTAGTTTTAGGATAAACAATACTTCATTCTCGTATGGTACACCATTAAGATCATCAATACTGTACTCTCGCTGTAGCATACACAACTAGGTGTGGTACTACTGAAAGCATAAGTGGCATGCAGTTCCTTTATGGTTCCACATCAGTGTCCGAAATAAGCGTCAAAGTACCCTGTACCCGGCCAACAGCCAAGTCACAACTTTAAGTTGTTTGTCAGAATTGTTGGTTGCCCAAAGAAAAATATATCCTATAAATTGGTTAAACTGTAATGCAACAATACACGCTTCCTGGCCAATCACTCAGACAAACTGATAGACTACCAGAGGATGATTAAAGCACCGCTTGGTTCCCATCCGATGGGGTCTTTTGTTATTGACAATTCTTGTTATTCAGACCATTTTGATTATATTTTCATGTGTCGCTATATATACTCATGAGAGATAACACCCCTTCCCCTTTAAATAAATGGTCAGCAGCCAATTTCCAAAAAGACAGCTAACTATCTTGTGGACTCGTTAACTTTTGAAGTATACTTTGTTGGGGTATCATTAGGTTTGCATTTGTTAACTTTAAAAGTGAAATATGTGCATCTGTTTACAGAGTGCTGCAGACATAAACAAAACCAGCTAGAGGTAAAGCGAGGAACAATACTACGGTCAAGATGGAGATTATTCAACAAATTGATATATATATTTCAAATTCCAGAACTCACCTCAAGAGTAGACAGTTGAAGGCTGTGTAAACGCTTTGAAAATAAATTTGTGAAATGTTATTAAGTATTGTCCTGCTTTAAAAAGGTTGATACATGTGAATAAAGCTCACAGGTGGGTCAGATTATTGTGGTACGAAGTCTAATGTTGATAAAATGTGGATTGCTTGCTTTCAATGCAATATTTTTTTATGGACAATTGATAGGTAAGATAGATAAGTTAAAATATCGATATTGGGATTTAACAGTACATGTTCCTGGAAGGCAAATGCATCGCGCAGTATGAGCATCATTACTGTGATGTCACAGTGCTCTCACAGTAAAAGGGCTGTGTGGGCTCATCACTGTGACTTCACAGTATGAGGGTTATGTGATTACATCACTGTGATGTCACAGTATGGGGGCTGTGTGAGCTCATCACTATGATGTCACTGTGGCCTCACAGTACGAGGGCTGTGTGAGCTCGTACTGTTATGTCACCGTGACCTCTAAGTATGAGGACTGTGTGAGCTCATCATTGTGATGTCATCGTGATATCCAGGTGAGGCTTCAATTTGACGCCACAGTGATCTCACAGTATGAGAACGTTGTGACATCATCACTGTGATGTCATTGTGATATCCAGGTGAGGCTTCACTTCGATGTCACAAGGACCTCACATCATGAGGACTTTGTGAGCTAAGCACTGTGATGTCATCGTGATATCCAGGTGAGGCTTCAATTTGATGTCGCAGTGACCTCACCACTGTGATGTCACGGTGACATGGCAGTATGAGGGCTGTGTGACCTCATCGCTGTGATGTCATCGTGGTATCCAGGTGAGGCTTCAATTTGATGTCGCAGTGACATCACCACTGTGATGTCACAGTGACATAGCAGTGTGAGGGCTGTGTGACCTCATCACTGTGATGTCTTAGTGATATCCAGGTGAGGCTTTAATTTGATGTCGCAGTGACCTCGCCACTGTGATGTCACAGTGACATAGCAGTATGAGGGCTGTGTGACCTCATCACTGTGATGTCATAGTGATATCCAGGTGAGGCTTCAATTTGATGTCGCAGTGACCTCACCACTGTGATGTCACAGTGATATAGCAGTGTGAGGGCTGTGTGACCTCATCACTGTGATGTCATCGTGATATCCAGGTGAGGCTTCAATTTGATGTCGCAGTGACCTCACCACTGTGACGTCACAGTGACATAGCAGTATGAGGGCTGTGTGACCTCATCACTGTGATGTCATAGTGATATCCAGGTGAGGCTTCAATTTTATGTCGCAGTGACCTCACCCCTGTGACATCACCGTGGGATAAATGTCACTGTGACATCATGGTGACCTCAAATTGTTGACTGGGTTGTCAGGGCAATGGTAAGCACCCTTAAGTTCAGAAAAAATCTCTGAATTCAAAACAGCGTAACTGATCTTGATTCAACAATTGAGGCGATATCCTACTTTTAGAAACGAAATTATTCAAAATAATTCCGTACATGATATATCTATCAAACTAAATAAATAGTGCCTAGCTGGTGAAGTTTCTTTTTGTTGGTGCATTACAGGCGGCAAACACATTGGCGAAGTATAGATATCTCGCCAAAAGGCGATCATTAATAATAATAATAATGATAATAATAATAAACTTCTATAGCGCTTAAATCCTCGGTAATCCAAGCCCAGAGGCGCGACAAACAAAATCGGAATCCGACTCATAGTTCCAAAAACCGTTTGCGTTTGTCGTCTGGGCCAACCGGACCACCGAGGATTTAATTTGGAAAAGCCTGACCAAAAAAATACGTTTTCAATTTCTTCCGGAAACTCATTTGTGCTTTCGCAGAGCGAATTTCTAAAGGAAGTTCATTCCAAAGTCTAGGTGCAGCAACAGAAAAGGCCCTGCTGTCTACCGCGGTTCTGACCCGTGGAACATTCAGCTGATCTAGATCACTGGAACGAAGTGTCCGTACCTTTCGCGATGGCTGAAGCATGTTTCGAATATCTACTTGTTGTCCACTGGTCAAAGCCTGGTAGGTCAGGGAACACAATTTAAATTTGATCCTGTAACGAACAGGTAACCTGTGCAAAGATTTTAGAAGAGGAGTTATGTGACAAAAACGAGGCGACTTTGTTACAACACGCGCCAAGCAGTATTGCCAAAGTTGACGAATTCTTGGTGATAAATTTGTCACCAACTGTTCGTTGAGATTGCTTGACAACTGTTTAATGAACAAATGTCGAATGTGGCAGTTATTACGTGAATATTCAGCGATGAAGTCGCCAAACGTTCCCCGAATATTCCCCAATTTGTGGCAAACTGTTCGCCGATTTCCGCAATTATTTTCCGACTATTCGCCAGTTTTAGGTTACAGTTTTTGGCGACAACTTGGCCAAGAGTATTGAGCAGTTGACTGAATGTTTGGGGGGAACTTGGGGAATGTTTGGAGACGATTTGGATTATTTCACATGTAATTTAGTTTTCACCAATATCGCCATATAGTCGCCAGCCCGGTGTGATCCCCTTTAGAAAACACCCCGAATCAAATTAGATACGGAGGTAGTAATGGCTTGATTAAACACCTCAATTTAGGCCACATCGACCTCTAGACCTCCAGCGCCAGGGTGGGCTCAATTGTAATAATAATCGCCCGCTTACGATTTTAGTCGATTCAATTGTAACCAAAATCATAATCGTAAAAAAAATTGAAAATCGACCCCTCTCCCACACATACAAACACCAAGTTTCTTACATTTATATGTGAAATATTTTACAGCTAGGTGGACTGTCAGTGTCATTGTGTGTCAAAAGTGTTTGTAATCAACACATTTTTCTTAAAAGAAATGCGAGAGACTACCCTGATGACATCGCAAGGCTCTGACACAGTGACCTCCATTTTTAAATGTAATATTTCTAATCCGATCAAAAGTTTACGCCTGCTGAAAATGGCCTAGTTTTCGTAGGCACTTGAAATATTCGTGTCAATATCATGGCATCCGAGTTTTTTGGTAGGCGGCGTGAGTGTCGTTTTTACACAGCTGGCTGTGGAAACAAAATGGCGGTCAGTGTGACTGGGCCTCGCGCAGTAAATGAGTTAGGCGGCCCAGTCATACCGGGTAGCGAGAGACATTCATTTTGTGAAAATTCAAAATTCCATCACTTCCATGACTTCTTGTTAATCTCTCATTTTCCATGACTTTTCCAGGCCTGAATTGTATTTTTACTTCTCCCATGATTTTCCATGACCGTGCAGCCCTGTTTTAATGCGGACCGATTCTTTTTAAAAAAATAAGCAATAAATGTTAGACAAGACAACCAGTCAGAGACTGCAAACCTCATCGGCCGACAGTGATTGTGTAGTAATGGATCCGGAAGCGGCTCCGGATCGTAATCAGGATCTTCTCCGAAATTGAATGGATTGTTCCATGGCCCCAGACACAATTTAAAAAAAAAATTTGGATCCAAACTGTAAGCCTAATCCGGATCCTGTATCCGGATCGTAGTCCAGATCATCCCTATAATTTAATAATTTGTTCCTTGGCCATAGACACACCTTGGTATTAATTTCATGAAAACGCGAGTTCATTGCTTTGTAAGTAATCCTGCATGAAAGACAAACAAACATACATACAAACAAACACGTCCAAGAACATAGCCTTAACAGGCTTTGCTAAGTTACTCCTGTGGCGCGATAGCACAATAGTGCGTACTGCCACGTAATATACAGATACAGATAGCCCTCCTGGCAGAGGGTAAAAATATGGTGTTACGGTATACTGTAGATCTGGTAGTATTCGCGAGTTTTAATTTTCGCAAAATTCGCGAGAAGGAAAAAATTCGCGAATTCAAGAATCCCGTAAAAAAATTATTATTATTATAATAGCGCTACTAAAGAACATTTGCGAATTCTGAACTTCGTGAAAAATCCCAAAATCGGAAATTCTCTAAAATTTAAAGAAGCGAAAATTACCTAATTTACAGTATTACTATGGACATAAAAACATAAAAACTATTGCTACATGGTCTGTTAAGGGGAACTGTGTACACGCCCACCTTGAGTATTCACTATTAGCATAACCCCCAGCCCCTCCCCCGCCTCTACCTGCAGGTCAACTTGAACAAAGTTGAAAAATAGGTTCACGACTAATCATGCATGACTCAGCGGCGTGGTCCTGCGTGGTCCCTTACAACGCTGAATTATTTGTGTATTAAAACATGGATACAAAAGGGTTTTTCAATTTTAAATCATCATAAATGTCTTAGTTAGCTCTTTCTGATTCATTTGAATACCTATGTTATGGGTCTACGACCATTAGAGATATTTTTATTCTTTCAGTGCGGGGACCAGACGGTCCCCACACTGAAGGGTTAATCCCCCTCTCCTGCCATGTTTGCACTATGATCATGTAGACGTAACACTATGATTCCCCAGAACCCTTATTTACCAACACTTTTCACACAACCAGAAGTATATCACTTTGTTCTATTAACCCGTAAAGTGCTGAATTTTTCTATGAAAACCTTGAAGACCAAAGGTTTTTTTCAATTTGAAATCATCATAACTGTCTTAGTTAGCTCTTTCCGATTCATTTAAATACCTATGTTATGAGTCTACGGCCATTTTTAAATATTTTTCTCTACAGTGCGGGGATCGACTTTAGACATCAGAAGATTCTGACGTCTAAAGTCGATCCCCGCGCTGCAAGGGTTAAACAAACAGTAGTTAGGTAAGTAAAGACCTCACTAGCATAATTGAACCGGCAAGAAATACATGTATATACTCATGAGTCATATAATAATAAGGACAGTGTCCTTATACATGTACATGTATGCCATGTATATGTCATATATATCTTACATATATATTTATGACATATATATGTATGATATGTATGACAGCGGCTTAATTGATGTCGGATGAAAAACATAATTCTATAAGTATTAGGATGAGCTATCACACCACCTCTACAAAACTTAACTGGAGAAATGCTGATTTCAGTACAATCACACATGTTTTTGACCACGGGAAATGGAAATATAGGTAGTGACAATGTATAATAAGGAACTGAATCAGCTATTTATTAATGAGCTATACAATTACATTTTCCGTCCGATGTCGATATTGTTTGGCTGGTCCCACTAGACATACATTATGTAGAACTCAAACGTCGACGTCTGTGTCGAAACAATTAAACACTGGCATCTGGCACAATAAACTTGTGTAATTAGAGACTGATAAAGAAAAGTGTATGAATATATTAGGGCCTAATAACGTTTTTTTGCTGTCGTAGTGTAAAAACAACGGATGTCACAAAAAACGCGTAACGGGGAGGTGCGTGAACAAGTTTTGAATTGTAAAAATTAGAAAAAGTATACATTTAGGCCTCTGCGTAATGAGAGGGGGGTATTATTTAGGATAGCATATTTGGGTCAATAATGGCCACATGTCGGCAATTTTTAATATATGGTTTGGCTATCTGGCATGGTTATCTAGTTAATACGCATATTAAAGTCAATAATAGCCACAATTATGCCATTTTAAATATACCCCCCCCCCCCCCGAAGCTACACATTTGGTCTACCTATCTGGCACGGTTTTCCAAATCTTAAGCATATTAAATAAAATAATTGCCGATAGTCAGCCATTTTGGCCGCCGCGACCTAGCTTTAGCTCATCCGAGCTATTGTTGAAACAGATATATGGTATAAATTTTGGAGCGATACATAGAAAATTGTTGAGTAAATCGCAATAACAAGAACATTCGCCGATCGGGAAAAAGTCAAGATCATAGAGGTCACAGAAAGGTCAAATGTGAACTGAGGCAAGCTTCAGTCATCATTACCTGTATATGATGCTCATTCCAGTAGCGTGAAACAAGTTATAGTGCAATAAGTGACTGACAGACGGACGGACAGACTGACGCGCCGCATGACGACAATAAGCACCCGTCAAAATGTGCCTGAGGCCTTAAACTATAGCCAATTACCATGGTCTTGAGCGCTTAGATTAACCTTTTGAGTGGCATTACTAGAACAATGCTGTTACATTGGAAAATTTTGTAAAACTGTATCAAACAAGAGCGCTGACGCTAACGATATCCCTCGCCAGTAACTAAAGTCAATAATGGCCTCAAAGGCAGAGGTTAAAAATTAGGTCAAAGGTCATAACCCCCAAAAAGGCACATGTAGACCTCCTGAGGGGTGTGTGTGTGCAATATGAAAACAATCCAGCCAGCTCTTTCAGATATATCGTACGAAAACTGAACTTATCATCTGCCATTCAACAAAGTTATTAACCCGTTTGTGACGAGCCCCGGAGATCTCCGTGATTCAGGGAGACCATTCAGATACGAGCCCCGGAGATCTCCGGGACTGATTGCATGAGATAACTATGACGTCATAAAATAATCTCGTTCCAGAAACAGAGCAGTAGCATAAGGTCTCACCACCCTAAATGAGCCGAAATCCAAGGGGGGTGGCTACTGACTAGAGAATCCCTACCCAAATTACTGCTTTAAATGGTTGTTTCCGCTTCTGGTGAATTAAGAAAAATACAGGAATGTTGTAATTATGTGGATAAATTGTAAGCACACACTGTTTTCGCTATCTGTGATATGAGGTATAACTGTTATGTGAGATTTTCGGATGGACACATGGGGTGAGAAGGATTTGTGTCTTTTCTGGGAATGGGCGCAAGAATATTTCGGGAGATCTGGGCAAAACGGACCATTTTTTCAACATTGGAGCGTAGCTCAAAACGCAGGAAGTTAGCATACCATTTTCGAAACAGTTTTTGAAAAAGGACAGCTTAGGCTTTATTATGGTGTGTCACATAGGGGGGCAGCTAGGGACGAAAGTGGTGATTTCGGCCCTTGGAATGTTGGCATTATACATGTGTTTCAATGGGACTGGCATTTGGGGTGGTGAGACCATGTGTGTATAGGGCATTGAAGCAGGGTTAGGATTATATATTATAATGTTTCTGCTGTTGAGTTGGAAGAAAAAGTATTCAAATGGTGTTTAAATGTATTCTGATAGTCGATGCAACAAATTAGGCTGTAAAATTTCGAATAAAAGACATATAATTAATGGATGGATGTGACAACTGGAAGATAGGCCCAAGATGGCGTGTTTTGGTTGGTAATTCGTAGATAACATGCTTTCTTTTGCTACTTTGACTTGTTGTATGGGTACAAATAGATAGAAAAATACGGGAAGTTTAATCCTTTGTAATATCATTATACCATTTATCCCAATTGATATATTATTTTTCTTCATAATTCTGAATACTAAATAGTCACCATGACTTCCTATTGTGATTAAATAAGAGTAGGAACTGCAACTTCATCTAACCACGTTTCCCGCAGTGCAAAATTACGGAAAAAGAGCTGATTTTCACAATATCAGTGCCTAATAAAAGAGCTCCCTAAGCAACATCATTCGAAGTATTCGAAAAATTTCAAAAATATATTGATCAGAACAACTTGCTGCTCCATCCTTGTTTGAAAAAAATAAAACAAAAATAATTTTATTTTTATATATGGTCTCACCACCCTAAATGAGCCGAAATCCAAGGGGGGTGGCTACTGACTAGAGAATCCCTACCCAAATTACTGCTTTAAATGGTTGTTTCCGCTTCTGGTGAATTAAGAAAAATACAGGAATGTTGTAATTATGTGGATAAATTGTAAGCACACACTGTTTTCGCTATCTGTGATATGAGGTATAACTGTTATGTGAGATTTTCGGATGGACACATGGGGTGAGAAGGATTTGTGTCTTTTCTGGGAATGGGCGCAAGAATATTTCGGGAGATCTGGGCAAAACGGACCATTTTTTCAACATTGGAGCGTAGCTCAAAACGCAGGAAGTTAGCATACCATTTTCGAAACAGTTTTTGAAAAAGGACAGCTTAGGCTTTATTATGGTGTGTCACATAGGGGGGCAGCTAGGGACGAAAGTGGTGATTTCGGCCCTTGGAATGTTGGCATTATACATGTGTTTCAATGGGACTGGCATTTGGGGTGGTGAGACCATGTGTGTATAGGGCATTGAAGCAGGGTTAGGATTATATATTATAATGTTTCTGCTGTTGAGTTGGAAGAAAAAGTATTCAAATGGTGTTTAAATGTATTCTGATAGTCGATGCAACAAATTAGGCTGTAAAATTTCGAATAAAAGACATATAATTAATGGATGGATGTGACAACTGGAAGATAGGCCCAAGATGGCGTGTTTTGGTTGGTAATTCGTAGATAACATGCTTTCTTTTGCTACTTTGACTTGTTGTATGGGTACAAATAGATAGAAAAATACGGGAAGTTTAATCCTTTGTAATATCATTATACCATTTATCCCAATTGATATATTATTTTTCTTCATAATTCTGAATACTAAATAGTCACCATGACTTCCTATTGTGATTAAATAAGAGTAGGAACTGCAACTTCATCTAACCACGTTTCCCGCAGTGCAAAATTACGGAAAAAGAGCTGATTTTCACAATATCAGTGCCTAATAAAAGAGCTCCCTAAGCAACATCATTCGAAGTATTCGAAAAATTTCAAAAATATATTGATCAGAACAACTTGCTGCTCCATCCTTGTTTGAAAAAAATAAAACAAAAATAATTTTATTTTTATATATGGTCTCACCACCCTAAATGAGCCGAAATCCAAGGGGGGTGGCTACTGACTAGAGAATCCCTACCCAAATTACTGCTTTAAATGGTTGTTTCCGCTTCTGGTGAATTAAGAAAAATACAGGAATGTTGTAATTATGTGGATAAATTGTAAGCACACACTGTTTTCGCTATCTGTGATATGAGGTATAACTGTTATGTGAGATTTTCGGATGGACACATGGGGTGAGAAGGATTTGTGTCTTTTCTGGGAATGGGCGCAAGAATATTTCGGGAGATCTGGGCAAAACGGACCATTTTTTCAACATTGGAGCGTAGCTCAAAACGCAGGAAGTTAGCATACCATTTTCGAAACAGTTTTTGAAAAAGGACAGCTTAGGCTTTATTATGGTGTGTCACATAGGGGGGCAGCTAGGGACGAAAGTGGTGATTTCGGCCCTTGGAATGTTGGCATTATACATGTGTTTCAATGGGACTGGCATTTGGGGTGGTGAGACCATGTGTGTATAGGGCATTGAAGCAGGGTTAGGATTATATATTATAATGTTTCTGCTGTTGAGTTGGAAGAAAAAGTATTCAAATGGTGTTTAAATGTATTCTGATAGTCGATGCAACAAATTAGGCTGTAAAATTTCGAATAAAAGACATATAATTAATGGATGGATGTGACAACTGGAAGATAGGCCCAAGATGGCGTGTTTTGGTTGGTAATTCGTAGATAACATGCTTTCTTTTGCTACTTTGACTTGTTGTATGGGTACAAATAGATAGAAAAATACGGGAAGTTTAATCCTTTGTAATATCATTATACCATTTATCCCAATTGATATATTATTTTTCTTCATAATTCTGAATACTAAATAGTCACCATGACTTCCTATTGTGATTAAATAAGAGTAGGAACTGCAACTTCATCTAACCACGTTTCCCGCAGTGCAAAATTACGGAAAAAGAGCTGATTTTCACAATATCAGTGCCTAATAAAAGAGCTCCCTAAGCAACATCATTCGAAGTATTCGAAAAATTTCAAAAATATATTGATCAGAACAACTTGCTGCTCCATCCTTGTTTGAAAAAAATAAAACAAAAATAATTTTATTTTTATATGTGTGTATAGGGCATTGAAGCAGGGTTAGGATTATATATTATAATGTTTCTGCTGTTGAGTTGGAAGAAAAAGTATTCAAATGGTGTTTAAATGTATTCTGATAGTCGATGCAACAAATTAGGCTGTAAAATTTCGAATAAAAGACATATAATTAATGGATGGATGTGACAACTGGAAGATAGGCCCAAGATGGCGTGTTTTGGTTGGTAATTCGTAGATAACATGCTTTCTTTTGCTACTTTGACTTGTTGTATGGGTACAAATAGATAGAAAAATACGGGAAGTTTAATCCTTTGTAATATCATTATACCATTTATCCCAATTGATATATTATTTTTCTTCATAATTCTGAATACTAAATAGTCACCATGACTTCCTATTGTGATTAAATAAGAGTAGGAACTGCAACTTCATCTAACCACGTTTCCCGCAGTGCAAAATTACGGAAAAAGAGCTGATTTTCACAATATCAGTGCCTAATAAAAGAGCTCCCTAAGCAACATCATTCGAAGTATTCGAAAAATTTCAAAAATATATTGATCAGAACAACTTGCTGCTCCATCCTTGTTTGAAAAAAATAAAACAAAAATAATTTTATTTTTATATATGGTCTCACCACCCTAAATGAGCCGAAATCCAAGGGGGGTGGCTACTGACTAGAGAATCCCTACCCAAATTACTGCTTTAAATGGTTGTTTCCGCTTCTGGTGAATTAAGAAAAATACAGGAATGTTGTAATTATGTGGATAAATTGTAAGCACACACTGTTTTCGCTATCTGTGATATGAGGTATAACTGTTATGTGAGATTTTCGGATGGACACATGGGGTGAGAAGGATTTGTGTCTTTTCTGGGAATGGGCGCAAGAATATTTCGGGAGATCTGGGCAAAACGGACCATTTTTTCAACATTGGAGCGTAGCTCAAAACGCAGGAAGTTAGCATACCATTTTCGAAACAGTTTTTGAAAAAGGACAGCTTAGGCTTTATTATGGTGTGTCACATAGGGGGGCAGCTAGGGACGAAAGTGGTGATTTCGGCCCTTGGAATGTTGGCATTATACATGTGTTTCAATGGGACTGGCATTTGGGGTGGTGAGACCATGTGTGTATAGGGCATTGAAGCAGGGTTAGGATTATATATTATAATGTTTCTGCTGTTGAGTTGGAAGAAAAAGTATTCAAATGGTGTTTAAATGTATTCTGATAGTCGATGCAACAAATTAGGCTGTAAAATTTCGAATAAAAGACATATAATTAATGGATGGATGTGACAACTGGAAGATAGGCCCAAGATGGCGTGTTTTGGTTGGTAATTCGTAGATAACATGCTTTCTTTTGCTACTTTGACTTGTTGTATGGGTACAAATAGATAGAAAAATACGGGAAGTTTAATCCTTTGTAATATCATTATACCATTTATCCCAATTGATATATTATTTTTCTTCATAATTCTGAATACTAAATAGTCACCATGACTTCCTATTGTGATTAAATAAGAGTAGGAACTGCAACTTCATCTAACCACGTTTCCCGCAGTGCAAAATTACGGAAAAAGAGCTGATTTTCACAATATCAGTGCCTAATAAAAGAGCTCCCTAAGCAACATCATTCGAAGTATTCGAAAAATTTCAAAAATATATTGATCAGAACAACTTGCTGCTCCATCCTTGTTTGAAAAAAATAAAACAAAAATAATTTTATTTTTATATATGGTCTCACCACCCTAAATGAGCCGAAATCCAAGGGGGGTGGCTACTGACTAGAGAATCCCTACCCAAATTACTGCTTTAAATGGTTGTTTCCGCTTCTGGTGAATTAAGAAAAATACAGGAATGTTGTAATTATGTGGATAAATTGTAAGCACACACTGTTTTCGCTATCTGTGATATGAGGTATAACTGTTATGTGAGATTTTCGGATGGACACATGGGGTGAGAAGGATTTGTGTCTTTTCTGGGAATGGGCGCAAGAATATTTCGGGAGATCTGGGCAAAACGGACCATTTTTTCAACATTGGAGCGTAGCTCAAAACGCAGGAAGTTAGCATACCATTTTCGAAACAGTTTTTGAAAAAGGACAGCTTAGGCTTTATTATGGTGTGTCACATAGGGGGGCAGCTAGGGACGAAAGTGGTGATTTCGGCCCTTGGAATGTTGGCATTATACATGTGTTTCAATGGGACTGGCATTTGGGGTGGTGAGACCATGTGTGTATAGGGCATTGAAGCAGGGTTAGGATTATATATTATAATGTTTCTGCTGTTGAGTTGGAAGAAAAAGTATTCAAATGGTGTTTAAATGTATTCTGATAGTCGATGCAACAAATTAGGCTGTAAAATTTCGAATAAAAGACATATAATTAATGGATGGATGTGACAACTGGAAGATAGGCCCAAGATGGCGTGTTTTGGTTGGTAATTCGTAGATAACATGCTTTCTTTTGCTACTTTGACTTGTTGTATGGGTACAAATAGATAGAAAAATACGGGAAGTTTAATCCTTTGTAATATCATTATACCATTTATCCCAATTGATATATTATTTTTCTTCATAATTCTGAATACTAAATAGTCACCATGACTTCCTATTGTGATTAAATAAGAGTAGGAACTGCAACTTCATCTAACCACGTTTCCCGCAGTGCAAAATTACGGAAAAAGAGCTGATTTTCACAATATCAGTGCCTAATAAAAGAGCTCCCTAAGCAACATCATTCGAAGTATTCGAAAAATTTCAAAAATATATTGATCAGAACAACTTGCTGCTCCATCCTTGTTTGAAAAAAATAAAACAAAAATAATTTTATTTTTATATATGGTCTCACCACCCTAAATGAGCCGAAATCCAAGGGGGGTGGCTACTGACTAGAGAATCCCTACCCAAATTACTGCTTTAAATGGTTGTTTCCGCTTCTGGTGAATTAAGAAAAATACAGGAATGTTGTAATTATGTGGATAAATTGTAAGCACACACTGTTTTCGCTATCTGTGATATGAGGTATAACTGTTATGTGAGATTTTCGGATGGACACATGGGGTGAGAAGGATTTGTGTCTTTTCTGGGAATGGGCGCAAGAATATTTCGGGAGATCTGGGCAAAACGGACCATTTTTTCAACATTGGAGCGTAGCTCAAAACGCAGGAAGTTAGCATACCATTTTCGAAACAGTTTTTGAAAAAGGACAGCTTAGGCTTTATTATGGTGTGTCACATAGGGGGGCAGCTAGGGACGAAAGTGGTGATTTCGGCCCTTGGAATGTTGGCATTATACATGTGTTTCAATGGGACTGGCATTTGGGGTGGTGAGACCATGTGTGTATAGGGCATTGAAGCAGGGTTAGGATTATATATTATAATGTTTCTGCTGTTGAGTTGGAAGAAAAAGTATTCAAATGGTGTTTAAATGTATTCTGATAGTCGATGCAACAAATTAGGCTGTAAAATTTCGAATAAAAGACATATAATTAATGGATGGATGTGACAACTGGAAGATAGGCCCAAGATGGCGTGTTTTGGTTGGTAATTCGTAGATAACATGCTTTCTTTTGCTACTTTGACTTGTTGTATGGGTACAAATAGATAGAAAAATACGGGAAGTTTAATCCTTTGTAATATCATTATACCATTTATCCCAATTGATATATTATTTTTCTTCATAATTCTGAATACTAAATAGTCACCATGACTTCCTATTGTGATTAAATAAGAGTAGGAACTGCAACTTCATCTAACCACGTTTCCCGCAGTGCAAAATTACGGAAAAAGAGCTGATTTTCACAATATCAGTGCCTAATAAAAGAGCTCCCTAAGCAACATCATTCGAAGTATTCGAAAAATTTCAAAAATATATTGATCAGAACAACTTGCTGCTCCATCCTTGTTTGAAAAAAATAAAACAAAAATAATTTTATTTTTATATATGGTCTCACCACCCTAAATGAGCCGAAATCCAAGGGGGGTGGCTACTGACTAGAGAATCCCTACCCAAATTACTGCTTTAAATGGTTGTTTCCGCTTCTGGTGAATTAAGAAAAATACAGGAATGTTGTAATTATGTGGATAAATTGTAAGCACACACTGTTTTCGCTATCTGTGATATGAGGTATAACTGTTATGTGAGATTTTCGGATGGACACATGGGGTGAGAAGGATTTGTGTCTTTTCTGGGAATGGGCGCAAGAATATTTCGGGAGATCTGGGCAAAACGGACCATTTTTTCAACATTGGAGCGTAGCTCAAAACGCAGGAAGTTAGCATACCATTTTCGAAACAGTTTTTGAAAAAGGACAGCTTAGGCTTTATTATGGTGTGTCACATAGGGGGGCAGCTAGGGACGAAAGTGGTGATTTCGGCCCTTGGAATGTTGGCATTATACATGTGTTTCAATGGGACTGGCATTTGGGGTGGTGAGACCATGTGTGTATAGGGCATTGAAGCAGGGTTAGGATTATATATTATAATGTTTCTGCTGTTGAGTTGGAAGAAAAAGTATTCAAATGGTGTTTAAATGTATTCTGATAGTCGATGCAACAAATTAGGCTGTAAAATTTCGAATAAAAGACATATAATTAATGGATGGATGTGACAACTGGAAGATAGGCCCAAGATGGCGTGTTTTGGTTGGTAATT
Source organism: Flabesymbios commensalis (assembly GCA_964017125.1). Lineage (NCBI taxonomy): Eukaryota > Metazoa > Annelida > Polychaeta > Terebellida > Flabelligeridae > Flabesymbios > Flabesymbios commensalis. Next base: position 13,193,479 of record OZ024918.1, on the reverse strand, counting down.
CGTAGATAACATGCTTTCTTTTGCTACTTTGACTTGTTGTATGGGTACAAATAGATAGAAAAATACGGGAAGTTTAATCCTTTGTAATATCATTATACCATTTATCCCAATTGATATATTATTTTTCTTCATAATTCTGAATACTAAATAGTCACCATGACTTCCTATTGTGATTAAATAAGAGTAGGAACTGCAACTTCATCTAACCACGTTTCCCGCAGTGCAAAATTACGGAAAAAGAGCTGATTTTCACAATATCAGTGCCTAATAAAAGAGCTCCCTAAGCAACATCATTCGAAGTATTCGAAAAATTTCAAAAATATATTGATCAGAACAACTTGCTGCTCCATCCTTGTTTGAAAAAAATAAAACAAAAATAATTTTATTTTTATATATGGTCTCACCACCCTAAATGAGCCGAAATCCAAGGGGGGTGGCTACTGACTAGAGAATCCCTACCCAAATTACTGCTTTAAATGGTTGTTTCCGCTTCTGGTGAATTAAGAAAAATACAGGAATGTTGTAATTATGTGGATAAATTGTAAGCACACACTGTTTTCGCTATCTGTGATATGAGGTATAACTGTTATGTGAGATTTTCGGATGGACACATGGGGTGAGAAGGATTTGTGTCTTTTCTGGGAATGGGCGCAAGAATATTTCGGGAGATCTGGGCAAAACGGACCATTTTTTCAACATTGGAGCGTAGCTCAAAACGCAGGAAGTTAGCATACCATTTTCGAAACAGTTTTTGAAAAAGGACAGCTTAGGCTTTATTATGGTGTGTCACATAGGGGGGCAGCTAGGGACGAAAGTGGTGATTTCGGCCCTTGGAATGTTGGCATTATACATGTGTTTCAATGGGACTGGCATTTGGGGTGGTGAGACCATGTGTGTATAGGGCATTGAAGCAGGGTTAGGATTATATATTATAATGTTTCTGCTGTTGAGTTGGAAGAAAAAGTATTCAAATGGTGTTTAAATGTATTCTGATAGTCGATGCAACAAATTAGGCTGTAAAATTTCGAATAAAAGACATATAATTAATGGATGGATGTGACAACTGGAAGATAGGCCCAAGATGGCGTGTTTTGGTTGGTAATTCGTAGATAACATGCTTTCTTTTGCTACTTTGACTTGTTGTATGGGTACAAATAGATAGAAAAATACGGGAAGTTTAATCCTTTGTAATATCATTATACCATTTATCCCAATTGATATATTATTTTTCTTCATAATTCTGAATACTAAATAGTCACCATGACTTCCTATTGTGATTAAATAAGAGTAGGAACTGCAACTTCATCTAACCACGTTTCCCGCAGTGCAAAATTACGGAAAAAGAGCTGATTTTCACAATATCAGTGCCTAATAAAAGAGCTCCCTAAGCAACATCATTCGAAGTATTCGAAAAATTTCAAAAATATATTGATCAGAACAACTTGCTGCTCCATCCTTGTTTGAAAAAAATAAAACAAAAATAATTTTATTTTTATATATGGTCTCACCACCCTAAATGAGCCGAAATCCAAGGGGGGTGGCTACTGACTAGAGAATCCCTACCCAAATTACTGCTTTAAATGGTTGTTTCCGCTTCTGGTGAATTAAGAAAAATACAGGAATGTTGTAATTATGTGGATAAATTGTAAGCACACACTGTTTTCGCTATCTGTGATATGAGGTATAACTGTTATGTGAGATTTTGGGATGGACACATGGGGTGAGAAGGATTTGTGTCTTTTCTGGGAATGGGCGCAAGAATATTTCGGGAGATCTGGGCAAAACGGACCATTTTTTCAACATTGGAGCGTAGCTCAAAACGCAGGAAGTTAGCATACCATTTTCGAAACAGTTTTTGAAAAAGGACAGCTTAGGCTTTATTATGGTGTGTCACATAGGGGGGCAGCTAGGGACGAAAGTGGTGATTTCGGCCCTTGGAATGTTGGCATTATACATGTGTTTCAATGGGACTGGCATTTGGGGTGGTGAGACCATGTGTGTATAGGGCATTGAAGCAGGGTTAGGATTATATATTATAATGTTTCTGCTGTTGAGTTGGAAGAAAAAGTATTCAAATGGTGTTTAAATGTATTCTGATAGTCGATGCAACAAATTAGGCTGTAAAATTTCGAATAAAAGACATATAATTAATGGATGGATGTGACAACTGGAAGATAGGCCCAAGATGGCGTGTTTTGGTTGGTAATTCGTAGATAACATGCTTTCTTTTGCTACTTTGACTTGTTGTATGGGTACAAATAGATAGAAAAATACGGGAAGTTTAATCCTTTGTAATATCATTATACCATTTATCCCAATTGATATATTATTTTTCTTCATAATTCTGAATACTAAATAGTCACCATGACTTCCTATTGTGATTAAATAAGAGTAGGAACTGCAACTTCATCTAACCACGTTTCCCGCAGTGCAAAATTACGGAAAAAGAGCTGATTTTCACAATATCAGTGCCTAATAAAAGAGCTCCCTAAGCAACATCATTCGAAGTATTCGAAAAATTTCAAAAATATATTGATCAGAACAACTTGCTGCTCCATCCTTGTTTGAAAAAAATAAAACAAAAATAATTTTATTTTTATATATGGTCTCACCACCCTAAATGAGCCGAAATCCAAGGGGGGTGGCTACTGACTAGAGAATCCCTACCCAAATTACTGCTTTAAATGGTTGTTTCCGCTTCTGGTGAATTAAGAAAAATACAGGAATGTTGTAATTATGTGGATAAATTGTAAGCACACACTGTTTTCGCTATCTGTGATATGAGGTATAACTGTTATGTGAGATTTTCGGATGGACACATGAGGTGAGAAGGATTTGTGTCTTTTCTGGGAATGGGCGCAAGAATATTTCGGGAGATCTGGGCAAAACGGACCATTTTTTCAACATTGGAGCGTAGCTCAAAACGCAGGAAGTTAGCATACCATTTTCGAAACAGTTTTTGAAAAAGGACAGCTTAGGCTTTATTATGGTGTGTCACATAGGGGGGCAGCTAGGGACGAAAGTGGTGATTTCGGCCCTTGGAATGTTGGCATTATACATGTGTTTCAATGGGACTGGCATTTGGGGTGGTGAGACCATGTGTGTATAGGGCATTGAAGCAGGGTTAGGATTATATATTATAATGTTTCTGCTGTTGAGTTGGAAGAAAAAGTATTCAAATGGTGTTTAAATGTATTCTGATAGTCGATGCAACAAATTAGGCTGTAAAATTTCGAATAAAAGACATATAATTAATGGATGGATGTGACAACTGGAAGATAGGCCCAAGATGGCGTGTTTTGGTTGGTAATTCGTAGATAACATGCTTTCTTTTGCTACTTTGACTTGTTGTATGGGTACAAATAGATAGAAAAATACGGGAAGTTTAATCCTTTGTAATATCATTATACCATTTATCCCAATTGATATATTATTTTTCTTCATAATTCTGAATACTAAATAGTCACCATGACTTCCTATTGTGATTAAATAAGAGTAGGAACTGCAACTTCATCTAACCACGTTTCCCGCAGTGCAAAATTACGGAAAAAGAGCTGATTTTCACAATATCAGTGCCTAATAAAAGAGCTCCCTAAGCAACATCATTCGAAGTATTCGAAAAATTTCAAAAATATATTGATCAGAACAACTTGCTGCTCCATCCTTGTTTGAAAAAAATAAAACAAAAATAATTTTATTTTTATATATGGTCTCACCACCCTAAATGAGCCGAAATCCAAGGGGGGTGGCTACTGACTAGAGAATCCCTACCCAAATTACTGCTTTAAATGGTTGTTTCCGCTTCTGGTGAATTAAGAAAAATACAGGAATGTTGTAATTATGTGGATAAATTGTAAGCACACACTGTTTTCGCTATCTGTGATATGAGGTATAACTGTTATGTGAGATTTTCGGATGGACACATGGGGTGAGAAGGATTTGTGTCTTTTCTGGGAATGGGCGCAAGAATATTTCGGGAGATCTGGGCAAAACGGACCATTTTTTCAACATTGGAGCGTAGCTCAAAACGCAGGAAGTTAGCATACCATTTTCGAAACAGTTTTTGAAAAAGGACAGCTTAGGCTTTATTATGGTGTGTCACATAGGGGGGCAGCTAGGGACGAAAGTGGTGATTTCGGCCCTTGGAATGTTGGCATTATACATGTGTTTCAATGGGACTGGCATTTGGGGTGGTGAGACCATGTGTGTATAGGGCATTGAAGCAGGGTTAGGATTATATATTATAATGTTTCTGCTGTTGAGTTGGAAGAAAAAGTATTCAAATGGTGTTTAAATGTATTCTGATAGTCGATGCAACAAATTAGGCTGTAAAATTTCGAATAAAAGACATATAATTAATGGATGGATGTGACAACTGGAAGATAGGCCCAAGATGGCGTGTTTTGGTTGGTAATTCGTAGATAACATGCTTTCTTTTGCTACTTTGACTTGTTGTATGGGTACAAATAGATAGAAAAATACGGGAAGTTTAATCCTTTGTAATATCATTATACCATTTATCCCAATTGATATATTATTTTTCTTCATAATTCTGAATACTAAATAGTCACCATGACTTCCTATTGTGATTAAATAAGAGTAGGAACTGCAACTTCATCTAACCACGTTTCCCGCAGTGCAAAATTACGGAAAAAGAGCTGATTTTCACAATATCAGTGCCTAATAAAAGAGCTCCCTAAGCAACATCATTCGAAGTATTCGAAAAATTTCAAAAATATATTGATCAGAACAACTTGCTGCTCCATCCTTGTTTGAAAAAAATAAAACAAAAATAATTTTATTTTTATATATGGTCTCACCACCCTAAATGAGCCGAAATCCAAGGGGGGTGGCTACTGACTAGAGAATCCCTACCCAAATTACTGCTTTAAATGGTTGTTTCCGCTTCTGGTGAATTAAGAAAAATACAGGAATGTTGTAATTATGTGGATAAATTGTAAGCACACACTGTTTTCGCTATCTGTGATATGAGGTATAACTGTTATGTGAGATTTTCGGATGGACACATGGGGTGAGAAGGATTTGTGTCTTTTCTGGGAATGGGCGCAAGAATATTTCGGGAGATCTGGGCAAAACGGACCATTTTTTCAACATTGGAGCGTAGCTCAAAACGCAGGAAGTTAGCATACCATTTTCGAAACAGTTTTTGAAAAAGGACAGCTTAGGCTTTATTATGGTGTGTCACATAGGGGGGCAGCTAGGGACGAAAGTGGTGATTTCGGCCCTTGGAATGTTGGCATTATACATGTGTTTCAATGGGACTGGCATTTGGGGTGGTGAGACCATGTGTGTATAGGGCATTGAAGCAGGGTTAGGATTATATATTATAATGTTTCTGCTGTTGAGTTGGAAGAAAAAGTATTCAAATGGTGTTTAAATGTATTCTGATAGTCGATGCAACAAATTAGGCTGTAAAATTTCGAATAAAAGACATATAATTAATGGATGGATGTGACAACTGGAAGATAGGCCCAAGATGGCGTGTTTTGGTTGGTAATTCGTAGATAACATGCTTTCTTTTGCTACTTTGACTTGTTGTATGGGTACAAATAGATAGAAAAATACGGGAAGTTTAATCCTTTGTAATATCATTATACCATTTATCCCAATTGATATATTATTTTTCTTCATAATTCTGAATACTAAATAGTCACCATGACTTCCTATTGTGATTAAATAAGAGTAGGAACTGCAACTTCATCTAACCACGTTTCCCGCAGTGCAAAATTACGGAAAAAGAGCTGATTTTCACAATATCAGTGCCTAATAAAAGAGCTCCCTAAGCAACATCATTCGAAGTATTCGAAAAATTTCAAAAATATATTGATCAGAACAACTTGCTGCTCCATCCTTGTTTGAAAAAAATAAAACAAAAATAATTTTATTTTTATATATGGTCTCACCACCCTAAATGAGCCGAAATCCAAGGGGGGTGGCTACTGACTAGAGAATCCCTACCCAAATTACTGCTTTAAATGGTTGTTTCCGCTTCTGGTGAATTAAGAAAAATACAGGAATGTTGTAATTATGTGGATAAATTGTAAGCACACACTGTTTTCGCTATCTGTGATATGAGGTATAACTGTTATGTGAGATTTTCGGATGGACACATGGGGTGAGAAGGATTTGTGTCTTTTCTGGGAATGGGCGCAAGAATATTTCGGGAGATCTGGGCAAAACGGACCATTTTTTCAACATTGGAGCGTAGCTCAAAACGCAGGAAGTTAGCATACCATTTTCGAAACAGTTTTTGAAAAAGGACAGCTTAGGCTTTATTATGGTGTGTCACATAGGGGGGCAGCTAGGGACGAAAGTGGTGATTTCGGCCCTTGGAATGTTGGCATTATACATGTGTTTCAATGGGACTGGCATTTGGGGTGGTGAGACCATGTGTGTATAGGGCATTGAAGCAGGGTTAGGATTATATATTATAATGTTTCTGCTGTTGAGTTGGAAGAAAAAGTATTCAAATGGTGTTTAAATGTATTCTGATAGTCGATGCAACAAATTAGGCTGTAAAATTTCGAATAAAAGACATATAATTAATGGATGGATGTGACAACTGGAAGATAGGCCCAAGATGGCGTGTTTTGGTTGGTAATTCGTAGATAACATGCTTTCTTTTGCTACTTTGACTTGTTGTATGGGTACAAATAGATAGAAAAATACGGGAAGTTTAATCCTTTGTAATATCATTATACCATTTATCCCAATTGATATATTATTTTTCTTCATAATTCTGAATACTAAATAGTCACCATGACTTCCTATTGTGATTAAATAAGAGTAGGAACTGCAACTTCATCTAACCACGTTTCCCGCAGTGCAAAATTACGGAAAAAGAGCTGATTTTCACAATATCAGTGCCTAATAAAAGAGCTCCCTAAGCAACATCATTCGAAGTATTCGAAAAATTTCAAAAATATATTGATCAGAACAACTTGCTGCTCCATCCTTGTTTGAAAAAAATAAAACAAAAATAATTTTATTTTTATATATGGTCTCACCACCCTAAATGAGCCGAAATCCAAGGGGGGTGGCTACTGACTAGAGAATCCCTACCCAAATTACTGCTTTAAATGGTTGTTTCCGCTTCTGGTGAATTAAGAAAAATACAGGAATGTTGTAATTATGTGGATAAATTGTAAGCACACACTGTTTTCGCTATCTGTGATATGAGGTATAACTGTTATGTGAGATTTTCGGATGGACACATGGGGTGAGAAGGATTTGTGTCTTTTCTGGGAATGGGCGCAAGAATATTTCGGGAGATCTGGGCAAAACGGACCATTTTTTCAACATTGGAGCGTAGCTCAAAACGCAGGAAGTTAGCATACCATTTTCGAAACAGTTTTTGAAAAAGGACAGCTTAGGCTTTATTATGGTGTGTCACATAGGGGGGCAGCTAGGGACGAAAGTGGTGATTTCGGCCCTTGGAATGTTGGCATTATACATGTGTTTCAATGGGACTGGCATTTGGGGTGGTGAGACCATGTGTGTATAGGGCATTGAAGCAGGGTTAGGATTATATATTATAATGTTTCTGCTGTTGAGTTGGAAGAAAAAGTATTCAAATGGTGTTTAAATGTATTCTGATAGTCGATGCAACAAATTAGGCTGTAAAATTTCGAATAAAAGACATATAATTAATGGATGGATGTGACAACTGGAAGATAGGCCCAAGATGGCGTGTTTTGGTTGGTAATTCGTAGATAACATGCTTTCTTTTGCTACTTTGACTTGTTGTATGGGTACAAATAGATAGAAAAATACGGGAAGTTTAATCCTTTGTAATATCATTATACCATTTATCCCAATTGATATATTATTTTTCTTCATAATTCTGAATACTAAATAGTCACCATGACTTCCTATTGTGATTAAATAAGAGTAGGAACTGCAACTTCATCTAACCACGTTTCCCGCAGTGCAAAATTACGGAAAAAGAGCTGATTTTCACAATATCAGTGCCTAATAAAAGAGCTCCCTAAGCAACATCATTCGAAGTATTCGAAAAATTTCAAAAATATATTGATCAGAACAACTTGCTGCTCCATCCTTGTTTGAAAAAAATAAAACAAAAATAATTTTATTTTTATATATGGTCTCACCACCCTAAATGAGCCGAAATCCAAGGGGGGTGGCTACTGACTAGAGAATCCCTACCCAAATTACTGCTTTAAATGGTTGTTTCCGCTTCTGGTGAATTAAGAAAAATACAGGAATGTTGTAATTATGTGGATAAATTGTAAGCACACACTGTTTTCGCTATCTGTGATATGAGGTATAACTGTTATGTGAGATTTTGGGATGGACACATGGGGTGAGAAGGATTTGTGTCTTTTCTGGGAATGGGCGCAAGAATATTTCGGGAGATCTGGGCAAAACGGACCATTTTTTCAACATTGGAGCGTAGCTCAAAACGCAGGAAGTTAGCATACCATTTTCGAAACAGTTTTTGAAAAAGGACAGCTTAGGCTTTATTATGGTGTGTCACATAGGGGGGCAGCTAGGGACGAAAGTGGTGATTTCGGCCCTTGGAATGTTGGCATTATACATGTGTTTCAATGGGACTGGCATTTGGGGTGGTGAGACCATGTGTGTATAGGGCATTGAAGCAGGGTTAGGATTATATATTATAATGTTTCTGCTGTTGAGTTGGAAGAAAAAGTATTCAAATGGTGTTTAAATGTATTCTGATAGTCGATGCAACAAATTAGGCTGTAAAATTTCGAATAAAAGACATATAATTAATGGATGGATGTGACAACTGGAAGATAGGCCCAAGATGGCGTGTTTTGGTTGGTAATTCGTAGATAACATGCTTTCTTTTGCTACTTTGACTTGTTGTATGGGTACAAATAGATAGAAAAATACGGGAAGTTTAATCCTTTGTAATATCATTATACCATTTATCCCAATTGATATATTATTTTTCTTCATAATTCTGAATACTAAATAGTCACCATGACTTCCTATTGTGATTAAATAAGAGTAGGAACTGCAACTTCATCTAACCACGTTTCCCGCAGTGCAAAATTACGGAAAAAGAGCTGATTTTCACAATATCAGTGCCTAATAAAAGAGCTCCCTAAGCAACATCATTCGAAGTATTCGAAAAATTTCAAAAATATATTGATCAGAACAACTTGCTGCTCCATCCTTGTTTGAAAAAAATAAAACAAAAATAATTTTATTTTTATATATGGTCTCACCACCCTAAATGAGCCGAAATCCAAGGGGGGTGGCTACTGACTAGAGAATCCCTACCCAAATTACTGCTTTAAATGGTTGTTTCCGCTTCTGGTGAATTAAGAAAAATACAGGAATGTTGTAATTATGTGGATAAATTGTAAGCACACACTGTTTTCGCTATCTGTGATATGAGGTATAACTGTTATGTGAGATTTTCGGATGGACACATGGGGTGAGAAGGATTTGTGTCTTTTCTGGGAATGGGCGCAAGAATATTTCGGGAGATCTGGGCAAAACGGACCATTTTTTCAACATTGGAGCGTAGCTCAAAACGCAGGAAGTTAGCATACCATTTTCGAAACAGTTTTTGAAAAAGGACAGCTTAGGCTTTATTATGGTGTGTCACATAGGGGGGCAGCTAGGGACGAAAGTGGTGATTTCGGCCCTTGGAATGTTGGCATTATACATGTGTTTCAATGGGACTGGCATTTGGGGTGGTGAGGCCATGTGTGTATAGGGCATTGAAGCAGGGTTAGGATTATATATTATAATGTTTCTGCTGTTGAGTTGGAAGAAAAAGTATTCAAATGGTGTTTAAATGTATTCTGATAGTCGATGCAACAAATTAGGCTGTAAAATTTCGAATAAAAGACATATAATTAATGGATGGATGTGACAACTGGAAGATAGGCCCAAGATGGCGTGTTTTGGTTGGTAATTCGTAGATAACATGCTTTCTTTTGCTACTTTGACTTGTTGTATGGGTACAAATAGATAGAAAAATACGGGAAGTTTAATCCTTTGTAATATCATTATACCATTTATCCCAATTGATATATTATTTTTCTTCATAATTCTGAATACTAAATAGTCACCATGACTTCCTATTGTGATTAAATAAGAGTAGGAACTGCAACTTCATCTAACCACGTTTCCCGCAGTGCAAAATTACGGAAAAAGAGCTGATTTTCACAATATCAGTGCCTAATAAAAGAGCTCCCTAAGCAACATCATTCGAAGTATTCGAAAAATTTCAAAAATATATTGATCAGAACAACTTGCTGCTCCATCCTTGTTTGAAAAAAATAAAACAAAAATAATTTTATTTTTATATATGGTCTCACCACCCTAAATGAGCCGAAATCCAAGGGGGGTGGCTACTGACTAGAGAATCCCTACCCAAATTACTGCTTTAAATGGTTGTTTCCGCTTCTGGTGAATTAAGAAAAATACAGGAATGTTGTAATTATGTGGATAAATTGTAAGCACACACTGTTTTCGCTATCTGTGATATGAGGTATAACTGTTATGTGAGATTTTCGGATGGACACATGGGGTGAGAAGGATTTGTGTCTTTTCTGGGAATGGGCGCAAGAATATTTCGGGAGATCTGGGCAAAACGGACCATTTTTTCAACATTGGAGCGTAGCTCAAAACGCAGGAAGTTAGCATACCATTTTCGAAACAGTTTTTGAAAAAGGACAGCTTAGGCTTTATTATGGTGTGTCACATAGGGGGGCAGCTAGGGACGAAAGTGGTGATTTCGGCCCTTGGAATGTTGGCATTATACATGTGTTTCAATGGGACTGGCATTTGGGGTGGTGAGACCATGTGTGTATAGGGCATTGAAGCAGGGTTAGGATTATATATTATAATGTTTCTGCTGTTGAGTTGGAAGAAAAAGTATTCAAATGGTGTTTAAATGTATTCTGATAGTCGATGCAACAAATTAGGCTGTAAAATTTCGAATAAAAGACATATAATTAATGGATGGATGTGACAACTGGAAGATAGGCCCAAGATGGCGTGTTTTGGTTGGTAATTCGTAGATAACATGCTTTCTTTTGCTACTTTGACTTGTTGTATGGGTACAAATAGATAGAAAAATACGGGAAGTTTAATCCTTTGTAATATCATTATACCATTTATCCCAATTGATATATTATTTTTCTTCATAATTCTGAATACTAAATAGTCACCATGACTTCCTATTGTGATTAAATAAGAGTAGGAACTGCAACTTCATCTAACCACGTTTCCCGCAGTGCAAAATTACGGAAAAAGAGCTGATTTTCACAATATCAGTGCCTAATAAAAGAGCTCCCTAAGCAACATCATTCGAAGTATTCGAAAAATTTCAAAAATATATTGATCAGAACAACTTGCTGCTCCATCCTTGTTTGAAAAAAATAAAACAAAAATAATTTTATTTTTATATATGGTCTCACCACCCTAAATGAGCCGAAATCCAAGGGGGGTGGCTACTGACTAGAGAATCCCTACCCAAATTACTGCTTTAAATGGTTGTTTCCGCTTCTGGTGAATTAAGAAAAATACAGGAATGTTGTAATTATGTGGATAAATTGTAAGCACACACTGTTTTCGCTATCTGTGATATGAGGTATAACTGTTATGTGAGATTTTCGGATGGACACATGGGGTGAGAAGGATTTGTGTCTTTTCTGGGAATGGGCGCAAGAATATTTCGGGAGATCTGGGCAAAACGGACCATTTTTTCAACATTGGAGCGTAGCTCAAAACGCAGGAAGTTAGCATACCATTTTCGAAACAGTTTTTGAAAAAGGACAGCTTAGGCTTTATTATGGTGTGTCACATAGGGGGGCAGCTAGGGACGAAAGTGGTGATTTCGGCCCTTGGAATGTTGGCATTATACATGTGTTTCAATGGGACTGGCATTTGGGGTGGTGAGACCATGTGTGTATAGGGCATTGAAGCAGGGTTAGGATTATATATTATAATGTTTCTGCTGTTGAGTTGGAAGAAAAAGTATTCAAATGGTGTTTAAATGTATTCTGATAGTCGATGCAACAAATTAGGCTGTAAAATTTCGAATAAAAGACATATAATTAATGGATGGATGTGACAACTGGAAGATAGGCCCAAGATGGCGTGTTTTGGTTGGTAATTCGTAGATAACATGCTTTCTTTTGCTACTTTGACTTGTTGTATGGGTACAAATAGATAGAAAAATACGGGAAGTTTAATCCTTTGTAATATCATTATACCATTTATCCCAATTGATATATTATTTTTCTTCATAATTCTGAATACTAAATAGTCACCATGACTTCCTATTGTGATTAAATAAGAGTAGGAACTGCAACTTCATCTAACCACGTTTCCCGCAGTGCAAAATTACGGAAAAAGAGCTGATTTTCACAATATCAGTGCCTAATAAAAGAGCTCCCTAAGCAACATCATTCGAAGTATTCGAAAAATTTCAAAAATATATTGATCAGAACAACTTGCTGCTCCATCCTTGTTTGAAAAAAATAAAACAAAAATAATTTTATTTTTATATATGGTCTCACCACCCTAAATGAGCCGAAATCCAAGGGGGGTGGCTACTGACTAGAGAATCCCTACCCAAATTACTGCTTTAAATGGTTGTTTCCGCTTCTGGTGAATTAAGAAAAATACAGGAATGTTGTAATTATGTGGATAAATTGTAAGCACACACTGTTTTCGCTATCTGTGATATGAGGTATAACTGTTATGTGAGATTTTCGGATGGACACATGGGGTGAGAAGGATTTGTGTCTTTTCTGGGAATGGGCGCAAGAATATTTCGGGAGATCTGGGCAAAACGGACCATTTTTTCAACATTGGAGCGTAGCTCAAAACGCAGGAAGTTAGCATACCATTTTCGAAACAGTTTTTGAAAAAGGACAGCTTAGGCTTTATTATGGTGTGTCACATAGGGGGGCAGCTAGGGACGAAAGTGGTGATTTCGGCCCTTGGAATGTTGGCATTATACATGTGTTTCAATGGGACTGGCATTTGGGGTGGTGAGACCATGTGTGTATAGGGCATTGAAGCAGGGTTAGGATTATATATTATAATGTTTCTGCTGTTGAGTTGGAAGAAAAAGTATTCAAATGGTGTTTAAATGTATTCTGATAGTCGATGCAACAAATTAGGCTGTAAAATTTCGAATAAAAGACATATAATTAATGGATGGATGTGACAACTGGAAGATAGGCCCAAGATGGCGTGTTTTGGTTGGTAATTCGTAGATAACATGCTTTCTTTTGCTACTTTGACTTGTTGTATGGGTACAAATAGATAGAAAAATACGGGAAGTTTAATCCTTTGTAATATCATTATACCATTTATCCCAATTGATATATTATTTTTCTTCATGATTCTGAATACTAAATAGTCACCATGACTTCCTATTGTGATTAAATAAGAGTAGGAACTGCAACTTCATCTAACCACGTTTCCCGCAGTGCAAAATTACGGAAAAAGAGCTGATTTTCACAATATCAGTGCCTAATAAAAGAGCTCCCTAAGCAACATCATTCGAAGTATTCGAAAAATTTCAAAAATATATTGATCAGAACAACTTGCTGCTCCATCCTTGTTTGAAAAAAATAAAACAAAAATAATTTTATTTTTATATATGGTCTCACCACCCTAAATGAGCCGAAATCCAAGGGGGGTGGCTACTGACTAGAGAATCCCTACCCAAATTACTGCTTTAAATGGTTGTTTCCGCTTCTGGTGAATTAAGAAAAATACAGGAATGTTGTAATTATGTGGATAAATTGTAAGCACACACTGTTTTCGCTATCTGTGATATGAGGTATAACTGTTATGTGAGATTTTCGGATGGACACATGGGGTGAGAAGGATTTGTGTCTTTTCTGGGAATGGGCGCAAGAATATTTCGGGAGATCTGGGCAAAACGGACCATTTTTTCAACATTGGAGCGTAGCTCAAAACGCAGGAAGTTAGCATACCATTTTCGAAACAGTTTTTGAAAAAGGACAGCTTAGGCTTTATTATGGTGTGTCACATAGGGGGGCAGCTAGGGACGAAAGTGGTGATTTCGGCCCTTGGAATGTTGGCATTATACATGTGTTTCAATGGGACTGGCATTTGGGGTGGTGAGACCATGTGTGTATAGGGCATTGAAGCAGGGTTAGGATTATATATTATAATGTTTCTGCTGTTGAGTTGGAAGAAAAAGTATTCAAATGGTGTTTAAATGTATTCTGATAGTCGATGCAACAAATTAGGCTGTAAAATTTCGAATAAAAGACATATAATTAATGGATGGATGTGACAACTGGAAGATAGGCCCAAGATGGCGTGTTTTGGTTGGTAATTCGTAGATAACATGCTTTCTTTTGCTACTTTGACTTGTTGTATGGGTACAAATAGATAGAAAAATACGGGAAGTTTAATCCTTTGTAATATCATTATACCATTTATCCCAATTGATATATTATTTTTCTTCATAATTCTGAATACTAAATAGTCACCATGACTTCCTATTGTGATTAAATAAGAGTAGGAACTGCAACTTCATCTAACCACGTTTCCCGCAGTGCAAAATTACGGAAAAAGAGCTGATTTTCACAATATCAGTGCCTAATAAAAGAGCTCCCTAAGCAACATCATTCGAAGTATTCGAAAAATTTCAAAAATATATTGATCAGAACAACTTGCTGCTCCATCCTTGTTTGAAAAAAATAAAACAAAAATAATTTTATTTTTATATATGGTCTCACCACCCTAAATGAGCCGAAATCCAAGGGGGGTGGCTACTGACTAGAGAATCCCTACCCAAATTACTGCTTTAAATGGTTGTTTCCGCTTCTGGTGAATTAAGAAAAATACAGGAATGTTGTAATTATGTGGATAAATTGTAAGCACACACTGTTTTCGCTATCTGTGATATGAGGTATAACTGTTATGTGAGATTTTCGGATGGACACATGGGGTGAGAAGGATTTGTGTCTTTTCTGGGAATGGGCGCAAGAATATTTCGGGAGATCTGGGCAAAACGGACCATTTTTTCAACATTGGAGCGTAGCTCAAAACGCAGGAAGTTAGCATACCATTTTCGAAACAGTTTTTGAAAAAGGACAGCTTAGGCTTTATTATGGTGTGTCACATAGGGGGGCAGCTAGGGACGAAAGTGGTGATTTCGGCCCTTGGAATGTTGGCATTATACATGTGTTTCAATGGGACTGGCATTTGGGGTGGTGAGACCATGTGTGTATAGGGCATTGAAGCAGGGTTAGGATTATATATTATAATGTTTCTGCTGTTGAGTTGGAAGAAAAAGTATTCAAATGGTGTTTAAATGTATTCTGATAGTCGATGCAACAAATTAGGCTGTAAAATTTCGAATAAAAGACATATAATTAATGGATGGATGTGACAACTGGAAGATAGGCCCAAGATGGCGTGTTTTGGTTGGTAATTCGTAGATAACATGCTTTCTTTTGCTACTTTGACTTGTTGTATGGGTACAAATAGATAGAAAAATACGGGAAGTTTAATCCTTTGTAATATCATTATACCATTTATCCCAATTGATATATTATTTTTCTTCATAATTCTGAATACTAAATAGTCACCATGACTTCCTATTGTGATTAAATAAGAGTAGGAACTGCAACTTCATCTAACCACGTTTCCCGCAGTGCAAAATTACGGAAAAAGAGCTGATTTTCACAATATCAGTGCCTAATAAAAGAGCTCCCTAAGCAACATCATTCGAAGTATTCGAAAAATTTCAAAAATATATTGATCAGAACAACTTGCTGCTCCATCCTTGTTTGAAAAAAATAAAACAAAAATAATTTTATTTTTATATATGGTCTCACCACCCTAAATGAGCCGAAATCCAAGGGGGGTGGCTACTGACTAGAGAATCCCTACCCAAATTACTGCTTTAAATGGTTGTTTCCGCTTCTGGTGAATTAAGAAAAATACAGGAATGTTGTAATTATGTGGATAAATTGTAAGCACACACTGTTTTCGCTATCTGTGATATGAGGTATAACTGTTATGTGAGATTTTCGGATGGACACATGAGGTGAGAAGGATTTGTGTCTTTTCTGGGAATGGGCGCAAGAATATTTCGGGAGATCTGGGCAAAACGGACCATTTTTTCAACATTGGAGCGTAGCTCAAAACGCAGGAAGTTAGCATACCATTTTCGAAACAGTTTTTGAAAAAGGACAGCTTAGGCTTTATTATGGTGTGTCACATAGGGGGGCAGCTAGGGACGAAAGTGGTGATTTCGGCCCTTGGAATGTTGGCATTATACATGTGTTTCAATGGGACTGGCATTTGGGGTGGTGAGACCATGTGTGTATAGGGCATTGAAGCAGGGTTAAGATTATATATTATAATGTTTCTGCTGTTGAGTTGGAAGAAAAAGTATTCAAATGGTGTTTAAATGTATTCTGATAGTCGATGCAACAAATTAGGCTGTAAAATTTCGAATAAAAGACATATAATTAATGGATGGATGTGACAACTGGAAGATAGGCCCAAGATGGCGTGTTTTGGTTGGTAATTCGTAGATAACATGCTTTCTTTTGCTACTTTGACTTGTTGTATGGGTACAAATAGATAGAAAAATACGGGAAGTTTAATCCTTTGTAATATCATTATACCATTTATCCCAATTGATATATTATTTTTCTTCATAATTCTGAATACTAAATAGTCACCGTGACTTCCTATTGTGATTAAATAAGAGTAGGAACTGCAACTTCATCTAACCACGTTTCCCGCAGTGCAAAATTACGGAAAAAGAGCTGATTTTCACAATATCAGTGCCTAATAAAAGAGCTCCCTAAGCAACATCATTCGAAGTATTCGAAAAATTTCAAAAATATATTGATCAGAACAACTTGCTGCTCCATCCTTGTTTGAAAAAAATAAAACAAAAATAATTTTATTTTTATATATGGTCTCACCACCCTAAATGAGCCGAAATCCAAGGGGGGTGGCTACTGACTAGAGAATCCCTACCCAAATTACTGCTTTAAATGGTTGTTTCCGCTTCTGGTGAATTAAGAAAAATACAGGAATGTTGTAATTATGTGGATAAATTGTAAGCACACACTGTTTTCGCTATCTGTGATATGAGGTATAACTGTTATGTGAGATTTTCGGATGGACACATGGGGTGAGAAGGATTTGTGTCTTTTCTGGGAATGGGCGCAAGAATATTTCGGGAGATCTGGGCAAAACGGACCATTTTTTCAACATTGGAGCGTAGCTCAAAACGCAGGAAGTTAGCATACCATTTTCGAAACAGTTTTTGAAAAAGGACAGCTTAGGCTTTATTATGGTGTGTCACATAGGGGGGCAGCTAGGGACAAAAGTGGTGATTTCGGCCCTTGGAATGTTGGCATTATACATGTGTTTCAATGGGACTGGCATTTGGGGTGGTGAGACCATAATAATCTCGTGTTCAACGGGTTAATGGCCTCCAAATCGAAAGTCAAAAATTAGGTCAAAGGTCACCACCCCTAAAAGGCCTATCTAAACCCAATGAGGGATGTGTGTATGTAATACGAAAAGAATCCAGCAAATGCTTTCCGAGATATCGTCCGGAAACTTAACTTATCAGCCGCCATCAATTAAAGTCAACACAGGCCTTAAAAGCGAAAATTAGGTCAAAGGTCACAACCCCCAACAGCTACATCTGCACCCCCTGAGGGATGTGTGTGGGCAATATGAAAACAATCCAGCAAGCGCTTTCCGAGATATCGTTCGGAAACAGACCTTGTCATCCTCCATCAATTAAAGTCAAGAATTGGCTCAAAATCAAAGGTAGAAAAAAAGTCAAAGGTCACAACTCCCAAAAGGCACATCACAATCCCCTAAGGGATGTATGTATGTATGCATTATGAAAACAATCTGGCTAGCGGTTTCCGAGATATCGTCCGGAAACGGAACGCGGGCACACAGCCGCACGCCAGACATGGTGATGACAATATCCCCGCCTCTACTTCGTGTTTGTGGGCGAGGAATAAAAAAGTAATGCGATAGGAACAATAATGGATACTAGATAAATATAACTATTGATAAAAATTATGATCATATCTGCAAGTTAAATGTAAACGAATGTGTGATACACTGTCACATTCTGATGTTTAACAGTGAAATACCAACAACTGTAATAGTTTAGCAGATAAGGTAACCTATTGTGCATTTTATGATTAAAGCATGAAATTTCTACCACTTGTAGAGCATATTCTAAGGGTCAATTTTAGATGTGGAGGTAAACTGGATTTGACCTCTGATGACCTCTAGAGGTCATTGACCTTGAAAGGTCAAAATATTCACTGGCAAAGCCAAAAAGTAGTGAAAATTGTCTACTGCAATGTCTATGATTTGTTTCTGTGTCCCAAAAGTGTGTCAAATATTCGAAGAGACTGTTTTGAATCATAAACATAACACCAAGGTAATGTCAAGGTCACACCAAGGTCATTTAAAGTCAAACTGGCAGAAAATAGTTAAAATGTTCACTTTTATCCATTTCCACGCTGTTGTTGTGCAGTCATTTATTACTAAGGACTGGTTTTGACATATTCTTCGTCCTATGTATTTTCCACACACATTTTAGGATATTAAGGGCAGTACCAACCTTGGGACGGAGGCTATCTATTAGGTATTACGTTCCTTCCTCAATATCCTCAATATTAAACCAATTTACAATTATGCAGCATTGTAAAACATTACCTTGGGCTCCCATAGCAAAATCTTGATAAATAATTGGGTTATGAAGTTTTACATGGGGTGGGACTGTGTTTTACTGGAGTACCATCCGAAAGCAATTTGAAGGTCATGTCAAGGTCATTTCAAGGTCAAACTGGCAAAAAGGGTTACTATGATCACATGTTTTCTTCAGAGCTGTTCCAATTTCTTTTTCAAACGTATCTTCACTTAATGGAGCCTGAGCTACAGTCTGGTGGCATGTATACAATTTTTCTAAATTCTAGAATCACATCTAGCTACATCAACCTAACTTTATGCAGGTGAGCCATATCTGATAATTTAAAAACAACTCAGTTTTATCATCAGTGATCGTGACTTCCATTAATGTTATTGGTTTTAGGGCTATTGGTTATACATTTACTAGCCTCCATGTAGCAATCATGTCTCCTTCAATAAGTTTGGTCAACAAAGCAGTGTCTTCTAATTCGAGACCAGATTATTATCTATAGGCCTACTGTAGACAGATGCATAGTGTAAGCCATGTGAGCCATATGTATGGCGTTGATGCCATCACCTTTATCTAGTCTCTCTAGTCTAATGTTCCAGGTAGCTGGAAGTTGTTAGAAGACCACATAAATTTAGAGAAAATGACGGCCATTTATACTGATTATAACCGCTCGATTAGACCGTTGAATTGTATATAATTCTTAGCGTGACCCTAATATCATAATAGAGAAGGGTGAGCAGTTTTTTATCTCACGTCCGTAGGGGAAGGTTTTTTTTGGTCGCGCCGGGATCTATCAAGCGTGAGGCATCAGGCGGTACTTAATTTTTGTGGGTGCAATAACTAAAAAAATGGTCATTTTTTCTAAAATTTTAAATCACATTCTGAACAACATGGGGATGTGCAAATGAGTTTTTAAACATGCTACCAAAATGCACAATATCTCCCCTAGTTATTCTTCTTCTAATACAGAAATCACTCCTGACACAGAGTATTATTTGCTTGTAATGTTGGTTGCGTGAAATTAAAAGTAGCCTAAAAAGGTTAAATTTGTGCAGTTAACTGTAACAAAGAATAGTACAGATTTTAAAATGTAGTTATGTAGTTTACATATCTGAGAGTGCCATCCTGTTCAACTTCATAATTTGTTGTGGGCGCAGAAACTGAAAACCTGAATCAGAAATTATCCGAATATTTTAATCACATTCCCCACAACATAGAGATGTACAGCAATTTGTTCAAGATTTCACTGAAATTTAAAATGGCCGCCACAAATCAACTTCATAATTTATTATGGCCGCAAAAACTCAAACTTTGTCAGAAATTAGTCAAATTGTACAATCAAATTCTCCACGATATGGAGATGTGCAGGTGATTTTTTAAACATACCGGATACTAGAATTATTTTGTAGGCTACATCAATTTTTCAGAAAGCTTGGCAAAATATTGATGTCATGACTGCCAAATTTTCTCGTTAAATTAAGACCCTGTCACCATGATATATATAAAACTGATTATTACATCGGTATTCAATTCATACTGAATAGACTGCATTATTTTCTAGCAGGACATGACTCTTTTCATGACTTGTCGGCAACAGTTGCATCATAACTCGACTAAATCTTTCACAGCCGTCAAATAGGATATATATTATTAACTACTTTGCACATCTACTATTCCGTTATAACCGTTTAATATTTTCATAACGGTTTACTAATCCGTTATAACGAGCTACTGTTCCGCTATAACGGTATAGTATTTCGTTATAACGGCATACTAATCCGTTATAACAGTCTACTATTGTTTTAACGGATTAGTAGACCGTTATAACGGAATAGTAGACCGTTATAACGGATAAGTAGACCGTTATAACGACATAATAAACCGTTTTAACGAGATACTACACCGTTATAACAGAACA
Source organism: Flabesymbios commensalis (assembly GCA_964017125.1). Taxonomy (NCBI): domain Eukaryota; kingdom Metazoa; phylum Annelida; class Polychaeta; order Terebellida; family Flabelligeridae; genus Flabesymbios; species Flabesymbios commensalis. Next base: position 13,172,840 of record OZ024918.1, on the reverse strand, counting down.
GTACATCGTTATAACGGAAGATTTGACCGTCATAGCGAAATACTACACCGCTATAACGGGATAGTAGACCGTTATAAGAAAATACTAAACCGTTATAACGGAATAGTATACCGTTATAACGGATTGGTAGGCCGTTAGAACGAAATACTAGACCGTTATAACGGGATAGTAGACAGTAATAGCGAGATACTAGACCGTAACAACTGAATAGTATACCGTTATAACGGAAGACTTGACCGTTATAACGGAATAGTAGACCGTTATAACGGATTAGTACACCATTATAACGGATTAGTAGACCGTTATAACGTGATACTAGACCGTTATAACGGAATAGTATACCGTGATAACGGACGATTTGACCATTATAACGGATTAGTAAACCATTACAACGGATTAGCAGATCGTTATAACGGATTAGTAGGCCGGTATAACGGATTAGTAGACCGTTATAACGGATTAGTAGGCCGTTATAGCGGTATAGTAGACCGTGATAACGGATTAGTAAACCGTTTTAACGAAATACTAAACCGTTATAGCAAGATATTACACCGTTATAACAGAATATTAGACCGTTATAATGGAAGACTTGACCGTCATAGCGAAATACTACACCGCTATAACGGGATAGTAGACCTTCATTCCGAAATACTAAACTGTTATAACGGGATAGTAGACCATTATAACGGATTAGTAAGCCGTTATAACGGATTTGTAGGCCTTTATAACGAAATACTAGACCGTTATAGCGGGATAGTGGACAGTTATAACGGATTAGTAGACCGTTATAACAAAATAGTAGACCATTATAATGACATACTAGACCGTTATAACTGAATAGTAGACCGTTATAACGGACGACTTGACTGCTATAACGGAATAGTAGGCCGTTATAACGGATTAGTACACCGTTATAACGGATTAGAAGACCGTTATAACGAATTAGTAGACCGTTATAACCTGATACTAGACCGTCATAACGAAATACTAAACCGTTACAACGGGATAGTAGACCATTATAACGAAATACTAAACCGCTATAACGGAATAGTAGACCGTCATAGCGAAAGACTAGACCATTATAACGGATTAGTAGACCGTTATGATTACATAATGGCACCATCTATCCAGTTCGCCTATAACAGAATGATCAGCAATAATCTACTTGTTCACGTGTATCCTACATAAGGGAGGCACCTTCAATTACAACGGGGGGGGGGGGAGGCGCAGTATTTTTTTAAATATATATTTCCAAACTAAATTTTCCTGAAATAAATAATTATTTTGATGTTGTGAATAAATATTGAAATTTGAAATAAATAATCATTTTAGCTTATGAGCAACATCATTTAATAGTCCTAAAAAAATCGAGCCTCATTTATCTGGCATCATTAAAAGACCTTTAAATTTCTGAAGCCTCGCTTTGCTCGGATCGTTTGCCTCCAAATCAAGGCTAGGCTTAGTTTGTGATCCAAATTTGTAGACGGAAAAATATATAAGGAAGTGAAAAAATATATATCTCCACGCACAAACTGAAATAACTATATTGCTGGAGTGTGAAAAAAAATAAACTTCTGCCTTCATAAGCGAAATAGATACATATTCGTTTAAATGTGTGGTGTAGCCCTGGTCGTCACGATACCACGAAAACATACTAGTATTGCATTATAACACTGTGAATAACATCTTGTATCGGCGGTTTGAAAAGAAACAAAAATGTTTCTTCCCTATCCACGTGTAAAACTCAGTATTTCGGGGAGCCTTCGTGACCGAGAGGTAGCGTGCTCTACCTCAGACCGCCAGGGCTCGAATTGCGAATCCTGTGACTGGAGGACAGTGTCATCTCATTCATCTCAATATCCTCAGGAGGTTCTCCTGGCCCAGTTTAGCCTATATGTGCACAAGGGTGGCCTAAAGTCCGATTCATTTCATTTTTACATCAGATCGCTGTATATTTTTAAAATACTAATTAACGTTGCCTCTCACTCTTGTATAAACAGATCGATGTAAAGGCCGCTACAGTTGACATACAAAGAGGGCGCTCTTCGGTTTCCAAGGTCAAGTTAAGATAATTTCAAGAGTGTGTGTTTAAATAAAAAATATTGGGACATATAATGACTGTGTGTTATCACTATCACCAAATTATCTATCTGATAGATATTCTGCAAAAGAATGCTGAATTTCAAGAGGTCAACGGGGTTGTAAGTAATAAAAGTATATATTTTTAGGATTTTTGCCAGTTTGCCCTCCACGTGACCTTGATATGACATGTACGTTGTTTTCAGACGGTACCCCAGTAAAACACAATTCCAAACAATTGATCCTTCATAACCCAATTATGTATCGAGATTTTGCCATAGGAGCCCAAGCTGATGTTTCACACTGCTGCACGATGCAATTTTGCTCGTTCAATTAACAATTGAGTAATGAGTATAATAAAGGGAATAAGGGTGTGATACCCCTCCCAGGGTTGACACTGTCTTCAATATCTTGAAAATGTGAGTGGGAAATAAGTCTGACCAATAATGTCTCAAAATCAGTCTTTGTAATAGTTAATTGCACCACAGATCGTCTTGAATTTGATAAAAAGTGGATTTTTTTTGCTATTTTGACCTTGAAATGACCTTGACGTAACTTTACTATGACTTAGGTGTTATTCTTATCATTAATAGTAGTCTCTTTAAGCATTTGACAAATTTCTGGAATACAGAAATAGTTTATAAATATGGTAATACACAATTTTCACCACTTTTGGCTTCGCGAATGAGTATTTTGACATTTTGATGTCGATGACCCCTAGAAGTCACCAGGGGTCAAATCGAACTTACCTCCACAATTTAAAATAAAGATAAGATACAGGATATGTGCTAATAATGGTAGAAGTTTTATGCTTTCATCATAAAGTGCACAATTGTTTCATTATGGGAGCTTAACCAGTACACTATGATCATAGTATTTTGCCGAACTTTCTGAAAAATTGATGCAGCCTAGAAATTAACTCTGGCATCCGATATGAAAGTGAAAATACATATTTTTAGAATTTTTGACAGTTTGACCTTGAAATGACCTTGATATTACCTTAACGTTGTTTTTCGCCGGTACCCAGTAAAACATAATCCCTTCATAGCCCAATAATGCATAAATAGATTGCTATAGGAGCCCAAACTGATGTTTAACAGCTACTGCACACTGTAATTTTTCTCGTTTAATTAACCATTTAGGAAGGGGTGTAGTAATGGGAATACTTAGGGTGTATCCCCCCTCCCAAGTTAGATACTGCCCTCAATCTCCTAAAATGCGCGTGGAAAAGATATCTGACCAAGACTGTTACAAAACCAATCATTTGTAATAGATGACTGCACTACTAGTATTGTTTAAATTGATTAAAAGTGGATATTTTCACTCTTTGTTGCCATTTTGACCTTCAAATGACCCTAAAGTAACCTTGACATGACCCTGGTGTTATGTTTATGATTAACAGCAGTCTCTTAGAGCAATTGGCACACTTCTGGGATACAAAAACATTTTATAGATATTGTAATACACAATTTTCACCACTTTTTGGCTTCGCAATTGGATATTTTGACCTTTCGAGGTCAATGACCTCTAGAGGTCACCAGGGGTCAAATCTAACTTACCTCCACATCTTAAAATAAACTCCAGGATATGTACTAATAATGGTAGAAGTTTCATGCTTTAATCATGCACAATGGTTTCATTATGGGAGCTTAACGACTACACTATAAATCAGTGTAGGCTATGGCGTAATATATAATGATAGATGATAATAGCCTGCTATCTAGTGTATGTTAAAATAAGCGTATAGATAAAATATCTTGATATTTCAATAAGAATATTGCATTTTAATTTTTTGAATGATTTGTTTAACTAAAGCCCAAGAACAAAACGTTATATAGCAATATAGGCATACAATAGAAATACACCAAAGCCGCATGAAAAAAATAAAAATAATTCTTTTGAGGTTGTTCTCCTTGTCCGACCAGATGTGCATAATGTAATCTTGGTAGGCTTAGATTTACTCATTATGTTGAGATCCTAATGCCACCATCACGCTCTCTTCAGGTTCTAATTATCCATAGGCGGTTGCAAGCGCCTTACCTCGGTGGTAATGCAGACATCGCATCAGGGATCACCAAAGTGGCGGCGGTAGGGCCTTTACCCCTAGAGCACTGATGTCGACCGCAGTAGACATTCTCTGTTTTCATTAATACATCTATGACCAGTTGTTAAAAGTAAAATAATTATGTAATAAATCTTGAAACACTGATAACGTTATATATCTTGGGACTTGAATTTCACAAATCACGAACATTTTTAATCACTTGAAGTTAACGTGAGACAACTGACAAGTGACAAGAAAATTTAAATCGAACGGCTCAGAGTTCTAGGCCTTAAACTAATCCGACAAGACGTCCCATTCTGACGCCTAAAATTGATCTGCGCATTGGAAGTGTAATATATTAATAATGGCCATAGACCTAAAACATACGTAGGCCTATCCAAATGAAGTGGAAAAAACTAAGATATTTATGATGATTTCAAATGAAAAAAAACATTTGGTCTCTTGGTTGATATAAAAATATTTCAGCGCTTTAAGAGTTAAAGTATTAAAAGGTCACTTAAATGACTGGTTGAAAAGTGAAGTTATGTAATAATATTACTTAATTACTCAGGCCACTAATGCGAGTAGCACAATGTATGATGACAAGTAGGCGACAGGGTACTTACCCGTCAAATGAAAGACGGACTTGAATCCTAGACCAAAGCGTCCCACGGTCAAGGTGTCCTTCTTCTTGACGCTATCCTGTAACATTCTTATCCCACGCCAGTCCTGCTCTCTAAATACGGCATCATTGTAAGCGTATAATGCTGGTCCCTGTAATCAAAATACTTACTGTATTTGACAAAATTTATATAAACATGATTTGCTACATTGCAAACTGTCGAAGGGTTATAAGTCGTCAGATTCTGATGTCTAAAGTTATCGCGCACATAAGGTCAAATTATAGACGTAAAATGCGAAAAATCACAACAAATCGCCATTTTAATCGCCATTATTGAACTTGTCCGAGAACTGGTCATTTGTAACATGCATAACACATTTGGAAATGATACATGAAAAACTTTCCAAGCTATTGTGCCCACAAGCAAATGTTAACGATAACGCCGACGCCGCCGAACTTCAATTGCAATAGCCCAAATTTTTAAATCAAAATCAAAAGGCGGGCTAAAAATGACCCCCGTACTGGAAGGGTTAAAGTGTCCATAGCCGTTTTCAGCCTATTTATTTTATACAAGCTCATACATTTAACTGAAAAATGAGCGCTAAACTCGATCAGTGTTGATAGATTAGAATTTGTCTTGATTCAAATTCTACAAGTTATTGGACTAATTTTTACAAATTTAAAGCGGCGGCGAGACACAACTTCAAGTGGATGAAGATTGAAATCTTATAACCTAGTGCTTTAAGGGTTAACATGTTCAATACTGAGTGGATTGTGTGCGATGGAAAATTAACGTCTGCAAAACTACTCATATTATATATTCGTATTTTGACCTTGATATTGACCTTTTAACCTCAATAATGACTTTGTATCATCATAATAATATCGGAAATGGATTCCCCAGTTAAAATTACACGAAAAAGAGGTATTACACTTGCTTATAACCTTTTTGTTGAAATTTCATATATAAAAAGTATGTTCCCTAAAAAAAGTGGTGGCCATCTTGGATTTTTGCAAATTAGGCATCCTTCCACCAATTGCATTTTAGGAAATTTGCAATATATTTTTCTCTAGATGATTTTGAACTGATTAATAATTGTTTTTAAACTTTTGCAATGTGTGGTGTGCCTGGGCGTCCTTTTCCATAAAATGACCGAGCTATTATAATCATCAATTAATTACACCCCACCTGTGTTCAACCCTATTTTTTGCAGATAGCCACTGCTCCACAGCACGCACCGTCGGAAAGAAGACAACATGTCCTTTCAGATAAACCTGGATGTGGCCATGTACATAAATGAGCATTAAACTCCTTAAATAAGCGTCTGTTGGGCTCCCAGCTGCACGCCTATATAGACCTACTAATAACATGTCTATGCAGTCACAATTGGAACAATTTGCGTCAGACAGTTTGCAAGAATCCCCTAAGGGTGAGGCTGGGTAAAAGTACACTTTCTCAGCAGTGTCACACATTCCTATTAGCTAGCTTCTGAATAATAATGCGGCGGTCAAAAAACAGGTCAGTAGGAATTGGAATTCCCCTTCTACCAAAACCATGGCTGATCGCTAAGTGAACCTGCCAACACCTATAGTTAGCACGCTACCATTATTCACCGACCCTGGTAAACATTCCAGTGATTGAACTCAGTGAGAGGGCTGGGACCGAGTATATCAGGCCTGTAGAAGTGTCTCAAACGTATATATACGACATAGATCTGCGTTATCTTTGTGTCTTAAATCCATGTACTTCAACTTGTAACATTGAGAAACATAAGACAAGTCAGTCACATACTGCAAACCTCCGCCAAAATAGATCACTTGTTACTTGGCCAGAGACACACCTCCGGTAAAAGTTTCATGCAAAGCCGTATGATCCCAGGCATCATCCCCCAGGATCATCCCCCGGGATCATGGTCATTGACACGAGGCGCACCTCTGGTAAAAAAATCATGCAAATGCGTTCATTACTTTTTAAGTAATACGGACGGCAGACAGACAGACAACAAATAAACCAACACCAGATAATATTCATAAGTAGATGATCTCTGCCAACTCACGAAAAACAGTACCTCCTTTGGCGAAGGTGATAAGGGGGCTACCTTCAATGAGTATTTTTGAAATAAATAATTTCGAGCGGACTCCACGTGAAATAAATAATTTACTTCCAAGAACTGTTCTCTAAACATATAATAAAATTTAAAATTTTCAGTTCGCCGCCGAGCCGGGTTGAAATAAATAGTTTATCCGTGACAAAAACTCCAGCCCCCCTCGATAATGAATGGTGGCCACCCAAGGTTGGTAAAAAGGAAATGAATGAGTTTTTAGGCCACCATGGAGGCTAAACTGGGCCTCCTGAGGATGATGATATGAATGAGGTGACACCGCCCTCCAGAAACAGAATTCCAGAGCAGGGTTCGAACCTGCTATATCCGACTTTCCAGGTCAGGAAAACATGTCTGATGTATTCTTGCTAATATCCACTGCCCAGGATGACCTCGGTACGGGCATGCTTTATCAAATTAATGATGGTCAGGGAGTGTCGGGGCTTGGGGTCTATGTTACCATGCAAAGCCAAGTATCTGGTATCAGATACTGCCTCTGGCATTGCAGAGCAGTAAAATAAAAATAGTGTTATACCAGTAGATCTAATCTGATAATCTTGTCTGATGTTTGTTCCGAGCTGGGGTATAGTTTTATATAATAAATTATTAATGTTACCTGATAAACCATGTAGGCATACTATGACGATGATATTACCATTAATAAAACCAAACTTGGTCAGGCTGAGAGATTAATATGATTAATATATTACATATGATTTGCCACGTGAAACTGATTGTACCGAAGGGAAACATAATATATTATTACCCAATGATATACAGTGTATTATAAATAACCCAAATATCTAGTTAATATATAGTTCTATGTAATATATACATCATTATTTATAGCGTCATATAACGCTACCTGGTCACTTATCAAAAACAACCAAAAAACTGCTCGAATAGCATCATTATATCATACTAGTTGTTAAACATCCTTAATTATCCTTTAGATATACATTTTCTATATCAGTAATATGACCTGATGTTAGTCATGGGGTGATACAGTTATACCTCAATAATATCAGACATATATCGCGTAGTACTTACGTCGCCTCGGAGCTAAAGGATCCTATCTGCCACTCTGACGAGTGTCAGATAGGATCCTTTAGCTCCGAGGCGACGCTTAGTTCTATATACTACACACTTATTTTACCCGTTTAAGCGTTCAATATGTCTATGGTCGTTTTAATCTGTTTTATTAATTCCTATTTGAACTAATTACTGCAAATGTTGTGGACTAGTTTGAAATTATTCATTTAAAATTAAACATCGAGTTGATTAAACGTATTTGTCTCAAGTAGATTAATTCATGTAAATACTACACACATATTTAACCGTTTAACCACTAAGTACAACTATGGTCGTTTAATCTGTTTGATTAGCAGGTTCAAATACAGTTATTATGACTTAAATGAGTGATTAAACATCAAGATTGACTAATGTTTGGCGCGACACACAGCTTCAAGCACTGGGAGGCGTCTCGCGGTCGAAGCGAGTCGGCGGCCCTCGGCAGTATGCATACAATACATGTATGTAAACTCCACCAGCCACAATTGGGCAAACAATTACGGACAGTCCCATCACAATTCAACCTCTAGCTGACCAGTTTCAAATCCAAGTCATAGAATGATAATAAGTAGAATTTGTATACATTACAAAATATGACCACCTGGTAGGCTAAAATACCAGAATTCTGCATAAATACTGGCAGATTGTGTTTGTCGTCGTTTCTCGACACGAACCGATAACATGCGAGACGTTACCCAGGGATATCTCGCAAACCCCCTGGACCCACGAGCTCGACCGACGAGCCTCAACCCACGACCCAGCCATAAGCTACTTGACGTCTTTACAGTCATGTAGACAAGTAACACAGCGTATAGTTTTACAGAATACATGTAATTTATAATATTACATATGCATGTACGTGCATGATCATGATGATGGATAGTTATATATTAGATAATAAGACGATGTGTTTCCTTTTTATGTTATCAGTGGTAATCATGGTAAGCATGTTATACTATTATAGAATAAGTTAAAGTATTATATTTCAGTTCTAAAGCATATCAGGCTCGCCCTGCGACGCATGTATATACGGTTTCAATCATGTTTTAGATCAATAAAAATATCACTAAATTTGATTGAATAGTTAATTCAATAATTAGATATGTTCCATCAAATAAATATAAATATTTTTCATTAATTGGTAATCGTATCGTAATGGTCAGAGAGCTTTAACCATGATAACGTCACTTGACGTCGTGTCATGTCGCAACAGCTCTGACTGCTGCGATACTGCATACAATTTCCAGACAACGATGTTTTATTGTGTTCATCAACATGTTAAATGTATGAGCCATAAAAATATTTTATTACCGTTATGGAGAAACTAGTTTACCGCTATGGAGTGAACAATTTATGTTACGGAGTAATCTGCATAATGAAATGAGTGACCCTTTGTAAACAAAAGATAAATATATATCTAACAGGTAGTCTAACATGGCTGAATGATGTTGATTACTCAATTTAGAAAGAATCACTTTATGATAATAACCCTAAAATAATGAGATAATATACTCTCCGTGACAAATATTTTCGTTATGGAGAGTATTATAACGAGTAATGCCTCTTATCTCCATCACGACAATTATTTATGTTATGGAGTGACAATAAACAAATACATGTACTAAATATTGATGCTAACACAGTTTAAAAGACAAAAAGAAATTACTATTTCAAAAGTTTCACTTGCTGGTTAAAATATCAAATTCGTAAATGGTTTACAACTATTTTTAAATGAGTAAAAGATTAATTTGTGGCAACTATTTCACACCATGACGTTTTTGTTTTTGCTATGGAGAGACAGAAAATACTCGTAATGGAGAGACGTTTTTTCACTGAATCGTGCATAGCATCTATGCATTATGTTATAGCATGATTATTTTTTTATAAAGAGGTCGTAGTAGGCTTGAAGGTTATTGGGTACTTGAAAGTTTATTGGCAGTATAAATGGGGGAAAATTTGCGTCATAAAGTGACGTTGGCGTATAATACTCACCCACAGACGTGCCCAAATCTTACATTATTTCTAAAAATTTCTAAACAAAAACACATTTATCATACTTTTTTTAATGATTCAACAGATTGAACAGATGAAGGTCTTGCGCAACGGTTTATATGTGATATATTGATCATAAAAAATTATAGAAACGACCTGAAAACTATAAGCGTTATGTAATTTACAGGAGACTAAGCATAGGGTCACCAAACAGTGATGCCATTATATTGAAGAAGATAAAACAAACCGTGAGCAAATCAGTTCCGTTGTTATGAAATTATAGCATAAATAAACTCTGATGTGTAACTGTGCCGTGTTATTGAAGTCACAATAAAATAAAAAGGTATATCGATAACAACACGGTAAAACCGCTAACAGCATAAAAAGCGATAACGGCATGGTGATAAGCTGATCAAAGCCTGAAAATCTCTTGTTACGTTCACATTAAGTGATATATGCACGAATGTCAATTTGTTTTGTTATAAAGCAAGAACGAATGCATCAATTCCAAATCAATTTATATAAATAAACTTTGTTGCCCTTTTTTATTTGCAGAACTGTGACGAAAACATTTTCATTTCGGATAGGTGGCTACATGCAAAATCCCAAGCAATTCGGATTGGCAGTTCTTGAGATATGCGTTCACAAATCCCTGCGACTGGCGACGGCGGCGGCTATCAGATGAGCACATGTATACATGCATCCCAGGGCATGCATAATAAAACACAATACCTGATGCTTAGCCATCTTTGGGTTGTACAGATGGTCCGTGCCATAGCTGTTTTCATCATATAAAAACTTGATTGTTTTGGCTCCCGCGTCTTCAGCATTTTGCACTAACTCCTAAAATCAAAACAATAAAATAGTAAAATATTTAATATCATGAATGGGAATGCGTATCCACTTAAATGGTTTTTAATATTTTTAAATCGATGGATGAGAATTATATCATGTATAGGCCTACCTCATATATGTACTGTAGGCCTACTTATAATGAAAGACAATTCGTCAGGTATCAAACACAATCCTATATTATTAAATCCCCGAAAAACACAAAACATCAACACCGATGTGGCATCAATGTTGGTCCACTGTGTGCAACGCTCGCCAAAAACTGACCCAACAATAAATCCTTTCATCGCGGGGACCGTTTTTTAGACGTCAGAATAGCGTCTAAAAACGTGGTCCCCGCACTGAATGAATTCAAAAAATGATAATGACCGTAGACCTATAACATAGGTATTCAAATGAAGTAGAAAGAGCTAACCAAGAGATTGATGAACACCCTTTGGTCTCCATTGTATATGCAAAAATATTTTAGTGTTTTATAGGTTAATGTCCAGTGTTATCCAGTGGAGGATCCACGATTTGACTGACGCATCCTGCAGTCTTCAAAGGTAAAAAGAACTACTGAACAACGAATTGACTACTTTTGTAAGTTATATTTACTGATGTCTGCAGATGATGTCCCAACAAGCACAAAACATTTGTATCACATGTATACAATGTCGGCCCAACGTCATCGACGCTGGTCCAACATTGTATAAATATTATACTAATGTTTTGTGTTTGTTGGGACTGTCCTGCGACGAAAGATTATTGTTCAATGTTTGACCTCGAGATTAATCTGTTAATATAGATAAAACATAGGTAAATTATTTTTTCAAGAGGTGAACGACGAAAACCCCACTATTTTAATTATGGGGTTCAAAATATTGAAGTTGTAAATGAATACAATTATTATACAGGATTGTTTTTTAATTATAATGCTATAATTAATGTAGCAAAGGTATTTATTGAAGTCGAAAATGTACAGCCCACAGGATTTATAAAAATCTATTTGATTTGGAGTAATAGATAATTGATAAGATAAAACTCCCTGCAGAGTTACGCAAATATTTAACAAAATTCAAGTGCCGAAAGCACCGTTTACCAATTGAAATCGGATGCCATGAAAATGTACTATGGGACATGCGTATATTTCAGCATTGTCGGATGATATTGGCGATGAATACCATTTATTATGTTGTCCCAATTTAACCATGGAAGAAACCATCATCTATACACATGATACAAATGAAAAAAAAAATGAAAAATGAAATTAATGGGTTTTTTTTTTGCCACATTTTCGCACATGCAGGCTAAACTGGACCAGGTGTACCTCCTAATGATGGTGAGATGAACGAGATGACACTGTCCTCAGACACATAATTCGAAATTCGAACCCTGGCGGTCTGAGGCCGAGCATGCTACCTCTCGGTCATGGAGGCCCCGCACAATATTGAATTTTTACGAGTGAACGGGGAAGAAACATTTTAATTTTTTGAAACTTGAATGCCATAGCGGGGTTCGAACCCGCGATCACCGACTTTCCAAGCAGGTGGCTTTAACCACCGCACCAGGGCTCCGTCCAATGAAAACTGTAAATCTCACAAAGCTGTGTCTGTTTGTTAAATTTATATTATCAAAATTTTAATGTAGTAATTATGAACGACCCTAGGCCGGTAAACTATCAAGTTTATTTTGCCTGAGTTTGTGTCCTATTTAGGGAAAGAGGGGTGCTGTAGGAAACGGTTGACATTTCTGTACACCAGTCCTTAGTAACATGGCGAATATAACGTTTGAGGTCCCTAGGTTAAATGCTTTCGTTTTTAAAAAGTTTTCAGAAAAAAATAGTGATTAGAGCTTAGAGGGTTTTGGTTAGAGTAATATTGGCCCAGCGTCGCAGACAGTGGACCATCATTACATCAGCATTGGGCCAATGCATCGTGTTATCTGGTGTTGGAAATCTGGGATGGAAAGCGTCACCCACATAGTCACCAGCATGCAGCAGTTAGAACACTCGTCAGATTGACCGGCGTTGATCAAGCAATAGGCTGTGACGCTGGCCTAACATTAAACCGGAATTTTGTGAGAAAGGCCTACATCCTCTGTATGAGGTACATCGTGTAGTGGGATTAGCACCAAATTCAGTGATGTAAATCATTTTTTTCGCGCAGTTTTTTATTTGACTCATGGGCATTTCAAAATAAATATTCGCATGTCTTTAAAAAATGACAACAGTAATAAATCACGTGTTCACTTGAAAATATCAGACTATTTTATTTCATCGTTAGTCATCACATGCAGTGATATAAATTGCGAAATGCGGTAAAATAAAATAATTGTTAAAAATCAGCCTTTAAGGTACCGGTAACTGAGTTCCCAGCGAGCAAGAGACATTCACCCATTGATAGGTAAATGTTGTTCCAGCGTCGTAGAAGCTGGGCCAACATTGAACCATCAATGGGTCAGAGACTCGTGCTTGCTGAGTTATTATAGGGGCTGGTCTAGTTAAATGTGTCAGCAACATTTTCACTACATGTTTCATCTGGCGGCCTAATAGTGAAATGTTTCAGCAACATTTTCATTACATGTTTCATCTGGCGGCCTAATAGTGAAATGTGTCAGTAACATTTGCATTACATGTTTTCATTACATCTGGCGGCCTGATAGTGAAAAGTGTCAGTAACATTTGCATTACATGTTTCCTGACATCTGGTGGCCTAATAGTGAAATGTGTCAGTAACATTTGCATTACATGTTTTCATTACATCTGGCGGCCTGATAGTGAAAAGTGTCAGTAACATTTGCATTACATGTTTCATGACATCTGGTGGCCTAATAGTGAAATGTGTCAGTAACATTTTCATTACATGTTTCATCTGGCGGCCTAATAGTGGAATGTGTCAGCAGCATTTGCATTACATGTTTCATGACATCCGGTGGCTTAATAGTGAAAGGTGTCAGTAACATTTTCACTACATGTTTCATCTGGCGGCCTAATAGTGAAATGTTTCAGCAACATTTTCATTACATGTTTCATCTGGCGGCCTAATAGTGAAAGGTGTCAGTAACATTTTCACTACATGTTTCATCTGGCGGCCTAATAGTGAAATGTTTCAGCAACATTTTCATTACATGTTTCATCTGGCGGCCTAATAGTGAAATGTGTCAGTAACATTTTCATTACATGTTTCATCTGGCGGCCTAATAGTGAAATGTTTCAGCAACATTTTCATTACATGTTTCATCTGGCGGCCTAATAGTGAAATGTGTCAGTAACATTTGCATTACATGTTGTCATTACATCTGGCGGCCTAATAGTGAAAAGTGTCAGTAACATTTGCATTACATGTTTTCATTACATCTGGCGGCCTAATAGTGAAATGTGTCAGTAACATTTGCATTACATGTTTCATGACATCCGGTGGCCTAATAGTGAAATGTGTCAGTAACATTTGCATTACATGTTTTCATTACATCTGGCGGCCTGATAGTGAAAGGTGTCAGTAACATTTGCATTACATGTTTCATTACATCTGGCGGCCTGATAGTGAAAAGTGTCAGTAACATTTGCATTACCAGATTACGTGGTTCATCTGGTGGCCTAATAGTGAAATGTGTCAGTAACATTTTCATTACATGTTTCATCTGGCGGCCTAATAGTGAAATGTTTCAGCAACATTTGCATTACGTGGTTCATTTGCTGGCATCTCCCAGCAATAATAAACATTAACAAGAATAACAGCTCCATGAAACAGATGCCAACCAATGCCTGGTTTGATTCTGAATGCAATGAGCTTAGAAAAACTATAAACACTTATGCAAAGCGGTCGAATTTGACTCACACCGAGAACAACAATTACTACCATAACTTATGCAACAATTACAAACGCATGATTCAAAGAAAAAAGCGAAACTATAATACAAACTTGAAAGTAAATCTTGAAGAGATGTGTAGTAACAATCCAAAAGATTATTGGGGTTTCTGGAAACGCCTGCAACGGCAGAACCTTAGCGAAAGCACAAATGAACTATACAAATTTTACAATTGTTTTCTAAAACAAAGTGAGCCACCTAGCGGTCAAAACGCAAATACAAAATTCAAAACTATATAACAAAAAATACCTATTGATAGATATAATTACGACATATAGAATGACATTCTCAATGGTAAAATTCAATTGGACGAAGTAGAGAAACTCTAAGTAGAATGAGAAAAGGTAAAGCGTCGGGAATTGACGGAATTCCGATTTAGTTATATTTTTCGGACATTAAATATTTCACACTTTTACAGACAACATTATTCAATACCATTTTCGATTCGGCAGATTATCCAGATTACTGGGCACAAGGGTTGATATACCCAGTTCACAAAAAGGGTGATAAGTCAGATCCACAGAACCATCGGAAAGTTTCTCTGATTTCCTCTCTTGCAAAAGTTTTTGAATCTGTACACGAAAATATATTGTCATTAAAAAACTCAGTGTGCCGTGACGATGATCCTCTGCAAAGAGGCTTTAAAAAAGATTGTAGGACACCTGATAATTTATTTGTGTTGTACAATCTGGTTGAAACGCAAAAAACACGTAAAAAACCGCTCTTCGTTTGTTATATAGATTTGACCTAAGCTTTCAATTATTTAAACAGATCCACTTATCCTGAAACTGCAGCAGCGCAATGTCGACGGAAAATTTCTGAATACTATCAAATCTATGTTTCTTAAATCTAGTAGTCGAGTTAAATGGAATGGCAAGATTAGCAAGTCTATTAAAAACCGTTATGGTGTCATGCAGGGAGGTGTCTTAAGCCCCAAACTTTTCAATGAATTCCTGCAGGATCTCGGAAAATATTTAAATCCTAAATACGGTCTTAAGATAGGAGACATATACCTTGCGTACCTCCTATTTGCCGACGACATAGTCTTTTTTTCAGAATTTGCAGAGAGCCTACAGGCACAAATTGACTTATTTTACAAGTACTGTGAAATATGTTATCTGATAATTATCATTGCTAAAACAAAAATAGTGATTTACAAGCAAATATATGCTAAACATTTATTCTTTCACACTGGCTGAAAATACGCTTGAAATCGTGGACAAATATAAATATTTAGGTCTTTGGTGTAGTAATAATAAAAATATATTTGTAAAAAACCATTCGTATCTGGCTGAACAAGCTCGCAAAGCAATATTCACAATTAGAAATTATAATCACAACTTAGGACATCTTACGCCAAAATTGCCTCTAAAAGTATTCCAAGCCCAAATAGAGCCCATACTGATGTATGGTAGCGAGGTACTATTTATTGGTAAAGAAATATCGGACTTTGAGACAGTCCATTTATCATTCTTGAAAAATATGCTTGGAGTCAAACAGCAAACCACATCAGTTACTATTTATGGGGAGACAGGAAGGTATCCTCTCTTTTTAAAACAACAAATTCTAGCTTTGAAATACTGGATTCTCTTGATCTCCATGCATAGAAGCTGTTATTTGAGAATCGTGTACAACTCACTGGCGTCTCTTGACTTTATTGGTGAAACAAATTGGTGCTCTCACATCAGGTCATTATTATTTCGAACAAACCACCGCGACGTTTTGGAAATTCATAGGGTAGAAAATGGCAATCGTCTCATCAAACTCTTAGCAAACATTAGCCCACTATTGGGTAACCGTGTCGTGTTTGACGCCACGCTGAATGTGGGCCAGCGTCACAGCCTTGGCTTCAAGTAGTAGTTATTGTACGGCCCGGGCCAGAGCCCGATCCATTTCCATAGACCTAAAAGTGGGAACAAACAAAAGACGGCAACCAGACATACTGGCAACTTGGAGTGCGGATACCCAACAAGCTTTAGTGCTGACTAACGTTGGTCCATTGTCAACCACGTTGGCTCAGAATTGGCCCAATATTGTTTCAACGTCTAGTGTTTGCTAGGTATAATGATGGCAGATGTCACAACATGGTTATATTTCATGGGGCCACTGGCGACGACGTTGGTCCAACATTAAAACAATATAAAGCCAACGTTTGTTCAATCAGCCACTCTCTGTTCATTTGAACAGATAGTCTCTTACTTGTAGTTTCTTAGATTTTCAAAACATTCCAAAACACTCCACAAAGGACACAGAACAATAATGGTTTGTGTTTACTGGGTTGAACGCAGCCCAGCAAACATGAGGCGTTGAACCGTGCTGGTTTGATGTTGTGCCAGCGTCGCAGATTGTGGGCAGCATTGGACCAGCATTGGGTCAACGACGTGTTTGCTGAGAGTGTTGACAAGTGTTTCGCACCAAAACGGAATAATAAATTCCGCTTAATACATAGTCTCTACCAAGAACTTTATATAAAGTTCTTGTCTCTACTGTCCACATGAGCCATATAATAACATTAATTACAAAGGCCATTGACACTAGGTACATCTATTAGCTATCAACCTTTATGCTTATGCTGCTGGAGGGGAGACATCTCCAGTTTTATGTTCACAAACAACTAGACCATTCTATTTATATTTTGATACAATAAAGAGCATAATGGCTAAAAAAAGCAAGGATAACACAGAAAGTTAAGATGATGTTCAAATGGATTTATTTCCACTGTGGTCCACTCGTAGTCATTATACATGTTATAGACCTACTATCTTTTGTCTGATCATTAGATGGTGCCATCCAAAAGCCTGAAGCAGTGACATGCAATTTTCTGAAAAAAAATCAATGTTTCGCTGACCTTAAATGACGTCATGTTTCTTGTACCTGCAAACTTTTTCATATCGATCACTACGTCGAACTCATCTAAATATTTGACATGATGCTACAATGCCCAGTCTCTCTACGGGATACCATTTATCTATTAATAATGAAGCTCTCCTGCAAAATCAGTATTATATTCTTTCTCACGTGAGCTTGCATTATATATCCAGTAAACACCGCATGTTACACTCTGTGCTGGTACGTAATTGGTCCACCGTCTGCGACGCTGGCCTAGCCTTGTACCAGCACAGGATGAATGTCTCGAATTAACTGGTTACCAGGTAGACCCAAACAAAAACAGTGCTATTATGTGGGCAGCGTTGGCGCTGGCCGCTCGCCACGTCGCCAAATGCGAAGATATTTACCATGTGGCGAAAGATTTGTGATGTCTTTAACCACAGTGGCGAAGACAAAAACGAGATGATCTTGAGCCGTTTTCGCGGTAAAAATCGCTGGAAAAACGACTGCATTACCATCGTTTTTTTAAAATAAACATGGCTTTATTTGATTTTTTTAAAATTCTCAATCGATCTTGCTAGCATCTTTCAATTTTGCAGATATATAAATATAGCAATAATAGCCTATATTATAGACTATATTTAACACAAACTATGTTTGTTTACATTCTCAACAAAAAACAAAATGGCGGACGACCACGGCGTAGGCCTATTCCTGTGATCTGTCCACTTGATAATATGATGTTGTTTTATACACACTGATCATGTGATGTTTATAATGTCACTGTATCACAACCTTTACAGAGTTATTTTTTACCTGTCACTGACACTGTGTCAGTGGTCAACCTATTACTATTAGCCTCGGGCGGGGGCCCTAGGGTAGTGGTTAGCACCGCTGCCTTTCACGCCAGAGTTCGGGGTTCGGTTCCCGGTCTCGGCGGTTTCAAAGAAACAAAAATGTTTCTTCCCCATCCACGTGTGAAAGTCAGTATTGTGGGGAGCCTCCGTGACCGAGAGGTAGCGTGCTCGGCCTCAGACCGCCAGGGCTCGAATTTCGAATCTTGTGTCTGGAGGACAGTGTCATCTCAATCATCTCACCATCCTCAGGAGGTTCTCCTCGCCCAGTTTAGCCTATATGTGCACAAAAGTGGCCTAAAGCCCGATTCATTTCATTTCATTTACTATTAGCCTCAACAGACGAAAGAACTTGTGGTAGAACATTCATGAATAAGCAATCATTCAAATTCATTAAGAGCTAACACCTCGCTGGGACAAAACTCCTTTTTGTACAAAACTAACTGATCAGTCTGGTCGGCCGCTCAGTACATTCCCTTTGCCTGATACTCCATTAAGGAGGAATGCGAAGTCATCAATTAAAGTGATTATTTGTCGAGAACAGGAAACGTTAAACACAGGCTGAGATGGTCAGTGTAAAAAAACTGGCTCCACACTGCTGCTGCAGTCACGACATCCTTGCCTACCACTTGGAAGTTTTTCATTTAATTTGTGGTTATTTATTCGCTAAATGAAGACTGAATCATGAACTGCTTCAACTTAAGTAGTTATCTTTCTGTGGTAAGATGCAAAATCAATAGGCCTACTAGACCAATATCACCAATATTTTGGATACTGGGTACATGATTTCATTGTGGCTACAAGAAAGAAAATGTGGCTAAAATTTTTCAGAGGTTTTAGCCACAGTGGCTAAGACATTTTTCATTCTACCGCCAACTCTGTGTGGGGGCTTCTAGGCCCATTCCCAAACTCTTATATATCACCACCACTCACCCAATAAGCCTAATCAATTCATGCATTCACTGGCATCATGTTGAGTATGTGGATACTTCTAAGTTTTGTAGTTGTAGTGGAGGGAAGTGCGAATCATGAGAAGGAAGCTATCAGAGGATTTATTCTCCATCAGTCGAATCCACCATGTCGTGACGTGGACACAAATAAACTGATACCATGTACTCTAACCGGACAAGAAGATTACCAGAGAATTATGTCAGTAAACTCAGCAAATCCGTCTTTTCCAGGGCTAAAGATTGGGTGTAAAGACGGGTTAAACAATATGACATGTCTGCCTTTGTCATTGGAGCCTGTGAGGTATTTATGTGCTTGTTCTGCAGAAAAAGGTGATTTAAACACAGGAATCGAGTGGAATGATACCTGGGAAGAAATCACTGAGTCAGGCTTAGTCATCAAGCGTAGTCTTTGTGACACACAATCTGCCTGGTGTCTGGATGGAATGTTAAAAAAAAATCTGGTGTATCTGGTGAAGCACTATGCTCCATTGGACAGCCAGATCACAGCGTCGTCTAAATTTGGTGTGAGTCATCTAAAAGAGAAGGTTAGACTTGAATATAATGGTGAATTTTGTGCTTGGAAAAATGCTGTCAATGATGTCGCACCTTGGATGAAGTTTGACCTACTGCAGAGTCGTGTAGCAACAGGTGTGAAGATCGGAAAAAGATGTGATGGCGTTGCGCAGTATGGCGTGCAATATGTGACAACATTCCATTTATCCACTTCGGATGACGACGTCACCTGGTCTGTTATATTTGCTGACGTCGACGTGGACGATCTGTATGATGGTGACATCGCCACCTGGTGGTTTGACAATGAGATCTCAGCACGCTACTGGAGAATCGAACCCATTACCTGGATGAACCATTGCTTCATGCAGGCTGACATAATCGGATACATCTAAGGGGCGTACCCAGGATCATTATATCCCGCATATCTATCTGACCCGACATCAAACCAACCTCAGTTAAAAAAACACACGGTGTGTATTAATGCCATATTAGATACTGATTTCTATATAAAATTTGAATAGCACCTCACTACCCAGACTTTAATGCTTAGCTATGACTCTTTCACATATCTCCTCATCTCTTAGCCACATATATTTAGGTCCGGCCGGAGGCCAGGAGCCTATTTAGTTTATTGCAATAATGTTTGTGTCCTTATTTGCGGTGTCGTGCGGAGGAGACGATTGACATTTCTTAGAAACAGTCCTTATGAACATGTCAAATATATACCATTTTGATGCTTACAAAATATTAAGCCAAATTCTTGTTTATAGCACTCAAACAGCCTGAAGCCGGGCCTCGGAGTTTGGGAACTCCTGTTCTAGTTATAGTAGATCATGTTGATATAATTGAATATTATATTTAAGTATGTGTATGTGTATATACTAGCCTATATCTAACAAATGTACATGTAATTGACGCCAGCGCTCTCTTGGCATTATGGATACCTGTATATGTCTGTCTTGTCTCTCTGGAGGTCATCAGAAATAAATACTTGTTATTTGTTGACTTAGTGTGGAATCTGCCGCTGTCAGAATGAGCTAACCCAGCCAACATCATAAACATATGGATATAGTCTACAGGGGTTGGAGGGGGGGGGGGCTTGGCATGGTTTACTGACAGGGACATTTTGAAAACTAAAGTTTCAAATGGTGCATTCTAATACATGTTTTCGACCCAGAGATGTGCAGATAAAATCCCATGACTTTTCAAAGACAATTTTTTTGAGAATTTGTTTTTTTTAAAACCGAACTTCAAATATAAATATGTACATTTAAAACTGTACAGCCTCCACCATCACCATAAACGTAGCGGCCTGATCTATATCCACTTCATGAAGCAGAACGGTGCCCAGCGGGTGTTGTGGGAGTTTCTTACTTACTTATGTAAGATATTTTACAGCTAGGTGGTCTGTCGGTGTCATTGTGTGTCAAATTAAAGTGTACGTAATCAGCACGTTTGTCTCAAAAGAAATATGAAGAGATATTTGTGAAAAAGCAAAATTCCATTACTCTTCCTTTATTTTTTGCAAAATTTCTAGTTTCATGACTTTCCCAGGCCTGGATTTTTTTTCATTTTCCATGGTTTTCCATGATTTTCCATGACCATGTGAACCCTGGTGTTGTCTTGGGAGAGCACCAAACTGAAAACTGTTACGAGTCACTATTTGGCACAACCATCACACTTTACCTTCAGTATTTGTCCGTCTGATGGGTATTGGTCCAAAATTGCACGTAGTTGTGTTATGAGGGAGGGTCGTATGAACCCGTGCTCGTCCGAACCTGAATGTAAAAAAAGAATAACCTTTAAAGCGCTAAATTAAAAAAATAAATTTTCACCTACTTCAACATGTTGAAGTCGTGTCTGACAATCATTCATATGTGTTTAATAAAAGACATTTGCAAATCTTGACTTTTTAAAACCTTATTTCGTTCCCAATAACCATACAGAATAACAGTGATTTCAACGGCTAATAAAAAACGGATTAAAAAGACTAGTGTTTCATCAAGGATTCGGAAGAGGCTGAAACGATCCACATCTTCCAAGTGGGTGAAAATTACTCCTATTTGTTTAATTTCAGATCAAATATATTTGCAAATGTTGTTTGCAAATCAATGATTAAACATTCACATGTCATTCCAAGTCACAGTGATTTGACGTGCTAACAAACGCAAAACATTTTATTGTAGACCTATCAGGTATTTCTATTTATTTGGCGGTAACCATGGTAATATGGTCAGTAATCAGGGTAATTATTCATAATATGTCAACATTGACAGACATACATAATTGGGTGCCAGGAGGATTAGGTTATTTAAAAAAATACCCCACCCTTAAAACGCTGAGTTGAAAAAAAAATTATCTTTATCTGACAAAATAAAGTTGTGTGAGGTTCACCCTTGTTCTGCTGAATTGTTTGCTTTAAGTGAACGCAATTTCTAACTTCATATGACAAAAATTCTATGAAATTTAGTGATATTTCTATCGATCTGAAACTGTAAACACAGGCGTAGCAGGACCAGAGTTTAATCATGACTGTACATAGTAAAGTAGCGTTAGATGATAAACAGGCCACTCACTAGAATCGCTGTCACTGTTATCAGACATTTCGGCCATTTTTATTTGTTGACATTTCTTGACACCATCTGCAAAAAAACAAACATTTTTTACAAACTAGATCTGATTTATCAGTGCATGATCAATTATTATTATTAATCAAGCAAAATTATAATCTATAGATCGATCGACAGGAATGGTCGGGTATTCAATCAGTCTGTGAGTCAGTCAATAGATGAAATCAATAACCATATTCATCATGCTTAAAATAACGCTATATATTCACGTGTCATCATGTATTTTTTAGTTTTATCATAATGTTAAGAAATACATGGGTTGTCCACAAATATTGTGAGAAATTTGTATACAATACACAAGTGCCTATATGAAAAATCATTGATAACATTACATGCATCAATTCGTTTCCGTGAAATCTCCTTTGAAGATGCAGTGGTAGATCGAGATGGGGATCAGGGGGGTCCTGAACCCTCCCCCCTTTCCAAGAATAAATTCCTTCGACATCGATCAGCATTGCCAAAATATTTTGCACTTAAACTTTAGAAGGGTATTGCCTCAACATCAACCCTTCCTGCGCGGGGATCAACTGTAGACGTCAGAATCTGACGTCTGTACACGTCAGACTCTGACGTCTAAAGTCGATCCCCGCACTGTAAGTGTAAAAATATTTCTAATGGTCGTAGAACCATAACATACGTATTCAAATGAATCGGGAAGAGCTGACTAAGTCATGTATGTGATTATAAATTGAAAAAAAACCTTTGATAGCCATAGCTGTTACAAAGAATAAATCAGCGCTGTAAGGGTTAAGCACAAACCTAGTAAATTTAAAGTGATTTATGTTTAATCGGACCCTCTCCTCTTTATCAAAAATCTGGATCCGCCCCTGAGAGGGCAAATCATCTACCACTGTACATGATGACGTTCAAAGGTATGCCCAAAGAACTAACACAAAAAACTTCATGGTAAAAGATGCTGTTCTAGATTAAAGAAATAAAAATATTGATATAAAGCAAAGTATAAATCAATTTTTCAGCTAGACAAGCGGGTTAAACGAATTCATGAGTAAATTCATATTGTTATATATACGTTCCATATAATATACGTGTAGACAACTTTTAACTTTATTTTTTGGGTGTGAAATTAAACAAATAGTTAAGGATAATTTTCATCCACTTGAAGTTGTGAGTGGTGCTTTTGTAAATATTAAACTTGGCGAGACGGGGGTTAATCCCTTAACCCCCAAATTCTTCAATTTGAATTTTCACCCACTTGAAGTTGTGTCTCGCTGACGCGATCCACAACTTCAAGTGAGTGAAAATTATTCAGATTTGACAAAATAGAGGTCAGCTATTTTCAAATCTTGCTGAAACACTACCCTCGCACATAAAGTGTCACCCCCCCCCCACTCCTCTTCCCCCCCCCCCAGATGTCTAGTGGGGATCCTCGTCGTCTCAGATGAGAGCAGATTCGATCTGTTTTACAACAATAGATGAAACACGTGAGAGTTTTTGGCAGATAGCCTGATTCGAACGCAGAAAAAGCACCCAATCCGTCATGGTGTAGACTTATGCATGCCTAAACGCAAACGCAGAGATGATAACTACTGTTGATCTGACCAGAACGGAACACGACAATCCATGATTGGATTGGGTCAGTAATGGATTGGTCAGCACAGGCAAAGGTCAGCCGAGCCATCAAGGCTGATGGACGGGCGACCGTCGCCAGGAAATGTATGTTAACTCAATGTGCCGATTATGATCATGTATGATTAGATGTTAAATCAATGTTGTGATTATGATGATGTAAAGTGCATATAAGTGACGGACGTCGTCGAGGAGAGTGATGCGGGGAGTGATGCGGGCTTGGTACGAGGTTGAGGCGGGCCAGAGTGCTGTCACAGGCACGATGGTGCGCGCTCTGGTTTAGAACCAAGTGGTTTTATGTTCTCTGCCACGTTGGGTAGAGTCAACTGACTATGTAATTGTATCTGTATATTATATGTGGTCCACACAGTGAGGAGAAATAAACACGACGTTTCCTAAGGAAGGACCTTGTTGAATGAGCCTGGAGTCTAAGATTGAAAACATATAGAGACGAAATTCCTGATTTGTAATTATTGACAACCATGTCAAAAATAGGAAATGCGGGAATTTCGTCTTAGCCTGGGCCAGTCCCTTTAAAAAAAATTTTTCGATAGTCTATTTATAAAATTCGGGAAACAATACCAGGTCAATATATATGTTTGCTCACCGTCTGCAACGCTGGTCTAACATTGGCTGAACGCCTCGTGTATGTTTTAGGGAGAGAGGAGAGCCACGATACGCAATATACGGGCGTAGAGCTAGACTGCCATATGAGTCCCACCACTGTCTTACATTACGCTCCCAAAATTGTTCCAGTCCAATGATAGCTAAGCACAGCAAGCACGAAGCATTGAACCAATGTTGGATTTATGTTGGCCCAACGTCTGTAACACTGGCCCACCGTTTGCGATGCCTGTGCAAATGCGTGTGACCGGATGAGGTGACGAGTGATATGCGTGTGATATGTGACTGGCAAGTGTTTTCTTAAGCACCAAAAAACAAGAGGCATTCAATCCCATGATGGGGTTAAAGTTAGGCAAGCGTCGTAAACAGTGACCAACATTAAAATGTGTTTATTCAGCTGTAGGCCTGCGGATCGATGGCCTCCCAGTAAACAAGAGACATTAAACCAACGTCGGATGAATGCTGATGGTCAGCCAACTTGATAGCCAGGTTAGCATCACAGTAGGCCTATACCCTGCAAACACGATTCGTTAAAGGTTTTAAGTCGTCTCATTCCGGCATGCGCAAGCGTTTTGTCAACAATAGGTTGTTGTTATTGTTTTATTTTGTGTTGTTGACTATCTATTTTTAGATTGAGGGAAGCCACATAATGAATGAATGGAATCAGTCAGCTAGACAGCCCCAATGTTTGTTTGTTTAGTTAGCTAGCCTTCTAGCCGGGCTGCCCGGGCCTTCCGACAAGTGTCGATTGCTCTGAAACCTAGACACGATACCAAGAGCTACAAACATCAGATCCCTGAGTATCAGGCCAGACAACCACACTACAATTACCCCGATCTCGCCCCCAGCTCTCCTTCAGTTTTCCCTGACGACTACTCAAGGTAGCAAACCAATCTGGGCAGAATTGCAATGTCACGTGTTGGCATGAACACATCACATTGACATAACAAGAATGGTCTCAACAAAAGTAATGCAGTCAATGTGGAATGTTTTTATTCAATTATGGTAAACTGTTGCGGCATGTAGGCTATACCAGATAAAAAATAATTAAAGCATCTTAACATTGGACAGCAGATAATTGCAGGTGTAATACCGTAGGCCTAACGGTTTTGTAGGTGGGAGCTTAGGTTCAGCCCGGGGGTTTAGCCTATTAGTCTTACACACCATAACTAAATCGGAAATAGATGAGCCAGATAATATTATATATTAGGCTTACTACTATTACCAAATGCAATAATGGCATTTTTCGGTTATTTTCAAACTATCAAATCGATGTAAAATTAATAGATCCAACAGCTAGGTATTGTCTGTGCCCGGTAGGCATTGCCTGTGACATGCCAGCTAGGCCTCTTTCTACATTTCAATATGAATGAATGCCTAACCAAATACAGTCTACGAACTTGTACAAGACTCCATCTGTCAATTTGGGGTGTTTACATACATGCTACTGTAGTCTCCTGACGTAAGGAGGGTGCAGTTGGCATAGTAACCGATTCCTGCCAGCCTGAACAACCTACCATAAAGGGAGCACTGTATAAGCCTATGTGAGGGGTGTGTATGCGCTAGGCCTGCCATCACAGACTTATTCTGTATACCATGTATGTTCCACTGTGCCATCTCCTTGATCCGGCGATAGTCCTAGTTATTATTTTAACAGGACTGCACGTTTTCATCTATATAATTCCGATAATGGCTGATTTGAAACCATTTTCTAGCCAAACCTTTTACTGTTCACGTAAGAACACGTGTAATCGGCCATTTCCAGTCCAAATGCCCCAGACCCTGTTTTCACGACAACAAACCCCAAGTCTTGTTCCGATTTTATGTATAGGCCTATATAACACGAGGGATAAGGCATGTAAGCATACAGACCGGATGTGAAGGGGATTCTAACGATGATAATCAGTCAGCTCATAATGTGGGTTTATTATTTTTTCTAGATTCCTGTTTGAGAACTAACCAGCACAAGCTCTGACACCAGTGAATCTGGGGGGGGGGGGGGGACATAATTGTAATTTATTCTTGGTTGGCCTCATGTAATTTATTTCTAGTTTTATCTCCTCGCCGAGGAGGGCTGCTTACTGTATTCCACACGGTCCGCCGCCGCAGTTATTTGTTTTCAAGATAGCTACTAATCTATCAACTTCTGCTACCTCATACTTCACATAGCCGTCACATACCACTGGGAATTGTTTTGGTGACACTTTGATTCCCATATCATCAACCCTTTAATTACTATGGCCACTATCGAAGAAATGTTTGTTAGCGCATTTCAGGAAAAAGTTGCCATCAGATCTTTTAATTTGGCAAATATGTTCAGCTATGTCAGCCAATGACCTAATTAACTTTTGGGATCAAACAATTTTAAAATGGCCGTTCAGCGGCCATTTTGAATTTTGTAATATTTACTTAACTCAAGAAATGCAAAACGACTGGACCATGAATATAAAATAAAATGTAATCTCTCACCAAAGGATGACAAATTTCACACTAAATTAAAAATCCAAAATGGCCGCCAGTGGTCGAGGCTAAAATCATCAAAAAATCGGTGATTTTATTTCGGCTTCTTAATATAACCATATGATGTAAACATGTACATAGACTAGAACTGCAAATTTTTATATTTTTTGTGCTGCGCATTCATCAGTTAGACTAGATGAGACGAAATTCCCACATTTCCTATTTTTGACATGGTTGTCAATAATTAGAAATTAGGAATTTCGTCTCTATATCTAGCCTAACTGGTGAATGCGCAGCACAAAAATTATAAAAATTTGCAGTTCTAGTCTATGTACATGTTTACATCATATGATCATATTAAGAACCCGAAATAAAATCACCGATTTTTTGATGATTTTAGCGTGGGCCAGTCCCTCTAACAAAACAAGTAAAATCATATAAACAACTTTTTTTATTTTCTTTTATAGCCCTGTAGGCCTATATTTTATATACTATATACAGTTTGTCACTTCTTCGGGGCAATCATTTTCAGCGTTATTTGAAATGAAAAGAAAGTCTTCTAGCACGTCTAAATCCTCAGGTGTCCCTAGCTCAGAGGCGTGTTATTTGCAACATTTCCAGTACCCGGTACAATAAACTCAGCGATGAAAATAATTTAGATGTATTTGAAAAACAACCTAAACATATTTGACTCCCCATTAAATGTAGGCTTATGTATCAATAAAAATCTTATGTACTGTAGATCTGGTAATTTTCGCGTTTAGATGTTCGCGAATTCGTGATTTTGGAACTTTTCGTGAAGTCTAGAATTTGCAAATTATCAATTTAGATGATAGTAGCGCTAGTATAATAATAATTTTCGCAAGATTCTTAAATTGTCCTCCTCGCGAAAAATAAAACCTCGCTAATATTGCCGGATCTACAGTAAACAAAACAAAAAAATATTACAAACAGAATATTTTTTCAACAAAAGTTTTAACATTACTAAGCTAAATAAAGAAAATAGTGAATAGTGATACACATCCACCTGTTTTATAAATAACAAGAAATAACTGTTAACGTAACTAGTACATCGAAGAGGCCACTTTTAAAATATTAGTTTTTAATAAGTTTTTTTATGTCAGCATATAATTAATTTATACATGTGAATATCAAGTGATATTACATGTATCAAGCAAAAGCCTATATGGCAGAATTCTATACGGCTATACCTCAGACAAGCAGCTTTGAAGTAATCAGGGTGAGAATGTCATAATTTGACGAAAGAAAATTAATGATGACCCCCATGACCTGAAAATTTTTCTGATTTTTTCCAAAACATTATGCAATCTAGGAAATAATACTACCCTTCAGTATGCAGAGATTCCAGTGGGTCATGGGAAAAAATCCGGATTTACTTTTTTTTGAAGTCGAAAAAACTTGTTTTAGATTGAAAAAAAACATTTTTAGGTCATTAAGTATCATAAAAATCTCAAAACTGGCATCTCTGGTATGTCAAATATTGGGTATTTATATATCATAATTGGCATTGAAGTTATCACGGTAACAAGGTCCAAGTTTGATGAAATAAGATTAAAGATGGCCACCAGGTGAACAAGAGGCCTGAAGTCCTATACCATCCCCCGCCATAAATTAGGCTAACAGTTTTTGCGGTCACAAAGTTCACTTGTGGTGGCCATTTTAAATTTCAGTAAAATCTCCTGCACATTTCCAGATGGTGATTGTGAAATGTGAATTATTTATGACTTCAATTTTTTGTTTTTGCGACGACAAAAAATTATGAAGTTCATCCATGGCGGCCACTTTGAATTTCAGTAAAACCTTGAAAAATGATAAAATCAAGATGGCCGCTATATCAAGAGTTTGGATCGCACATGAAAAAGGACAATGACAATAGACTCGCAAACTCTGAAAACCTATATACCGGTACCAGGTTTCAAGGGGATTCAGAAAAAAAAAATTAGTCGAAAAAGAAATAATAATCGCCAGGTGGCGGCCATTTTGATTATTGGTGGAAAGCTGAAAATCTAATCATGTGATCTCCGTACTCATGGGTAACTTCACGTAAAAAAATGGAGAGATCCAATTATTATTTTTCAAGTTATGGCGTTAACAAGAATTTTTTTGAACCTTTGACCTTGGGTAAAAAAGTGCCAGGAGGGTTTGAATGTTTGAATGAATAATTCAATAATGAATTCAATCTGTTGCACCATGTTGGTGTAGTAGCTAAAAAGACGGAGACGGCGCGTGCAGGGACGACAATACCCCTCAGGGCCCAGCGGGCCGAGGGGTAAAAATCACTTGCACATCCACATGCTGCTTGGAATGTCATGTTAAAATTTCAAAACTAATTGACCAGTAGTTTTTGCGGCCACAAGAAAACGTAACGCCTGACGGAATCCTGGTGCGACTAAAATCCTCCTTCCCCTACGGGCGGGGGATACTACAGAAGCGCAGTTTTATTGAAATCCGGGTGACAAGGTCTGAATTTGATGAAAAAAAGTTAAAGAAGGCAGCCATGACCCAGATATTTTTCAGATATTTTTCCGAACTTTCTGAAAAAATTATGCAGCCTAAGAATTTATACTAGTATTTAGTAAGTTAAATACAGAGTGAATGCAAAAAAAAATTCTGGAGATATCAGGGTGAGTGTCAGGGTATGGATGTTGTGGCCACATTAGAAGGCGGCGAGTTAACATGAAACATGACACTAAAGTGGTTGTTTTTGATGCCAAGGTGTTAGTGATGCAACATCGGTATCTGGAGCAAAATTGAATCAACACAGGCTATCTGCCACCGAGAGAGGGCTAAAATATAGGGCTAAAAATTAAGGCACACACTAGATAAGTTGCTGAATAATTATTATCATCACTACACCGTCCGTTTCCTATGCCATTTTTTAGAATTAATGTTTGTTATAATTATTTGTAAATACAGTTCCGGGTGGCCACATAAATTTTCAGACAGACAATTAAAAACATAAGCAAGTGAGTGCTCTGTTGGCATTCCTCTAAAATTGTAATTCCTAGCCCCGACCCAGATATTTTTCAGATATGACCCGTATATTTTTATGAACTTAAAAAATAAAACCTCGCTAATATTACCAGAAATCCAGTAAACAAAACAAAAAAATATTACAAATGGAATATTTCTTTTTTAACAAAAGCAGTGATATTTCGGTACTCCGGGTCAATTGATATATTTTCAAACTGTTCGTAGATATATTTCCAACGTTACTCAAAATCATGAAATGGGTTCTCTGATCTCTTTCCTTGGTGAAATAACAATGTGTGGGATATTTGGTCTTCGGACAGCTCAGCAGGCTGGTACATTGGTAGTTCACCATTTTCCTTGGAATATCATATGGTGTATATCTCAGGTGTAATCACAATTCCTAGCAACCTTCTGAGGTAGCAGGACAGACTTCTCACTTATTTTGATAGAGCTTTGTTGCATTCTGTAAGCAGAAAAAGATCAAATTATTTTTAATGAACCGACCATAAATATTTTTTATTATTAGTTTGTCCATCCTAAAATTTTCAAACTGTTCGTAGATATATTTCCAACGTTACTCAACATTATTTTTATTTCTAAACCCTTTCTATCAGTTTGAAAAATATAGTCACAAAATTTTTAATAAATTGCTAGTTTGAGGCTATGGTGCGACCATATCGAGTATTTGCAAGCGTGTGTGTAAACCCTTTGCGCTATGAATTATTTTTAAATTCAAGATCTGGTAGCATTTACATCAATTTGTAAGGAAGAGCCCAGGTGATCATGGTGATCAAGTTATATATATGCAAATTAGCAATTTTTCAAACTTACCAGGATAATCCCCCAAAAAATTGACAACAACATTTTTTGAAGATTTTATAAATATTGACGTCTATCATGTCTACAGCGTCTATGATAGCAAGGTGTCATGTTATAAAAAAGAGCCAAATTAGCCACTCAAACCCAACCAGGGTAATCCATCAGAGAGTAAAGAAAAAAAAATATGAAGATCAGATGAATAATGGGGACTGTACAGTGTTTATGTCATTGAACTGTTTAAGAATAATAATGATTAGATACATGACAAATATGTCCATCTTTTACAATTTCAAAGTTTATAGCCAATATTAGAAGTGCCATGGTGGCCATATCGGATATGCGAATTAGCCTATTTTCAAATCAGTAGTAACTAGATCTTACATTTGCATGGCAAATATGAAAGTCTCCACCTTCCACAATTAAAAGTGTAATGCCAATGCAGTAACGATGGGGCTATATAACATAAGTGCCATGGCGGCCATCTTGGATATGCAAATTAGCTGATTTTCGAACTCAACCAGGGAAATCCATCAGAGGGTGTTTTGCGAAGATCTGATAAACATTGGCGACTTGAGAGCATTTACATCGATCTTGAATATACAAATTAGCCCATGGCGGCCATGTTGGATATGCAAATCAGCTGATTTTCGAGCTCAGTCAGGATAATCTATCAAAGAGTGTTCAGGAAAAAAATCGCAAAGATTGTATGAATATTAGCGACTGGAGAGCGTTGACGTCGATCATGGATATCAGATATGCAAATTAGCCCATGGCGGCCATCTTGGATATGCAAATTAGCTGATTTTCGAAATTCAACAGGATAATCCATCAGAGAGTGTTCAGAAAAAAAGTTGCGAAGATTGGATAAATATTGGCGACTGGAGAGCGTCTACGTCGTCAAATTGTTGAAGAATAATAATAATAATAATAATAATAACAACAATAGACAGCACTAAAACAAAAAGTCTCCACCACATAGTGGGTGGAGACTTTATAAATCATATAATGCTCAAGAAAACTTTGCTGAAAATCAGATCTTCGGCATACTGACTGCTCATTGAATTCTATATATAGAGAGAAACTAGATGTACATATTTATCATGTAAATATAACCAGCTTCAGAGAGGGATCTGTGAGCTGATTATAATAAAGATATAACAACAACTTTCTTCTGTCAGCTTGGCTTATTGTTCCATGTTTATTTTATACAGTTGACTCCTTTATTCATCTGCTCCTATATACAATATCCTTTATCAACTCTCTCTGTTACTCACTAACTTTATCCCTGCAAGTAGCCATCTTATATACCCCAGTAGTGTTGTTTAAGCAACAACACTGGTTGTCAGTGATGACCAGTGCCAGGGGTAACCAGCATGTGGTAACCCATATCTGCGACAGGCTGGTACACATGATGGCTAATCCCCTGATGATCACACCCGTTGTTATAGTGATCTCAGGCCTGTGCCCACTTGCAGAGATGGTCTACTAATCCCTATAATCTCTCAGATGCTCTGCTGTCCATTATCTTCACATACACTTCTAAACATAATATATAATTAAAGTCTATACACATTAATACAATAGATCTACATTAAACACTTATCCAAATACAATACATATATGACGGCTGGATCATATAAACACCCAAGAAGGCTCCCCCTCACACTTTTCAAATAAAAATTGTAAATTATTTAAAATTTTACCAGATAATCAATTTGAACATGTAATTATCAAGTAATATATTTTGAGGCAGATGCTAGCAGCTTTAGGGCATGACATGCTAAATTTTGAGTCAAAAAGAATAAAGATGGCCGCCATGACCCAGATATTTCCCCAAACTTTGTGAAAAATTGACTTACTCTAGGAATTATTACTACTATGCAGTATGTTGAATATTGAGTATATCGGATAAGCAGCTTTGAAAGTCTCAGGGTGACAAGGTCCTAATTTGACGACAAAGGAGCAAAGATGGCCAACATGACCCGGAGATTTTTTTTAAACCTTCCTGAAAAATTGATGCAGCTTAAGACATAATATTAGTCATCATTATCTGGAACACCGTATGAATCCGAGAAGCGGTTTTGTAGATTTATCTTGGTAAGAAATTACGGGTGCGGCCACACGTGGCGGCAGTGCCAGCGGCGACGGACAAAACCGTACAAAAACAAAAAGCCCCCCCCCCTGGCAGGGCTTACAGTGATATATATAACATGTATAAGGAAATGTAATTTTAAACCATCTTGAAATGAAAATTAGCCGATTTTCAAATGTATTGAACCAGTGTTTCGAAAAAAGATATGAAGACTGGAGGAATGTTGATGACTGTAGAAGGTGACAAATAAGAGAATGTTTATAAAAAATTGTGAAGAAAGGATGAATAATCATATTGTTATTTAATCCTTTACACTGGAATTTATATTTGCGTGGCAAATATGAGAGTCGCCACCTTCCACTGCAGCCATCTTTGCTATCTTGCTAATTAGCCAATTTATTATTTCCAGAGATTACTAATAATAGTAATAATAACAATACACAAATTTAAAAAGAATACACTGAAAATGAAGGACTCACTAACAATACATTAGCGAAATTAAAACATATCAATTGAAAAAGGTGCATGTTTATAATGAATCTGCACGGCAACAAGAGCAGTGATATTTCAGTACTCCGGGTCAAGTCCCAGTCCTTTTTAGTTTCCTTTCTAATTCTTCCATCTTCTTGTTCTTTCTCTTCCAATTCCTCCTATGTATCCTCTTCCATTTTTCCTCTTCTTCATTCCTTCTCTTTCATCTTACTTCTACTCCTCCTCCTCCATTCTGCTTTTCCTCCCCATTCCTTCCTGCTTCTCTTCATCATGGATCCTTCTATATTTTACTTTCTTCTCTCTTCTTCTCGTTTTCCATCTTCTCATTCTCTCCTTTTTCTTTCCATTTATCTCTCTATCCCATTCCTTCATTCTCCTTTTCCTCTACCTTCCCTTTCTCCTCCCTCATTCATCCTGCTTCTTTTTACTTTCTTTCATTAGCATCACAGTATACTTATCTTCTTTTTTCTCATCCTTCATCTAGTCTTCCTCTTTTCTTTCTCCTTTATTCTTTTCTTTCAATTTGTTCTGTTCTTCAGTCTCCACTTCTTCTTCCTCTTCATTCATTCCCCTTCTTTTTTTTTCTTTTTTTTTCAATGCCTCGCCTTCTCCTCCTTATCCTTTTCTTCATATTTCTATTTTTCTTTCCCTCTTCATTCTTTCATGAGCCTCTTCTTCATCCTCCTTCAATTCTCCTTTCCTCCTCTTCCTATAATTATCCTATCCTTATTTTTTTATATTTATTTTGTACTTATTCTTCTTCTACTTTGTTTTCTCCTTCTCTCTCTCTGTCCTTCATTCCCCAGTAAATATAACCAGCTTCAGAGAGGGATCTGTGAGCTGATTATATTAAAGATATAACAACAACTTTCTTCTGTCAGCTTGGCTTATTGTTCCATGTTTATTTTATACAGTTGACTCCTTTATTCATCTGCTCCTATATACAATATCCTTTATCAACTCTCTCTGTTACTCACTAACTTTATCCCTGCAAGTAGCCATCTTATATACCCCAGTAGTGTTGTTTAAGCAACAACACTGGTTGTCAGTGATGACCAGTGCCAGGGGTAACCAGCATGTGGTAACCCATATCTGCGACAGGCTGGTACACATGATGGCTAATCCCCTGATGATCACACCCGTTGTTATAGTGATCTCAGGCCTGTGCCCACTTGCAGAGATGGTCTACTAATCCCTATAATCTCTCAGATGCTCTGCTGTCCATTATCTTCACATACACTTCTAAACATAATATATAATTAAAGTCTATACACATTAATACAATAGATCTACATTAAACACTTATCCAAATACAATACATATATGACGTCTGGATCATATAAACACTCAAGAAGGCTCCCCCTCACACTTTTCAAATAAAAATTGTAAATTATTTATAATTTTACCAGATAATCAATTTGAACATGTAATTATCAAGTAATATATTTTGAGGCAGATGCTAGCAGCTTTAGGGCATGACATGCTAAATTTTGAGTCAAAAAGAATAAAGATGGCCGCCATGACCCAGATATTTCCCCAAACTTTGTGAAAAATTGACTTACTCTAGGAATTATTACTACTATGCAGTATGTTGAATATTGAGTATATCGGATAAGCAGCTTTGAAGGTCTCAGGGTGACAAGGTCCTAATTTGACGACAAAGGAGCAAAGATGGCCAACATGACCCGGAGATTTTTTTTAAACCTTCCTGAAAAATTGATGCAGCTTAAGACATAATATTAGTCATCATTATCTGGAACACCGTATGAATCCGAGAAGCGGTTTTGTAGATTTATCTTGGTAAGAAATTACGGGTGCGGCCACACGTGGCGGCAGTGCCAGCGGCGACGGACAAAACCGTACAAAAACAAAAAGCCCCCCCCCCCTGGCAGGGCTTACAGTGATATATATAACATGTATAAGGAAATGTAATTTTAAACCATCTTGAAATGAAAATTAGCCGATTTTCAAATGTATTGAACCAGTGTTTCGAAAAAAGATATGAAGATTGGAGGAATGTTGATGACTGTAGAAGGTGACAAATAAGAGAATGTTTATAAAAAATTGTGAAGAAAGGATGAATAATCATATTGTTATTTAATCCTTTACACTGGAATTTATATTTGCGTGGCAAATATGAGAGTCGCCACCTTCCACTGCAGCCATCTTTGCTATCTTGCTAATTAGCCAATTTATTATTTCCAGAGATTACTAATAATAGTAATAATAACAATACACAAATTTAAAAAGAATACACTGAAAATGAAGGACTCACTAACAATACATTAGCGAAATTAAAACATATCAATTGAAAAAGGTGCATGTTTATAATGAATCTGCACGGCAACAAGAGCAGTGATATTTCAGTACTCCGGGTCAAGTCCCAGTCCTTTTTAGTTTCCTTTCTAATTCTTCCATCTTCTTGTTCTTTCTCTTCCAATTCCTCCTATGTATCCTCTTCCATTTTTCCTCTTCTTCATTCCTTCTCTTTCATCTTACTTCTACTCCTCCTCCTCCATTCTGCTTTTCCTCCCCATTCCTTCCTGCTTCTCTTCATCATGGATCCTTCTATATTTTACTTTCTTCTCTCTTCTTCTCGTTTTCCATCTTCTCATTCTCTCCTTTTTCTTTCCATTTATCTCTCTATCCCATTCCTTCATTCTCCTTTTCCTCTACCTTCCTTTTCTCCTCCCTCATTCATCCTGCTTCTTTTTACTTTCTTTCATTAGCATCACAGTATACTTATCTTCTTTTTTCTCATCCTTCATCTAGTCTTCCTCTTTTCTTTCTCCTTTATTCTTTTCTTTCAATTTGTTCTGTTCTTCAGTCTCCACTTCTTCTTCCTCTTCATTCATTCCCCTTCTTTTTTTTTCTTTTTTTTCAATGCCTCGCCTTCTCCTCCTTATCCTTTTCTTCATATTTCTATTTTTCTTTCCCTCTTCATTCTTTCATGAGCCTCTTCTTCATCCTCCTTCAATTCTCCTTTCCTCCTCTTCCTATAATTATCCTATCCTTATTTTTTTATATTTATTTTGTACTTATTCTTCTTCTACTTTGTTTTCTCCTTCTCTCTCTCTGTCCTTCATTCCCTCTCTCTCATCTCCATCCTGCTGCTGATTTTCTTCATATCACCCTAGGCCTTTTGACCTATTTTTTTATTTACTTCTATCCACCAAAATAGCCTAATTTTTTCAATGTTGTTGATACATGTATCTGGATGACTGTGCCAGATAGCTAGACCATTTTACTGTATCTACATGCATACATACATGTATTTATATGCATACATTACTGTATTTAATACTAATTTTAGTTTTAAAACAGAATGTGTGGTTTCAGGAATGCATTATGAGAATGCTCTGAGAAATTTAAACTAAATCAAATGCAAAATGACCAACTTGCGGTCATTTTTAACCGTAGTCATGGTAGTATGCATAAGATATGGAAAACCTTGCTAGATACATGTAGGTAGACCATTACTGTAAAACAAAATGTGCGGCTTCAGAAGTGATATATGCCATGAGAAAAAATGTCAACTCGAACTAAATTAAAATCGGGGACTTGCGGCCATTATTGACTGTGATATATATTATTATGTTTCCATTTCAGCTAAAATAGGCCTGCTATTTTAAACAATACAATTTAAAATTCATTTGATTTTGAGTAAGTGAGAAGAATGTTCAATCTGTTAATTGCAGAAAACTTAACGCATGGATGGATCACGTAGGCCTACTACATGTCCTTGGTGATGGTATAATAGTGCTCACCCCTGAGGATCAGTAAAAGTGGTTATATTCTTTAAAAACATTTATAGCGTGGTTTGTGCAGCACTGGTTATTAATTTTTAGAAAAAAAAACACTTATGTCAGAAATAGGAGAAACAAATGTTCACATGTGTACAGGAGGCACTAAAGGGAAAATTATTAAAATTTAAAAACTATGATGACATAAATACATAGGAGATGACTGTCAGGGTATTTTACATTTGATATCTTTTGGCATCTCCAGGACTGATATTTATAATTAACAGAAGTATGAAAGTAAAGCTGGCTAAATTATAAGACATAATTGTACTTCAGTGGTGGCATGACAATCCTAGAAGATGTAGCAATGCAGCGATCAGTTGAAAGTATTATTTAATTACCATAATTAGCAAAAATAATTACATTATTTTAGCAATGTAGCCATGTGCACAATCAAAATCATTACATTGACAGGGTTCCCACTCAAAACTGAAAACAAAATTCCATGATTTTTCCATGATTTTTCAATGATACCAGGTTATTTTTCCAGGAAATAAAATAGTGCTCAATTCCGTTTTGGCTGCATGTGTAATTTACCTAAATTGTTATCATTTGCCTAAATTGTTTTTGTACGTCAAAAGATTTGGGCACATATATATGCAACCACCAGTAGTCAGGCTATTAGAAAGGAACACTTGTGCAAAGAATAAATTCTGCAAAATTTATTCTGATATTGAAAAAAATGGGGATAACTGAAGCAAAATTCCATGAAAATGTCCTTTTTTTAAAATTCCATGATTTTTTCATGCATGGAATTTTTTTCCAGGTTTTCCAGGTGAGTGGGAACCCTGCATTGATATTGTGGAAAACAAATTAGCAATATAGCATTCATCAGTTCATTTTAAAGATTTTTGGTAAAATTTATTTAGTTAAAAATATAATAATCAGACTTCAGCTATGTTTTGTCTGAGAAGTTGTCAGCTGCCAGTACAAATAACAAGAAATAACTGCACTACATTTAGGCCTACTCACCGGATAGCCTACATCCAATTTATAAGTTTAATTTCTCTCCCTGTTTCAAAAGCCTAATAGGTGGTTTCAGGAACTATGAAATACATTTTCAGGCTATATTTCCCACATTGTTCAGATGTCTTTAGTACACTGGAAAAATGAAAATGTTATAATTTGTAACAACAATACAAAAAATAAAATATAGAGCTTGATAAAAAAATAAATGACAAAGAAAGAAGCTGATTATTATTTCATAACTGGAATATACAATTCCACAAACAATAAACAAACAATGTCAGTTATTTAACACTTGCCCTGCTAAATTATTTAATTACATTGCATCTTAAAATAATTAGAAATATTTTCATAGATTTATATTCATGAAAATACATGAAATATGAGTATAATGCGAATAAGCGAGCATTAATATGATCAATATTCAACTACCTATTTATCAGTACATGTATGTACATGTACACTGTACAGTATATTATTTTCAGTACATTTGAGTTAGTCAACCCTTAAAGCGCTTAAATACTGTTGTTTAAGCCATGGGGACCAAAGGGGTTTTTCAATTTAAAATCATCACAAATCTTTTAGTTAGCTCTTCCAGCTTCATTTGATATATGTTATAAGTCTACAGCCATTATAAATATTTTTACCTTTACAGTGCAGATCAAATAATTTTTTTACTCAAGATCACAGTGCTGGGATCAAATCTAGACTTCAGAATCTGACGTCTAAAGCTGATTCCAGCGCTTCAAGGGTTAAACCGACTGAAAACTTTATGGCTGTGGACTCACAAGGATTCATTTTAAATATCAATCAGAATTACATTATATTATTTATATGTCATTCAAATTTCTTATATTGGCCTGTATGTAGTTCACTTTCAGATACTGCAGTGATTGTGGATGTAGCTTACAGAACTTACAATGAACCTTTGCTCATGAATACACATGTAGGCAGATAGACTGGACAGACTGGAATTTAATCTAATTGTGTTAAATTTTCCGGGTTGTCAGGCTTATAATACCGTAAACCGGGGCTATTTTGCCACGCTATTTACATATTTGAAATCGCTCTACTGAAGCTACTTTTTGAAGTAGGAATATAAAGTGTCAAAAATAAGGGTGATTGTGTAAGGTATTTACATACTTAGCATAGTTTGTATTTAGGACTTTTAAATAAAAATGTATGATGTATGATGGCGAAATAGCCCCGGCAACCGGGGCTATTTTGCCACTGTAGCTAATTTTGAGAATTAAAACCATTTGTCACAATCCAAATAAAAATATTTTGCCATGTAAATATTTTTTAATTCAAAATAATATAATTAGCAGCTAATCGAATGAAAATCAAATCAACTGAACAGTCAGTAGGCATTTTTATCAATCCATTTCATATATAACATAAATATGGTAAATGTACCATACAGACATAAACATGAAATATTAGGTGAAAAGTCATTATTTTTTATGAATTTCCTTTAATTTTTAAAATGAGTGCCTCAAAACTAGTATATAAATATTTATATAGTTTTTAGGGGTCAGTGAGTCTAGTGGCCAAGTCTGTTTTCATATCATATAAACGAGGCTCTGGCGGCCATTTTTAAGGGGTGGCAAAATAGCCCCAGTATGGGGTGGGAAAATAGTCCCGGTTACTTTGAACATGTTGAAGTGCTCGAAAAGGCTCAATATTTGAATTTCATCAATTAATTTTTTTTTATGTGATAAGGACCCTTCAATTATCACAAAATAAAAATATATACGTTAATATAATGGATAAATAACATTCCAGAGTTCAAATTTGTCCAATTTCTAAAGAACACGTAAAAAATACCACTTCGGTAAAATATTTTTTACGGGTGTCAAAATATTTTTAAAATTTTGTGAATAGACATAAAAATGTTCCCTACAATATAGTCTAACCTAGGATAATAGTTATTTTATTACCTCATTTATTGAAAACCCGAGGGTTTTATCAATTTTCTTAGGGGGTGGCAAAATAACCCCGGTTTACAATACTAAAAAAAAAACAATGGGATTTTAGGCCACATTTGTGCACATATACAATTTAAGCATGATAATTTAAAACACTATTTTTTCATTGCAGATCAAATGATTTTTTTACTCAAGATTACAGTGCTGGGATCAAATTTAGACTTCAGAATCTGATGTCTCAAATTGTTTCCCGCGCTTTAAGGGTTAAACCGTGTGTAAACTTTATGGCTGTGGACTCACTAGGATTCACTTTAAATATCAATCAGAATTACATTATAAATATTATTTATTGTCATTCAAATTTCTTATATTGGCCTGTATGTATATTTCACTTTCAGATACTGCAGTGATTGTGGATGTAGCTTACAATGAACCTTTGCTCATGAATACACTATATGTAGGCAGACAGACTGAATTTTATTCTAATTGTGTTAAATTGTCAGGGTTGTCAGGCTTAGGCCACTGGTTTTTGTTTCTCTGTTTTAGATCAGAAAAAATCCAAAATCTAAAGAGGGAGGGCGGTAAAAAAAACATTTAAAATTTTTTTTTATCTTTTCAGAAAAGTTAATGAGGCCCACCAAATAAAAAAAACATTGGACAAATTCTTGAAAAGGTAATGAGAGCAACAAAATAAAAAAAAATTTACCTATTTTAAATAAAGTTATTGAGGGCGACGAAAAAAACAAGCAAAAAAAAACATAGCTGAAAAGAAGTTTTTTATTTCCTTAAATGAACTTTTTTTTTTTCGGAATGTTTTTGTTATCTACCAAAATTAAATGGTTTTTTTTCAAAAATCGGCAACAATTCAATGCGCGCCTGGGCAGAAAAAAACACTATGTTTTTTTTGGTAATGCGCGGCCTGGATCTAATGCGCGCGCTCATCTAAAACAAGAGAAAAGAAACATAGTGGCCTTATACTCAAAAAGAATAAATGAATTATAGCCAGAGCAAAATCAAGAACTTTTCCCGGTTCATTTATGTTTTTACAGGACTTTTCCAAAGCCTCGAAAACAGTCCTTGCGAAATTTCATCAAAATCGGTTGAGAATTGACTTAGAAATCGGCGAAAAACATGCGATACAAGTTAATCTGACGGCAGGTATAACTAATTCTGGAATTTTATTACATG
Organism: Flabesymbios commensalis; assembly: GCA_964017125.1. Taxonomy (NCBI): domain Eukaryota; kingdom Metazoa; phylum Annelida; class Polychaeta; order Terebellida; family Flabelligeridae; genus Flabesymbios; species Flabesymbios commensalis. Next base: position 13,131,500 of record OZ024918.1, on the reverse strand, counting down.
ACAAATGGTCTAACTTTTGAAATATTGAATATAATTTCGCAAAAATTTTACCGATGTTACTGTTAGGACATAGGGCCTACTCACATAGCCATAGGGAATGCCAGTCGTTTCGGCCCCTTTCATGTTCGGCCCCTTTCCCGTTCGGCCTCTTACCCGTTCGGCCCCACGTATGTCATTATATAGTCACCGGCTTGTTCTTCACTTCATCCGTGTTACTCAGACATGCATAGACATATATATACAGTTGACATAAATAAACATAAATAGACATGTATAATTAATTACTACAGAGCAGTTTGACACAAGTTGAGTTGTGAAGGGAGTCGCACCTCGGTGAGCAGTAGGCCAACCGTGTACAGATGACGCAAGTTGACTTGTTAACAGAGCAATACCTCGGAGAAGGTGACTGCTACTACGAGCAGATGACAACCGGTGAGTTGTGAAGGCTGGAGTGAAAGCTTGGAATGAAACTGTGAGTGATAGATTGGTAAGCTGTGAGCTCGCTTACCAATAAAAATTGGGTACCTCAACTCAATATATTTTTTATAATATAAATGTAAGAAAGAGCGGGAATATATTTAAAATTAGTTGTTTCAAAATATATGAAATGATAATAATCGCGGCAATGTCTACACACGCGATAATCTGATCGTGCTTAAAGGTGAAATGACCTGCTTCATTCGCTTACAAATTGTTAATTATTGTATAATTTTTAAGGATTCATAGATAAGTAAATATGTTTAAGGCCTATATAAAGGCTCATAATATTATATCAGTTCTAGTTTCCAACGCGATAGACCTGTTCATTATAGGGGGCCGAACGGGTACAATGTACGTAGGGGCCTATACTTGGGGGCCGAACAGGCAATGCTTGGGAGCCAAACGTGAGGATAGAAATGTTAAATTCGTGGTACAAAGAATCAATAATATAACAGTAAATTGAACTAACATTGGAAGGGTTGTTCTAAAACTTCACGACGTTTCGACTCACTTGCTACGGCATTTTTTCTGTAATTTCTGGTCTTTTTGATTTGTTCTAGATTGTTCTAGGGCTGGGGCTGAACATAATTAAGGATAAACAATTTTAATGATTAGGTTATATGTTATCTGGTATTATTCCGGCCTGTTTTTACAATGTATGCCTAGGAGCAGATGAGCAGGCTGTTAAGACCAGTAATTTTCAGCCACTTGAAGTTGTGTCTCGCGGTTCAGTGTAGTAGTAGTAGGCCTATAGTATAGCTGTATGTACCACGGTAGGGGGGCGAACGGGTAACGCTCTGACGACGCTGACTCAGTAACTGACAGGCCAGGGGAAGCATTGTAATTAGGGGGCCAAACGGGTAAAGGGCCGAACGGGTAAGGGGCCTAACGGGAGGGGGCCGAACAGGTAAGAGGCCGAGACGACCTGATACCGCCATAGGCCTCACTTGGAATGTCCTATGCAAGAAAATCGGTTCAGAAATGACAGAGAAATCGATAACCTTAATATAATTAATTGTGTCATACTCATACTGGGGGCCTAGATCTAGTCATAGACTAAAAGTGAAAAAAAAAAAAATTATGTGACGGTAGGCTACTATGTCTAGGCCTATGATCTGATCTGATCTTAGGCTAATGTTACTCAATAGGCCCATTTCTCACATTAGGCCTATAGGCTATAGCATATAGGAGTATAGGGTCTAGCGCCCATGTTCCCTGCATGAATGACACTGACAGAAACTTTTATTATCGCCCGGCCACAGTCTGAGTTTAGCCTTTTTTCAGGCCTAGACCCTATTTCGTTGAAAATAAATGACATGTTTATTGTTACTGTTAGACCTAGAAGTAGAATCTAGGTTCTTCCGAAACAAAATAGTCAAAAGTTGTATTCATTGTCGTTAACTTACCTTCTATCGTAGCATACTGTCAAGAAAGATGTGACAGACTATCGTCGTCGACGTCGTGTCGCCAAACCAAATCACAACTTGAACATCATTCAAATGCACTGCGACGCTCTGTCACAGTGTCAGTTGACCAAGGTCCAAGTGTCTTTTTCGTGTCATTCCACCTGTCTATAGCGGTACCGATCTAAACCTGACGACATACTCGCCTATTTACATATACTTTTCTTCTTCTTTTACGCTCATTTGCAGAAAAACATGGCTTAATTCGAAATCTGTTCAACTTGCCTCAGATGTCGACCATTTTTTCCCCTGGATTCAAAGCTTGGTGTCGTCATAGTCACGTGACTTCAGATTTCCCTCCCAGTGTTTACTTGGTAAATTACGGAGCCCGTAAAATAGCAATATTGTGACCGGCGCAGTCGTGACGACGTACTTCCTTTAAGCTGAAAATTCGAAGCTACGCCATTTTCATTCAAGATGGCTTCCTGAGAGGACTTTTGGCTGCTAAATCTAAGAGGTTATCCCAGGATCCATTGCTCATATCTGCGCTGCAGTTAAATAAAAGCCAATCAAATTAAGCCTTTTTGGCGAATGCTAGGTGAATACATTCGGTGAATCCTCGGTGAACACAATCATGGGCTACTGCAAAATGACCAAGTCTTTCGGCGAATGCTAGGCAAACATTGAAAAATTACTATGTCTTTGGCAAATTCGCTGAAACTTTCAGGTACTGTTCACATTCTCCATTTATCCATGCATTCGCGGATCATTCGTCATGCATTCGCCGAAATCACATTTTTTGTTAAGGGCAGCCCTATGTTGCATCGTTGCTCCACCTTCTGTGACGCTGGCCCAAAATTGACACAGCAATAGATTAATGTCTAGTGTTATCCGAGATTCGACTGGGAAGGGCACCATATTTCAACTACATCATGTACATAGCTGGCCCAGCCAACATCATGAACATAATGATGGATGTAGTCTAGAGGGGTGCTTAGGCATGCTTTACTTCCCGGGAAATGTTGAAATGTAAGCTTTAAAACTGTGCATTGTAAAACATTTAAAAAAATATTTGTTGTTGTTGTTGTTATTGAGGGAGAGGCACCTGTATGAGTCACCATTTGAGATATCACACTTACCTTCAGTATTTGTCCGTCTGACGGGTATTGGTCCAATATTGCACGTAGTTGTGTGATGAGGGAGGGACGTATGAATCCGTGCTCGTCCGAGCCTAAATGTAAAAAAAGATTAACCTTTAAATGCAATTTTTGATTTTAAAAAACTCATTTCGTTCCCAATAACCATGCATGATAACATTGATTTAAAAGGCTAATAAAACGGATTAAAAAGACTACAATGTTTCATTAAGGATTCGGAAAAGGCTACCGCGCCCAACAACTTCCAGGTGGGTAAAAATTACTCCTATATTTGTTTAATTTGAGACCAAATATTTGCAAATCTTGTTTGCAAATCAATGTTTAAACACTCATTCCACCTAGGTGCTTCATTCCAAATGACAGTGATTATACGTGGTAACAAAATAGATAAAAAATCACTATATTCGCGCTTAGCACATAATGGTTCAGGTGGGTATATTACTGGGGATCTGCCGTCCAAAGGCAAAATGAATTATCTGTATATACCACTGGATACTTTGCAGTATACCTCCGCAAAACATTCTATTGTAGACCTATCAGGTATTTTTATTTATTTGGTTGTAAAATCATGGTAATAACAAAATATATTTATTTATGAAAAGTAAATAATATCGAATTAACTTTAGGGCATCTAACAAAAAATATTTTATCCAAATTCAGTGATATAGCTATCATTGGTCTATTGATCTGAAACATGATTGCAGTCGTATATTACGGGCATACATGTAGCAGGACATGGGTTAAAATCTGACTGTACATAGTAAAGTAGATCATCTAGCAAACATTATCCACCCATCCGCATGTGCAGCATCGTCACGGTCCACAGGAGTGGGGCCGCCGAAGCGAAACTATTATGGTTTGGTGAAGCAAAAGGACCCAGCTGCTACAAACACATTTTTTTTTTTAATACAAGTAGTCTAGTAGATTGTGTATCGGTACAGACCGCTTAAATCGCTTGACAAGCATGAAAAATACCACAAGTTCTATACCTGAGTAATTACACTTTTAGTGTTACATACGTTCTGTCCCCTCCAGTACGCAGTGTACTGGCAGCCTATTATAGACAATATAGAGCACATTTGTTTGATGATATATACGCCATAAATGTATATATATTGTACTAGTAGGTCTTGTAAGTCAGAACAGTGAAGAAATTACATTAACATGCTAATATTGATTTAAAAATGAACAAAGGAAACACCCACAAAATATTTTTTGGTTACAACTTATCCATTAATGAAATACATATATGTATTTTTAATAAATATCAATTTGTTGGTGTCTAGTGGCTGCCATTAACGAAGGCTTTATTATAATAATACATAATTACCAATATAGATCAGTAAATTACAAAAATTAGGTCTTATCACACAAAGAATACTAAATATTGATATTATGTACTGGAGGGGACAATTCTAATTTAACACTATTTTCATCTAAAAATGTATAAATATGTGGTTGTTGTAACATGAATTTTTCAATTAATATCCACGTGGGGGCTCAAAGAGGCAGGTTGTATTGCAATAATAATATATCTTAGAAAAACACACTGCGTGGATCTTGAATAGTGATGTACTGGAGGGGACATTATTTTAACGGAATTTTCACATACATACAGGTAATTCTAATTAATTTCCTAATGTTAATCAGCAATCAGTTTAAAGTATTTGTATGCCATATATAACCACCAGACCTATTTAAAAGAGTAATTAAATGTCTATATATATGTAGATAGTTCAAGCTGGGCAGTGATGTACTGGCGGGAAAAAATGAAAAAAACTTTTAACAAAAAATACTTTAAACTCAATAAATACACATAAAATCGGATTTTGTGACTCGATTTTTGTCAAACATGTGTCGTTTAAATCGTAAGACCAATAACCATACCACAAATAAAACTTTATTTGTGTGTTAGATGCATATCTGGAATAGAAAAACCCTCCTATGAAAACAATTCCGGGATGAGACTGCAAAATGTGTGGAAAATAACATAAATACCACTGATTTATGAAGAAATAATTGACAAAACTCTATAAAATATGGTCTGTTGTTTCCCCATACAACCCTTGTTAAAATAAAAAATGTTTTATAAATATCTAGCAGTATTTGCTAAAAAATTGTGTAAAGTTTCAATTTTTCCTAAATGCACCCTTTATGTGAAATTGCCCACAGGGAAATAATGTCAGATAAACTAAAGTTTGTAGTGCATGTATTTTCTATTATTTTATATTATGAGGGAATATGCCTGCTAATCTTGGTCTACTTCGCTTATGTAGATACTGTATGCAAATAAAAATCGCAGTCATTTGCGGTGAGGAAAATAATTGGCTTCAGGGGAATCCACATCTCAATTGTAGAGATTTAAGATCAAATTAATGGGCAATTTCACCAGATTATCTTCCTTGCTAACACTAAAGCAGCCCTGGAGGGGGGCTGCCTGGAACTTGCTGTAAAACGCGTAGGCCTAAACTTAATTAGCCCTATATCGTCACGTTACCAGAACTTTTTCATAAATTATCATTATAGATGTATCCAAGGAATGATCAGTTAAATAAACTTTGTCCAAATATAGTGCACTTAGCTAATTCAGTGGAATAACCCAGTTCGGATCCATTGGGGTGCGCCCTCCCACCCTTCAATATCTCAAAATAAAAAACGACATATTTGTACAGAAATAAGCTTTAATAAGCACCATTTGAAGCCTTAGTTGTCAAAATTCCCCATGAGAGCATGAACCGGATCCATGTAGTTGAATTACCAGCTGTGGTGTGTAAATTTTAGTTGAAAATTAGGTGTCCCCGTCAGGCAAATTTTGGATCCGCCACTGAATCCGCAAGGCTATGAAATTATTTCATATTTTATCTAAATTAAGAACCCCAAGACAACTCTTAAATTCCAAAGGCATTGTTAATTTTGTTAAAATGAAAGAGGAACCAGGGGCGTAGCCAGGGTTATGAACATGTGTACGCACAACGCTAGGGGTACGGATTTACGGAGCTTTTCTGAAACGGAGAGGGAGTGGATTCTCCATAATTCATGACTGCCATTGGCATGATTGGGGGAACCCCCATACCCGATGTGCGCAGCTCAGCGGACACGGCGGGGTCCGGGGGCCCTCCCCCGAGGAAAAAATTAAAAAAAGATCGCAAATGGTGGCATCTGGTGGTATTTGCTGTAAATATATTGATTTATAAATTTTGCGTTTTTTATAATATTTTTGTAAAATTTCAAAATTGAATACAGCAACACAATTAAAAATTGAATTATTTCAAGCTATAATATTAAAAAAAGTGGGACGTTTCTTTGGACGCTCATATCTAAGACTTGCCTCGATTAATCAGGTGAATAAAAGGTTATTTTGTTATACATCGTGCGCTCAGTTCATTTGTAAAAAAAACAGTAAAATTTTATTAGTATTTTTTTCCACCTTGAGGTGGATATCGATCTCAGTGACTGCCTGGTTGAAAAAAGTTATTCTCCTGGGTAAAACGAATGTAGTAATCCACGGCCCACATGTTTAACGGCACTATAGTCTGAAGTCATATAGGTGCACTAGAATCATGTTAATTTTTAGTTAAAAAGTGATAAATGTCATCATTTATGAGGGAAAGCAGATAAAAAAGCTAAAAAATGACCTCTTTTTCGCGCGCCTCTATGCCATGAATTTATGACTGTCAATAAAATTAGAGAAACACATGTTTATTGCATTTGTATCCTACTTTTCCGGCGTTTTATGCAACACCACATAAAGGGTAGAAGTCTTTATTTGGACGACTGCATACCCTCCCTTACAATGTGTACGCACGTGCGTACTGGCGTACGGCTGGCTACGCGCCTGGGAACAGTAAACGATATTTACGTTATTGGCGTGAAAGATACAGCATAGTAATTTATTGACCTCTGGAAATCTCTCCCCCCCCCCTCCAATATGATTTATCATAATGACGTTATGCACGTTTCGTCTCATGTCTACCTGTCATGACTGAAAATTTAAAAATGACTGGCTCATCGCAAAAAAGATTTTTTGTAATTATACGGACTTTTAAATTCTATAGGTAAAGGCATTTTACATAGGTGATATAAAAATAAATTTTGTAGGTTCAGTGGGAAATTCCTTGCAGTGCCTGAATCGACAAAAATACAAAAGGCGCTGTCTTCGATCATTTACATGCATCTAAGTTTAATTGGATTAAAAAAAACAGGCAAACTGTTTATTCTCAACTAAAATATAATTAAAATTATTAAATGTGAAACCCCAGAACTGAAAGTTAAACAATACAAGGCCCACTTGTAAATGATATTCAGTAGACTAGTTTTGAAACGAGCACACTTGTAAATGATAACCTAGCTATTACTTCAACAATGCCACTATCGTATGAAAAAGCCATGTGGTAATACAGAACTATTTATTTTAAGTAATTGTTTATTATTATATTTCACACAAAAAAATAATGGTGTGTAGTAGGACACCCTTACTCACTGCCACGAATGCCCCTAATATGAGCACATTGGTGCTCCCAACATGAGCATATGCTCATAATCGGAACATCCGCTATGCTCATAATAGGACACTTGAGCATGGCTATTATAATTTACCAATACAAATAACACGAGATAGATACTCTTTTTATCGCCCACATATCAGAAAAATAAGGTTATGATTGATGACATGAAACAAACTTGACATCTTTATATGTTCTTCTATAGAATCACCATACATTTAAAGCTTATACGAAATTGAACTCATTTAAAAAACCTCAGTTGAAGTCACTTGATTTGTTCTGATACATTTGATGCTGAATAAAACTAATCTCAATTAGAAGCATTGACATTGTCCTCGCAAAATAAGGCAAAATACACCACCTGGTGACTATATTTCATGGAAATTCCAGCTATGCTCATATTAGGAGCATGCTCATATTAGGACAACTTACCCTATGTGCATTCAAACATCATAAAATTTGCATTATTTCCCCGGAGCTATTATACTTCAAGTTGACCAAAAATCTTGTAACCTATTTAATGGATTGAATTCATAATTCAAGTCATGTCACGTACTTGGATTGCAGTCTAATTTAATGTCTGTGTTGCATGCAGATCCTCTCAGTTTTAGTTTATGGTGTATGATAGCTGTCGAGGTCGCCGGTCACAGCCCGAAAACGAAGTGTCAGACAGGTGCTCCGTCTAGGTGTATGACTACTGAGATAACAATGATATGCTTTAGACATGAGATATGATTTTCATCTGTCAGTGTAGAATCAACCATGTACACGAATACTTCACTAAGAGAATACACTAACAAAACATATCAGGGCCAGACTGGACGAGAAACTGTATTACACTCAATTCCAGACCATCCATCACTGACACTCTACACCAGCCTCACCACGAAATAATGGGTATGCAGCCGCTGGAAAATTACATTTAAAATACTTAGGGACTTCAAAATTTGATACATTCGGGTTGTCGCCACATGATTAGGAAATAGTGGCCTATTTGTAACATTATTCATGAACACTCGTTTTGAATAGAGTGATAGGCGAAAATAATTCACAACCGACCTGTTTTTTAAATTTCAACTATTTTTTACCAACCTTGGTCCAGCAGTGTTCACCAGCCAGCATCAACCAGCATTCTGACTGACACGTGGTTGTCTGTCTGGAAAGTCGTGATCGAAACACTGATAATTCTCTGCGGTTTCGTTCTGAACACGTGATACTGTGGAGAGGGGGAGGGGCAGACACAGCAAAATCAAGGCGCAGAAACAATGTTGGTTTATTATTGTCCCAGCGTTGTAGACGCTGGGCCAACATTAAAACACCATTGGTTCAGTGTCTTGTGCGCACCTGGTGACGCAAGACCCCTGGAAATAAATGATACGTACGTACGCTGTGGCCACCTTGTCTGGCACCTGTCCCAGTAAATACCAGATAATGGGCCTGTGTTGGAATAATGTTGGCCCACCGTCTGTGAAGCTGTTGCAATATCAAAACAACTGGCGGTTTCTGGGGTGCAAACATTGTGGTAAGTTATAGGAAATCAATAATACTTATGTACATAGTAAAACAGTATAGTAGACATACCCCGCCTGGGGGCCACCTGGACACTAACGGGGCACCTGTCTGGCACTCCCCACCCAGGGGGGGTGGGGGGGTGGATGTTGTTTCTAGACTCCAGAAATTCAAACAAAATGGCCGCCTTTTATACTGTTCATATTTATACTGTTCGAATTTTCAATTGTTCATATTTTCCTGACGTGACCTTAAAAACCTACTAACGGTGGGGGCCATACACTTTTTCGGCGTCACAAATTAATTGTACACCACTAGACAGTCAGATGAGGGTGTGCAGACATCACACTGGTGCCTCGCCCGTTTTTTCAATAGGGAGCTTGTCAACCGGGGGCGGGAACGGTTGACAATGTTGACTACCTGGACACCAACTAAAATCTGAAGATGAACCCTTAGCCCTTACAGCGCGGGGATCCACTTTATAAGCACTGATAAAGTCGATCCCCGCGCTGTAAGAGTAAAAATATTTCTAATGGCCAAAGAACAATAACATAGGTAGGCCTATTCAAATGAATCAGAAAAAGCTAACGAAGACATTTATGTTGATTTCAAATTGAAAAAACCCCATTTGGTTCGATGTTTTTTAAAAATCAATTCAGCGCTTTAACATGTTTAAGGGTTGAGTCGCTAAGTTATAGAATATATATTTCACCCACCTGAAGCTGTGGGTAGCGATAGCGAGAGACAACTTCAAGTGGGTGAAAATTACTTAAATGTGTATACTTTGAATCAGAACGTATAGGGCTAATTTAGCATATTTAACGATAATTTCTCCTATATTTCTTGTTTCATGGTTATAAATTATATATAAGTAAAGATGAAAACGGCTATAGACGTGATTAGTACTTAAAGGGTTTAATCTTATTGTCAAGATTGTATAGTGGAAAGGCGGCAGACCAAATTCTGCACGAATCCAAATATTACAAAATGCACATATCCCAGCAAACACAAATTTAAACAGGGAATGGCATGTTGACATGATGTCATAGGGGACGATATAAATATTTAGTTATCAGTGCGTATTATCAGGCAATGCATGTAAACCTTCAATCATCCAGATAAGACAAGGGTGCTGCACAAAAAAATAGAATACAAAACGTGCGTACACGTGTGTCATGATGGAAATTCAAGCATTTCGCGACTCAAATGAGTGTTACAGTAAGGGGGGGGGGGCATTATTCGATTACCGGGGGGGGGGGGGGTAGAGTACTTTTAAAATAAATATTTTCAGACTACATTTTCGGTAAGTTAATAAGTGTCGGGAGGACATGTTGTAAATATACATTAAATGGCCCTTCAAAAATGTTGTCTCGTTTAGCTTGACATCATTGAATGTCCCTTACATTTTGTTAAGCCTAATAACCTCCAGGTCATACTAAGCCCTAGTTTGGGATCCAAATTTGAAGACACAAGAAAACATTTCTGAGAAAGTAAAATAAATATTTCGCTGGCATATGAATCGTCACTACACCAGGAAACTTACCCAGCAAACACAAAACATTTGTATAACATTTTGTACAATGTTGGACCAACGTTGGGCGCAGACGTTGGGCCGTCGTTGTGCACATGTTATTCATATGTGTTGTGTTTGCTGGTTATGAATACTTCCCAGATAACACGAAATGTTTTGTCAGCCAGTGTCGGCCCAACATTGATCCACCGTCTACGACACTGGCCCAATATGAACTACCACAGACCAAGCATCCCCTGCTTGCTGGTATTGGTAAAAAAAAAATTATGTTTCGTTGAAGAACGGAAATATCATATTTTTTTCATTCTTCCCCTATATACGTTAACTTATCATTTTGCTGGTTTATCCTGGTCAACATATATTTTTCATCAATTCCGTCAACAAACTTTTTTCTGTCCACATTTTCAACAAACTTTTTTATGTTTTTGTGGCGACAAACTTTTGTTTCATATTTCTTCAATTTCTTGATTTCTGCAAGATTGACCCGTTGTTGGCCTGATGCTGGCCCGCCGTCTACGATGTCGGCTCAATAATAGACCAACTCCGGGTCAAAGTATCATATTTGGTGGGTGGTAACGGCCTGTCTAGACATGGCCAGACATAGAATCATACTGTCAATGATACCTTATATCAACAAACACTATTATAATTATGTCACATTGAGATACACACCACTAGTTTTGTATAAATTATGTATAGATACATTGTACAGTTCTGATTGTGTAAATAAATAAAATCAAAAGATACAAAATAAAATATAGGCCTATATTTGCCTCATACAAATACTTGATGGCACTGCTTATTGGCTCATATTTGCACAACAAAGTGTCAGCCGAAGACTGGGGGAATCCCCTCGTGTAGGCCTATGCTCTGTCGCCACACCACCCTCCCTTATCGATTGTTTTCTGACTGAGGTCCCGTTATCCTTGTGCATAGCTACACTCCTTCAGCAGTGTCATCTGTCCATGTGTAGACACTGCTAACCTTCGTCTCTCGCTTGGATAATAATGCAGTGGTAAAAAACCAGGTCAGCGGGAATTCCCCTTCTATCAAAACCATTGCGGCAGTTTCAGCGTTTTTCAGATTCCGCCAAAGCTGGTCGCTGAGTGGACCTGGCAACCTGCCAACACCTCGAGTTGGCAAGTTGCCATTATTTACCAGAGGCCCCAAAGAATTCAGTCCCTCAGCGGAGTGAGAGGGCTGTCGTTCAGTCTAGTGCATAGCATGTCTGTTGTCTGGTGTCATGAACGCATTTTACTAGCACTTACGAAACTTTAGGATACTTGCAAAGACGACTGTTCGAGTGTCTGAGCACTCGTTGGCTTACATGTTGGAGAGATTTTTTCATTCTACGTTTTTTCGTTCCTATATACAAACGGGGACATTTGTAAGACAAGTGCGTTCGTCAAGCAGGGTCTAGAGAGGGACATGGCGCAATGGTCATAGCGTGGCGCTCTGCCGATGTCGCTGCCTGCTGTGCAGTTTCGAATCCCGCTTGGTGCAGGATTTTCAGAGAAATATCATGTTTCTCCCCTCTCATTCTTGGGACAATGTTAAGATGTTGTGTCCTTGGGCAAGGCACTTCACTCTCAAATGCTTCACTTGACTCAGGTGAAAATGAGTACCTGGTAGGACAGAGATGGCAATGTGTACGATGAGTTCAACGGCTGCAGGACTGTATGCTCTCCGTAGAGTTGAAATGGCACACGAATGAACAGGTCCAGTGACCAGGGGGTAAGATGTAAAATCGGATGATAGGTCTTCAGACTTGATATCAGACTATAAACCTGCACCTTTACCTTTAAAACGGGGCCCATAGACAGATGGAGTGATCCAAACTACAAAGTCCTATTTGCTGGCACCACATAGCGATTCATGTCAGTTTCAAAGCAGAGGTATTCGTCATCCCCCAGCACTGAAAACTGCGTATGCTGACATGTCAATTTTGAAAAATAAATGTGTATATAAAGTTATATAGCCTACTGATCTTAACTAGAAATATACAGAAAGCATCAACAAAATTAGGAGCTCTGAAAAACTAGATTTATTTGTCATATTGCCATGTAAACAAAACTGTGTGCATCATACAACACTTTATACCACAAATACCCACTCTATCATACCGTGTGATCAAAGGTAATTCAAATGGCACCGACGTTAATTGATGTGCAAAAGTGAGGGATTGGGGGATTTCCCTGCAGCACCGATTGTGTGTCCAACGCTGTGCCGACAACAACAACATGTTGCCAATGCTGTACTAACATTTAACCACCATTTGTGTGAAAATTGTTTGTTAGGGTTTTGTCTGTTTTCTCATAAATGTTGATAAAAATGTTTTTAAAAATCTGAAAATTATGATCATGATCATGAAAATTGAAATCATCATCTGTGGGATATACTATTTCATCACAAAACTAAATACCAAAATTGATGTCATCTGACGGAGTCACTTTGAAATAAGATATCATTCCTATGCCAATACAATACAATACAATACAATACAATACAATACAATACAATACAATACAATACAATACAATACAATACAATACAATACAATACAATACAATACGATACGAACGATACGATACGATACGATACGATACGATACGATACGATACGATACGTTGCGATGCGATGCGAGGCGATACGATACGATACGATACGATACGATACGATACGATACGATACGATACGTTGCGATGCGATGCAAGGCGATGCGATGCGATGCGATGCGATGCGATGCGATGCGATGCGATGCGACTTACAGTACAGTACAGTACAGTACAGTACAGTACAGTACAGTACAGTACAGTACAGTACAGTACAGTACAGTACAGTACAGTACAGTACAATATCAACATTATTATACACAATATTATATACATTCGAGTAAAACATAACGACATAATCTACATAACACAATACATTAAAAGCCAACATTACAATTTCAATAAATTTGCATAGGTTAAATAATATTCGTCCTTCAGCGTTCATGTGATTACCATTGTTAAGGCATTCGGTCGGTTGGTGGATTTTGTCCTAATGTATTTTGTTTGGCTTGCTTAAAAGAAATTACAGATTAATATGTAATGATATTTATCTCGAATTTCTCTGGTTTCACAAAATGTACAGTAGCGCATATCTCTAGGTATATTTTGTCTGGTCCCGGTCTCTATTGGGAGTTGATTATTTATACATCTGGATTTCAAAAAAATACGCTGGAAGATTTAATTAATACTTTTCCTATGGAAAGAGTATATTTTAATAATCGATAATTCAAACATTTATTGCTTTAAAAAACATCACTTCTCCATAATTGACAATATTTATCGTTTAATCTAGTATTAATCAAATTTTTAGATAGATTTAGACTGACATTTAATGTTTGATTAGACCAGATACCCGAATAACCACATTCCTTCATTGTGTTTTCTAAAAGCATTATCCAACTATTATGATAAAAACATTACACATGCATATTATATAATAATTGAGGCCTCCCGTGCAAGAACATGTTGAGTGCACTTAACATGTCTTGCCTTTTAACGCGGAATCTGATTCAGAATATTCCAAAGCACATGTGATAAAAAAATCTTAGCGATCTGAGCATTATAAAGGGTTTCTTTACGAAGCAAGAACATTTTACATACACTTGGTATCGATGTTCTTATAACCAATAACATGTTACTTACACTGGACACAATGTCAAGTGCACTTGACATGTATATGCGATTTGAATTTTATCACCCGACTAAGATATATAGGTTTGTACATATGTCAAGTGTACATAGCATTCTGCTAATCAGCAGAGGCTTATCCAGAAATAAAATAAATGTTGTGCTTAGATATATGAGAAGTCATTTAACTTGCTTACAAGGGCAGTCATTCCTGCTTGGGGGCGCAAGGGCATGCCACCATTAATTTTTTGAAATATAAGTTTTACGTCAAATGGTGCGCTTTCAAAGCACCTGAAAATGAAGATATGATGGTCTGGTCGAAATTATTGGATGAAAAATCTTCACTCCGATCTTCACTCTGAAGGGGGGGGGGGGGTGCTCTAGTAGCATACCCTAGTAGCATACCCAGCTAGGTTATGCCTCTGAATGGAATGCCCAATTAACCCAACAGATACTGCTGCCCCCCTCCTCCAGGGAACATGACAAGGGACACTGTTTGTTTCAGTTATGGAGAACTGGTAAATATTCCAGTGAATTAATTACTGTTTGAAAAAAAATATCTGAGACAATGTATATGAGTTTGTCCTCAACTTTTAAAGAAAACATTTCTTTACTCTAGCTATTTTTAATTCAGTATCGTGCCTCCTTGCCTAAGAGGTAGAGTGATCGAAATCAGAATGTTAAATCTCACTCTTAATTACGAATGATGGGTATGGATGACAATGTCATCTGATTCACTCTCCTCAGAAGAATAATTTGGCTCAGGGCAACCTGTTTTATCTGAATTTGATTATTAAATATGTGTATTATAGTATATAAGCATAGTAGCAAATATTTACTGTTATACCTGATCTGATAATGGCTGCACTTACAATAAACTTTTTTGGATAGAAAAAATAATCACACCTATAATTCAAATTACATGTAACAGCGGCATTGATAATGATTACTGTAAAATGTATGTTTCACATACAGTGACACCAACATCAAAAGATAAAATAACCTCATAGTATTATCAACAGTGATAAAAACAAGTTAATTTTAAAAGCGTAGAAATATGATAAAATATACTTTTATCATCACTGTAGACTGGAAAAAACGATTTCCTAAAAAAATAGTTGCATTCCTCGTGCTTATTTAGTTGGGTGTCAGCGAGTGAGTGACTATCACTTTGCCCCCTCTCGGTTCATTGTGGACATATAGTGATACAAGGACATCCGAGGTCGGAAGTACACCCTATTGTTTGAGAGTGACACATTGGTATCGTGATGTGGCCTAACATACACTTGTTGAAATATCTGGTGGGACATTCTATGATACAGAAGCAAAATGTATTTCAATAATATGTTTTTATTGAGCTGACAATATACAATTAAATATACAATTTGTAGTATTATGATAATGATCTTTCATGTAAAAATGTGCGTAGACCCCTACATATTTATTAGTAGCTACTAGAGTCGTTTCTGACAGAAAGTGGGCTTAAGTTTTTTTTAAGTGGAAGGCTGCTTAGACTTGTTTTCCAATGGCAAGATATCTCCTTTTTTCTAGCTACATGGTAATCACAAGCAGAGATTGTAGCAACTTAAACCATTTTTGGTGAGCCCCCTATTTGTAGCACCATACATAAAATTATTATATTTTTATACATATTGTTTAGACTGTTGCCAATCAAAACAAGAAATTAAAACGTCGCCAAACGTGTTATCATACATTTTAGCAATCACGAAACATGTAATATGATAAAACATAGCAAAATGTTTATCATTCTGAAAAGCGAGTACCCCAATTTATGTGACTAATATATTGGTATAATTATGTATATCTAGTATATATGCAATCTAAGTTTGATCCACCTTCTCCATGAGTAACTACCATTCTGGCTCCTGCCATTAACGTTAACATTGTTGATGTTTTTCTGCACTGCATTTCTCACGATGTTAAGGTTGGTGGTTCTATCCCTGGACTGGGCAGTTTCAATACTCAAAATACTTAGAACTGAAGTTTTCACATAAAACAGATAATTACATCAATATATACCTGTCTTGCCTAAAACTGTAGGCCTAATATTGAGCTAATATTGAAATACATGAATATATGTAGGTATAAACTTCTTATACTTCAAGTTTCGGCGGTTTGAAAGAAACAAAAATGTTTCTTCCCCATCCACGTGTGAAAGTCAGTATTTTGGGGAGCCTCCGTGACCGAGAGGTAGCGTGCTCGGTCTCAGACCGCCAGGGCTCGAATTTCGAATCCTGTGTCTGGAGGGCAGTGTCATCTCAATCATCTCACCATCCTCAGGAGGGTCTCCTGGCCCAGTTTATCCTATATGTGCACAAAGGTGGCATAAAGCCCGATTTATTTCATTTTCTTATACTTCAAATGTGGCAATTGGGAAATAATATTTCATATCAGCTCGTCATTTAATTCTAATTTGAACCTTTAGTTATCCTGCTTCCTTGTATGTATTCTACTTGCAATAATATTTTTAATTCTACTTTGAGGATGGCAATAATGCAAGTTATGGTAGGATGGTACTCAAGTTATAAATTTTACCCATGTAACTCTTTCATATCAAGGGCTTAGTTAGTCTTACGTGGTCAAAATATGTATTGTGCAATATTGGAATAGCTTTATTTTATGACAGGTAAGGGAGCAATCATATTACTATTTGAACATCACTGTGCAGTGGAGAACCCCAAGGTCATACTCGAAAATTTGACCAGGCATGATTTATTTTTCACTATTTCATACAATTTTTGCTCAAAGAATGTGAAAATATTCCTAATAGGTTCTACACATTACAGAAACTTAACAAGAGCAATGCATGACCGTGTAATGTCATGGTCCTAAAGGGCTTTTAAGCCTCTCGATGCTTTTGCCAGGTCATCGTCACCATGCGCCAGTAATTCGCCGTATGCGAGTAATCGCCATGCTTCACCAAGGCATCGGGACATCGAGAAAAAATCCAATGCATGTAATGAAAGTAAAACATCCCGCATATACCTCGGCGACACATCGACAATGTTCCCAACATGCTTGGGTAAACATCGGCGATGTTTATTCGATGTGATATTCGATCGCCGATAGTTTGAATGATCCGTCGCCGATACTCACCGATATTCGCAACTATGGCGATGCTTTGGTGAGCGTTTTCTATTTTTAATCTTCGCCCAGTAAGACGCCAACAGAACAAAAGTGATCTCCTCTTTATCCATGATCTCATCAAGGAATTCAGCAGCCACAAGCTATGTGGTTCCACTTTTCATATACTCTATATAAGATCTCTCCACCTTTCATATACTCTCCACAAGGCACTATGCCATTGCCATGACTTCGTCAAGACATCACCACAACATTGTCATGACATCACCATTACGGCGCCGACGCATGCTCGCTATTTGTCTGTCCAAGGAATATAGAAAGGTATATTCCTTGGTCTGTCGCACGCCAGTGAATCACCGACGATCACTGATTTTCAAAATACATCCTTGACTGTTAACCGATGTAGCGTAGATTAATCCCCAAATCTTCTCCTGTGCATTACCGAATATTCTGCAAAGTGCGATAATTCCCCGAATATTCCTCAAAGGCCTTCAATACATCGCGTGTGTGCTTTCTCGTGGGATCACATGTTCGATATCGCCATCGATCCTCACCACAACACGTCTTTTTCATCGCCAGTACATCGCCAGATATTTAGGCTCTCGTGGGACCATCACCGTATGGAGGGCGCCGTCCGTGTATGAGTACACTAATGCTATCGTGTGCATAAGTTCCACAATGGTCAAATCAACCCAGATAGCATTATGGTCCATGACTGCTAGCCATAAATAATCGAAACTAAAACAAGCACTTTATCACCAAAACAAAGTTACCCTAAAATTGGATGTCAGAAAATCTTATCTGATTTGTATGATATTTTCGTTCTGTTCTCCATCGATTTCGTCATCAACGTGCTCCACTTGCTAGTATTATCACCAAAGATGCAACCTAAGATGAGACATTGCTAATGTGCAATGAGTTAGACAAATACATTAACTCGCCCGTAGGCCCTATAGTATAGTGAATCGCAAATTTTGTTTATTTGTTGCTCAGCAAATATTTTTTTTTATAGCCTTTGGTTATGATAATCGAAAAAGGCTCTATCACATGAAATATTATTTTCATCACATTATGCTGTACAATGTCCCAGTCTAGTTCTTAGGTGTTTTGAAATCACCCAAATCTAATACAATGCTGGTTATTATTAGTTTTCATATCAATATACTGGAATTACCAAACATGTTAAGTACACCTATACACGGACTTGCCGTTAGAGTTAATAGTTTTTGCAGATATTTCTCATTGTAAAACATGGTAAGTGCACTTATATAAATATAACGTATCATACAGTTAGATTGTATGGAATCCGGACATGGAAAAAAATGCTGTGTGTACTTGGCATGGCATAACGGCAGGAATGTCAAATGCACTTAACATGTTATTGCTGCTAAATCAATCTTGCATTTAGTATGTTCTCTGACCATAACAAAATGCTATGTGTACTTAACATGTATATGCTACTAAACAAGGACCTCTTTGATTATGCTAAGTGCACTTATCATGTAATATTTTGTGATGTTGAAAAAAATATTTCATGCAAAAACATGCTAAGTACATTTGCCAGGTTTATGCATATCTTCTAATTATGATTATTTTGCAACATATAACATCAAAAACATGTTTTTACCATGTTAGTCGCAAGCCGTTTGCATCTGACACAAACTTTTGATATGGTAGAGTCAGGTTTGAACGAGGGAACGAATTCCACCCAAAAAGAAGTGCTGACGCCTCATACGAAAAAAGTGTGATGCAATTTACCTTTAAAGTCGATTTTCTCAAAACTATGAAAAATCAGTTAGTAGGTTCTTGCACGGGATGCTTCAATTTATACGGAATGGTGCTAAGTTTGTTGTCTCCGTGGTTGTGACGAGACGAGCCGAGAATGACAGTGCGCGTGTTTTTTACAATAATCGTACAAAAATTCAATTGTAAGTAAAATTGTGTACATCAGGATGTCGAGTACAGGTGACCAGCACTCTAACTAAGTTCGACATCCAAGATAAAATTGCTATACATGGTAAAAACACTTAAAAGTAAAAGTAAATAAAAATATACTATACATAATTTTTGTTTCCTGCGCTAAAACCAGAGATAAAATAACTACGTATTAGTATAAAAGTAACAAAAAAACCCTCTGGAAAGCGTAGAAACTTATAAAACAAATACAAGTAGAACAATCTTTAAAAGCAAGCAACTTTATAATAATATAATTTTTTTAGTTTTATAAAGTCTTCACTATAGATAATGAAGGACTGGGAGCAACAACGTCGAATGCTATATTTTGAGTATTTTGGGGTTTTGGTATCAACGTTAACCTATGAAACAGGAACTTCGGCTCAGAACGTTATCTAAGCTGCCTTACAACCCTTTGAAGCCTGGGAGACGTTTCTGTGTCTTTTAGCAAGAATGTCCAATCCCACTCGGTTATTGTTGCCTTATCTATTTGACCCTGACTTGCACTATGGAAAAGTATCCAATACCGATACATGTAACTTTTGTCGGTGCAACAATATCCAAAACCGCTATGAGTCCATATGGTTGGCATGTTTAATCGCTTGTCCGTCCGTCTGTCTATTTGCTCGTTCGTTCGTTCGTTCGTTCGTTCTTTTATTCGTTGGTTCATTTTCATTCAATTAGCGTTTGCTCCTTAAATCGCTAACTCGTTTGCTCGTTATTTTTCGCCCCCTTGTTTGTTGGTATTTCTGATTCCTTTGTTCATTTCATTCCGTTTGTTTGATCAATCTTTAATCGAAGAATAACTTCTTCTATGTCAATGAAATATAAACTGGCATAGATTAGGCAAAATCATTTTTTTGAAATGAAGTGGCTGATGCTAAATGTTCATGTGGGGCATGAAGGGTGGCACATACATAATAGGCCGAGAGTAGACATATTTTTAATATCGAAAAAGAAAGATCAATAAAAAGTATTATTACTGTCGTGATGAAAAGCGATGGAGACGAGAGAGTTCATACAGGTATATCTATCTAAATAACTAAAGCTGCTTAACTGTTAATGTGTTGTATTTTTTATTCATTTGCAACTGACATCGGTGATGCAAATTTCAGATTCAGATGAATGACAAATACCTTAATAATGTTAGGCATAATAACAATAATACCTTTATTTGGGATTTGAAAGCATTTGCCCACATTGAAAGATTTAAAGGGCCTCTTTTTGTTATTATTTATTTAGGAAACATGAGCAGATTGATTGATTGATCACTGATTTGAGTGGAATGTCAACAATGATTGATATTCATATCGACCTATTTTTTTCAAAAAATAATGATGCCAGTCAAAGAGATGAATTTTGAACTGATTGTAGATTAAAAAAAACCCTATTTAATGGCATTATAGATCGGTGTATAGTACATGTCGGTGGTCATTCGTCAGAAGAGCAACGTACTGATGTGCAAATCCAAAAAGCAATATATGATCACTTACCTCTAAAGTAAGCAGATATAATACTGAATTTTTGCATTGCATGGCGATACAGAACGGCTGGCGCTAAAGCTGATGAATTATTCATTCATTAAAAAAAAATTCAAACATTTGAAATGATATTAATTATTATGTATTGATTGGTGCCATGACATTTTTAAACCATCTGATAAAAGGAGCCGTAATTAGTTATGCGTCATGTTATGACATAGTCCAGTGAATCTAGAACCAACATTTTTTTGTAATGCCTTATTATTAGGCCCGATTGTTCATTCATTCGTTCGTTCGTTTATTCGTTTGATCGTTCGTTTGATCGTTCATTCATTAATTCATGAATTTATTAAATCCATCCATCCATCCGCCCATCCATCCACCCACCCACCCACCCATCCATCCATCCATCCATCCATCCATCCATTCACCAATCCATCCATCCATCCATCCATCCATCCATCCATCCATCCATCCATTCATTCATTCATTCATTTATCCATCCATCCATCCATCCATCCATCCATCCATCCATCCATCCATCCATCCATCCATCCATCCATTCATCAATCCATCCATCCATCCATCCATCCATCCATCCATCCATCCATCCATCCATCCATCCATCCATCCATCCATCCATCCATCCATCCATCCATCCATCCATCCATCCATCCATCCATCTATCCATCCATCCATCCATCCATCCATCCATTCATTCATTCATTCATTCATTCATCCATCCATCCTCATATACATCCATCCATCCATCCATCCATCCATCCATCCATCCATCCATCCATCCATCCATCCATCCATCCATCCATCCATCCATCGTATGGTACCTTTTTTCCCTGGTTACATTATACATTGACGCTGTGACCGCATAATGTAACCAGTCGCCTAAAAGTGTAACCGGTTACATTATACGGCGCCGTAAAATGTAACCGGTTACATTTTACGTCTGGTTACATTATACGGTTCTACACCTCTTCTCTCATGCTTTTTTAACAAGAAAATAATACTTTATATTACAAGATAAACATGCAATGTGTAAAGTAAACTTTGCAGATTATAGTCATACTTCTTCTATTTTTATATATTATTTCCTGTTTTTAGTACAGTTTGTCAAACTTTCAAATGCGATTTACTCAAAATGGTACCTATGTGGCTTTGCACGTTGCTGCCCCCAGCCATGTTGTAGATATTTGCTTGATTACGGAGCAAATAGAAGGTGACCGGGGTACCCTTAGCCACCATACAAGTTTAGTTCATTATGCACTCCACTGATAATAGGGCCAAATACCATATAATATCATAATAATAATAACAATAATAATAATGACAATGAAACAATACTATATTGTATTTATAAAAACAATAATACAACTATGTGGTATTAAATAGAGCCCGTATAACATATACCTCGACAAGTACATAACTTAAGTCCCTTTAAAATAAAATTACTTTGATTAAAAAAAATTCTATACTGTACTATGCTATGTTCTGAGTTGGACTGGTGGCTCTCGCCTGCAAAACACATGAGTATCGACAAATGCGAAGCCTCTGTCATTCTTAGGAAGCATAGCGAAGAGCTTTCTCCCATCAACTCAGCAATAAAGGTTGCAGTAACATCGATGATATGCAATGCATATTGAATGTTGGTATTATTGGGTAAATGCATGTTGATTATGATAATCCAAATAGCACGCACATGCCTGACATCCACATGTACTTGTCCAAGAGCAAACATTGTCACAGCTAAAACTGTTTTGTAATTTTAAATAATAAAAGCTTTTCAGTTTACATAAAAAACATCCAATGCTTGTTCTTGACGCAGATCCGTTGGTAATCAATACTTAATACTGACCACTCGATTTGAATAAAAACTTTTAAACATCTTAGTTCTGACTTGGGCGGGGGCCCTAGGGTAGTGGTTAGCACCGCTGCCTTTCACGCCAGAGTTCGGGGTTCGGTTCCCGATCTCGGCGGTTTGAAAGAAACAAAAAATGTTTCTTCCCCATCCACGTGTGAAAGTCAGTATTGTGGGGAGCCTCCGTGACCGAGAGGTAGCGTGCTCAGCCTCAGACCGCCAGGGCTCGAATTTCGAATCCTGTGTCTGGAGGACAGTGTCATCTCAATCATCTCACCATCCTCAGGAGGTTCTCCTGTCCCAGTTTAGCCTATATGTGCACAAAGGTGGCCTAAAGCCCGATTCATTTCATTTTCCTTATTCGCCGATGATGCGAAATGCTTCCGGGAAATTAATAATGTAGATGATTGTGAGCGACTTAATAAAAAATTAATTTCCAGAAGTAATAATGTAGAAATAATAATGGACCAAGTACAGATCCTTGTGGCACACCAGATGTAACTGGCACAAACTCAGATGAGACTCCATCCAGTACCACTCGGTACCACCACCCTATCATTGTCTGTAAATTTGTGAGGAAAATATAACTCACAGTTAACATGGTTAAGTTGAGTAATACCTATTGCTATTAACAGTATACTTTATCACCAAATGCAAGAAAATCAATACGTTACACCCTATTTTAAAACATATTCAATAATATTTATATAGAATTTCACTGTATGTACTTACTGTATTTAATTATGTTATGTTTACCATGCTTAGGCCGTGACAAACCTCCATGAATAAGACACATTGTCCTAACATTGTTTTAATTTTGGCCAACCGTTTTATACAATAAAATAACATTAAACATATTCGGTTAATGTGTCGTGACGATGTTTGTTGGTCGTTGTCGCGTTGTAAATGTGTTATAATACTAGTTTTCCATCCACTCCTAAATTAACCCTTGGTAGCCAACGCTATTTTATTTTTATTTTATTGGGCAAAAAGATCATTGATCAGCTAAGAACAATAACTAAACATCAATCGACCGATATGACGTATATTTTATGGACAAGCCAAGTTAGTCAATCGTAATGTATGCCCACATGTTATTAAACCTTTAAGCCCTCACGATGCATTAAAGCATCGTCTTAAATCCCTGAAAACAGACTTAATTTTCCTACAACTAGGAGTTTTAGAATGAAAATTTCCATGAAAATGGTTTTCCAATACATAGCAATTTTCTTTAATTTTTAAACCACATCAAATCATCTGCATCCACTACTAGTCGAGAATTGCGACAGCAATTCGCGGCTTGTAGTGGATGG
Organism: Flabesymbios commensalis; assembly: GCA_964017125.1. Classification (NCBI taxonomy): domain Eukaryota; kingdom Metazoa; phylum Annelida; class Polychaeta; order Terebellida; family Flabelligeridae; genus Flabesymbios; species Flabesymbios commensalis. Next base: position 13,107,513 of record OZ024918.1, on the reverse strand, counting down.
AGATGACAGTTGTAAAGTTAGGCCTGAAAGGGTTAAGGAGAAAGTAATAGCATTTCATATATTTGGTAATGGCTTATGATATCATTCGTATCAGATGTTGCTTTGCAACAAAAATAGCAATAATTTGGAGCTGCAAAATGAAATGACATCTCATTAATTAAGATACACTGAAATTTTAGCAAGTCATTGTTGTTTTAAAAAGAAAGTTACCGTCTTCATCACTGAACTATATTGCAATAGCTATCGTGATCCCGCTCACTTTTCTAGGTGGAGTTACCGTTTCCCACTATGGAAGTTACCGCCTCTCGCATTAATATTTTACACTGCTCTTACTCTCAAATGTAATACAATAAAGATGCCAACTATGCACCAAAGAAACTTCAGTTGCTGATGATTACCACTGATAAACATTTTTAAACATTCAGAAATATTAACTCAAATTAAATGACCAGTAAACATACAAACTATTCTCCACGTTTTCTGTATCAGTCATGTTGGGAATACGCTAACTCAAGCTACCGTCATCAGTGGTTTTGGGGTGCGATGGGACTGAAGTGGATGGTTAAACATCAAGCCCACCGAGGCAAATGACATGTTTTTGTTTTAGCTCTGTTATATCTTTATGGGTGTTTGAATGAGTAAAGACAACATTCCGATAGATTACAACTTTTACAAACATCCGTAATCAGGTTCCGATAAAAAACGGATTATGAAAAAATATCGGTCATTACATTTTTGTCTTTTAGATCGACCCGTTTTATAATGGACTTTGTCATTTTCTAAAGATAGTTTTTTTTTTCATAATTTACTAGCCGTAACATATTACAAAAAGTTCTTAACTCGTATTAGGAGAAGTATGTATGGTCTCAGGTGTATCAGATCGTCAAACACGTTGCGAGTTTAATTACAACGCCATTGGAAATCAACGCTTTCCTAACGGTCCGAGCATTTAAAAACGGGAAGGGTCAACACAGCTAAACTTGGCCGATTGACATGTTTTAAATATTTGCGGGACATCGTGATCATCGCTAAAATACACATGCAATATTCAGGGGTTGTTGTAGTGACAAAAAAGAAGGTGTTTTTCTCATTGTTGACCATTTCAAAGAAAACAACAAATCAATATCGGACCCTTCATCTAGGCCCTCAGTGGGCAGGTTTTAAGGTTAACCCCAATTGAATTAATGTCATGGTTGTCGGAAATTGTATGAAATTCCGAAATACACACTTATCGCGTACATATCTCTTACAAATGGAGGGTTGAGAAAAATAATATATAGATTTAAGCTAATATAAGCCTACAGTGTAAATAACATAATTTTAAACTTTGAAACTTGGGAATAGGCCTTTAACTGATTGTGGGTCTGAAATTATATCTATATGACTTTCACCCACTTGAAGTTGTGGGTCGCGTTAGCAAGATATAATTCAAGTTGTTGAAAATTTAAATGAAATATCTTGGCCGGTAAAGGGTTCATAATTCTCACACAGGCCTATACTGTAAGTTGCGGTTTGCGCCCGCGAAATATAACTTCAAGATGACCATCCAGCCAACTCTTTATCGCATTATTACATGATAATCCTGTCCCATATGTACAGAAGTGGACAAGAGCTCATTTCATTACCTATTTTAAACATTAATTTTATTTTCCAATTGAAGAGATACACAAGTGTAGACCTAATTACAAGGCTTGGTCAGAATTCATTCATTCATTCGCTCGCTTATTCATTCATTCATTCATTCATTCATTCATTCATTCATTCATTCATTCATTCATTCATTCATTTCATTCATTTCATTCATTTCATTCATTCATTCATTCATTCATTCATTTATTCATTCATTCATTCATTCATTCATTCATTCACGTTGCAACGAATTATTTTAAGATTAAATCTCAATAGGCGCCTGCATCTCGCTGAGGTCGCGGTTTACAAATATTTCGCCGATGGTGTCCAGAAAGCTGGGCTGTCGAGCCAGTTTTTTGTAGGCCGAGTGTCTGCCTAGTTTTTTGGTGAGTTTATCTTGGCGAGTATCGGTGGAATCCGATCCTTGGCGGCGCCTCGACCGTTCCAGTTTGTGGAGAGGAACGTCAGATTTGAGCAGCTTTGTTCGGATCATCATATCGAGTTGGAACAGATGCGCATCGCTGTCTTCTGGGATGTGATCCCGCACGAAATCAGCCAATCTGGTGACGTACTCCACATTGTGTCCACTGTTGCCTTTACTGGTGACGATCTGACTGGCAAGCTCGGAGATAGAAGAGGGTCCCATGTAGAGGGAGTTTGTGGACGTAGCGTTGAACATGAGTACTTTAATCTGATCATCTTCGTTGTCCTTGTCGTAGAATTGCACCATCTGTATGGCGTATCCTCCCAGAGTACATTCCCTCATACCCAGGTGATCAAGTGCCTCACTCACCATCTTGTGGCCTTTAAGTTCATAAGCTGCGCCCCACACCAGACCCTAAAACATGTGATAACATTAAATAGATCCTGTAACATATTAACATTAACCAGACCCTGAACATTTAGAAAAAACGTTGCATGAAAAATAATAACATTAACCAGGTCTGGAAACAATAGGATCACTTCGCAAAGTCAAATTTAACATACCATCAGGTAAATTACTTAAAATTAAATGCAATCTAGTTTATGCTTTGTGCGACTATGCTTTAAATTTATATATGAACAAGCTGAATATACCTATTCTGGCTTACTACAGATACATTTATATCAGCATTGCTTGAACCACAATTCCACTGTGTGACGCAAGTTTTATTCCCAGACTTACTGATGTCATTCTTGCACAAGTTAAATGTTTGATTGACTAACAATCACTCTGAGGTGATGTAAGGTACATTTGACATACACAATATCAACATGCCTAATGGCTGCCTTCTAGAGAAGAATTAATTAAGACATAAGTTGTGAAAGATACTAAATTTGTTAAACTGTACCTGTTGATCTTCGACAAGAGTGGCCACTCTCCCAGGCTGAAAAATACAAAATAAAACATACATCAGATGACGTCCTCAATCTATGTATCCTATTTACATCACTTAACCCTTGAAGCGCTGAATTATTTTGTATAAATCATGGAGACCAAAGGGTTATTTTCAATTTGAAATATCATAAATGTCTCATTAGCTGTTTCTGATTCATTTGAGTACCTATGAATGTCATGGGTCTCTACGGCCATTAGAAGTATTTTTACTCTTACAGTGAGGGGTTCGACTTTAGTCGTCAGTATCTGACGTCTACAGACGTCAGATTCTGACGACTACATTTGATCCCCGCGCTGTAAGGGTTAGGACTGATGACATAACCTAGTATAAAGAACCGTTCTTTATATTGCCAACAATAATATAGCTCTCACAATGCAATTTCATACATTACCATATATGTCGCGCTAATGCAATCTGATAATTGTAATTAAAAATGACCTACAAGTTTTGCTTAACATTTGATTTTACTGCATGTGATGTGCTATCAATTCTGAAGTATTCGTATTAATAATACATATGTGCAAAAATAATCTATAAAAAAATCGATATAAACATGTACTTTCCTATTAAATACATTTGAAAAAGACCTAACGATAGCTACATGGTTGTAGTGTAAATAGTTGAATAACGGGAACACCAATCGCTATGTTCACTTTTACTATTTAAAAAAGGTTATGTGTACATCGCAGGTCACCATCATATGAATTCAAATTAGCTGCTATTTTTAAAAGTAAAAAATACTGACAATTTACAAGCACATGCAATGAAATGATAGTTAAAGAAAAAAGTTTGTTTTGTTAAAGTGGCTCCGTGGGATGACATCAATTTTGGTATTGGTGTATCCCGCAGATCATGATTTCATTTCTTCGGAATTTTGAGATTATAAAAACATTTGTATCAACATTTCTAAGAATCCAGACAAAACCCAAACAAATGTGTACACCTAAAGGATAGTTGAATGCTAGCACAGCATTGGGTCACATGTTGGTGCACATGTTTACGTCCCACATTTGAGTACAGTTGGAGTGGAGGTGTCAAAGGTATGTTTCTCCCCTTGGTATCTCGTTCTGTCGACCCTGTTTGTTTTAACATATCACCCTTGTATCAGATCATCTCTACGTGCAATATTTCTCACGTTATCACTACTTTTAAAATCATCATTATACCAAAGTTTAATAATCGTATTGTTTTTGCTGCTTCAATACCTTATAATATGAGAATAAAATAGTCAGTGCCGTGTCTTTAATTAAAATGTTACAATGACCCAATATGCACAATTTTGTGTAAGTTTAGAATTTCTAAAACATATTTTAATTTGGAGAATTCATTTTTTTTGCAAAATCAGCCATGCATATCATAGGCCCTATGGTTCGATTTATTTAGTGATAGAACTGATCGCTGTGGCTGGGAAATATTTTATGTCTACTATAAGCTTTAACTCTAAAATATTGTTGTTTCCGATACGCGTTGCATTTTAAGAAAGTGGACAATCTAGGTGGAATACAATAACCCTAATATTAAGTTCCAACAAAGCTTTTCTGAAAAATACTCCTCATTGTTTGACTAATAAAATAATGTAAAAATCAACGAAAGAGGCTTTAGTCTACATAGGCCACATCAGCCTACAGAGGCTCTCCACAATGTTGCATCTTTACAAGTGGACAAGGGAGAAATATGTTTTCATTTAAACCTGAATACCAGAGGGAAAATGAAATGAATGGGGTTTTTAGGCCACCTTTGTGCACATAGAGGCTAAGCTGGGCTGGGAGAAACGAATGATGGTGAGATGAGGATGTGGGATGACACTGCCTCCCAGACACATAATGCGAGATTCGAGCACTTTTGCGGAGGATCCCCACAATATTGAATGTTTACGAGTGAGCAGGGAAGAAACATTTGGTTTCTTTGAAACTTAAATACCGGAGCTGGGTTTGAACCCGCAATATCCAACTTTCCAAGAAGGCAGCTTTAACCAACGTGCACACCAGGGCCCCCGCCGACCAGAGCGAGGGACGAACACGCAAGCTCCTATGTGACACTACATCTTAACCCTTTCAGCGTGGAGACCGTCAGAATATGACAATTAAATACGTCAGATTCTGTGGTCTAAAGACGGTTCCCGCACTAAAATAAATAAGATATTTATAATGGCAGTAGATCTTATAACATAGGTATTCAAATAAAGCGTAAAGAACAAACTAAGCCATTTATGATTATCAGAAATTGAAAAAAAACCTTTGGTCTTCATGGTTTATACAGACATATTTCAGCGCTTCAAGGGTTAATATTAGGTATGCTATTGTGACATATGGCAATAAAAAATACGTACATCATATAGGGGCCTATCAGCACATCCTTACAAAAGACTAAATTACGTGCTGCATATACATATATTACAAATTCACTATTAAAGGAAGTACGTCGTCACGACTGCGCCGGTCACAATATTGCTATTTTACGGGCTCCGTAATTTACCAAGTAAACACTGGGAGGGAAATCTGAAGTCACGTGACTATGACGACACCAAGCTTTGAATCCAGGGGAAAAAATGGCCGACATCTGAGGCAAGTTGAACAGATTTCGAATTAAGCCATGTTTTTCTGCGAGTGAGCGTAAAAGAAGAAGAAAAGTATATGTAAATAGGCGAGTACGTCGTCAGGTTTAGATCGGTACCGCTATAGACAGGTGGAATGACACGAAAAAGACACTTGGACCTTGGTCAACTGACACTGTGACAGAGCGTCGCAGTGCATTTGAATGATGTTCAAGTTGTGATTTGGTTTGGCGACACGACGTCGACGACGATAGTCTGTCACATCTTTCTTGACAGTATGCTACGATAGAAGGTAAGTTAACGACAATGAATACAACTTTTGACTATTTTGTTTCGGAAGAACCTAGATTCTACTTCTAGGTCTAACAGTAACAATAAACATGTCATTTATTTTCAACGAAATAGGGTCTAGGCCTGAAAAAAGGCTAAACTCAGACTGTGGCCGGGCGATAATAAAAGTTTCTGTCAGTGTCATTCATGCAGGGAACATGGGCGCTAGACCCTATACTCCTATATGCTATAGCCTATAGGCCTAATGTGAGAAATGGGCCTATTGAGTAACATTAGCCTAAGATCAGATCAGATCATAGGCCTAGACATAGTAGCCTACCGTCACATAATTTTTTTTTTTTTTTCACTTTTAGTCTATGACTAGATCTAGGCCCCCAGTATGAGTATGACACAATTAATTATATTAAGGTTATCGATTTCTCTGTCATTTCTGAACCGATTTTCTTGCATAGGACATTCCAAGTGAGGCCTATGGCTATGTGAGTAGGCCCTATGTCCTAACAGTAACATCGGTAAAATTTTTGCGAAATTATATTCAATATTTCAAAAGTTAGACCATTTGTCATGTAATAAAATTCCAGAATTAGTTATACCTGCCGTCAGATTAACTTGTATCGCATGTTTTTCGCCGATTTCTAAGTCAATTCTCAACCGATTTTGATGAAATTTCGCAAGGACTGTTTTCGAGTCTTTGGAAAAGTCCTGTAAAAACATAAATGAACCGGGAAAAGTTCTTGATTTTGCTCTGGCTATAATTCATTTATTCTTTTTGAGTATAAGGCCACTATGTTTCTTTTCTCTTGTTTTAGATGAGCGCGCGCATTAGATCCAGGCCGCGCATTACCAAAAAAACCATAGTGTTTTTTTCTGCCCAGGCGCGCATTGAATTGTTGCCGATTTTCGAAAAAAAAACATCTAATTGTGGTAGATAACAAAAACATTCCGAAAAAAAAAGTTCATTTAAGGAAATAAAAAACTTCTTTTCAGCTATGTTTTTTTTTGCTTGTTTTTTCGTCGCCCTCAATAACTTTATTTAAAATAGGTAAATTTTTATTTATTTTGTTGCTCTCATTACCTTTTCAAGAATTTGTCCAATGTTTTTTTTATTTGGTGGGCCTCATTAACTTTTATGAAAAGATAAAAAAAAAATTTAAATGTTTTTTTTTACCGCCCTCCCTCTTTAGATTTTGGATTTTTTCTGATCTAAAACAGAGAAACAAAAACCAGTGGCCTAAGCCTGACAACCCTGACAATTTAACACAATTAGAATAAAATTCAGTCTGTCTGCCTACATAGTGTATTCATGAGCAAAGGTTCATTGTAAGCTACATCCACAATCACTGCAGTATCTGAAAGTGAAATATACATACAGGCCAATATAAGAAATTTGAATGACAATAAATAATATTTATAATGTAATTCTGATTGATATTTAAAGTGAATCCTAGTGAGTCCACAGCCATAAAGTTTACACACGGTTTAACCCTTAAAGCGCGGGAAACAATTTGAGACATCAGATTCTGAAGTCTAAATTTGATCTCAGCACTGTAATCTTGAGTAAAAAAATCATTTGATCTGCAATGAAAAAATAGTGTTTTAAATTATCATGCTTAAATTGTATATGTGCACAAATGTGGCCTAAAATCCCATTTTTTTTTTTTTTAGTATTGTAAACCGGGGTTATTTTGCCACCCCCTAAGAAAATTGATAAAACCCTCGGGTTTTCAATAAATGAGGTAATAAAATAACTATTATCCTAGGTTAGACTATATTGTAGGAAACATTTTTATGTCTATTCACAAAATTTTAAAAATATTTTGACACCCGTAAAAAATATTTTACCGAAGTGGTATTTTTTACGTGTTCTTTAGAAATTGGACAAATTTGAACTCTGGAATGTTATTTATCCATTATATTAACGTATATATTTTTATTTTGTGATAATTGAAGGGTCCTTATCACATAAAAAAAATTTAATTGATGAAATTCAAATATTGAGCCTTTTCGAGCACTTCAACATGTTCAAAGTAACCGGGACTATTTTGCCACCCCATACTGGGGCTATTTTGCCACCCCTTAAAAATGGCCGCCCGAGCCTCGTTTATATGATATGAAAACAGACTTGGCCACTAGACTCACTGACCCCTAAAAACTATATAAATATTTATATACTAGTTTTGAGGCACTCATTTTAAAAATTAAAGGAAATTCATAAAAAATAATGACTTTTCACCTAATATTTCATGTTTATGTCTGTATGGTACATTTACCATATTTATGTTATATATGAAATGGATTGATAAAAATGCCTACTGACTGTTCAGTTGATTTGATTTTCATTCGATTAGCTGCTCAATTATATTATTTTGAATTAAAAAATATTTACATGGCAAAATATTTTTATTTGGATTGTGACAAATGGTTTTAATTCTCAAAATTAGCTACAGTGGCAAAATAGCCCCGGTTGCCGGGGCTATTTTGCCATCATACATCATACATTTTTATTTAAAAGTCCTAAATACAAACTATGCTAAGTATGTAAATACCTTACACAATCACCCTTATTTTTGACACTTTATATTCCTACTTCAAAAAGTAGCTTCAATAGAGCGATTTCAAATATGTTAATAGCGTGGCAATATAAGAAATTTGAATGACATATAAATAATATAATGTAATTCTGATTGATATTTAAAATGAATCCTTGTGAGTCCACAGCCATAAAGTTTTCAGTCGGTTTAACCCTTGAAGCGCTGGAATCAGCTTTAGACGTCAGATTCTGAAGTCTAGATTTGATCCCAGCACTGTGATCTTGAGTAAAAAAATTATTTGATCTGCACTGTAAAGGTAAAAATATTTATAATGGCTGTAGACTTATAACATATATCAAATGAAGCTGGAAGAGCTAACTAAAAGATTTGTGATGATTTTAAATTGAAAAACCCCTTTGGTCCCCATGGCTTAAACAACAGTATTTAAGCGCTTTAAGGGTTGACTAACTCAAATGTACTGAAAATAATATACTGTACAGTGTACATGTACATACATGTACTGATAAATAGGTAGTTGAATATTGATCATATTAATGCTCGCTTATTCGCATTATACTCATATTTCATGTATTTTCATGAATATAAATCTATGAAAATATTCCTAATTATTTTAAGATGCAATGTAATTAAATAATTTAGCAGGGCAAGTGTTAAATAACTGACATTGTTTGTTTATTGTTTGTGGAATTGTATATTCCAGTTATGAAATAATAATCAGCTTCTTTCTTTGTCATTTATTTTTTTATCAAGCTCTATATTTTATTTTTTGTATTGTTGTTACAAATTATAACATTTTCATTTTTCCAGTGTACTAAAGACATCTGAACAATGTGGGAAATATAGCCTGAAAATGTATTTCATAGTTCCTGAAACCACCTATTAGGCTTTTGAAACAGGGAGAGAAATTGAACTTATAAATTGGATGTAGGCTATCCGGTGAGTAGGCCTAAATGTAGTGCAGTTATTTCTTGTTATTTGTACTGGCAGCTGACAACTTCTCAGACAAAACATAGCTGAAGTCTGATTATTATATTTTTAACTAAATAAATTTTACCAAAAATCTTTAAAATGAACTGATGAATGCTATATTGCTAATTTGTTTTCCACAATATCAATGCAGGGTTCCCACTCACCTGGAAAACCTGGAAAAAAATTCCATGCATGAAAAAATCATGGAATTTTAAAAAAAGGACATTTTCATGGAATTTTGCTTCAGTTATCCCCATTTTTTTCAATATCAGAATAAATTTTGCAGAATTTATTCTTTGCACAAGTGTTCCTTTCTAATAGCCTGACTACTGGTGGTTGCATATATATGTGCCCAAATCTTTTGACGTACAAAAACAATTTAGGCAAATGATAACAATTTAGGTAAATTACACATGCAGCCAAAACGGAATTGAGCACTATTTTATTTCCTGGAAAAATAACCTGGTATCATTGAAAAATCATGGAAAAATCATGGAATTTTGTTTTCAGTTTTGAGTGGGAACCCTGTCAATGTAATGATTTTGATTGTGCACATGGCTACATTGCTAAAATAATGTAATTATTTTTGCTAATTATGGTAATTAAATAATACTTTCAACTGATCGCTGCATTGCTACATCTTCTAGGATTGTCATGCCAACACTGAAGTACAATTATGTCTTATAATTTAGCCAGCTTTACTTTCATACTTCTGTTAATTATAAATATCAGTCCTGGAGATGCCAAAAAATATCAAATGTAAAATACCCTGACAGTCATCTCCTATGTATTTATGTCATCATAGTTTTTAAATTTTAATAATTTTCCCTTTAGTGCCTCCTGTACACATGTGAACATTTGTTTCTCCTATTTCTGACATAAGTGTTTTTTTTTCTAAAAATTAATAACCTGTGCTGCACAAACCACGCTATAAATGTTTTTAAAGAATATAACCACCTTTACTGATCCTCAGGGGTGAGCACTATTATACCATCACCAAGGACATGTAGTAGGCCTACGTGATGCATCCATGCGTTAAGTTTTCTGCAATTAACAGATTGAACATTCTTCTCACTTACTCAAAATCAAATGAATTTTAAATTGTATTGTTTAAAATAGCAGGCCTATTTTAGCTGAAATGGAAACATAATAATATATATCACAGTCAATAATGGCCACAAGTCCCCGATTTTAATTTAGTTCGAGTTGACATTTTTTCTCATGGCATATATCACTTCTGAAGCCGCACATTTTGTTTTACAGTAATGGTCTACCTACATGTATCTAGCAAGGTTTTCCATATCTTATGCATACTACCATGACTACGGTTAAAAATGACCGCAAGTTGGTCATTTTGCATTTGATTGAGTTTAAATTTCTCAGAGCATTCTCATAATGCATTCCTGAAACCACACATTCTGTTTTAAAACTAAAATTAGTATTAAATACAGTAATGTATGTATATAAATACATGTATGTATGCATGTAGATACAGTAAAATGGTCTAGCTATCTGGCACAGTCATCCAGATACATGTATCAACAACATTGAAAAAATTAGGCTATTTTGGTGGATAGAAGTAAATAAAAAAATAGGTCAAAAGGCCTAGGGTGATATGAAGAAAATCAGCAGCAGGATGGAGATGAGAGAGAGGGAATGAAGGACAGAGAGAGAGAAGGAGAAAACAAAGTAGAAGAAGAATAAGTACAAAATAAATATAAAAAAATAAGGATAGGATAATTATAGGAAGAGGAGGAAAGGAGAATTGAAGGAGGATGAAGAAGAGGCTCATGAAAGAATGAAGAGGGAAAGAAAAATAGAAATATGAAGAAAAGGATAAGGAGGAGAAGGCGAGGCATTGAAAAAAAAGAAAAAAAGAAGGGGAATGAATGAAGAGGAAGAAGAAGTGGAGACTGAAGAACAGAACAAATTGAAAGAAAAGAATAAAGGAGAAAGAAAAGAGGAAGACGAGATGAAGGATGAGAAAAAAGAAGAGAAGTATACTGTGATGCTAATGAAAGAAAGTAAAAAGAAGCAGGATGAATGAGGGAGGAGAAAGGGAAGGTAGAGGAAAAGGAGAATGAAGGAATGGGATAGAGAGATAAATGGAAAGAAAAAGGAGAGAATGAGAAGATGGAAAACGAGAAGAAGAGAGAAGAAAGTAAAATATAGAAGGATCCATGATGAAGAGAAGCAGGAAGGAATGGGGAGGAAAAGCAGAATGGAGGAGGAGGAGTAGAAGTAAGATGAAAGAGAAGGAATGAAGAAGAGGAAAAATGGAAGAGGATACATAGGAGGAATTGGAAGAGAAAGAACAAGAAGATGGAAGAATTAGAAAGGAAACTAAAAAGGACTGGGACTTGACCCGGAGTACTGAAATATCACTGCTCTTGTTGCCGTGCAGATTCATTATAAACATGCACCTTTTTCAATTGATATGTTTTAATTTCGCTAATGTATTGTTAGTGAGTCCTTCATTTTCAGTGTATTCTTTTTAAATTTGTGTATTGTTATTATTACTATTATTAGTAATCTCTGGAAATAATAAATTGGCTAATTAGCAAGATAGCAAAGATGGCTGCAGTGGAAGGTGGCGACTCTCATATTTGCCACGCAAATATAAATTCCAGTGTAAAGGATTAAATAACAATATGATTATTCATCCTTTCTTCACAATTTTTTATAAACATTCTCTTATTTGTCACCTTCTACAGTCATCAACATTCCTCCAATCTTCATATCTTTTTTCGAAACACTGGTTCAATACATTTGAAAATCGGCTAATTTTCATTTCCAGATGGTTTAAAATTACATTTCCTTATACATGTTATATATATCACTGTAAGCCCTGCCAGGGGGGGGGGGCTTTTTGTTTTTGTACGGTTTTGTCCGTCGCCGCTGGCACTGCCGCCACGTGTGGCCGCACCCGTAATTTCTTACCAAGATAAATCTACAAAACCGCTTCTCGGATTCATACGGTGTTCCAGATAATGATGACTAATATTATGTCTTAAGCTGCATCAATTTTTCAGGAAGGTTTAAAAAAAATCTCCGGGTCATGTTGGCCATCTTTGCTCCTTTGTCGTCAAATTAGGACCTTGTCACCCTGAGACCTTCAAAGCTGCTTATCCGATATACTCAATATTCAACATACTGCATAGTAGTAATAATTCCTAGAGTAAGTCAATTTTTCACAAAGTTTGGGGAAATATCTGGGTCATGGCGGCCATCTTTATTCTTTTTGACTCAAAATTTAGCATGTCATGCCCTAAAGCTGCTAGCATCTGCCTCAAAATATATTACTTGATAATTACATGTTCAAATTGATTATCTGGTAAAATTATAAATAATTTACAATTTTTATTTGAAAAGTGTGAGGGGGAGCCTTCTTGGGTGTTTATATGATCCAGCCGTCATATATGTATTGTATTTGGATAAGTGTTTAATGTAGATCTATTGTATTAATGTGTATAGACTTCAATTATATATTATGTTTAGAAGTGTATGTGAGGATAATGGACAGCAGAGCATCTGAGAGATTATAGGGATTAGTAGACCATCTCTGCAAGTGGGCACAGGCCTGAGATCACTATAACAACGGGTGTGATCATCAGGGGATTAGCCATCATGTGTACCAGCCTGTCGCAGATATGGGTTACCACATGCTGGTTACCCCTGGCACTGGTCATCACTGACAACCAGTGTTGTTGCTTAAACAACACTACTGGGGTATATAAGATGGCTACTTGCAGGGATAAAGTTAGTGAGTAACAGAGAGAGTTGATAAAGGATATTGTATATAGGAGCAGATGAATAAAGGAGTCAACTGTATAAAATAAACATGGAACAATAAGCCAAGCTGACAGAAGAAAGTTGTTGTTATATCTTTATTATAATCAGCTCACAGATCCCTCTCTGAAGCTGGTTATATTTACATGATAAATATGTACATCTAGTTTCTCTCTATATATAGAATTCAATGAGAATTCAGTATGCCGAAGATCTGATTTTCAGCAAAGTTTTCTTGAGCATTATATGATTTATAAAGTCTCCACCCACTATGTGGTGGAGACTTTTTGTTTTAGTGCTGTCTATTGTTGTTATTATTATTATTATTATTATTATTCTTCAACAATTTGACGACGTAGACGCTCTCCAGTCGCCAATATTTATCCAATCTTCGCAACTTTTTTTCTGAACACTCTCTGATGGATTATCCTGTTGAATTTCGAAAATCAGCTAATTTGCATATCCAAGATGGCCGCCATGGGCTAATTTGCATATCTGATATCCATGATCGACGTCAACGCTCTCCAGTCGCTAATATTCATACAATCTTTGCGATTTTTTTCCTGAACACTCTCTGATAGATTATCCTGACTGAGCTCGAAAATCAGCTGATTTGCATATCCAACATGGCCGCCATGGGCTAATTTGTATATTCAAGATCGATGTAAATGCTCTCAAGTCGCCAATGTTTATCAGATCTTCGCAAAACACCCTCTGATGGATTTCCCTGGTTGAGTTCGAAAATCAGCTAATTTGCATATCCAAGATGGCCGCCATGGCACTTATGTTATATAGCCCCATCGTTACTGCATTGGCAATACACTTTTAATTGTGGAAGGTGGAGACTTTCATATTTGCCATGCAAATGTAAGATCTAGTTACTACTGATTTGAAAATAGGCTAATTCGCATATCCGATATGGCCACCATGGCACTTCTAATATTGGCTATAAACTTTGAAATTGTAAAAGATGGACATATTTGTCATGTATCTAATCATTATTATTCTTAAACAGTTCAATGACATAAACACTGTACAGTCCCCATTATTCATCTGATCTTCATATTTTTTTTTCTTTACTCTCTGATGGATTACCCTGGTTGGGTTTGAGTGGCTAATTTGGCTCTTTTTTATAACATGACACCTTGCTATCATAGACGCTATAGACATGATAGACGTCAATATTTATAAAATCTTCAAAAAATGTTGTTGTCAATTTTTTGGGGGATTATCCTGGTAAGTTTGAAAAAATTGCTAATTTGCATAAATATAACTTGATCACCATGATCACCTGGGCTCTTCCTTACAAATTGATGTAAATGCTACCAGATCTTGAATTTAAAAATAATTCATAGCGCAAAGGGTTTACACACACGCTTGCAAATACTGGATATGGTCGCACCATAGCCTCAAACTAGCAATTTATTATAAATTTTGTGACTATATTTTTCAAACTGATAGAAAGGGTTTAGAAATAAAAATAATGTTGAGTAACGTTGGAAATATATCTACGAACAGTTTGAAAATTTTAGGATGGACAAACTAATAATAAAAAATATTTATGGTCGGTTCATTAAAAATAATTTGATCTTTTTCTGCTTACAGAATGCAACAAAGCTCTATCAAAATAAGTGAGAAGGCTGTCCTGCTACCTCAGAAGGTTGCTAGGAATTGTGATTACACCTGAGATATACACGATATGATATTCCAAGGAAAATGGTGAACTACCAATGTACCAGCCTGCTGAGCTGTCCGAAGACCAAATATCCCACACATTGTTATTCCACCAAGGAAAGAGATCAGAGAACCCATTTCATGATTTTGAGTAACGTTGGAAATATATCTACGAACAGTTTGAAAATATATCAATTAACCCGGAGTACCGAAATATCACTGCTTTTGTTAAAAAAGAAATATTCCATTTGTAATATTTTTTTGTTTTGTTTACTGGATTTCTGGTAATATTAGCGAGGTTTTATTTTTTAAGTTCTTAAAAATATACGGGTCATATCTGAAAAATATCTGGGTCGGGGCTAGGAATTACAATTTTAGAGGAATGCCAACAGAGCACTCACTTGCTTATGTTTTTAATTGTCTGTCTGAAAATTTATGTGGCCACCCGGAACTGTATTTACAAATAATTATAACAAACATTAATTCTAAAAATGGCATAGGAAACGGACGGTGTAGTGATGATAATAATTATTCAGCAACTTGTCTAGTGTGTGCCTTAATTTTTAGCCCTATATTTTAGCCCTCTCTCGGTGGCAGATAGCCTGTGTTGATTCAATTTTGCTCCAGATACCGATGTTGCATCACTAACACCTTGGCATCAAAAACAACCACTTTAGTGTCATGTTTCATGTTAACTCGCCGCCTTCTAATGTGGCCACAACATCCATACCCTGACACTCACCCTGATATCTCCAGAATTTTTTTTTGCATTCACTCTGTATTTAACTTACTAAATACTAGTATAAATTCTTAGGCTGCATAATTTTTTCAGAAAGTTCGGAAAAATATCTGAAAAATATCTGGGTCATGGCTGCCTTCTTTAACTTTTTTTCATCAAATTCAGACCTTGTCACCCGGATTTCAATAAAACTGCGCTTCTGTAGTATTCCCCGCCCGTAGGGGAAGGAGGATTTTAGTCGCACCAGGATTCCGTCAGGCGTTACGTTTTCTTGTGGCCGCAAAAACTACTGGTCAAGTTTTGAAATTTTAACATGACATTCCAAGCAGCATGTGGATGTGCAAGTGATTTTTACCCCTCGGCCCGCTGGGCCCTGAGGGGTATTGTCGTCCCTGCACGCGCCGTCTCCGTCTTTTTAGCTACTACACCAACATGGTGCAACAGATTGAATTCATTATTGAATTATTCATTCAAACATTCAAACCCTCCTGGCACTTTTTTACCCAAGGTCAAAGGTTCAAAAAAATTCTTGTTAACGCCATAACTTGAAAAATAATAATTGGATCTCTCCATTTTTTTACGTGAAGTTACCCATGAGTACGGAGATCACATGATTAGATTTTCAGCTTTCCACCAATAATCAAAATGGCCGCCACCTGGCGATTATTATTTCTTTTTCGACTAATTTTTTTTTTCTGAATCCCCTTGAAACCTGGTACCGGTATATAGGTTTTCAGGGTTTGCGAGTCTATTGTCATTGCCCTTTTTCATGTGCGATCCAAACTCTTGATATAGCGGCCATCTTGATTTTATCATTTTTCAAGGTTTTACTGAAATTCAAAGTGGCCGCCATGGATGAACTTCATAATTTTTTGTCGTCGCAAAAACAAAAAATTGAAGTCATAAATAATTCACATTTCACAATCACCATCTGGAAATGTGCAGGAGATTTTACTGAAATTTAAAATGGCCACCACAAGTGAACTTTGTGACCGCAAAAACTGTTAGCCTAATTTATGTCGGGGGATGGTATAGGACTTCAGGCCTCTTGTTCACCTGGTGGCCATCTTTAATCTTATTTCATCAAACTTGGACCTTGTTACCGTGATAACTTCAATGCCAATTATGATATATAAATACCCAATATTTGACATACCAGAGATGCCAGTTTTGAGATTTTTATGATACTTAATGACCTAAAAATGTTTTTTTTCAATCTAAAACAAGTTTTTTCGACTTCAAAAAAAAGTAAATCCGGATTTTTTCCCATGACCCACTGGAATCTCTGCATACTGAAGGGTAGTATTATTTCCTAGATTGCATAATGTTTTGGAAAAAATCAGAAAAAATTTCAGGTCATGGGGGTCATCATTAATTTTCTTTCGTCAAATTATGACATTCTCACCCTGATTACTTCAAAGCTGCTTGTCTGAGGTATAGCCGTATAGAATTCTGCCATATAGGCTTTTGCTTGATACATGTAATATCACTTGATATTCACATGTATAAATTAATTATATGCTGACATAAAAAAACTTATTAAAAACTAATATTTTAAAAGTGGCCTCTTCGATGTACTAGTTACGTTAACAGTTATTTCTTGTTATTTATAAAACAGGTGGATGTGTATCACTATTCACTATTTTCTTTATTTAGCTTAGTAATGTTAAAACTTTTGCTAGAAAAAATATTCTATTTGTAATATTTTTTTGTTTTGTTTACTGTAGATCCGGCAATATTAGCGAGGTTTTATTTTTCGCGAGGAGGACAATTTAAGAATCTTGCGAAAATTATTATTATACTAGCGCTACTATCATCTAAATTGATAATTTGCAAATTCTAGACTTCACGAAAAATTCCAAAATCACGAATTCGCGAACATCTAAACGCGAAAATTACCAGATCTACAGTACATAAGATTTTTATTGATACATAAGCCTACATTTAATGGGGAGTCAAATATGTTTAGGTTTTTTTTCAAATACATCTAAATTATTTTCATCGCTGAGTTTATTGTACCGGGTACTGGAAATGTTGCAAATAACACGCCTCTGAGCTAGGGACACCTGAGGATTTAGACGTGCTAGAAGACTTTCTTTTCATTTCAAATAACGCTGAAAATGATTGCCCCGAAGAAGTGACAAACTGTATATAGTATATAAAATATAGGCCTACAGGGCTATAAAAGAAAATAAAAAAAGTTGTTTATATGATTTTACTTGTTTTGTTAGAGGGACTGGCCCACGCTAAAATCATCAAAAAATCGGTGATTTTATTTCGGGTTCTTAATATGATCATATGATGTAAACATGTACATAGACTAGAACTGCAAATTTTTATAATTTTTGTGCTGCGCATTCACCAGTTAGGAATTCCTAATTTCTAATTATTGACAACCATGTCGAAAATAGGAAATGTGGGAATTTCGTCTCATCTAGTCTAACTGATGAATGCGCAGCACAAAAAATAAAAAAATTTGCAGTTCTAGTCTATGTACATGTTTACATCATATGGTTATATTAAGAACCCGAAATAAAATCACCGATTTTTTGATGATTTTAGCCTCGACCACTGGCGGCCATTTTGGATTTTTAATTTAGTGTGAAATTTGTCATCCTTTGGTGAGAGATTACATTTTATTTTATATTCATGGTCCAGTCGTTTTGCATTTCTTGAGTTAAGTAAATATTACAAAATTCAAAATGGCCGCTGAACGGCCATTTTAAAATTGTTTGATCCCAAAAGTTAATTAGGTCATTGGCTGACATAGCTGAACATATTTGCCAAATTAAAAGATCTGATGGCAACTTTTTCCTGAAATGCGCTAACAAACATTTCTTCGATAGTGGCCATAGTAATTAAAGGGTTGATGATATGGGAATCAAAGTGTCACCAAAACAATTCCCAGTGGTATGTGACGGCTATGTGAAGTATGAGGTAGCAGAAGTTGATAGATTAGTAGCTATCTTGAAAACAAATAACTGCGGCGGCGGACCGTGTGGAATACAGTAAGCAGCCCTCCTCGGCGAGGAGATAAAACTAGAAATAAATTACATGAGGCCAACCAAGAATAAATTACAATTATGTCCCCCCCCCCCCCCCAGATTCACTGGTGTCAGAGCTTGTGCTGGTTAGTTCTCAAACAGGAATCTAGAAAAAATAATAAACCCACATTATGAGCTGACTGATTATCATCGTTAGAATCCCCTTCACATCCGGTCTGTATGCTTACATGCCTTATCCCTCGTGTTATATAGGCCTATACATAAAATCGGAACAAGACTTGGGGTTTGTTGTCGTGAAAACAGGGTCTGGGGCATTTGGACTGAAAATGGCCGATTACACGTGTTCTTACGTGAACAGTAAAAGGTTTGGCTAGAAAATGGTTTCAAACCAGCCATTATCGGAATTATATAGATGAAAACGTGCAGTCCTGTTAAAATAATAACTAGGACTATCGCCGGATCAAGGAGATGGCACAGTGGAACATACATGGCATACAGAATAAGTCTGTGATGGCAGGCCTAGCGCATACACACCCCTCACATAGGCTTATACAGTGCTCCCTTTATGGTAGGTTGTTCAGGCTGGCAGGAATCGGTTACTATGCCAACTGCACCCTCCTTACGTCAGGAGACTACAGTAGCATGTATGTAAACACCCCAAATTGACAGATGGAGTCTTGTACAAGTTCGTAGACTGTATTTGGTTAGGCATTCATTCATATTGAAATGTAGAAAGAGGCCTAGCTGGCATGTCACAGGCAATGCCTACCGGGCACAGACAATACCTAGCTGTTGGATCTATTAATTTTACATCAATTTGATAGTTTGAAAATAACCGAAAAATGCCATTATTGCATTTGGTAATAGTAGTAAGCCTAATATATAATATTATCTGGCTCATCTATTTCCGATTTAGTTATGGTGTGTAAGACTAATAGGCTAAACCCCCGGGCTGAACCTAAGCTCCCACCTACAAAACCGTTAGGCCTACGGTATTACACCTGCAATTATCTGCTGTCCAATGTAAAGATGCTTTAATTATTTTTTATCTGGTATAGCCTACATGCCGCAACAGTTTACCATAATTGAATAAAAACATTCCACATTGACTGCATTACTTTTGTTGAGACCATTCTTGTTATGTCAATGTGATGTGTTCATGCCAACACGTGACATTGCCATTCTGCCCAGATTGGTTTGCTACCTTGAGTAGTCGTCAGGGAAAACTGAAGGAGAGCTGGGGGCGAGATCGGGGTAATTGTAGTGTGGTTGTCTGGCCTGATACTCAGGGATCTGATGTTTGTAGCTCTTGGTATCGTGTCTAGGTTTCAGAGCAATCGACACTTGTCGGAAGGCCCGGGCAGCCCGGCTAGAAGGCTAGCTAACTAAACAAACAAACGTTGGGGCTGTCTAGCTGACTGATTCCATTCATTCATTATGTGGCTTCCCTCAATCTAAAAATAGATAGTCAACAACACAAAATAAAACAATAACAACAACCTATTGTTGACAAAACGCTTGCGCATGCCGGAATGAGACGACTTAAAACCTTTAATTATACAAATTTATAATGTAAGATGGGGACAGTTTGAATTTTAACTACATGACAAATATGTTGTACTAAACAGGGATATCATATTTGACTTCTCAAGACATAAAAAACTGCAGGTAAGTGCTTAATTACAAGTAATTAGTATATATACAAACAGATCAGTTGTGGGAATCATTGTACTAATTCAAAACCTTCTTTACATCACCAGATTACATTAAAATATTATGTAGGCTAATTACTTCCTGCATAAAGGAAGATCAGGTTGCAAAGACAGGGCATTGGACATTTTCGGCGAATGCTCCGCGAGCAGTTCGTCATACATTCGCTAAGCGTTCACTAAGCATTCGCTGAAAGCAATACAAATTTTAACAACCATTTATTTGAACACACATGCTCCCATGACAAAATGTCAGAATTATTTCATTATATATAGGCCTACAAGTATTTTACTATTCCAGGCCTGCTGTTTTGATTTTAGGAGTTGGTGCAAAATGCTGAAGACGCGGGAGCAAAAACTATCAAGTTTTTGTATGATGAGAACGGCTATGGCACCGATCATCTGTACAACCCAAAGATGGCAAAGCATCAGGTATTGTGTTTTATTATGCATCTCCCGGGATGCATGTATGTGCTATCATCTGATAGCCGCCGTCTCCAGGGTTTCCGTCAGGAATGTTTGAGAGGGGGGGGGTCCAAAAGGGGTGGGGGTCTGGGGGCACTAAATAAAATCAGAGTTTTTAAATTTTGGTGCTTAAAATGGTCTATTTTAAACGAAAGAACAGTAAAAAGTGGAAAATATTTTTAAAAAAATTGCCAACAAGGGGGGGGTATCCCCCGCTGTGGTGCTGAGTGGGGGGGTGGGGTCCGGACCCCCTGGACCCCCCCCCCCCCCCTTGGCGGAAACCCTGGTCTCTGCCGCCGCTCGCAGGGATCTATGAACGCATATCTCAAGAACTGCTAGTCCCAGACTTCGTGATTTTGTTTGTAGGCACCTACCCGCCTGGCCGCGAAATAAAAAAAAATCGTCACAGTTCAGCAAATAAAAAAGGACGACCATTTTTAGCTGCGACCTAGCAGCTCTATAAACGCCGTTGTCTGTCTGTCTGTCTATCTGTCGTATGTCTGTCGTCTGTAACACTTTGTTTCCGGGCAGTCAAAGTGTCTCGACCAATCAACTTCTAACCTGGCACTAACACTCATGGGGGTTAAGGCCAGACCTGATTAGTTTTTCACGAAAATCGGCCAATTATCGGCCCTGGTGGCCAAAAAACATACGAAAATCAGCCAAAATTGACGGTTTCCGGACCCTAGTGTGAAAAGTTCTTGACTCAAGGACTTCTAACCTTACAATTGCATTTATGGGCATGATCTGCAGAATTGATTAACTTTGTGAGGATATCGGGCCATATTTGGAACTGATTTGTTTCTCAGGAAAATCGTCGCAGCTACCAAATCCCTCTGATTTTCACTTGTTATTTAAAGAAAGGCGATGGAGTTGATGCATTATTTTTTGCTGTATAGCGAAAACACATTGACAGTTGTGCAAATATCACTTAATATGAACGTCTCAAGAGTATTATCAGGCTTCGATCATCTTATTACCATGCCTTTATCGCTTTTCTTGCTTTTATCGCTTTACATATATATGCACACCACAGAGGCCAGCCGATTCACTTCGGCCGCGAGACACCACCCAGTGCTTGAAGCTGTGTGTCGCGCCAAACATCAGTCAATCTTGATGTTCAAACACTCATTTAATTCATAATAACTTTATTCAGGTATTTGAACCTGCTAATAAAACAGATTAAGCGACCATAGCTGTACTTAGTGCCTCAACGGTCAAATATGTGTGCAGTATTTACATTAATGAATCTACTTGATACAAATATTTTTAATCAACTCGATGTTTTGAAGATCACTAAATAACTAATGTAAAACTAGTCCACAACATTTGCAGTAAATGGTTCAAGAAGGTGTTAATAAAACAGATTAAAACGACCATAGACGTACTTAATGCTTAAACAGTTAAAACATGTAAAATAAGTTTGTAGTATAGAACTATAGGACTACGGGATATATGTCCGATATTATTGAGGTATAACTGTATCATCCCAGTGGCTAACATGAGGTCATATTACTGATATGGTAAATGTATATCTATTGGGTAATTTAACATGGTTAGCAACTAGTATGATATGATATGCTATTTGAGCAGGGTAACCAGGTAGCGTTATATGACGCTATAATATAATGTATTATTAATATAAAATAGAGCTATAGATTTATAACTGGGTTGGTTATAATACATTGTATATCATAGGGTGATAATGTATATTTTTTCGCTTTAGCACTATCAGCTCAACATAGCAAATCGTGTGTAATATATTAACAGATTAATGATATATAATAACTCTCACAGCCTGCCCACGTTTGGTTTTATTAATGTTAATGTCATAGTCACAGTACATGGCTTATCAGGTACCATTAATTATGTAAAACTATACATCAGCTATGAACAAACATCAGACAAGATCACCAGATTAGGCCTACATTGGTATTGAACTATTTTCTATTTTACTGTTCTGCAAAGCCAAAAGGCAGTATCTGATATCACTTGTAAAGTAAGTAGATACCGTCTTTTTGCTTTCCATGGCAACATAAGCCTCAAACCCCGACACTCCCTGACCATCATCGATTTGATAGAGCACAGGCCCGTACCGAGGGCAGTGGATATTAGCAAAAATGTATAAAACATGTCTTACGTATTCGTGATATTGGGCATATGCTACCAGGAACAATTCATTAATCATGTTAATTTCGTTGGAGTTTGTGACTGACTGTCTAGTTCTCAATGTTGAAGTACATGGATTTACGACACAAAGATAACACAGATCAATGTCGTATATATACGTCTGAGACACTTCTACAGGCGTGATTCTCCTTTTAGCTACGCTCGGTCCCAGCCCTCTCACTGGGTTCAATCACTGGAATGTTTAACAGGGTCTGTTGATAATGGTGGCGTGCTAACTCTTGAGTGTCAGCACGTTTCCAGGTTCACTCAGCGATCAGCTTTGGCTGCATCTGATAAATTATTAATCTCTAGCCATGATTTTGGCAGAAGGGGAATTCCCACTCACCTTTTTTTTGCCTGCCGCATTATTATCCGAAAGAAGTTAGCTGTCAGGAATGAATAACACTGCTGAAAAAGTGTACGTTTAGCCGGCCTCACACTATGACTGTATAGCATGTTATTTGTAGTATATATAGGGCTATATGTGTAAGTATTAAACATGTTAACCCTTAAAACACTAAGTTATACGATTTCAAATGCTGCCGCTTCAAATGTGTAAAAATGAGTCCAATTTGTAGAATTTGAATCAAGACAATTTCAATCTATCAAGTTTAACCCTTTAACCGTCAAATTATTCTATCTGAATTTTTACCCATTTGAAGTTGTGTCTCGCTGACGCGATCCACAACTTCAAGTGAGTGAAAATTACATAAATTTGACAAAGTGGATGTCAAATATTTTCAAATCTTGCTGATTTATATCACGTTTTATCTGTAATATGTTCAAAAATTGATATGTAATATTCCACTAAAAAAAAAGTAAAACCGAATATAATCGGGACCGTCGTTTAAAGGGTCAACGGTCATTTCTCAGTTAAAAGAATGTGTTTATATGACAAATAAAAAGACTGAAAACGGCCATGAACGTGATTAGCACTTTAATCCCTTCAGCGCGGGGGTCGTTTTTAAGACGATCACATTCCCCACGATATAGAGATGTACAGGTGATTTTTTCAAGGTTTTACTGGAATTTTAAATGGCCGCCACCATTTGACTTTTTTGTGAAAAAGTACACTTGTGTCCACGTGTTTGGTAATTAGTTCTCTGAAAAGTGGACGCATGATGCTATACAGTGTTGGTGTAGTGTTGATCATGTTTAGATGGTAGACCAACACTAAACTGGCATTGGGCTACACCTCAAGCAGCAGCATTATGTAGGCACGCTAGTGTCTATCCAGGGCGGACTATGTTATAATATTGGAAGGCGTGATCTGAACCTGAAATTGTAATTAAACTGTATATCCATTGTGATATGTGCTGTGTGCTGATATTTGTATTCTATTTGATGAACATTAAATAATGGCATTTTACTGCATGAACCTCTCACCATGCTCACTCAACATCTTTTCAAGATTGCCATTGACTCTACGGAAAGCGTGACAATGGCCTAGGCATGACAATCTGATAAATGGCCTGACGTGACAATAGTTTAAACATGTTAAAGGCGCTTATAAATATGTAAAGATAAAGCACTTTGTAAAAAAAAAAAATAATAATTAAATTGTAGATAGTTTTTTAAATTTCACAATTAGCCATTTTCTGGATCTGTGACATTATTATATTGTTATTTAGTATTAATACTAAATAATCTTTTATTTATTTATACACGATGTTAAGAATAACATAATTAAAATTTGAAAAAAACATATAAAATGAAATTTTCCTATTATGCGATTCATTGGTGTCACAAATTATGATTTCACGTGCATTATCCAATTAAAAAAAAATATATCCTGATTTTTTTGTCCATTGGGCAACCCTGTCATTCCCTGCACATATAAAATAATGTAGGTGCAGAGATCCCAGATATATCTCGATATTCGTCTCCTGTACAAATAAAATAATTATACTTAATACCATAGGGCCTTTTGTTAATGCTTAAGAAATGTATTTTCGTTTATTCCGTCGCATTGCTTTACATATTGTAGTTTACCATTTGAAGCCCGGATTTACCATCGAAATCTTCATCCACTTCAATTCGCGAATTGCTGTCGAAATTTTAAACTTGTAGTGGATGAAGATGACTTGAATGGGGTGATAAATTATATAAATTTACCGTAAAGTATTTGAACATTTTTATGAAAATTATCATTCTGAAATGTTATGTTATGTTTTTATCATGTTTATACAACATATTTAATTCTTTCAGCGCGGGGACCAATCTTTAGCCGTCAGAACCTGACGTCTTATAACAGTTTGCAATGTAGCAAATCATGTTTAAATTTTGCAAAAACTGTAAGTATTTTGATTACAGGGACCAGCATTATACGCTTACAATGATGCAGTATTTAGAGAACAGGACTGGCGTGGTATACGCATGTTACAAGATAGCGTCAAGAAGAAGGACACCTTGACCGTGGGACGTTTTGGTCTTGGTTTCAAGTCTGTCTTTCATTTGACGGGTAAGTACAATGTTGTCTACTTGTCACCATACATTGTGCTACTCGCATTAGGGGCCTGAGAAATTAAAAGCCCACATTCAGGCAAATGGCATGTTTTTTGTTTTAGCATTGTTATTATCTTTTTAAATGTTTGAATGAGTTAAGACAACATTCCGATGGATTACAACTTTTGCAAACATCCGTTGGCAACGTAATAAGGTTTCGAAAAAAAAACTGATTATGACAAAATGTTGGTCATTACATTTTTGTCTTTTAGCATGTTTAGATAGACCCTGTCAAAACCATGCACGGCTGTCGTCACGTTTTAATTTGTTTGCTGTAATCAAGACAGCGTCTGTTTGACAGCTCGGATTAATCCGAGAGGTCAACCGGAAAAATAGCATATTTATATATAAATGAAACGAGTTGTAAGCATTGACCCAGTGTTGGGCCAGCGTCTTGTTCATAATGCGAACTAATAGCGTTGGCCCGGCATTGAACCAGCGCTGTGGTCCTATTGCGGTCAGTAATTATTGGCGACGGGTCAAAGTACAGGTAGCATAGCGGGTCTTCCGCACAATCGTTGGTGCGACGCTGGGCCAGCATCTGGATATGGTGGACCAGCGTTGTACCAACACGGGACACCGAAGCATTGATGTGGGCTGTATTCAGATGGTACAATAATTGGGCCAACATTGTGTCTTGCTTGTTGTAGTTTGCGCGATGCCGGTCCAGCATCCTAAGGTGGTTAACGCCAGGTTCAGATGGTAAAGCCACTAGACTTAGGTGCGATATTTTCTTTCACTTCTCACCTATCACAGTGATTATGACTTGGCTTAAGAGCGGTAACTAGTTACTGAGTAGTGGCTAGTTACCGCTTTTTGCCTGGTGATAGTGGAGACTCTCTCTGAGCGATGGTTGGCTTTGTTTATGACCATGTGAGTGAACGCAGGCCATTGATTCAACAAATTGAGTCAACAAATTATTTCAGCTTATAGTGTGAGGAGGAGGGGTTTGGAGACACTGCTTCAGTCAAACCCTAGTTGAGTGGGTCGTTTTCATTTTCTGTACATATTGTAAAACAGCTGTCTGTGTTCTGTGTCTTAATAAACTTGTATCCAGCTTCAGGTGTTGTGGACTCTTTACATTCTCTGCCAAACCTCGAAAGTCATGAGGGCGGGGGCCCTAGGGTAGTGGTTAGCACCGCTGCCTTTCACGCCAGAGTCCGGGGTTCGGTTCCCGGTCTCGGCGGTTTGAAAGAAACAAAATTGTTTCTTCCCCATCCACGTGTGAAAGTTAGTATTGTGGGGAGCCTCCGTGACCGAGAGGTAGCGTGCTCGGCCTCAGACCGCCAGGGCTCGAATTTCGAATCCTGTGTCTGGAGGACAGTGTCATCTCAATCATCTCACCATCCTCAGGAGGTTCTCCTGGCCCAGTTTAGCCTATATGTGCACAAAGGTGGCCTAAAGCCCGATTCAATTCATTTTTATTTCGAAAGTCATGACGAGTCCCCATGACTTTTAACAGACCCGTTGTATAAAGCACAAGTCATATTTGACAGGAAAAGGCAATGAGACACCAATTTTATTCTAACCTTCTAAAAATAGTTTTTTTATCATTCACTAGCCATACTGTATGTCAAAAAATTCTTAACACGTATTATGAGAAGGATGTAAGGTCTCAGATGTATCACATCGTCAGACGTAGGGAGGTTAATCACAACGTCATCGGAAAATCACCGCTTTCCTATCGCGACACACATTTCAGACGGAAAGGCTCAACACAGCTACATTCTGATCAATTGACATGTTCTAAATCTTTGTGAGACATCGCGTAGATCGCAAAAATACGAAGGCAATATTCATGGGATGTTCGGGGCTGGTGTAGTGACAAAAAGAAAGTATTTTCTTCAGTGTTGACCCTTTCAAAGATAAAGCAAATCAACATCGGACCCTTCATCTAGACCCTCAACAGGCCGTTTGGATGGTCAATCACAATGTAATTTTGTCATGGTTGTCCGAATATTGCATGAACATTCCAAAATACACACTTATCGGGTACATAACTCTTTCAAATGAAGGGTGGAGAAAGAAAATATAGATGGCCGACTATCAGCAATTATTTTTTTTGGTATGGGTGAGATCAGGAAAACCATGCCAGATAGCTAGACCATTACCATAAATCAAAATGTGCGGTTTCAGGGGTATATTTATGATGGTGGAATTGTGGCTATTAGTGCTATTAATATGCGTATTAACTGGATAACCATGGATAACCGTGCCAGATAGCCAAACCATTACTATAAAAAAATGTGTGTCTTCATCAGTTGTTCATGGAGGGATATGCCCTTAAATATTTCAATTCGATAAAATTAAAAATGACCGACTTGCGGCCATTATTGTCTTAAATATGCGTAATATTTGCAATTGTAATAATACAACCTGTTCGTGATAGATCACACTACCTTAAATAATACACCCCACCCCACCCATCCCGCAGAGTTATTTTTTTATTTTTAGAATATTTTTTTTCAAAAGTCAAGCCTCGGCGGTTTGAGGCCGAACACGCTACCTCTCGGTCACGGAGGCTCCCCACAATATTGAATCTTTACGAGTGAACGGGCAAGAAACATTTTGTTTCTTTGAAACTTGAATGCCAGAGCGGGGCTCGAACCCGCAATCTAGCGTTAACCACTGCACCAGGGCCCCGCCCTATACGTTATTCATGTTATTAGGCTCTTTTATTAGCTCCCGCCGTCACCGTAGGTGAGCGAAGGGAGCTATGGATTCTACCTCCGTTTTTTTTTGGCCTCTTCTTTTGCCTATAACTTTGTGAGAAAATAAGCTAGGATAACAATTTTTGGTATGTGGGTTACTTCCAGGTGGCTAATGGACGGGTTAAAATATTTTTAATCTGAATTCAATACGCAAGGTTGCAGAGGAGAAAATGATGATGTGACGGCGTTGGGCCGTTGGGCCGTCCGTAAACAATTCGTTTCCGGAGCATATCTCTGAAAGTACTTGTCCGATTGTCTTCAAATTTTACACACAACACCCCTAGGGGGTCTAGTTGTGCCTTTTGGGGTATTTGAACTTTGACCTACTTCTGGTTCAGAACTATGACCTATTTAGACGTTTTGACGCGCACTTCGTTTCCGGAGCAGATCTCGAAAAGTACTGAGCCGATGACAGTCATATTGCACATACATGTTCTCTAAGGTCCCTAGTTGTGCCTTTTCAGGTTTTTGGACCTTGACCTTGAAGTTGACCCAGCACTTTGACCTAATTTATAACATCGGTAAATCCGACTGAAAGATTTTGCGGAATATCATGAAAACCGCTCAAGATAGCTACACCATTACTATAAAACAAATTGTGAGGTTTCAGGAGAGGATGCATCTTGAAAAATTTCACGTCGATAAAATTAAAAATGGCCGCCTATCGGCCATTATTCACCTCGACAGGCCTGATATTGCGGAATATCATGAAAACCGCTCAAGATAGCTACACCATTACTATAAAACAAATTGTGAGGTTTCAGGAGAGGATGCATCTTGAAAAATTTCAAGTCGATAAAATTAAAAATGGCCGCCTATCGGCCATTATTCACCTCGACATGCCTGATATTGCGGAATATCATGAAAACCGCTCAAGATAGCTACACCATTAATATCAAATAAATTGTAAGGTTTCAGGAGAGGATGCATCCTGAAAAAATTGAAGTTGATAAAATTCAAAATGGCCGCCTATCAGCCATTATTCACCTCGACAGGCCTGATATTGTGGAATATCATGAAAACCGCTCAAGATATCTACACCATTACTATAAAACAAATTGTAAGGCTTCAGGAGAGGATGTATTTTGAAAAAAATCATTTTGTCAAAGTTCAAAATGGCCGCCAATCAGCCATTATTCACTTTCACATGGCCGTTATTTGGTAAACCGTGCTAGATGGCTAGACCATTACTATAAAACAAAATGTGTGATTTCAGGAGAGGATGCATCTTGGAAAAATTTGACTCGATAAAATTCGAAATGGCCGCTTATCGGCCATTATTCACTTTCACATGGCCGTTTTTTGGTCAACCGTGCTAGATGGCTAGACCATTACTGTAAAACGAAATGTGAGATTTCAGATGAGGATGCATCTTGAAAAAAATTGACTTGATCAAATTTAAAATGGCCGCCTTTTCGGCCATTATTCATTTTCACATGGCTGATATTTGGTAAACCGTGCTAGATGGCTAGACCATTACCTGATTACTATAAAACAAAGTGTGAGTTTTCGGGGGAGGATGCACCCTGAAAATGTTTAACTTACGAATTCAAAATGGCCGACAATCAGCATTATTTACCTCGATAGGCCTGATATCAGGTAAACCGTGCTAGATAGCTAGACCATTACTATAAAACAAAATGTGACGTTTCGTGAGAGGATGCCTATTAAAAACTTTCGACTCAATCGAATTCAAAATGGCCGCCTATCGGCCACTATTTACTTGCACATTGCTGATATTTGGTAAACCGTGTTAGATAGCTGGACCATTACTATAAAACAAAATGTGAGATTACAAGAGAGGATGCATCTTGAAAAAAATTGACTCGATCAAATTCAAAATGGCCGCCTATCGGCCATTATTCACTTTCACATAGCCGGTTTTTAGTAACCGTACTAGATGGCTAGACCATTACTATAAAACAAAATGTGAGATTTCAGGAGAGGATGCATCTTGAAAAATTTTGACTTGATCAAATTCAAAATGGCCTCCTATCGGCCATTATTCACTTTCACATGGGCGATATTTGGTAAACCGTGCTAGATGGCTAGACCATTACTATAGAATGAAATGTGAGATTTCAGCTGAGGATGCATCTTGGAAAATTTTGACTTGATCAAATTCAAAATGGCCGCCTTTAGGCCATTAATCACTTTCACATGGGCGATATTTGGTAAACCGTGCTAGATAGCTAGACGATTACTATAGAATGATATGTGAGATTTCAGCTGAGGATGCATCTTGAAAAATTCTGACTCGTTCAAATTCAAAATGGCCCCCTATCGGCCATTATTTACTTTCACATGCCCAATATTTTGCAAACTGTGGTAGATGTTAGTCCATTACTATAAAACAAAATTTGAGGTTTCGGGGGAGGATGTACCCTAAGTTTTTAACTAATTTATATCGAATTCAAAATGACCGTAAATCAGCTATTAGTTAACTCGATTGGCCTGATATCGGGTAAACCATGCCAGATAGGTAGACCATTACTGGGATACTGATTAGGATCATTAATTTCAATGGAGGTTTGCAATCTCTGACAGACTGTCTAGTTCTTATCTTACTCTTAGACTGGGCTTCTTAGACCTAGTTGTCTTGCGTCTTGATTTTTGACCTAGACTAGGACTACATTAATAACCCTATACAAAATTGCTTAAATCAAATTCTACTTCGGAGCGGGAGCTCCTGGACTTATGTAGTCTTGTCTGATTATATTCATACATTTTTGTGCACTTTATCAGTCCCTATTTTCACAGGCTTATATGCCAGATGCGAGTGTTTAATTTTTTCTACCTAGTCATCGACGTTTTGAATTCTACAGGATATTGGGACCAGCGAAAAATATCGATATCTGGGGGGAAACATAGTGTATAACTCATTAATAACTAGCTGATTCAGTTCCTTATTATACATTGTCAATATCTATATTTCCATTTCCCGTGGTCAAAAACATGTGGGATTGTACTGAAATCAACATTTCTCCAGTTAAGTTTTGTAGAGGTGTTAGAGCTCATCCTAAAACTTATAGAATTATGTTTTCAATACGACATCATTTTCTCTAAGCCGCTGTCATACATATATCCATACACTGTCGTTATTGTTATGTATGACTCATGAGTATCTTCATGGTATTTTTCTACAATGTTTCGTGGTGGTTCAATTATTCACAACTATACCAGTGAGGTATACCAAAGACCCTGTACAATACACTGTTTGCACGATTTTGCGCATAAGCAGGACTCCCAACTAAATAGTTCAGTTTTAATCACTGTGTGGCGTGTTGTAATAGAAGTGTGACAGGCCTCCCAACTAAATAGTTCAGCTTTTAGTCACTGTAGTGTGTGGCGTGTTGCTATTGGGAAAGGTGTATAAGATGATCGACTTACGGATTTCACCAGACAAATGCGTGTAATACATTGTGCAGTGCTGTCCCCTTTTAGCGGGAGTTGGAACTACGCTTTAGCAAGTGTATCATCATATAAAACAAGTGATAATTTCACCACTTTAGCCTCCAAAGAAAAAATAATGTTTTTCTAGGTTTGACAGTTATGACAATATCTCTGCAATATTTATTTTTGGAACGAAAATAACTGCTAATATAGCAGAAAAGTCATGTTATATTATCATACAATTTTAGAGATTAAAATGTCTTCATTTAAAAAACAGAAGAGCTGTGTACAGAAAGTACACAAATATGTGGGCACAGAAAGGGAGGGGAGCGACGATATGTCGTCAAGCATAGCGACCACAAAGGAGATGGGGGGGCAAAACATTGGTGACAACCATAACTTGGCAGACGTGTATTTTGATTCAAACGTTTTAGGGAGAGTTGACTGTCTTATTGTACAGGGTCTTTGGGTATACTTACATAGCTTTGCATGTGACAAAGCTAGTGTTTGTTTAATATCAAAGTGATATCTACTCCTGGTTGTGTGGAAAGTGTTGTTAAATAAGGGTTCTGGGATATCATGGTGTTACGTGTATAATCATAGTACAAACATGGCGGGAGAGGGGGAAACCCTTTCAGCGCAGGGACCGTCTTTATACGTCATGGGGTCTTCCTTGTGCGTAAATTTTATTGGCATATTGTGCCAGGCTTTGACTGGTCGCCTTTCAAAGAAATGAAATGAAATGAATCGGGCTTTAGGCCACCTTTGTGCACGTATAGGCTAAACTGGGCCAGGAGAACCTCCTGAGGATGGTGAGATGATTGAGATGACACTGTCCTCCAGACACAGGATTCGAAATTTGAGCCCTGGCGGTCTGAGGCCGAGCACGCTACCTCTCGGTCACGGAGGCTCCCCACAATACTAACTTTCACACGTGGATGGGGAAGAAACAATTTTGTTTCTTTCAAACCGCCGAGACCGGGAACCGAACCCCGGACTCTGGCGTAAAAGGCAGCGGTGCTAACCACTACCCTAGGGCCCCCGCCCCGCCTTTCAAAGGCGTGTATGTTATGTGGTCATCCAGCGATCGAAGGCTATCGTGCCAACATGGAGCAAATCTTTGTTACAATCAATCGATCTATCCAGATATGTTTTATACCAGAGATAAGCGATAGGGCGGATAACAATTTTTTATAGTCCTGGAAAGTGTTCAAAGTGAAAAACAAAATGGCTGCCAAATTCACTATGAAATGTACTAATATTCCATATATCCCGAAACCCTATCGTAAATAATACTTGTATATCTACATTTTCAAGGTGGTAATCTACCCAAAAGCAATCCATTGTGTTTATTTAAATCGATTTAATCATTTACAGCTATTTTATTATTAGTTATTGCATCAATAACAAGTGATTATTAGTGAAAATCTAGCCTTTCGGTAGATTTCATCAAATATTCACGCTGTTGTTAAACTGACAGTCACCTTCAGAATGGGCATGCGTAGGTCACGTGTATAGGCCTTCTAGTCCGGGAGGCAGGTCGATTTATTAGACCGTCTTAGTCAGTAGAGTTTTTCAACTTTTTATTGCATGAAATTTTGTCTAGTTTTCGAATCTTGCATTCTTACTTGCACATCGCTGTGCACGACGTCACAAATTGAAGGTTTCCATAGTAACGTCTTTTTGACAAATATGGCGAAAAAAGGTGTTGTATCTCTAAGTAAAATTGAAAAGCTGGCATAATACTACTTTTAAAATGCAGTAGATATGTAAAACCAATGCAAAAAGCAAGTATGTACCCCTGCCCTTAAACTTGATCACAAATAATGTTGAAATGCTAAGTTTGAAGGTTAATATGGTTACTATAGAAACCACTTTTCATAAAACAAATTGATTGCAATATATTTATGCCATGATATTGGCACAAGTTGTTTTGTTAAACGTTTAATGTGTTTATAATTAAAATTGGAATTTAAATATAGAAAATATATATATTGATATAAAAATATCTATATGTTCTGGCACATACTCTCTATTAACCAATTAAACGCTGAAACCCAGGTACCACCCCTACCCCTCCGCTGAATTCCAAGAGGGGAGGGGCGCCAAAAACTACAATATTTTGTACAATCATAATTGTCCCAGTACACCAGCGGAATATATAGTAGGGCTTATATCCCTGCCTAGGAGCAAATAGAAGATGGGATAACACCCCGAGGTCATATCAAGGTCATTATCAGCTCATCTCAAGGTCAAACAGGTAAAGCCTTGGGAAATATTCAATTTTTTTGAACTTTCAACCTTTTTGTTCCAACAGATCGACACCAATTATGGGCTTGATCCCCTTTTAAACTAATTTTTTTTAAGGCTGAATATCGATGATAAGGTAAAGTGTTGAATGAATTTTAGAAATCTTTAGAAATTTGCGCTAGAGGGCAACATTCAAGGTCAAAGTTATTTTAAGATCAAATATGAGTTTGCAAGAAGTGAAGTTAGGAACAAGTGCGATACCTCTTTCCCGTGTATTTAATATTAGCAAATGTATTTCTCATATTATTTACATGATTCAAGGTTATCTTCAAGGTCAAAGGTCAATTTCAAGGCCAAGTAAGCAAAGATATGATTGTTACCTAACAAAGCTTGAGCATGTTTAATACCTTTTTTATTATTATTAGCCCTCTCGCTGAAGGGGTCCTGTGTGCATTTTTAGGTCCCCTAAGTTTCTATTAAAATTCGTTTAAGGGACCACCACAGCAGTAAAAAAAAACTTGGGTAGACATGCTGGATCATGGTAGCAACTCAGGAAAACGATTTTCAAAATGGCCACCATCTCTGTCTATATCTTTTACACCAGTTGGCCAATTTGGATGATCAAAATGTCCAGTATGAGGTTTTTTTAGGGTGCTGAGTCGATTGGAAGTCATTTTGAAATGTCCTGAAATAAGGATCATGCAAAATTCAAAATGGCCGCCATTCTGCTTCATCAAAGTTTATTTTTATTTTTATCTTGATTTTTATAATTCACACAGTTAGTAGTCCATGTGCCAGAATTGGTCCTCGTGCACCTATATGGCTATATCTTTTGCACCAGTTGGCCAATTTGGATGATTAAAATGTCCAGTTTGAGGTTTTCAGGGTGTTGAATCGATTGGAAGTCATTTTGAAATGACCTGAAATAAGGATCATGCAAAATTCAAAATGGCCGCCATTCTGCTTCAACAAAGTTTATTTTTATTTTTATCTTGATTTTTATAATTCACACAGTTAGTAGTCCATGTTCCAGAATTGATCCTCGTGCACCCCCCACTACTCTCCACGAGTGGTACCATTTTGATCAGGGGACTCCTGTGAGTGATATTAACGATGTTACCAGAAAAAAATTGGGGCGCAATATGGGTTTCGGCCATTTTTCAAAATTGCATGCCGCAACGAAAATCTAATTTGGACAATATATCCAATTCTAATTTACATAGAATCATAATTTTGCTGTCTACGCATATGTTTTCATGGTCAAAGAATCGAATGAAACCACTTATAGAAAGATTGGGTCTTTCCTATGTTGCGAATTCGGACAAAAATCCAAGATGGCTGCCAGCAAAAATAATTTTATGACAAAATCACGATCTCTATATTAAAAACCAAATTATATCAGCTAACATTCTATACAAATATTAACATGGTATAGTAATGAAGACAAGTATGGTTATAAAAGATAGCTTTGTGTCTCTGATCTTCTATTTTATGCAGTTATCGTTCAGAAATATGTATTAATATCCTATGATGGATATTTAGCTGGGCCATTATCTCGATTTCTAATTGACATAGAATCCCAATTCTGGGGTTTATGGGTTTCATGTTTTTGGGTCAACGAATCGACTGCAAAAAAACCTCTAAAAACATAGGCTACTAGAGCAATACCATAAAAGGTACATTTGAAAGAATCCAGGATGAGTTTCGAATCACAATGTCTATGTGGATTTTTTTTAATTAGCATTGTCATGGAAATATATATATAATATTCGTTGTGGTACTGAAGACATGCATGGTTAGAAAAACATCACTTCGTGTATTTAAACTGTCATGTATAACTAACATTGGAAATCGTATAATATGTCCCTATTGTCATTCCATTTGTGTGAAAACAAATGAATTATTAGGGTTACAAATATAGAGGCATGTTCAAAATCATAATGATCCATGTCTCTTGTTATCCTATGTTACAACATCGGGGTGGGGTAAACATAGCTCTCTGTGAACCAAGGAGTATTTTGGTGAAGGGGCGTCTAATTTAACTACAGCAAGAATGAATACATGCATGCATGATTACATAAATATGCACACTCTTCCATCTGATAAATAGCACGATAAATGTGCTGAAGCAGTTTTGACATTTCAATGCACTGATGGTGTCACAGTATGTGAACGTATGGAAATCTGCGAGTCATGTAGAGTATTGTGCTGGGAAGTCTTTGTCCAGTGCACTCATACTAATTCACCCCTCCCCCCTGGCAATCCTGTTTTTCGGTCAATATGACTACCATCAACTACAAAAAATATGTAGCTGATATATTTTATGAGTTACTACACATCAAACAAAATATTTTGCAGCTACTTACTCTGTAACAAAAAAACTTGATACCACAGGTTATCATTTATTGTAAATTTACTCAAAGAAAAAGAGTATGGTTATCTGATTATTCATAATAGTTACTTATAAATAATTCCTTTCTCTGTTGAATGTACATGTACACCATATTGAAAAGAGACGTCAACCCTTGACGCCATCACGACACGGCGGACGGCGAAGGGTTGATTTTCAATCTCAGACTCCAGGCTCATTCAACAAGGTCCTTCTTTAGGTAAACGTCGTGTTTATTTCTCCTCACTGTGTGGACCACATATAATATACAGATACAATTACATAGTCAGCTGACTCTACCCAACGTGGCAGAGAACATGAAACCACTTGGTTCTAAACCAGAGCGCGCTCATCGTGCCTGTGACAGCACTCTGGCCCGCCTCAACCTCGTACCAAGCCCGCATTACTCTCTTCACCGACGTCCGTCTCTTATATAAACTTTACATCATCATAATCACCACATTGATTTAACATCTAATCATATATAATCATAATCGGCACATTGAGTTAACATACATTTCCTTGCGACGGTCGCCCGTCCATCAGCCTTGATGGCTCGGCTGACCTTTGCCTGTACTGACCAATCCATTACTGCCCCAATCCAATCATGGATTGTCGTGTTCCGTTCTGGTCAGATCAACAGTAGTTATCATCTCTGCGTTTGCCTACTGCGTTAGGCATGCATAAGTTTACATAGGCCTATCCCTCAAAGTTAAAAAACGGCTTATGTTCTTTTAACTCCAATTAATACTTATAAAATTATGCATGTACATACACCAGTGGTGCACGTTATGTGAGTAAGGTTAACATTTCTTAAGTAACAACAAGTTTCACAACACTGAAGAGCACAACAATGATATACATGTGAATAAGTCATTATTAAATACTCGTGGAAACGGTTATTGTTCACATCGATAAGAGTATACTACATCTCCATAATTCATTAGTTAAATAAGCAGCACACAATATTACGTGATTGTCCTCACTACACTTGTTCTCATGTCCTCTCTGGTCGCGTTATAGCGATTCAACGATCTCCCGCTGTAGTTTTATCGCCTCCAACTAAAGCTTACAACGTAACTCCCACAACTTTGACGCACGGTACGTCCACCATAGCAAGAACGCACAGCTAATGACTAGAGCAACCGGCGACAACAAAGACAACGGCAATGCCCAGCGGAACGAGGAACGACGGCCGTGCGTATCCAATGTCCAGCTGGGTAACCGATCATTTAATTTTTCAAGGGTTATGTCCTCAATATGTTATAATGCTTGCCATTCCGGGTGCTCGAGGCGTGTTTGTAAGAGTTCTTGTTTCACAATAATACATAGTTTAATTATTGCATGCAATCAATGATTTTTAAGAATGGGCAGTACTGTCCCTGTTGACCTGCAGATGGTACACCACCCCATTGTCCATTCGCATGCCTGCAGTCAACGTTCAGCAGCAATTCTCGAGATATACATAAAATAGTTTAACAATGTCTTGTGGATAACCACAACATTGTCATAAAATCCCACGTCATTTATATACCAATGGCATGGACACATGGCATAGGGCGACCTCTCTGCAGAAACCTCGGTCACCAGGGCAGCGTTATAACAACTAACTGATCCCGTCGTTAGGTGATGTCACCGTTTAACACAAATG
Organism: Flabesymbios commensalis; assembly: GCA_964017125.1. Classification (NCBI taxonomy): domain Eukaryota; kingdom Metazoa; phylum Annelida; class Polychaeta; order Terebellida; family Flabelligeridae; genus Flabesymbios; species Flabesymbios commensalis. Next base: position 13,069,690 of record OZ024918.1, on the reverse strand, counting down.
TGTTGGTTTCAGAGAAGGCGTCATTTTGCCACATATGCTATGACATACTCGAACCCAGCCATCAGCTCATTGGCTGTGCATGTGTGGGGTTCGAACCTGCCCAACGCGGTGTCGGCGCGTCTGACACCGCAACAGCTTCGGGGGTTCTGTACTTGGCCTCAGTCACTTATGTGGGACCGGTTCTGTACTGATACATTATACACACAATATTTACTAGCGATTACGTGGACTGTGAACACCTTTGTTAGGTCTGCTGTCACTCGGTTATCACAATACATGTTGATACCATGCGAGACCAGGTTATAACAGCTCCACTCGCTAAATTACTGCTTCACAAGCAGCGTCGTCTTGACAACAATATCTCCTCTGAGAATTATTCCAAACTCCAGACTTGCGCACCTCGCGCTGGTTCCAATCGGATCAGTTGAGCCAAAAATCATGTACCCTCTCTTTGGTGAACATAATCTGATTAACCTGTGAGCTCTCACCATGAGCAGTCACATTTCCCACGAAACCCACCAGCAGTATCACATTGTACTAGGGACACTGGTTTCGCGTCAATCAGAATTTACTAACCCTTTAATTGCTCTGTAATTTTATTTACTTCCCATTCACTGCGAGTGGTGAGCTGCTATCGGTGAACTGCTATCGCAATTCTCACCTCCTGGTGAATAAGCTACAAATTACCTAATTTTGTTAAAATATTCCAATGCAACACATCAAATGAGAATTATCCTCATTTTAATGGGTTGTATCATTTTGTATAATAAGCATATTTGATAAATATGATACCTGACTCATAAGTGCCTCCTGAGGAATTCAAGGGTTATTAAACAACCAGCCACGTTTCATTAATGTAATGGGAAGAATCTGGAGAGGGCCATCGTAGCCTCAATGTCCGTTATTCTTTGTTCCCAAACATTATCATGATTATGAATGGTAATTCTGACATTTATTTTCAATCCCAACCTTGCCCACTTTGCCTCTTAATACCGTCATATTCCTTCCAAGGGTTCAATTGATAGAAAAACAATTTAGTGAACGTATTGTCACTCATTACCAAATTCAAAATTTTCGTTTTGTCATTAATTATGACATATAAACCAGTTTTACTAATTACTTCCAATTTTGATCAATAATTCAACAGAATGATGTAGGATTTCGCTACATGCTACTGAGCAAATTGAACCATGTTATCCGGTTATATGCGGTGTGACGTACTAGAGGTGTGGGTGGTGTAATTATTATCAGGTGTAGCACAAAAATTTCACATACCTTTTTCCGAAAACAAGTCGGCATTTATTTGACTCACTTAGATAATGTGCTAATCACTGTTTTTAATCATGTCCAGTCCGAGGAGCATTTAACAGACTCCTATGCATTATCGGACCGATGTGAGCGCCGTCAACTACAGGTCGACCACAGGGCGTTCACTGCCCGACTCGTATGCATTATCGGACCAATGTGAACGCCGTCGACTACATGTCGACCACAGGGCGTTCACTGCCCGACCTGACACTTATTATGATAACAATGACGCATTCTTCAGCAGCGCACTTCCCCATCAGTCTTCTCACTGTGCTGCGACACAGGTGTGGGTAAGTGTGGTTGAGTGTGGTGAACCCGTCCATTACCCAAAATGTCAGCTTGTCACCATGCAGCTCCCTGGAAACCACCGCGATCAAAATGTGATTTCGATCAGCTCTTCTGCTCTCCACTGGGCTGTCATCATCGGCAACGTTGCAGAGATGTCTTCTGAAATTGATCTCTGCATTTGTGACTGTCCTGCGTGTTTTTGCTTTTTTCCATGGCACTGGGCAACGCCCTTTAATTGACGTGGACATTGCCATAACACTGCTTATTTTAATTGATGTGGACGTTGCCATAATACTGTTTATATACACTGTTTACACTTCTAAATTAAAGGTCCAGCAACGGCTTCAGTAGCAATTTTGAATTTCAAGTCACATACCTTGTAACTATTGGCAGGAAAAATATTTCAGGAAACCTTCAGGGAATAAAAATTTGTCCACAACCATCGTCAGCAGCAGACGTTATCCGTCCACCACTCCAGTCCTCCTACAGGTTTTAACATTGTCCGAATTTCCTTCTGCCACTGCTGTCACTGAAGCGCTGCCAAACTAGATCAATGGCACAAGCCATATCACTGTCCTGCTGGTCCAGCGCTAACACCGGCGCTGACGCAACTATAACATAGTGCCAGTAACATCAGCAGCCCAAACAAAAACTGTCCTCTCTGTCACTGTCTTCTCTCTCTTAAGACGTCAAATATCGACGTCAAGTCGTCCACACAGATCCTCTAGCAAGCTCGCCAATGAAAATAGACGTCAACCCTTGACGCCATCCCGACGCTAACACGACACGGCGGACTGCGAAGGGTTGGTTTTCAATCTCAGACTCCAGGCTCATTCAACAAGGTCCTTCTTTAGGAAAACGTCGTGTTTATTTCTCCTCACTGTGTGGACCACATATAATATACAGATACAATTACATAGTCAGTTGACTCTACCCAACGTGGCAGAGAACATAAAAGCACTTGGTTCTAAACCAGAGCGCGCACTATCGTGCCTGTGACAGCACTCTGGCCCGCCTCAACCTCGTACCAAGCCCGCATTACTCTCCTCACCGACGTCCGTCTCTTATATAAACTTTACATCATCATAATCACCACATTGATTTAACATCTAATCATATATAATCAAAATCGGCACATTGAGTTAACATACATTTCCTGGCGACGGTCTTCCGTCCATCAGCCTTGATGGCTCGACTGACCTTTGCCTGTCCTGACCAATCCATTGCTGCCCCAATCCAATCATGGATTGTCGTGCTCCGTTCTGGTCAGATCAACAGTAGTTATCATCTCTGCGTTTGCCTACTGCGTTAGGCATGCATAAGTTTACAATATGAAAGCAAAAATAATATTCAGCACACAAGAACAGACAACAGAACGTAAATTTAACAGTATGAGTGAGCTGGCTTAGGAATTTAAAGCACAATACTCACAATTACTTTGCAATCGCAATTGTTTATACACTACAACAACACAGGCAGTCATATACTTTCAATAATTTGTGAAAGCTGATAATCATTAAAGAGAAGTGCATCATTCACAGATGCGGATTTGAGTTCACTTCTGCGCATGTGCCCTGCTACACATATAATGTGCTAAATATCAGATGGTTATATGGAGGTGTGCATATATCCCTGTTTTTTTTAAATAAAACTTGCGATCGTGTGCACTATATGAATATATGAAACACTACTCTAATAAGGGCCCATCATCATGTAATCTCAGGAGCTATTCTAATTGATGCCCCCCCCCCCCCGGCGAATAAATACGGTGTTTTATATTGACTCGTGTTGTTCTTCATGTTCCTTCTCCGGCACGGCTCGCAATTTGCGTATGGTCATCTAGAACATCTAGTTCATCAGAGAGTTTGCTCCACATTTGTTGTAGTTGAGCCTTAAAGTATAATTCCATTATGTAAATTAGTAGTTTCATTTTCCCGAAGACCCGGATACTAAGGTGTAGTAACATGGTGAGCTCAAATATCTTTCTATATGTCAATTAAAACACGGGATAATGCCCACATTAGACTGTGGACATTGGGTATCACGACTCAAAATGTATGACAGGTCGGTAAGGGAGTAACATATACATGTTCAAATACACGAAGGAGTGTTTTCTAACCATGTGGATGTCTTCTATACAATAACAAAGAACATTTCGTCGGTGGCTATCTTGAATTTTATTAAAATCCGCAATAATAATGTTTCAGTATGGGATTTTCCATTCGAATCATTAACCCAGAAAACATTGGTGTAGACACCAGAATTGTGATTCTACTCCAATTGCAACTCGAGGCCCAGGACATCAATACTCCTTTCTGGATTTTAGGCGGGTAACTGCACGCAATGTACAAGTTCAAAAACAAAAAGCAATATTCGATAACCATGCATGTCCTCAGTTACAATGTCAGCAGTTTTCAGTATACAATGTATAGACATTGTGATTTTGTCAAAAAAAATATAGTTATGTGGGCTATTTTCGAGTTTGCCATACAGAAATGCCCCAATATTTCAAATTTGCCTTATGGTATTGCTCCAGTATGTTTTAAGTGATTTCACGCGATTCGTTGACCCCATAAGACATAGGTGTAGACACTAGAATTGTGCTTCTATGTCAATTAGAACTCAATATATTGGTTAAATTACAACTTAGGATATCAATATTGCGTATTTCTGGACGATAACCGCATAATATAGGCCTACAAGATCACGAGAGACACAAAGCTATCCTTTATAACTATACCTGTCTTCTTTACTGTAACATTTTAACATGCAAACAAATTTTGTTTTCAATAGAAACATTGAGATTTTGTCATAAAATGATTTTCACCAGTTGCCATCTTGAATTTTTCCGAATTCGCCATATAGGAATGACCCAATATTGTTCGAGTGGTTTCTTTCGATTTTTTGACCCTGAAAACATAGGTATCTGACACCCACATTATGATTCTCTGTCATTTAGAAGTGCAAATATTTCGCAGAATAGATTTTCATGCCGGCCATTTAAAAAAGTGGCCTAAACCCATATCGCGCCTCAAAGTTATTCCTCGTAACATCGCTAACAACATTCCCAGAAAGCTCCTGATCAAAATGGAGAGTGATGGGGGGGGGTGCATGGTGACCAATTCTGGTCCATGGACTACCTGTGTCAATTATAAATCAGCATGAATAAAAGTATAATTTGCTCAAGTAAAAATGACGGCCATTTTGTAATTTGCATGATCCTTACTTCATATTAAAACCTTTTCCAATCGATTCAGCACCCTGAAACCCCCCCTACTGGACATTTTGATCATTAAAATTGACCAACTGGTTAGAAACATATTGACATATAGGTTTTTCAAAATGGCTTATGGCGGTCATTTTGAAAATCGTTTTCCTGAGCTGCTACCATGATCCAGCATGTCTACCCAAGTTTTTTTTACTCCTGGGGTGGTCCCCTAAACGAATTTTAATAGAAACTTAGGGGACCTAAAAATGCACACAGGACCCCCTCAGCAAGAGGACTAATAATGATAAAAAAAGGAATTAAACATGCTCAAGCTTTGGTAGGTAACAATCATATCTTTGCTTACTTGACCTTGAAATTGACCTTGAAGATAACCTTGAATCATGTAAATAATATAAGAAATACATTTGCTAGTATTAATTACACGGGAAAGAGGTATCGCACTTGTTCCTACCTTCACTTCTTGCAAACTCATATTCGATCTTAGGGGACCTAAAAATGCACACATGACCCCCCCTCAGCCATTGGATTATTTGACTGGAAAATATATTTATGGTATTATTTTGGTGATCGAAGGTCATCTTCAAAGTGAAAAGGTCAAAATCATAACCAGTATTTTTTTTTACCAAATACAAATAATACCTCTTTTTGGTGAGATTTGGACTGAATAATTCGTTTATGGCATTTTTTTGGTTATACAATGTCAGGTTCAAGGTCAAAATTCATTGAATCGAAAAGGAAAAATATCATTTTTTCACAAAGACAAGTAGCAATAAGCAAATGTTTGATGTGATTTGATGATTAAAGGTCATCGTCAAGTTAAAAACGTGAATTTTACGTGACCAAAAATATTATTGAAGCTAAGAACAAGTGTAATGCATATTTTTCGTGTGAAAAGAGGTAGGCCTGAGCGATCTAAAGTGGAAAATCCATTTATGTTTAGCTTATTAGGGGAGGACGAGGAGAACTGGAACACCATTTCAACGTCGTCATTTGTCCCTACTTTGTGTTTTACTGTTATGCCTTTCTTAAGTTTGTATATATCTATCATATGGTCTGTGGATATTATTACATAAAATTATTACCATTTTAATGGGAAGCAGTGTCTTCCACCTGTTGAAAACAAGTTTAAAACGTGGAGAACTGGGACATCGCAAGGAGAAGTGGGACAGCTGACGGGGTAAAGTGGGACAGTTTCACGAATCTCCACATCTATCGATACTAGAAATAAAGGGAATGATAAACACATGTAAATGGGTACAAACAGCTTATGAGCACATTTACACAGTTAGTATCCAATGTGTAAAGAAGTGGAACACCTATGTGGAGAAGTGGGACACTTACGGGGAAAAGTGGGACGTAATGTCCCAGCTCTCCCCATACATGCCATTACGTATAATCTCAGCTCTCCCCATGCCTACCAGCTTTATAACCCATTCACTTACTCAATAATCAAAATAGTAATCGACATTTAGCTTCTACATATCCACGAAGAAGGTGGCAAGGATACCCCAATTACAGTAATAAATGTGAGGTAATGTACATATTATTCAACTTGCTTTACACATTTAAACAAAGGCAGAAAAATAACTTTATATACTAAAAATCTTAGTTTTGTCAGTGTACTAACAAAGTTGTGTGCAATTTGATTCTGGAGAGATATGTAGTGAATGCAACTAAGGGCCACAGAAAAATGTTTCCTAGAAGCTGATTGGCTGAAAACAACGGGCGTTATCAGCTGTGTCCCCATTCTCATTATCCTCTCCTACTGTTGTGATACAATTTTATCTTCAAAGTCAAAACGGCAATTCCAAGGTCAAATCAATTGAAATATTATTCTAACAAATAAAAACAGCAACCTTGTTTTAATTTAATAATAACTAGGAAATTGTAATATCATAGTTAATTCCAAAGTCCGATTTCTAAAAACTTTTTCCACAAATAAAAAAGAAATGTGTAATATATATTTCAACGCCTCCCCCTCCCCATCAACGTTATAATACTTCTCAATCGGCATTTAACACCTCTCAGTCACCCTTAATGCTTCCTCGTCACCTTTTAACGCATCCCCATCGCCCTCAAAGGCTTCTCCATTGTTTCCCCATTGCCATTGAGCACCTGTCCCTGGCCTTTTGATGCCTCTTCGTCGCCCTTTAGCGCCTCTTTGTCGCCCTTTAGTGCCACTTCGTCACTCTTTAAAGCCTCCCCATTGTCACTTAGCACCTAGATATGCCTTTTAGTGCCTTTCGGCTGTCCTTTCCTCCTCTTTTAGTTGTTTTTTAATGCTTCGTCTTCGCCCTTCAATGCCTTTCATCACTAATTAATGCCTGCACGTCGCCTTTTAACCTTTTAACGCAACCCGATGCACTTCAGCCTACTTTCCGTCGCTCTTTATACATTACGTAGCTCATATTATTTAGCCTTCCGGTCACACCTTAACGCCCCTCAATCAGCCTTTAATGCATCTTCGCCGCTCTTCAAGACTTCTCCATTGCTCTTTGTCACCTTTCAGTGCCTCTTTGTAGCCATTTAACATCTCCTATTGCCTTTTAACGCCTTTACGTCGTCGTTTATTGCCTCTCTATTGACATTTAACGCTTTCATCTGGCGCCCTTCAATACGTTCTCGCCTCCCCATCGTTGTTTAATGCCTTAATTATCATCACCATCTAACGCCACTGCGGCACCTTTCAACATTTATTATGTTGAAATGGAAAGTTTTCCTGTCGCAATTTAATCATTCTTCATTCGTCATTCTTCATTTCCGTTTAACGCCTCTCAGTCACCTTTTAGTGCCCCTTCGTCGCATTTAACACCTCTACATTGCCCTTTATATAATGCCTTTAAGTCAGCTTTTAATGCCTCTCCATCGACATTTAGCACTTTTCCGTCATCGTTTAACGATACTCTGTCGCCCTTTGATGCTTGCTGTCTTTAAACACTTTTTCGTCGCCTTAAACGCCCTCCTATTGTTCTTTAACGCCTTCCCATCACCATCTAACGCCTCTTCATTGCCCTGAACACCTCCCAATTGTCCTTTGATGCCTTTCCATCGTCATTTAACACTTCCTCGTCACCGTGTAATGCTTCACCGCCACCTCTTAACGCACCCTGTCACACTGTAACTCTTCATCATCACCATTTAAAGACTCCCCATTGCTCATTAACGCCTTCCTCTCGTCGCCCTTAAAGCCTCATCGCACTTTAGTGCATTCACATAGCTTTTTTACATATTTCCATCGTCATTTAACACCTCTGTGTCACCCTTTATGCGTTTTGTCACTTTTTAGCGCCTCTCCATTGCCCTTTAACAACTCTATATGGCCTTTTAATGCCTTTTCGTTGCCATTTGACGCCGCCCCATTGCCCTTTATCGACATTTATCGTTTTTCGTTGTCCTTTAACACTTCTGTCTGCCTTTAACGCTTTCTCGTTGCCCTTATACGCCTTTTCAACACCTTTTAACGCTTATTCATCGCTCTTTAATGCATTCCCATCAACATCTAAAGCCTCTCCATTGACCTTTAACGCCTTCTAATCGCCCTTTAACGTTTTCCCATCATCATTTACCGCTTGTTCGTCGAACTTAAATGCCTCTCTGGCACCCTTTAACGCACCCCATCGCATATAACACCTCTTCATCGTCCCTAAATGTCTCCCCATTGACCTCTACCGCCTCTCCGCCGGCATTTACCTCATTCTCGTTTCCCTTAAACGCCTCCCCATCGCCTTCTGTTTGCCCTTAAACGCCACCCCATTATCTTTTAACGGCTTCCTATCACTTTCTAACACATACCCATCTCCATTAAACACCTCGATGTCCCCCTGTATGCTTCCTTATCGCCCTTCAACGCCCCCTATTACCCTTTAGCAATTATATGTCGCTTTTTAATGCATTTTCGTTGCCATTTAACGCCTTCCCATTGCCCTGTAGCGCCTCTATCTCGCCTTTTAAAGCTTCTCAATCGACATCTAACGCATTTTTGTCGTCCTTTAGCACTTTTCTGTCACTCTTTAATGCCTTCTTGTTGCCCTTAAACGCCTTCTCGTTGCCTTTTAACGCCTACCCTAGCTCTTTAACGCCTTCTCATCACCATCTAATGCCTCTCTACCGCCCTTTAACGCATCCCCATCACCCTTTACCGCTTTCCCATCGTCACCTAATGTTTCCTCGTCGATTTTTAATGCCTCTGTCACCTTTTAACACACCCTGTCGCAATTTAACATGCTTTATCATTCTTAAATGACTCCCCATTGCCCCTTTACGCCCCTCCGTCGGCGTTCAATGCCTATTCGTTGCCCTTAAATGCATCCCCATAGCCTTCTTATCACCATCTATCGCTTTTGTGTCACCCTTTATGCTTCGTTGTCTCCCTTTAACGCCTCCTCATTTCCCTTTAACCTCTATTAGCGACTATGGCAATTTACCAACTACTTTTCGCCCTTAAACACCCCCATCTCCTTTTAGCGCCTCCACATCGCTCCTTAGTGCTTGTCCAAAAATCTTTAACACTTCCTCGACACACTTTAATGGTGTTTCCTTACCTCTCCATCGCCTCCATCGCCTAATGCCTCATCCCCATTGCCCAGCGCCTTTGCATCGTCATTCGACGCTTTCTCTTCGCCCTTTAATTTTTCCAAGCCACCTTTCAATGCACCTGTTGCACTTTAACGCCTCCTTGTCGCCCTTTTATGCATCTACATCGCCTTTCATTGCCTCTTTGCTACCCTTTAATGCCTGCCCGCTGGCTTTTAGTGCATCTTTGTCTCATTTTAAATGCCTTTATGTCAAACTTTAACGCTTTTCTGTCGTCCTTTAACGCCTCTCAGTCCTTCTCGTCACTCCCAAACTCTCTTCCATCACCCTTAAATGCCTCCATATCGCTTCTAGATGCCCTTTCGTTGCCATTTATCCCCTCTGCCATTTTACTTGTATTTTTTTGTTGTTCCTTGATATTTTCACAAATTGATCTTTTCACCTTGAACATGTTTAATCATTGAAACGAGCTCAGGCCTACATCTCCAAAATAATACCGGAAATTGATTCACATGTCAAAATGGTAAAAGTCATATCTTCCCTTACTTGAACTAGTCAGGAAGCCAGGGAACTATAGGTTGACCTGACTGATATAGTTTTTTCTCTTTTGATTCTGGGGATAACATGCTACAGAATCTAAAGACGGCTGGTAAATGGAGTTTACCATTGACAATTTTTTTGAAATTCAAGATGGCCGCCAAAATGGACGTCAAAAAACAGTCGATCTAGTTCATAAACTAATGGACCGATTTTGATGATCTTTTTTTTTGTTTTTATGATTTCGGTCATGCTTGAGCCGGTAAACATAATTTAAAGTACCCGAAGGTCTATTTCAAGATCAATTAAAACGATCAAGGTCCTTTTTTTTTACCTTTTTTCGCTTTTAATCACATAATAGTGTTGTTTTGAGCTGATGTTTGCGCTAAAACACCAATACCTTATTCAAAGCATTTATTGAACTACAATAAATTTGACTTGTTGAAATGAACTTGGAGGGACTCGGGGCTATGTTTAATGACTCGGGCATGTTCGAAACCATACAAAACGACCCCAGGATCATCAAAATCGGTCCATTAGTTTTTAACTAGATATATTGTTATGAAAACGATATTTTGACGGCCATCTCGGCGGCCATCTTGAATTTCGAAAAATGCTCAAGGATAATCTCAATTTACCAGCTGGTTTATGTACAAGGGACTTATTGAGCATCATAAGTAATTGAGAAAAAATATATATCAACCAAGGTTCAGCCTGAAAATCAACTTTGGCTACCTGACTAAACTTAAAATTTACTTTTGACCTTGATTCATAACAAAAATAGCAGAAATAAATTTGCCAGTCAAAATTAGCCGAAAAAGTGGTCTTACACTTCTTTCCTACCTAAAATAATTGTTGCAAAATCATATTTGACCCTGAAATTGACTTCGACCTTTAATTTTGCCCCTGACAAGATGTCATCCGAAAGTTTCTGAATATATTAACCCTTGAAATTAATAATCAATCCTAAAAAAATAATTATACTCTGGAAAGGGGTCAAGCCCATAATAGGCGTATATATCTGCAGAACTAAAAGAGGTAAAAAATGCAAAAAAGGAATATTTATATTATTCTTACCATTTTGACCTTGAGTGACCTTGGGGTGATCTTGACATGACCTTTGTATAATATTCCAATAACACATAGCCACACCCCATGGCTGACTAAGACGATGAGATAAATCGAGACCTAAGAGATTAAACGGTTAACAAAACTTTTGCCAATATCATGGCATAAATATATTGCACACAATTTATTTTTTGAAAACCTTACATTTCCAAAATGTTTAACTGATCATCAATAATCATCCTTAAAAAAATATTTATATTCTAAAAAATGGTCAAACCCATAATAGGCGTCGCTTTGTCGGACTTTAATTCAGGGTTAAAAAGGCAAAAAGTGGATATTTTCCTAGCCCTTACCAGTTTGACCTTGAGATGACCTTTATGACCTTAACACTACCTCGGGGTGATATCCCAATAACGTATAGCCACAACCTATCGTTTATTTGCGCCTAGGAGGGGATATACTATATGTACTGCTGATGTGCTCAGACAATTATGATTGTATCAAAATATTGTCGATTTTTGGCGCCCCTCCTCTCCGTGAATTTAGCGGAGGCGTGGAGGTGGTGCCCAGGTTTCAGCGTTAAATCGGTTAGTAGAGAGTATGTGCCAATACATACAGATATATTTATATCAAGATATATAATTTCTATTCTAGAAAATTGCAATTGTAGACACAGTATACGATTAAGAAAACAACTTGTGCCATTATCATGGCATGCATATATTGCCGAAAAATTACTTTATGAAAAGTGGTTTCCATGGTAATCATATGAATCTTCGAACTATGCATTTTCACTCTATTTGTGATCATGTTTCGGGGCAAGTGTACTAAGTTACATTTTTCATTGGTTTTAATTATCTACTTTAATTAACAGTAGTATTATGCTAGCTTATGACGTTTACTTATAGATACAACACATTTTTTCGCCATATTTGTCAAAAAGACGTTACCATGGAAACCTTCAATTAGTGACGTTGTGCACAGTGATGTGCAATTAAGAATGAGAGATTCGAAAACTAGACAAAATTTCATGCAAGAAAAAGTTTAAAAACTGTACTGACTAAGACGGTCAGATAAATCGACCTGCCTCCCGGACTATTCAGTATATACAGTAGGCCTACATGTTAATTGCATCCAGCTGAGTAGCTATAACCTGATTATAATAAGACTATGGACACTACTCCAACGAGACACTCACGCAGCACTGTTTTAATGTTAGGCCAACGCTTGCAATGCTGGCCCAACATTGAGCCAACATTGGAGAAATGTACAATGTTTGAGAGAAAGGCCATCTGCCCAGCAAACACAACACATTTGTATAACATTTATACAATGTCGGCCCAACGTCTTCGACGTTGGTCCAACATTGTATAAGGTCATACAAATATTTTGTGTTTACTGGGTATCAATATAACAATGGGGTCAGCCAGTTTCGACATCTCCGCAGTAATACAGTCAGTCAGTTTGTTTGCAAGCCAACGACCAAGTAGGGGCCAGGGCTAAGGGCTTTGAATTATTAACTCATAGATGTCGCTCAAGTATATATGAACTTGCTGTGATTTGAGAACATGCTCTTCATGAGGCTTTAGGTATGAAACGCATATTTAGTATTATTATGGGATAGGGCTTTGGCCTACCCACGGGCACTATTTCATTCTGGGGGACCCTTGTCCTGCGAATTTTGACAGTTGACCATTCCTTTACATTATCATGTTTTAACCATGTTTTCATGGTCAGTAATATATTTAGTTATGATTTTACTATGATTTCATGGATATTTTGTAGCATATTACATCATGTTATGCAAGTATTACCATAATATTTAATATATTAAGAGCCACCAGTCAGCTATAATCAGTAATGTAGACGTCTCAAATTCCCAGATAAAACAGAAAAAAAATGGCAAATAATATACCTAAACAAATTAGAAATCTGTTTGGGCAATATGAGTCATATGTTGCTTTGACACGGACATCAATCGGTATGCGGCGCCAAAAATAGGGTTTGGTGATAGGGTTTTTACCCACAGGAGGAATTGACATAAACGAAGGCATACAAAATAAACTGCCTTCAAAAGCCATCTGAAGCACGACGGCAGGCACCCTCTCTTTGCTGTGTATAGGATTTTAAATTGTTGTTGATATTTTAGTGGCATATGTGCAGATCTCCTTCATAGTACACGTGTGGCAGCTACAGCATGTCAGTGATCGAAATGTTTCCTTTCTTACACAGTCGTATTGGTAAAGTAATAATATGGGTACAAATTTGATGAAAAAGAATATGTCAGAGATCTCAGAGATCCATAATAGGTAATAATATCGCTGTTGCTGAACTTTTTATTTAAAGTGGTTACAAGCTTATGTAGATACAGATTCGCCATCCCTTCACTCGACTCAAGGGTGTGTGCTCATTTCTTCAAAGCATATTTATATATTACCCAAGAGTTCATAATGTACACCTCTACAGGTGAGTATGGTGGGTGAATTGATTGCATGATATTTACACGACAAAAGTGATTCCAAAGAGCATTATATATGTGTTGATGTTAAAGAAGATTGCATTTATGACGATAAGGACGTGATAATGAAGCTCACGCTCTGTATCGTTCGAGACATTGTATTTACAACATTATATAATTAATGCATTTGCACCAAAACAAGTAGATATTGGGTTAGACAATTCAGCAGAATACACGATCCTAGTCTGTTGCGATGCTTCATATCAGATCATTGGCATAAAGATGAGTGAGATGAGTAGATTCTTACTACAAGATTGCTTGTAACAAAGAAATGCCATCTAGTCATTTTTTCATCACTTTAGCAGCCCATGGCTGGCTGACTAATGGGGCATTAACTACCTCATACGGGGGGCGATTCCACAAGCACACTATTCTTTGAGTGAAACTATATCTCCTCAGGTTTGTTCTGGGAAATTTTTGGACAAGTTTTAGGTTATGCCCTCTGGTGTTGTGGATGTCTGACGTGTCTTGCGCTTCCAGTAGAGTCGGCAGTTGGGGGGGTCATGTTTTTCCTGAAGTATTTTAAATGTTTGTGTCATATTATCACCTCTTATAGTCTTCTGTATGCTAGTGTTGGTAACTTACTTCAGTCTCCTTAATCTTTCTTATGGTAATAGACCCATAACATACATGTAGGTACTAATATTTGAATAACTAAGACATTACAGCGTTGTAAGGCTAAGGTAGGACCACGCCGCTTGAGTTATGCATGATTAATCACCTATAATAATTTTTTCAGTTGTTCAAGTAGAATCGGGGGAGGGGGAGTGGTTGATAATAGTAGTTACTCAAGGTGGGCGTGTATACAGTTGTCCGTTATAAACCACGAAGCAATAGTTTTCATGTCTGCTTTTCTGTCGTGCGATATAATTATTCCCATTTAGGCATTCTTGTCTCTATAGCAATATACCGAAACACCATAATGTTTAACCTCCGCCAGGAGGGTTATGTTTTTAGACGTGTTGGTTTGTTTGTATGTTTGTTTTTTCTGTCCCCAGGATTACATACAAAGTAATGAACTGATTTTGTGTCTCTGGCTAAGGAATAACCCATGGAATTTTGGGGATCATCTGGACTACTTCCAGATCCATTACTACACACTCACTGTGGGCGGATGAGGTTTGCAGTCTTTGACTGGTTGTCTCGTCTAATTCATTGATTATTATTTTTTATAAAAAATCGGTCCGCATTAAACATTAAAACAGGGTTACACGGTCATGGAAAATGAACAAATACAATTCAGGCCTGGAAATGGAAAATAAGAATTTCACAAAAAGTCATGGAAAAGTGATGGAATTTTGAATTTTACAAAAGGTCCCTCGCATTTCTTTTGAGAAAAATGTGTTGAGTACAATACTTTTGACACACAATGATACCGACTAGATCTAAAATATTTTACATTTGAAAGTAAGAAACTTTGTGTTGTGTCACGGTGTGTGTTTCTCTTATTAGGATTAGGATTATGATTACAATGTAATCGACTAAGGTTCGTAATCGGACTATTATGATTACAATCGAACCCAACCCTGGCGCTTGAAGTCCAAAGGTCGATGTGGCCCAAATTGAGGTTTTTAATCAAGCCGTATCTCTGGTCTTTCAGTGAAATACTAATTGGTTGACTGCATAGATAACAGATTGTCAGACTTTATAAATTTATTTTTGAAATGACCTGTACGCATGGATCACACTGGTCTCCGTGACTTTCTGGTGGTGCGTCATTTGTAATGGCGCTCGTATGCAAGGTGCAACTTGTGGACAGTAGAGTCATGCTCTGTCGCTCAAAGATTTTATCGGATTGCGATTCAATTTTGACTCGGTGTGTTTTCTAAATGGGATCTCACGGGGCTGGCGACTATTTAGCGACACTGGCAAAAGCCAAATTATATGTGAAATAATTCAAATCGTCTCTTTAAAGTGTATGCTTCCCCCAAGCAGTCTCCTCTTTCGCCAAACGTTCTCCCTCGCCGAAATGTTTTGGAAATGTTCAAAATACCCGCAACTATTCGTGTGGCAAACTATTTCCCAGATTCGCCAGATTTACGTCAACTGCTCAACACTCTTCGCCAAGTTGTCGCCAAAAACTTTAACCCGACACTGGCAAATAGTTGTCTAATGATTGAGGAAATAGGAGAACAGGTGGCCACAAATTGGAGAGTATTTGGGGAACGTTTGGCAACTTTTTCGCTGCATATTTACGTAATAATCACTACATTTGACATTTGTTATCCAAACATTTGGCAAACAGTCACCAATTCGCCGATTGATTGCCACGTTCGCCGATTCTGTTCACTTTTTGTCGCCAAATTATCGCTAATTAGTCGTCAGATATTCACATATATTGCAATCACACCAAAAAAGTGTTCAATCAACGAACAGTTGGTGACAATTTTATCACCCAGAATTCGCCAACATCGGCAATAATGATCGCCTTCTGACGAGATCCCTATATTTCACCATTCTGTATGCCGCCTGCCATACACAAACCAATCAAGAAGAGACTTCGACAGCTATAGGCAATATTTGATTAGATTGCCAGATATATAATTTGTACGGACTAATTTGGAATAGTTAAATTTCTAAAAGTAGCATATTGCCCTAATTATTAAATCAGATCAGTTACGCTGTTTTTGCATTTAGTGAATCTTTTCTGAGCCACCGTGTGTGTTGGCCGTTTCAGCGCGGGGACCGTCTTTATACGTCAGAAGCTGACTTCTGTATAGGTGTCAGATTCTGACTTCTAAAGTCGATCCCCGCACTAAAAGAATTAAAATATTTGTAATGGCCGTAGAACCATAAAATAGGTATTCAAATGAAGCGAAACGAGATAAATATTTCAGTGTGGTAATTGTTAAGGGTTCTCGCCATGACAACCAGAGGGTTGTGTATGTTGAGAGCTGGGTGCGTGAATTTGCTGAGCTGTCTATTTGTGTTAGATTTGAGCTCTGTGTGCTGTGCATGTCCCAAGCAAGCACGAGGCGTTGAACCAGTGTTGGCTTAATGTTGGTCCACCGTCTACGACGCTGGTCCAACATTAAGCCAACACTGGTTCAACATCTCGTGTTTACTGGGTGTTGAATTTATGTGGTGAGTGTTTTTTTATCAAGAGTTAAAGCTCAATGTCGGGACAGCGTCGGAGACGTTGGCCCACCTTTGAGCCACCATTGGGCTAATATTATATCTCGTGTTTACTGGTACTTTGTGATTACATCGCTGAA
The DNA here is from genome assembly GCA_964017125.1 of Flabesymbios commensalis. NCBI lineage: Eukaryota > Metazoa > Annelida > Polychaeta > Terebellida > Flabelligeridae > Flabesymbios > Flabesymbios commensalis. The sequence goes on along the minus strand of OZ024918.1, from coordinate 13,052,994 downwards.
ATATTTTCATACAAGCTACAGAGAGCAATTTGAAGTCATCTTAATTATCTAAGTTAGCTCTTTCCGCGTCATTTGAATATGTTATGGGTATACAGCCATTATAAATATTTTACCCTTTCAGTGCGAGAATCGACTTTAGACGTCAGAATCTGACGTGTAAAGTCGGCCCGCGCGCTGAAAGGGTTGAGCGCAATACACTTTGTCAATATTGAATCTATTTTTTAAACTGTCTACCATGGGTTTACCCATCTAGTACAAAGCCCCATGTAGTCCCCAGACCTACTCTGAACGATGTCATATTTCATACTATTTTAGATGACTTTTTAAATACTAGAGTGCTCAGCTCCCATTTTTAAACCACTGGGAACGATTTTCCTAAGGGCAAAAGGAGGGGGCGGAGGTAATTCGAGACGTCCCAAGAGCTGATGATGTGTTGTATGATTTTATAAAAGTGACCAAATTCAACACGGAACGCTACCTGAATGCAGGTGCATTACTAGAATTGATGGCCATCACATCGTCCGCTGCTGACCAGCGTCTAGCATTCACTCGCGCTTGTTCACCCTGTCGACGCGGGCATACTGAAATGAATAGAAATCTAGTTCAACTCATGTACAAATACAAGAAACATGAAACATCTACCCGATGCAGTTTCAATGTTAATTCAGATTCAATAATGGGCTGTTTTTGTGTGTGAAGTCATGGGTTGTGAGATCCGCCCAGCCCAAGTTTTATTTTTGAAAATAACTGATTATTAGTGGACTAAAATAATCTGCTAAGTTAGAATATAGTTCATTGGGATATATACTTTAATTATATTGATGATCTGAAATCACTTCACAGGGCCTTTAACACGGTGTTAACTAAAACATTGTGTTATAAAAAATAACTCGCATGCCAAAAGCAGGGTTATCAACGTGTTAACAAACCATAAAGTCAAATCTTTAACAAATTTAAAATGGCCAACCATCGGCCATTATTAACTTTAATATGCCTGATATCTGGCAGCGTTTCGTTTCCAGAGCAGATCTCGGGAACCCATGTGGGGATTTCTTTCATATTGGACAGGGGGTGTAGATGGGCCTTTGGTGGTTTATGAACTTAATTTGACCTACCTCAATGGCCGACAATCGACCATAATTAACTTTAATAAACCTAATATATGGCAAACCATGCCACATAGCTAGACCTTTACTATAAAAAAATGTGCGGTTTCAGGTAGGGATATGCCCTGAGAAATTTCGCCTAAATCAAATTTAAAATGACAGACTATTGGCCATAAAATTATTAACTTTAATATTTTAAGCACTAAAATTTAAACCTGCTAAAAATGCCAGTCACATATTTTGCCCTGAAAAATCTCAACTCGATCAAATTCAATATGGTAAACTTGAGGCCATTATTGACTTCAATATGGGTAATATCGGGAAAACTGTGCCAGATAGCTGCACCATTACTATAAAACAAAATGTGTGATTTCATGGAGGGATATTCCCTGCAAAATGTTCAAATTGATCTATTTCTGACCATCATTGAATTTAATATCTGTAATATATATATAGCAAACTGCTAAATCGGTGGACCATTGCTGTAAAACATAATGTGAGAGTTCAGGGAAGGATGCACCCTGAACGATTTCTATCATGCGGGCGCCAGGATTATGATGGCTGGGTGGTTTCTTGTAGACATTTCTTAAACGCACGATGCATTCTTTAATCATGTTAATATTAAACCGATTGCTCTAAAAATATAGCAAACTGCTAAATCGGTAGACCATTGCTGTAAAACATAATGTGAGAGTTCAGGGAAGGATGCACCCTGAACGATTTCTATCATGCGGGCGCCAGGATTATGATGGCTAGGTGGTTTCTTGTAGACATTTCTTAAACGCACGATGCATTCTTTAATCATGTTAATATTAAACCGATTGCTCTAAAAATATACATGGGTCCAAATATATGGTGAGGGTGGTGGAGGGGTGTAAACTTTTCTGAAATCTAATATTTGGCCCAGTTCCTCTATAGCTTGTTCAAGATGAGAGCTGTTCCATAGCGTAACTATTCTGTCGGTACCCCTGTCCGTTGCCACAGCCGCATTTGACGTTTTTTTTACAAACACCTCTTCTACCGATTATTGTTTAGACATAAACATCTACTATTTTAAGCCCCAATTGACAATGTGCCATTATCTAGATCTAATCATCTTTATACAATTGAATATTAAACATATTTGAATCGTTTGAGCTAGATATTTCATATTTGATGTACATATACAGCTAAAATTCAACGAACTTACTTTGGGGGTCGACAGCACAATAGCTTTTGATAGTTTCACCTCGACTCTACATATTTAACACATTTTGAGGCAGTCCGTGTGCAATATGTTGTTTAGTCAATGTGAGCTTGAAAATTGGTTAATTTGCATATATACAAGAGGGCTACCACTGTGCACTTCCTTAAATCACCACAAATTTCAATAGTAAATTTATAAACGTATATAATTTGCATTATCTGAGATGGCTAAAACAAATGTGAACAAGAAACCTTGTGAAACCATTCTTATTAGTTATGCATCCCCCGGATCCATATATATGTTGAGTAGATATGATTTTTTATCGTAGCAGTTCGGTGACTTGCAAGGAAACGAAAAATAGTTCTATTTTTTCCAGCCTTAAGCGTTATCTCAAAAACACTGGTCTGAAACAATTCACCATATCTTGGTCGCGGTTCAATGATTTTCAAGCAAATGGCGGCAATTTTTTTATCAGTTCAGTAATATTGGGTTAATTAAAATACTAGTACTTGCCAGGCGGGATTCGCTTGTTTTCGCCTCATAGCTAAACGCGTCTCTAGTTCAAAAATGGTTTTATTTGCATGTATTCAAAATTTCAGCAATGGGCCTACTGTCCTGAATATATATCTGTGTATATATTACATGTTGTTAATCAATATATATACACACACACACACACACCTGTAATCAACTTTGAATTGTGTAAGGTCCCATGCACACATTAATACTCCCATTTTGTCCTCCAGACGTACCAAGTGTGGTGAGTGGTAACCAGCTGTTGATCCTCGACCCACAAGAAGAGTACTTCAAAACCCACAAGGGAACTACAACGACCTACAGTTGGAAACTACCGAAGAAATGGACAAAATTGAAAAGACATGCTGATCAGGTGTCGCCATACATAGGTTTATTTGGCTGTACGGAAGAAATATTTTCCACAGGAAAGTATCAGGGTACATTATTCAGGTTTCCATTACGAGACAAGGCTTCTGATCTCAGTAATGAAGTATTTACTAGCAAAGATTCCGTTCTTAATCTTTTCAGGTCATTTATGAAAGATGCTACTGAAACATGTTTGTTTTTAAAGAACATTGAAAGCATTGAGCTTTTTCATAGAGAAAAGGGTAACGTACGTTCTCAGACACAGCTATTCTTTGTTAAAGTCAATGAGGACTGCTTGCAAGAAGTCAAACAACAAAGAACAATATTCATCAGAAAATTGGAAGAAAAGCATTCCAACCCTTCCGATCTAATTGGGGAAATCAGCATTTCCTACTTGGCCAAAATCAAAGAAGAAAAGGATACTGCTACATCATTGAACAAACACTATATTGTTAATCAATACTACAACGACAAAGACGCGTCCAAAGACCTTCGCGACTACCTGGCAGATGAAAACATGTCTGTTCTGCCTATAGTTGGATCTGCCATGTTTGTTGAACAATCACCTCATAACAAAACTGATAACACACCGAGAGGTAGAGAGTTTTGTTTTTTACCACTACCAGCAGAGGAGACGAGCTCTACGGGATTGCCCATCCATATTAATGGGTACTTCATGTTGACACAAGATCGAAGTCATTTAAAATGGAATCCCAAAGACGAAAACGCCCAAATGAGTTGGAATGAAACTTTACTCGAGGAACTGCTTCCAAAATCATATTGTGAAATGCTATCTCATGCCATACGAGAAAACAAAGGAGACAAACCAGCAGTCTCTGTTGGAGACATATATCACGCAATTCCTGACGTTTCACATGTATCAGAAAAATGGTCATCTATTGTTAATAAGATATTGATGGAAGTATTGAAACTACCATGTTTACACAGTCCCCGAAGAGGAGGAGAATGGCTAACGATTATTGACAGCCTGGTAAGCCCTACCTGTAAGGATGGGAAGACACTGGAATGCTTAAATGAACTGTTGTTGGACAATGATTTTCCCTTGGTGTTTCCTCCAGACCATTTACTCAAAGGCATGCAGCAGGTCGACCGCTTACCTAGAGCCGCAGGAGCAGCAGATATAATACACATTTTGAAGGGTTCTAATAAGTACAAAGAATATACAGATGACATCAAACTCACTTTGCTTGAATATCTTCTGTATGAAGCAGACATAAATGACATAGTAGGTCTCGCCTTACTTCCTACTGAAAATGGTAAATTCATTGAATTCAGCGCAGGAGGATCAAAACTTTACCTTCTACCTGACGGTATACCACATACAATATTTCCTGTTGGAGGAGAAGAATTTGTAAAGCACAACCTAGAACCACCAATTCTCAAGAAGCTAATGATCATAGCAACTTCAGAAACAAGTAAGTTTTATGTTTATTGAATGATTTCATTTCAATCCCAATTAAAACAACTTTTTCAGTTTCGAACCATTTAACATTGTATATCATACATTCTGTGTGTGTAATGTGTAGCTGAATGTGTATAATAATATTATTTAAAATGTGTTTTGTTCATTCACAGATCCTACACAATTGGAGATAGTCACCAAGAAGAATATACCACAACTGCTCGTCAAGATATTCTCAGATGATGCAATTAAACAGGGTGTTATTACAGATGTATCATCATGCCAGTTTGATGTAACGCTTTGGTTGAATTCTCTGTGGGGCTATTTGAAAGTAGACTACACTGACACTGTAGTTGAACTGGAACATATACCTATAATACAGCTAAATATAAATTCAAAAATGATATTACTAGCTCCAAAGGTATGCTACAGCAGAGTGTTATTGACAAAGGGTTCGGATTCTAATCTCCCCAGTGAGATTCAGCCTTTACTGAAAGATGTTGGTGTGCTGCTGACCAATGACCTTCCAAATTATATCACAATGCATCCGACTGCAGCACAAACATATCTCAGACCACCCACATACAAACACATAATACAAGTTATGATGAATGTCTCAAGTTCCCTTCCCGAAGACGAAATTGATAAATCAATTACAAAGTGTTCATCGTCATGCATACAAACCTTTCATAAGGTCATCAGTGGCGCCCAAGATATACAAAAAAACATTGGCTTCCTTAGAAAGCTGAAAATTTTTCAGAGCCTAGACAAAACACGTGTGTCCATAAACGACACATGTCAAGCAGTGGCTGTCTACGATTTACCTGTGAACCCCCCAGAACTCTTCATTGATGCTTCACACGATATTGTTAGACTTTCAGCTAAAATGCTCGGGGCAACCTTTCTAACTAATCTAGAAATAATCAAACATTTTTTCTTGCCACCGTTTGAAAAGGGTGATATAACTACTGATTGTGATACAATAATGATGTATATTCTGGAAAAGCTTGAAGCATTTGAATCCAAAGACCCGCTTCTCAATGCTATGTTGTCCCGAATAGCATTTGTTAGAACAGAAAAAAGAAACAGAAGGAAAGCTTCTGAGCTGTTCTTTCCTGATAAGCATTTGATATCTCTATTCCTGGAACAAGATGTGTTTCCAGCTCAAATCTACCAAACTCCTGTTATCACAAATGCACTTGAAAGGCTCGGGCTGAAAAAGGCAGCAGACGTAACACAGGCAGATATTTGTGAAGCATGTCAAATTTGCTCCAACATCTCAGTTGAAAATCGAAAAAGGTTGAAGTCCATTGGTATCACAAAGTTTTGGGATAAAAACCCGTGGCTTTTTGAAAATTTAGATTCTAATATTCTACAAGTCATAAAAACTACAGAGTGGATGCCAGTGTTACTAAACAGACCAAATGAGTACCCTTCTAGTCTTCCCTGGTACCATAGTGAATCAGTCACTTCTCCGGAAAATATGGGGCTTGCCAGTCATTTTCATGTTGTAGGATCTGTAGCACCTGTCAATGATTTAAACCTTTCCGATAGATTAAAAGGCGAGCTCACTTTGAAAACGCCGGCTGCTGATGCAGTAATGAAACATTTGGGAAATGTTGTACATTGTTATAATGTCGAAGACAAGATAAAGTATCAAAACATAATTTGCTCTGTATATAGATATATGTCGACCAACTTTTCCACAGATGAGATAAAACAAAGTCTTTTTAACAACAACCTCACTGACTGGATCTGGAATGGTACAAACTTCAGTAATGTCCAAAATATTGTGGTGCAGGCATTACCAATGAACTTACATACGTACATGTATGTTTTACCACAGGAAGTTATGATGGCTGAAGAGATGCTGGTTAAACTGGGTGTTCACAGAAATATAGAATACAGTGATCTTGTAAAAGTGCTGCAGAAGTTGTGGTTAGATCATCAGGGTATACATGAGCTTTCACACTCTATTACACGAAAAAACAAACAACTAGCTCTTGAAATTATAGAATTCATGACCACTAATTTTGATGAGGAAATGATTATGACAAGCGACGAGGAACTGTTGGTTCCGATACATGATGGAGGCAGAGATATACTCACAATGAGATCAAGAGTTGACTGTTGCTACATTGATGACGATTGGAAACAGCGAGACTTGAGTTATGATGACATAGATGATGATGTGTTTCTGATACACCCACAGGTGTCCGAGTCGGCATGTAACAAGTTAGGTGTACCTTCTTTAACAAGCCGTATCTTAGATACTCAAGAAATGCCTATTTGTGGTTTTGGACAGAGTGAGCAGCTGACAACCAGATTAAAACACCTTTTGGAAGATTACACTGATGGACTGGCCATTTTCAAAGAGCTGATCCAAAATGCTGATGATGCTGGTGCCACTGAAATGAAATTTCTACTAGATTCCAGAACTAATGATGACAGCATGACACATCTGCTTGATAAAAACATGAGAGAATGCCAAGGACCAGCTCTTTGGGCATATAATAACTCTGTATTCACTGACACTGATATAGGAAATATCATTAAGCTGGGAGGAGCAACCAAAGAAGACCAACCTGTTAAAATTGGAAAATTTGGTTTAGGATTTAATGCTGTCTACAATATGACCGACGTTCCCAGTTTTTTAACCAGGCATTACATGGTCATATTTGATCCTCACATGAATCACATTGGACATGCTGCAAGGAATGGACAACCTGGAGTGCAAATTAACTTGGCCAAAAACAAAAAAGCTTTGAAAAAATGGTGCGATCATTTTCAACTTTTCAATGGTGTTTTTGGATGTGAAATTAATCTTGACGGGGATGTTGATTTCAAGGGCACACTTTTTCGTTTTCCTCTGAGGACATCAAACCAAGCCAAACGCAGTCTGATATCGAATGCACATTATCGAGAAATTGATGTTATGGAAACTATGCAAATGCTGGCAAAAACTGCCAATAATATCCTGATGTTTACACAACATGTAAAGCAGCTGGCATTTTACCGTATGGACAACAACACTGATCCGAGTACCAGTGATATGTTGTTCACAGTGCAGAAATCATTATCAGCTGATGTATCATTTCCTAAATGTGAAATGTTTCATGGCAGTGACAGTCCTTTAGAAATAGCCGTACAATTCATGGACAAAGTCAGATCTGGGAGAAGACGAGTGGATCCAGAGGAACAATTAACTCAGAGCTGTATCGTAGATATAGTTATTGATATATCAGACATTGGGAGAGATTTCATAAAAATTGAGACAGAAAAGTCTCAGTGGCTGATTACTCATAGTTTAGGAACAAATACTTCACTAACATTGGCACTTGATGATCCCAAGAAAGGGAAAAATCCTATTGGCTCAATTTCTGTACTTTTGTCTGCTGAATCTGTTCACGCTAAATATTTGCCTGTCAGTCTGAAAGAGACGGAGCGAGCAGATGGAAGAATTTTCTGTTTCATGCCTCTTCCTGTACACTCAGGCACACCTGTACACATAAATGGGGCTTTTGCTATATTGTCCAGTCGCCGGAGCTTATGTGAAAAAACAGACGATGATCGCGCATATCCTGAGGAAGAATGGAACAGAGCTCTTATGGAAGATGCAGTGTGTAAAGCTTATATTGGAGCTCTATCTCAATTCACAATGCTTAGCTCAAGAAAGTCTGATTTTGATTACACATCCTTATGGCCTAAGCCTGAAACAATGTCAAAACATTGCCATGGCCTTGATAAATCTTTTTACAGAAAACTGCTTACAACTAACGGGGCACCAGTGATGCAGAAATCCGGTATTTTAGGCACAATTGAAAATATTTTATTGCTTGATTGGTGTCAAGAAGAATGCCAGAAAGAGGCACTTGAAGTAATGGAGATATCAAGAAAAGATGCTCTGACTGTCTGTCTGCCAAGTGATATATTGAGTAGGATAATAGAAGCTGACGTACAGGGGAATATCAAGAATAGAGTATATGACATACAACGATTTCTGACAGAAATATTCCTTCCAAATATTACGTTATGTAATCAAGAAGTAAGAGATAGACTCGTGATCTTTGCTTTGAATTTAAAGGATAAAGCTGTTGATGATGCTATTTCAAAATCACCTTGCATACCGGCGAGTCCTGACGGAAAAACCCTAAAAATGCCAAAAGACCTGGTGAATCCACTCAATGGATGTGACACTTTGTTTTTCCCAGAGGAAGGAATGTTTCCTGTCGAAACATATTGTGAAGACACCATCTTACTTCACCTCGACAGAACTGGATTGCGAAGTTTATCATGGGAACTACTTTTAGAGAGAGCTAAAACATTGCAAAATCTCTTTGATGAAGATATGTATGAGCGTAAAAAATGTGAAGACATTCAAAAAAAATTGTTGACAACTTTGAGTATGAGATTGTCAAAACTAGGTGAAACAGGAATGAGTAACACTGATATAGAAGAGTACAGAAATGCATTTTCACAAATAGGATTCCTGAAAATTTGCCCAAAGCCAAAGCAATATCCGATGCCATGGGGTTTTTATAATGAAGATGAATTAGTCTGTAGTGACGAAGCTATTAGTTGGGATAATAGATATCTCGCTTCCTCGTTAAGACCTGTTGTTGACACACAAAACTGGAGTAAGTCATTGAAAGTGTTTCTTCATTTAGATACACTCAACATTTCTACGGATGTTTGCATTAAGCATCTGGAAACAGTGATAGCATCATTTTCTGCTCGGTCAGTCAAAGCTACCCACAAAGACAATGTAATGGAGGCTATGCAGCACATATATCATTATCTTCAAGATGACAAAGAAGCTTGTGAATCGCTGAAACAATCATGCTGCCTCTTTACAGGAGATACATTTGTACAACCAAATCAGGTATGTTTCAAAGGAACAGACAAATTAAATCCACTGCTGTATAAAATTCCACGAGAAATCGAAGGTATGAAGACTTTTTTAGAAAATATTGGTGTAAAAGAAGATTTTTCGTCTTCAGATTACATAGGTGCGCTTAGGAAACTGGAAAAAAAGCAAAAGAATGAGTCTTTGTCGGAAGAGATGACCAATGTGGTTAATAGACTTGCGAAAAAACTGTCTATATTAGAGCAAGAACATGAAGTGAAGGATTTGTTTTTAGCAAATGTGGATAAGCAAATGAGATGTGCCTCAAGTTTATTATATGATTCCACAGATTGGTTAAAAACTGCGAAATCTAGTCTTGTTCATCCAGGGTTAAAAAATGAAACTGCCTTGAAGCTAGGAGTTTTATCTACTCGTGACAAACACGTCCTTAATTTAGCCGATCAGTTTGCTAGTAATTTGACAATGTCATTAGTCGATAAGTTAATAGGATGCCACCCATTTGATACCAGCATATTTGATCACATGGTGCAAACAGCAGAACAACATGAAGCAACAGACATACATTTCTTTTTGGACAAAACACAACACCCAATCTCGAAAACATTCAGTGACGAATGGAGAAGCCTGCAGGGTCCCGCTCTATGTGTTTACATGAACAAACCATTGACAGAAAACGATTTCAAAAGACTAGAGTCTTTGATTGAAAATGATGACATCCCAGACATTATCCATTCAGGATATAGAGATCTTGTATGGCTGTGCACTGCATTTCAACTAACGGACGTGCCCTCAATATTAACCAAATCATCAGAACATGGTGAAATATTTTATGTTTTAGATCCCTCACTTAAATTTATTGACAAGGTGGATCATCCTGGATGTAGGTTCGAAAACGTCGGAGAGCTTAGAAGTATTTTTCCAGATGTCATGTCATCTTTCATTGGAGACTTTTCAGGAAGCGAAGGAACATTGTTCAGATTTCCGTTGAGACATAAACAGACAGCGTCAATTTTGTTTGGAGCATATCAAGTAAATGATGAAGAGAGAGCAAAATATCTAGAATCATTGAGCCGAAGGAAAATATGTGAAATGAGTAAGATGGACGTATTGTTACAAGAATATGTAAGTACAACATCTGAATCATTTGTGTTCTCAGAAACATTGAGAGATGTAAAAATGACTGTTATCACAGAGAATTGCAAACATAAAGAAATAAACTCTTTCTCAATAATCAGAAAACCAAACAAAATTGAGACACACCAGACTTTTTTTAGAAATGTAAAGGAATACGCAAACCTTCTAGAGCATCAGAGTTTTTCCCATATTCCAATGAGTACCCACACATACGATGTTAAAATAAAATCAAAGAATTACAAAGATGAATGTATGGTAGTACAAACAGTTGGACCAAACGATTCCATAGGGGATTACGAATTGCAAGATGCTTTTTGCAAGAAATACAAGACTTTCCCTAGAGGTGGCGTGGCATTGTTATCGAGAAAAATATCAAATTTTGTTCCAAATCATACACTTAGCACGAGATTGTTTTCCTTTACTCCACTAAATATTAGACCCGAACTTCCTGTTCATATATTTGGGGATTTTTCTGTGAAAACAGACAGCAAGGACGGAATCATTCTCCGAGATGAAGGCATTCATGGAGAATGGAATACATATATTGCTACAGCTATCATTGCAAGATCGTATGTAGAACTGCTTCTGGCCAGTCAGAAAAACGTAACTGATATGTGTAAATACCACAAAGATTTCCCCTTTATAACAAAAAAGGTGGATTTAAGCTTATGGGGAGGACTTGCCAAGGCTACATACAAAGAAATTGTGTCTTCTGATGCAGCTCTTTTCCCTTGTATTTCCAACAACAATGTCGAATGGTATTCTGTATCAAAATGTTTTTTCAAGAAACAAATGAAAATAGATTATGCCCGTTCATATATACAAGTTACAAACGATTCGAAAAGATTGTGTGAATCAATGGAAATTCTCTGCGATTGTGGGATGCCTATTGTGGACGTCAGTGATCAAATTTTGGCTTCACTATGTTGTATTGAAGAAAACATTAAATATATTGATCCACAGAAAGCTACTGAGTTCTTTAATACAACTGCTCCAACATGGTTAGATAAGCTCCCTGTCATATTATCTGACACTCCTGTCAAAGATGTAAAACGACTAAAGCAACTGGTAGACTATTGCAAAGATGATTATGAACAATTTTACAACTGCTTAATTGGCCTCCCATTTTTATTGACCGCTGACAACATGCTTGACAAATTTCAGCCATATAAGGATATTTATTGTTCGACACATCTGGATTTGTTGCCAAAGCATGCTAACAAATTTGTACATTCTGATTTTGTGGATCAATTCAAAAAAGCGCCAGTAGGTCAATGTGGCATAATTGATCTAGATATATCAGCCTTGAGTTCGATGCTACAAGACTACCTTAGTGACGATAAAGTCCAAACACACCATTCCGAACCATCGGAATCACCAATTTCATTAAAAAAATTATGGGCTTGTATTTCAGATTTGTCACCCAAAGGTGATAAATTAAAGAACAGAACATTCCTGACTCCACTGAATGATTTATGTCTGGTGCCAGCAGTAGATTCAGAACAGTACTATATATTCAGACTAGACTCTGCATATTTGGCAACAACAAGAAAATATAAATATAACGAAAATTCAAGTGTAGAGAAAGTTATTGATAAGTTCAAGTTGCCAAATATTGATCTCAAAGGGTTTGACAAGAGGTTAACAGAGATTGTTGGTCCTTTGACCTGCACTCCATGTAATCCACTTGGTGTATTAAAATGTCTAGCTTTAAAAATTAGACCAAAAATAGATGTAGGGCATTTTAAATTGGCTCAGTATGACTGCGACATACTGCTTCGATTCTTTGGAGAAATGCTGCCTGATTTACGTGAAAAACTCGGTGATGATGATAAGATCATGGAATTGCTTCGCCAATGTCCTATCTATACAACAGCAATGAAAAAGCAAATAAATCTTGAACGCTGCTGTGTATACCTTGTTCCGGCAGATGCTGTTGATAGCGGAATGGATTCATGGCAAAATTCAAGAGAAAATGTGTTCTTGAGGCAATGTGGCGACGAACATATAACAGAAGTTTATAAATTTTTGAATGCTAGATTCTTGACTTATGCTGAGCTCTATTGTGATTTTATATTTCAACATTTCGAAATGTTTACCATCGAGCAAAGAATAGATCATCTTTGTCACTTAAATACAAAATTTGTGATGGTTTATGGTCTTTCGAAAGATGCGAAACGTGAAGCACAAAGTATGGTGCATCATATGAGTAGACATGAAATCATTACGAGTAGTGACGGGACTTTGCAGAGGGCTAACTTTTTTTACGACTCTCGTAATCAAATCTTCAAAACAATGATTCCACAGAATGAGCTGACTCCAGAATTGCCATCTTCATTTGCAAACACTCATTCTGGAATGTATTGGTCTGATTTCCTTGTTCGCCTTGGAATGACTTCAGCTGTTACGTGTCCACTCTTCACAAGATTTGCTACACAGTTGTCACAACAAAAGCCTGTAAGCGAGAAAGAAGCATACCAATCTGAAGTTCTTATTAGAGAGCTTTGGAAATTGGATAAGGCATCTAAAGACACATCTTTAGTTACATCTATTTGTCAGAATGTGAAGAACATTCCCTTTGTGTATTGCTGTAAAATGGAAAAGCCTTATGCCAGGTTATTGCCACAGTGGAGAACAAATGAACTTGTTAAATTCGGAGACTGTCTTCCAAAGGGTGTCGCATTGCTAGGTTGGAGTCAGTGCTATATTTTACCTGACTGGGCCGTTCCAAGAAGTTCGTCGTTGAAAAAAGAAGTCAAAGACAATGTAATGTCTTTACTGAGAATTACATATGCTCCACCAGCAGATAAGCTGATAAGTCATCTTAGTGCATTGTGCAAGAAGTATATAGATGCCATCACTGAAGACAAGGCCATTATCATTGATATACTGAAGGAAATATATCAACATCTTCTGAAAGATCGAATGGACGAGAGCGAACTAATGGAGAAATTGAGGGAATTACCGGTGGTGTTGATCGATGACCGTTATTTCGTACGTGCAAATCAGACTGTTCTTAGTATGAGACAGTTTGATCAAATGCAGCCATACTTAAACATGATGCCCCCAAAGTTCGCACAATATGAGCGACTTTTCCGAGAGCTAGGTATGACAATAGGGCCATCGCTTAATCAGCTTATCTATGTTCTGAACACTCTTCATCGAGATAATGATGGCCGCCAAATCGATGATGAGAAATTTGAAACTGCTTGTAAGGCGTTGAGACATTTGTTTGAGACACTGTTGTTGAATGGTAGCATTGATTTATTTAGTGTATCGCATATATGTCTGCCATCTACAGATGTAATGCTAGCAAAATCAACAGAGTTGATTTTCAGTGATGCACCAGCATTATTTGAAAGAGCACAAGGACGTGAAATTAAATTCCTAATTGATCATACTGCCTGCAAAATGGATGACACCGAAATGGAAAAAGCACTTATGAAATTGCCAGAACATTTGAGACCACGGAGATTGTCCGAATTGATGAAGGAAGTGATGCATCCACACAGTGCGTTATGTGCAGTGGACGGGAGGGCACTTGAAATACAAAAAAGACTGAAATCTGGCATTTTTCAACAAGGCATTATACGCCTGATTAACCACCAGCTCCGTAGAAAAGGAGGTCAATTAACAGACATACAGATCAAAGCTATAACTGCTGACCTGGATAGAATAACAGTAATAGCTTTGAAACAAGTCACCACTAATCTAACATACAAGGCAGAAACAGTTCCAAATAGTGAAAGGAATGAACCATGTTTCTTGAATAAGTCTGATTTATACATTACCCAGTGTGGGTCTTTAGATTATTATCTATTGACACGTTTGTCAGAGATAATAAATGTTCTTACAGGTGGCTTCCTGGGAGAATCAATCATTTATCTGATAAGCATCTTTACATGTGATGTCAAGGATATATCCCGTGATATGGATAGGTTGAATATCCGTTTACATTAATAAGTGTAATAAAAACCCGAACTAAAACGGTATTCAATGTAACGCAAATGGTGCAAAACTTGATAGAACTATTTGTCTTCTGAATGATAAAACATGATTAAAAATAGTTTGTTGTGGTGCCAAGAACATTAAAAGATTTGTTGACTAAAGTATCCTTGTAAATAATAATAATCTTATTAATGAATGCATTGATATGCGTGTTTAGAAATTATATGTATTTAGCAATTTAACATTATTATTGTGGTCAGCTAGTTATTTTTTTATCAATTCGTTGATGTATTATAATCGCCCTCACCTTTTTGTCGTATGCTGGTGAATTAGTAAAAGCTGGACAATAGTTTAGTGAAGGCTCTAATGAGGTAATTAACCCTTTCACTGCTAAGGACGACTATAGTCGTTTTAAGATTGTTTTATTAACTGACCAAATCATCGATATTGAAAATTAATTTAGACATCAGGATTTTTAAAATGTTTGGTCTCAAATTAAACCACTTTAAGTTGTGGGTCACGTTAGCGAGACACAACTTGAAGTTGGCGAATATTAAAATTAGATAGGTTGGCGTTAAAGGATTAATCTAGGTCATTATTGTATACTGTTTTGCAAAGTCAAAATGCAGTAACTGTTTACTTGACAAGTAGGCAGTTGAGGTATTTGGAATTTGTTTTGTCATTACTTTTTTCATATATTGGAAATATTTGAAATGATGATCATGTACCATACTTATATATGTTATTTGATATATATTTTCAAATACTATGTCTTATCCGTTTATTCATGACTTAGTTGTAGTTGTGTATGTTTGTTATATAAATACAAACCTTTCATCACTTCCGAAAGCGACATGGCTGGTATATTTGATATCCCAGTTAATATTTATGTTGGTAGTGCATTTGTATTCCTAAAATAAAATCACGTTTCGTATATCCTATTTTGTTTACCTATCTGCTCCACATAATAACATGATCAAAGCTTTTAATTTGTTTTTATGCATATGATCTGAATTTATGACAATACAACTGCATAAAATAAGGATGCAAAATAATGTTACGTTGAACCACTGGATGTCTAAAGATGTGATAGTGGTTCAGCCATGTATATATTGTCCCATGGAGTATGAAGGTGCTAAACTGCCACTTTGTGTGACAGTTTAGCACCTTCTAACCCCAAGGGAACAATATAAATCAATGCAATATGTTTGGTAATTGAAAATGACTTGATACGAACATGATACGTGAAATGTGAATATACGATAATATTAAGAAAACATTATATCCCAGCAAACAGAAAACATTCCTATAACATTTACACGATGTTGGACTAACATACAATACGTTGGGCCGAAGTTGTATAAATGTAAATGATTTGTGATTACTGGAATAGCTCAGTAGTCATTTTTTATACAAGTGGACAATGCTGTAATATTCAAGATATTTTTCAATAATAAATATTAGACTATATATATATCAATAATAAATATATAATTATATATCCACTATAATTAATATAGCTATTTTTCAGTCTTTTTATTTTTCAATTTTATTTAAATGTTTTCCAATGACACATTATTATGTGTTAACCCTTTCAGGCCTGAATTTACTATTGTCATCTTCCTCCACTACAATTCGCGAATTGCTGTCGCAATTCTCGACTTGTAGTGGATAAAGATGACTTGTATGGGTGAAAAATTAAAGAAAATTGCCATGTATTGGTAAAGCAGTTTCATAGAAATTTTCCTTCTAAATCCCTTAGTTGTGGGGAAATCAACTCTGTTTTCAGGGATGTAAAATGATGCTTTAATGCATCGTGGGGGCTTTAGGAGTTAAGCTAATTGTTATAGTTGTGTTTGGGAGTCGAACAGCGAGAATGGCCAATGGAAGCCTAAAATGAACAGATATAAGCAATTTTCACCCTCTTAATATGTGTGTGATGTAACAATTTACAATTTAAAATGAATGGAATGTATTTCAACAAGATTTTGACGAAATTATATGCGGGTTGATGACGTCACTCATATAAAAGTGACATCCAGTGTTTAAAAACGTTCAGATCGAGGATATTTTAGAAATAAAATTTTAGAAATAAAATAAAATAGAAAAAGCTCTTCATCTAGCATTCGTTCAGCAAGTTTAATAACAGTACTGACAAAAATATATATTAAGACAGCACAAGAGTTTGTTAACATTTTATGTACTGTTGTCATCTTTAATTCATGTTTTACTATTAACTTAGCGTTCCGTATATGACCTATTTCAATGTTTATTCAATAATTTAGTTAAATTAGTTATTGAATTGTTATTTTATAACTAGATGTATATCATCGTGTTTGGCATTGTAATTATAACTTTTTCTTTTATTATTTTTCGCTACGTGAATTTTATTATATGTTTGTTAATAATTTAAATTTTAGCTGAGGTAAATGTAGATACCATTCATGGTCCAAGCTGGACTGAATTTAATTTAGATATTACTCATGGAGTAACCTGTATGATTTAATCATGCCTAATAAATATTGTTGATTCGCTCGATTTATTTGTGTGTGATAATTTAGCACTATAGTTACCAGTATTAATTCAAAATGAACTTTTACGGCAAACATATATACTAGATTAGTGATAATCTCTCATTTACTCATATAGTCTATGGAAGAAGTCTTACATATGGACCCCCAGGTGCACTTTGTGAAGAAATCATAAAATTTGGCACAGATGACTTCTGAAATACCCTTTTTGATTTCTGATATAGGGCAGTCACTTTTGACCTCGTTTTGACCTTCTAATTTGCATATTTCCAAGATGGCCGCCAACTGATATGTGTAATGACAGTGAAAATTTTAAAATCGAGATAGCGACCTGCAAATAGGCTCAACTTATAGGTAATACCAAGCTGATTACAAATTTCAAAAAAAAAAAATTATATCTCATTTTCCTATCCTAATTTGCATATTTCTAAAATGGCCGCCAATATCCAGGTGAAAACAGTAAAAAATTCAAAATCGAGATAGATACTTGCAAATAGGCTCAAATTGAAGGTAATAATAAGCTGATATATATTTCAAAAAAAATAGTATTGTTGTATATGAATTTATCAGCCTGATTTGCATATTTTCAAGATGGCTGCCAAGCAGTGAAAACGCCAAAACTGACATCCAGAATATCAGATAAAAATGGGTCATGGTATATTAAAATG
This sequence comes from Flabesymbios commensalis, assembly GCA_964017125.1. Lineage (NCBI taxonomy): Eukaryota > Metazoa > Annelida > Polychaeta > Terebellida > Flabelligeridae > Flabesymbios > Flabesymbios commensalis. Next base: position 13,035,249 of record OZ024918.1, on the reverse strand, counting down.
ACCTGTTTAATCAGTTTTCATATCTGTTTCTGTTACTATTAGCATGCTATTAGACCTAGGCTACATATATTATTAAGACAAGTGTTTTGGTGAGTCTTATTATTGACATAATTATCGACAATAGACAAGGCATACTAGTATTAGTACTAGACAATTGGGGCCAAGTATATGGCCTATAGTAAATCTTTATGCTTTAACGTTAGCTTAGGGTACATTTACAGTATATTCCGGTTGGTCTAACATTATTAGTCTAAGCTTAGAACAAAATATATACATGCCTAAAAGTATGAGGGAATTTAATTATTTCCAGGGAATCGTGTGCTATCTGTACTGATAAATATAGATAGATAAAAGAGTTTGAGATATCACACCATAAAAAAATCATATGTACATGGGAAATGTTCACCAAATATTGAAAACCCGCTTGAAGTATACCACCACACAGAATATCCATTTATATGTATCTGGTTGTTGGTACCAGAAGCTACAACTGCAGCCTTTATCATGTTTATGGGAGCAGAAGCTGAAGGCAGATGCCAATTCATCGTATATGATCAAACTTTTAATACACACGACGTAAACATACATTATTAACCCAAACCATAATATGTTAATTTTTTGATAACATAATAAAAATAATATTTGGAAGTGCCTACATATGTTCTTCGAATAACAGGTTTTCAAAAAAGTGTGTTGACCATTTGATGTTTATCAAATGGAGGCAAAATCCAAGATGGCCCTCATTTGTGCAAGAGAAAAGAATTAATTGATATAATTTTGCACAGAATAGAAGCAGATTCGTGATTTTTGCGTCTACCATAGGGTTTTCTGGCATGTCCGACATAGTGGTGTGACCAAATTGCCAAGGTCAAACAATAAATTTATTTCATTTTGGTTGAATATAAACATATTCAATATTTTCTTTGAAAGGTAACCATCCAACAGCTTAGGTCACATTGCCCAAACTCAAGGGCTGTCATCACCCCGTTGATATCTCATGTCATATTTATATTTAAAATGTAATGCATTATGTGGTTATATTGCCAAAACATATCATAAAATAACACATAACAATGAATACAGTTTGTTGTAAAAATTCTTATAAGATTTAAGCACAGCTTTTTGGGATATATAACTCCTTGTTAAAAAAAATGTTTATTTTTGCGGCACATTTTGAGTAAAAATCAGATGTACATTAATGACGATGTAGAGGCATTAAAGGGGGATGGAAAGACATTGAAAATTTAAGAAGAGGCGCTAAAGGGCGACAGAGAGGTGTTAAAGAGCAATGTGGAGGCGCTAAAGGCCGATAACGACGAGTTAAAGGGCGATAGAAAGGCATTAACGATTAACTAAAAATATTTATGTTGCGACAAAGAGGCATTAGAAGGCAATGCGGATGTGTTAAATAGCGCCAAGGAGGCATTAAACAGGCATCAAAGGGCCAAGAAAAGGCGTCAAAGGGCGACGGAGAGGCGTTAAAGGGCGACAGAAATGCGTTATAGGTCTAAGAGGAAGCATTAAAAGGTGACGGAAAGGTTTAAAGGGCAATGATCAGGCGCTGAGGGGTGAAAAATAGGCTTTAAAGGGTGACAGAAAGACGTTAAAGTGCGCCTGAAATTTTTGAATAGGGAAGATACGTCAACAGGAGACGAAGATGCAGAAAAGGGCTGCAGGGAGACGTTAAAGGACAATGGAAAATCGTAAAACCCGACGGGGGTACGAAAAAAGGTGACAAGTAGGCAATAAAGGGAGATGAAGAGGAGTTAAAGAGCAATGGGAAATCCTTAACTCATGGCAGTCTGGTCGTGTAGACATTGGACGTCTGTGTAGTCTAGCAATTTTTGTGATTTTGAAACATATTCTCCTACTTCTAATATCAACTTAGAGTGACATATGCTTGTCCCATTCATCCCAGGAACACACACACAACATATAACCAGAATACACCATATTTGATTGGTCAAGGTGATGTTGCTATGGTAAACGGAGCGAGTTTGAATATGGCAATCAAATATCAAATTTTCAGAATTTTTTGTTTAAATGGTATTTTTGTGATCCACAGAATTTAAGAGTACAACATTATGTCAATTAAAACAGAATATATCTAAATAAATCAAAGTCAGTTCATAGAAGCATTCAATAGGCCTATACACACATTAATAGGATAAATAAGTTATTACCATGGGATTTAGGAACCTTTCTATATGGCCTGAGGAGTATACAATATTTCATACATTCAGGAGAAATACCCTGAGCCTCATATTCATCTAAGCCTTGTGTTCTATTTTTTAGTTCAGAAACGGTTGTGACGAGGATAAATCACCCTCATGTGATTTTGGTTCCCCATGCAATGTTTATTGTTAGGCAAGTGAGGTAGCCTGGTAAATGTTTAAGCATTATTGCCAGGTCCCAGCTATGCTCTGCAGCGTCAAAAAATGTTACTTCCGATCTCTGCTGGGACTTAGACTGCTGTGGGATGAGCGGGGAACGAGCAGGCGTTATTTGGTGATGAAGATGCATTAACTTATTTAAGACGGCACACTCAGTACATACATGTTTCTGAGGACGTGGCATTTTAAAAAATGTACTTTTTATGACGTCATATAACATGAGTTATCTCGGGCTCCGTCAAAGTAGCTTGCCCGAGATATCTCGGGCTCCGTCTGGAACGAGTTAAAGGTCGACAAAAAAGGGTTAAAGGACGACAAAGATGCGTTAAAACGTGCTGGAGAGATGGTGAAGGGTGACAGAAAGGCATTCATGTGTGTTCGGTTATTTTAAAAGGTGACGGAGATGGATTAAAGGAGAATAGCAGGCATAACAGGTTGACGAGGAAGACCAATAATGAGGCATTAAACGGCCATGTGAAGGCATCAAGTGGCAATGGGGATGCGTTGAAGGTAGTTAAATGATGACGAAGATTCCATAAAGTGTGATGGGTGATGCGTTAAAAAGCGACAGGGAGGCATTAAAGGGCAATGGGGAGGCATTAAATGGTATCTGTGAGGCTTTAAAGAGAACGTTAAGGAGCAATGGGAATGCGTTAAACGGTGACGAACCAGGTGCTAAAGGGCAATGAAGAGGTGCTAAAGGGCGGCGGAGAGGCATTCAAGGGCAACAGACAGGCGTTAATAGGTGATGTAAAGACATTAATGGGCAATAGGAAGGCATTAAAGGGTGATGGAGAAACGTTAGAGAACGACAGAGCAACGTTAAATGGCAGGAAAGAGGTGTTAAAGGGTGTCAAAGATGCACCAAATGGCGACAAAAAGGGGTTATCAAAGTAGATATTCCCCTGTATATTTTCGTGTATATTTTATCTAGATAGTAACAGATGAATTGTGACATTTGCTTGTTACAAAAAATGGATGGTTCGCGTTAACATCGACCTAAATTAAATTTGGTATTACTTTTAGTTAAAAATAGTATTTTCTGTTGGCATAAATACATGTATTGGCTGCAATCTTTGTGGTCATCTTTGGTCTTTATTAATACTTTGGAATTGTTTGTCTATCGAAAATGATTTACAATTATTTTCTTAGCCTTGCAGACAAGGCGGCCATCTTAGATTTTACCAACAATGCATTGTCTAAAGTATTTTCTGGTTACACCACTAGTTTGGGCCCGAAAACCCTATGGTAGACACAAAAATCGTGAATTTGCGTTTATTCTGTAGAATATGATATCAATTTATTGTTTGACCTTGAATAGATAGCGCGCATATTTTATATTATGAATAATAATATGAAAACCCTACAGTAGACACCAAAATCATGAATATGCTTATGTTCTAGTGACAATTATATCAATTTATTGTTTAACCTTGCACAAATGGCGGCCATCTTGGATTTTACCCAGAATGCAATGTCCAAAAATACTTTTTGACCACACCACCATTATGTCAGGCCTCCACGAAAACCCTTTGGTAGACACCCAAATCATGAATCATTATATTCTCTTGAAATTATATCAGTTCATTGTTTGACCTTACACAAATGACGGCCATTTAATTTCAGCCTATTTACAGGTCAATCCTAACGTTTTTCCTGATTCCCGGCGATTGGCAGCCATTTTGAAAAATGCAAATTATGTTAAGACAAGTATGTAAAACAATAACATTTTTTTGAAATTTGAAATCAGCTTATTATCACCTTTAATTGAGGTTATTTGTAGGTGTTTATCTCGCTTTTGACTTTTTCACTGTTTTCACCTTGCGATTGGCGGCCATTTTGGAAATATGCCAATTAGGCTAAGAAAATGATGTTGAACAATAATATTAGTTTGAAATTTGTAATCAGCATATTATTACCTTCAATTTGAGCCTATTTGCAGGTCTGTATCTCAATTTTGACATTTCCACTCTAATTACCCCTATCAGATGGCGGCCATTTTATAAATATGCAAATTAGAAAGTCAAAACGAGGTCAAATTCCACTGCCCTATATCAGAATTCGAAAAAGGGTATATTATTAGGTCATCTGTGCTAAATTTCACAATTCCTTCACAAAGTGCACATAACATTGACTTATTCCATAGACTAATATAATTTGTAAACTATATTAGCCAATGACCACATAAAACTCATTGCTTGTTATTTCTGGGAATATAAATACGCTGTCCTAATATATTTGAAATACACAGACGCAGCCTAAAAATCTAATGCAAATACACTTCTCCACATAGACACACCAACTTATATATTTTTTTAGATATTATATATGGGTCTATGTTGTTAAGAAAGTTAATTTTGTAGATTCCGATGAAATGGATTATCCCCATCTCAGCCTAGACATATCGACAGACAGGCATACGGATGGGCGGGCGGACGTACTGACTGAGATAAGTATACTTGTAGAAATTGGTATTTGCGGGGTGCACAAGGACACTTTGAGGATGCATGTCGTATAATGACTTGTGAGTTGCTTAGCTCGGCAGCCATGTATGGAGTGAAAACAGGCATATTAGCGGGATTCAGGAATTAGTGACCTTAATAAACAGTTATTTATCTTTTTTTATATACATTCATGTGAATGGCCAGCAATGACTTTGCCAATAGGTAAAATTGATAAATTCAAGATGGGCACAACAACCTGATTTTCGGGAACACGTGAAAACACTGCAAATTGACTCTGAGGTTGTAACTAATATTATAACCCTGATTTATTAAAATAAACAAATCCAAGATGGCTAGCACATTCCCGTTTCGGTTGCACCGGAATTGTGTCCATGGACTCGCTTACCCCCAAAACATGTATATACCAGGTTTGAAGGCATTTGTGTAAACACTAGAGCCTCATTTTCAGTCTGACATGAAAACACAAAATTCTGTCTAAAAGTAACCAGCTGGCAGCCAATGAAAGTGAGGTGTAAAAATTATCTTAAAAACATTTTTTGTTCCGTGGGAATAAAGACATTTTCGTAAAATTAAAAAAATATTATCCTCCCCCAGTCTACTGTAACAGCCATTTTTTTTATTTGTTCGAATTTTTTACAGATGATAGGATTGTTAAAACAATTGTGTATGCAATCCAACAAAATGTAGAGGATATTGCATTTTCTCAGTAAACTATCATGAAAAGAAACTTCTCAGGACTTAGTCCTTGGGCTAGGGGCCGAGTTTTTACGATTTAGTAACAATTGGGGTGACTAAACTTTGTTGTGCTTTTCAGTTAGATACATATATGAGGGGTCTAAAAAAGTATGATGGCCCTTTCAGAACGGTAGCTTAAGGGCAGTATTCTCAGTTTTAAAGAGGGGGGTCTCTGAATCAAAAAGTAAATATTAACTATATTTTTTCATCCATGTGTCCTACAAAAACTCATAATATATCGTTTCTGACATAATTTGAGTCAAGGAATACGTTTTAGATGTTTTGGAAATGATTTAACCAATATTTCGTCGAAAAATCCAAGATGGCCGCCAATTTTAAGCTGTATTTCTTCACTCTATGTTATAACTAGTTTATTAACGTCTATGATGTTCGATTTTTTTTAACAAAGATTCTAGTTATAGATCAAACGATCAAACTAGCATTGAATAAAAAAAAGTGTATATCTTGCAAATATAAATGAAGTTTAGCTATCCAACAGACGCACCTGTTGTGAGGACCAAAAACGTAGCTCTATGAAATATGTAACACTAATGCCTATATGTCCAATGTTGGTCTATATTATCTTTTCTTCTCTTGGTTGAATCAAATAATACATAATTATATTTTTCCACAAATTAAAAGGAAACACTAATTATAAATAAATTAAAGATAACAGGGTTCACTTCTTCAGACATGAACAAAAATGTATGATGACTTTTTCAGAACGGTAGCTTAACCTTTAAAGCGCTGAAAAAATATTGCATAAGCCATGGAGACTACAGGGATTTTTTTCAATTTAAAAAACATCATAAATGTCTTAGTTATTTCTTTCCGATTCATTTGAATACCTATGTTGTGGGTCTACGGCCATTATAAAACAAAGTAAACATTATTTCAGTGCGGGAACCGTTTTTATACGTCTGAATCTGACGTACTGACAGGGTTAAGGAAGTTATGAGATATTTTGTATTTCAGAGAAAAGAACATACCTTCAAAATCTGGATATTTTACCAGCGCGTTCAAAATGTAACATCTAACGAAATATTTTAACTTTCACATATAAAAATAGCTTTAGCTTTACTAGGGGTTTAGTGGTAGACTAATAAATACTTTAAGTTAAAATGGCAGCACATATTTGGCCATCTTGCCAATTAGACCGTGTTATGTAAAACTGTTTGATGCAGGTTCTTCACCCACTCTGGCATCCATGTTTTGAACAAACAAATGTTTCTTCCCCACTCGCTTGTAAGCATTCAGTATTGTAAGGAGACACCATCAAGGAACTTCATGAAAACACCTGCCATGAAAGCATGGGTACAATTCTACTTAGTTATTCATGCATATAGATCTATTCGAATGCTAAAACTATTTGATGAAGTCATTGATTCACTGCGTAAGAATCATGATAATAACCACAAAATAACATACCACTCACTATTACCATGCTTACAGTGTATCTAATCTGAAACGTCTAAATAAATGAACCATGCCGTTATTAATTTATTTATAATTAGTGTTTCTTTTTAATTCGTGCAAAAATATAAATATTTATTATTTGATTCCAATAAAAACAAAATAGATAATATAGACCAATTTAGACATGTATTCCTTATTGTTACACATTTCATAGAGATACTCTTTCGGTCCTCACAACAAGTGCTATAAAGTACGCGTCTGTTGGATAATAAACTGTTTATATATTTACAAGATATAAAATAAAATAGTTGAATTTAATGATAGTTTGATTGGCTAACTAGAATATTTATTTATTTTTTTCGAACATTATAGACATGAATAAAGAATTTGTAGAGTTAAGAAATACAGCTTAAAATTGGCGTCCATCTTAGATTTGTCGGCGAAATATTGGTTAAATCATCTCCAAAACATCAAAAACATACTCCATAACTCAAATTATGTCAGAAACGATGTATAATGGATTTTTGTAGGACTTGTAGATGCAAATATATAATTAATACTTACTTTTTAATTTCATGACCCCCCCCCCCCCTCCCTCTTTAAAACTCAGAATACTACCCTTAAGCTACCGTTCTGAAAAGGCCAACATACATTTTTAGACCCCTCGTATACGTATCTATGTGAAAAACACAATAAAGTTTAGTCACCCCAATTGGTACTAAATGTTGGTCTGGCCCAAGGACTAACTGTGCAAAAATGAATCACAACGTACGTAATATCTGTGAGCTAAAACTGGACCAATTAATGGTGGAAAAAGTATTATAAGCATTCTTATGATATTGAGGATGCTTGATAATGCAAAAAAATATACTTTTAAAAAGCCCAATACTGTTACCACACAAAATGTTTAAGATAATTGACAAATATGATAGATAGCACAGTCAATTTTAGATCACGTTTTAATTCACGTATAATAAAACAAAGTCAACTGTATTCTGTATTTTGCAGTCTGCTAAATAAAAAAGGCTAACGTCCCTATTTAACCTTTATAATTTTTCTTCATGGTGCCCATTTTTGTATAAAACCATCCTGTACCCTGCTAATAATCAGGCACATCTTTCGATGAATTTGAAATCGTGTTTTATTTCACAAGTAATAAAACAAAAGTAAAATGTTTTCTACGAAGCCCCAGAAGCGACATTTGCATTCTTCCTATTTTTTCAACTCTATATATTGAGTTCAGACGTCTATATATTGCGCTAAGAACTCGATATATTGAGCTAAGAACTGGATATATCGAGTTGTCTATTAAATATATCGAGTAGTCGACTCAATATATCGAGGAAAGAAACTCGATCTATGACACTCATCATAATGAGTTTACAACTCGATATATTGTGTTCACAACTCCATAAATTGAGACAAGAAAATATATCAGTTCACAACTCAAAATATTGAGATGAGAGCTCGATATGTTGATTTGTCAAGTCAATATATTGAGCTGTCACAACTAGATATATTGAGTTGTGAACTCCATACCGAGTTAATAACTCAATATGTCGAGTTATTAATATATTGGGTTAATAACTCGACATATTGAAAATGTCGCTTCTGGGGCTTCTTAGGATTATATTTCTTGCAGTCTGCATAAAAGCAAACAAATGGTTAGCATCCCTATTTAACCTTTATAATCAGCTTAATTTAAAAGAGGTCAACAACCCTATTTAACCTTTATAGTCCCTTCAATGTAATGTTGGCAATTATTCTAAACACTTTTGTTCAGGGTGTCCTTTGTTGTCATATTTATAAAACCATTATGTACACTGCTAATAGAAATTGCTTTCAGGCACATTTTAGGATTTGGACTTTTAAGGCGGAAATTATTCTTAAATAAACCTTTTATTTCTTCTTCCTACTTTACAGACAGGCGCTGCCTAGTGGAACAGGGGGTAGCTTTTCGTTTTTTCCTAGGCGGGTGTTCTATTTCCATATCTTCCTCATCATCCTCCACAAAGGGCATAAGAGCTTCTTCCACCGATTTCAATTAATTAAGTGTTATTTTACGTTTCAAGGTCATCTAGGCCTATAGGTTAAACTAAGATTTTTTCATTTGTGCCAGTGATAGGCCTAGGCCTAACGTTACTGTTAATTATTATATTAAAAATTATAGTTCCACAATTGAATTAAATACTCCAGTTTAGACTAATTTGAAGACACTGATTGCAAAATAATTATTGTTTTACGTTTCAAGGCCTTCTAAATGTCAAAACCAAAACTAACTACAATAGAATTATTATTTTACGTTTCAAGGTCATCTATAGTCCAGGAACATTAGCCTGACAATACCCAATACGGCGGAATGAATTCGTAACAAGCTGGTATTTTCAGGATCTACTCTGATGATATTCCTGAAAAAAACCATATTGAAAGTCCCCAAGAATCCCAGTTCGGAAAAATACTCAAATTCAAGATGGCCGCCAGAATACAGTTTTGAATGAGCAAACACATTATTTTATGTACATGGTGACATGGTCTCATTGGAGACACAAATTATGCTAATCGACGTATATTTGTCAGTGTAAATGAAGTAGGGAATTGAAATAGTTTGTGTTGAATAGGTTAAAATTCAAAATGACCGCCAAAAAGATACATATTTTTATTGTATTGTCTTATTGGTGCTGTAAAGTATGTTAATTAACGTATATTTGTCAGTGTGAATGAAAAAATTAAGAATATTCGATAATTTCTAAATTTATGTTGACATTACAAACATATTTGTTATCAATTAACCGGATTTGGAGGGTGTGTAAAGACGGGCTAAATTAGGTCCGAATAAAATCTTGCGAATGTCTACCAAATTTGAAGTGAAATAGAAAGCTACTGATCCTCATGCATAATACACATTCCATTGATAACAAAATATCTAAAATGGAAGTACATGTATATAAATCACTTCAACAAACACATCACACCATTAAAAATTAAATTTACCCAAGATTAGCCGTAGATTATATTTCAAACAGCTATTATTTTCATTTATCTTATTGATTTAACAACATTTATAATATCAGGCTATTCAAACACAAGAATACAAAACCTTTAGTTGCAGTACAGGTGAGTTACTACGCATAGGAAGAAATTTGGGCCCTTGCTCTGCGCTTCACCTGATATCCCTGATTATATCTGCCTATATTGTATCTTACTCCATTTCGATTTATGCACTAATCTAAACGTTTGATACTTATGCAGATATTTCAATACATCTTCTATAATATTATGTTGTCTTTTTCCATATTCCAATAAAAACAAAAGGGCCTATTATTATAACTACTTTTTAAAGAGGTTGTTCTGACCTACAATACAGTAGAACCTGCTATGAACAGCCATTCTTAAGGCACAGGAAAAATGGGTCATTCCAAAACAGGTGGCTGTTTTAAGAGATTCATTTGAATACAGAATGTAATTCTGGTGAGTGGTCAAGCGGTTTCTCATAGAAGGTTAGCTCCCCATAAGAGTGGCTGCTCTGATAAGATTATTTGTGGAAAGTAAAGGAGGAAACGTATTCGATTGATTATTATTGATCTAATTTAAATCTATAAGTGGATGTGAAAATATCTAGCGATTTCACTAAATAATATTTTAGTTGAAAACACGTACCTATATAAATCTCGTTTATTTAGTTTATCACACTTTTTAAACCATTATTCTTAGATAAAACACACAATAGAACCGTATACCCTCACCAGGTGAACATCGCAGGGTCGAGCTTCGATCCCTTGTATGCAATGCTGATATAATTGGAAAACGTTAGGCCTAAAAGCTGTTCACTTCCCACATATAAATGTTACTACATCCATTAATGTGTGAAAGAAAACGTAAATGCAATACATTTTACTTATACTAAATAGGTTCTAAAGCGTTGTCAGATATATTTTGGATTAGTCATCACATTAACTATGTCGGAGAATTACCTACGGTAATAGGCTGAAAATACACATTGTTGTTCCGTAAAATCAAGCGTGTTTGTGTAATTGCGTTCACTGTCATGCATATGTGTAGGCCTATCATATAACCCATATATTACAGAATCCTATATTCCAAAGTAATATTTTATTGTAATTAATGTTTGGCCAAAGAAATGGCCATGTCTTTTGCAAATGCCACAAATGGTATTCACGGCGACTGTGTTAATCTGGTTGACAATAGTAATAATTTTAAAAATAAATTTTTTTAAAATGTGGAATATTTATTTCGGCTTTCAACAAAAAATGGTTCATTTATCGACATATTGTGCCATTAAAACAAAGAAATCAGTTGATCAATTATTCAATAGAATACTGGATTTATTATCACACATATTATCACATATCAGGCTGTGTTGCTCTATAAATTTATTATAGTGAGCTCCCTTACTGAGCCTAGTGTTATTTTCTGGAGAAAAACATGCAATTTTCAGGGATTGTTCACAAAGGTCTTTGGCAAGAGTTTTTCCCAAGCGTCAAGAATATTGGTTGCACAACAGTTGAAGTTAATATAGTAACAAATTAACAATAATTACTTGGCAAATATAGGCCTGTTCCACCATATACTAGACTTTTAGCTTGACCTCATTATTTCTGTGCCGAATCCCAGTGGGTATTTAGAACATGTTGATTTGTAATAACATTAACTGTCAGTATTAAGCAGTACCTTGATCTTCTACCCCCTGGGTATCTCTAGCCTAATATTCTTGGTTACAGTAACTGTTAGACCTTAGATCATAGCATAGCCATATAGGCTATATATAGAACTGCATAGTAGTCTATTATAGAGTGATTGCACAGCATATCATTGATTGCAAAGAAGACAGATCATATATGACATCAAACACGATAAAGTGCCACATTGACTTCCCGGCCATATTTTTTTGTATATATGATAAAAAATTACTCATTTCAGCAGTACTATGTTATTTTTCGGATTATTTTGTCAATGGTATAGTTTAATAAATCAAAGAAACAAGAGAGTGATTTTTGTACAAAAAATATAAATGATTTATTGGAATTAGTATAACATCTGCTGAAAGAACTTTGAACGATGGAGCAACCATAAACAATATTGGAATTAAAAGACTGTAGATTGTATTTGTGATCAAACAAGGCCATACTATACTTACGGTCCTTCACAAGAACACATATTTTTTTAGAAATTTGTTTTAGATTAAGCTCTGATATTTTAATTGTGTATCACATAGACCCTACCCTCAATATCTGACCCAGTATATATAATTTGAAGCAACTTATTTTTTTTCAAAAATACAGATTGAAAGACCCCTTAAATTGTATATTCACCCTCTAACAGCATTTCCAGTAATTCTTGCTAATTTGCCTACTTTAGGTGTATGTGTCATCCTGATCCTAATCAAGTATATTTTGTTGCAGTTGGTGACCATGAAAATTCTAGTGCAGACACTTTATTTCAAACTCAAAGTTGATTATTTTTTGTGATATTGCTTGAAGCTGTATTATTGGTAATGGCGGTCAATTTGCATATTTTATTCTAAATACATTATATAAAGAATATATCCGTCTTGTATGTTAGATTTATTGCTGAACTGATACTATTTCATGCTGAACTATGCGGAAAATAATATCATATTCTAGTATGCATAATTTTTTTTAACAAGATGGCGGTCATCTTGAAAAAATAATCTAATAAATAATAATATGATCCTGCACTATACATGGTGTCACCATGGTCACTAAAGCGTCCCGATCTAACCTGTGCAACAGTCCTCTCATGGCTTTTCACTGACAGCCCGCTAGAGACGGAATTTCTGTCTAGTCCCGATCTGCATATATTAGTCCGTGGTACAGATAGCAAAAAAATGGTTATTGGTACCAAATGGAGGTACCAAAAAAATTTTTGCTTCTCGTTTAGTCATACATCTGAGGAGTATAAATGGACCTCTGTAAGTAGTAGCTTAAGGTTAGAAAAAATCACTTTGTTTACATGTACTATCGTATTATTTTGATGATTCTCGCGCGGTAAATTATGCCATCATGTCATGTAAGTGATGAGTATTAAGATGCCCGTGGGGAGATTTCAAGGCCGAAATTCATGCAATGGTGATTCAGAACACAAAAACACACTGTGATTAAATTTAACTAATTTTTAATGGACAAAAATAACCCTTTAAGCACTGAAAATAAAATAAAAAACAGACAAATCAAGTGACATGGTACGTTTTGACTAAAAAAATATTCAAAATCTTAATAAATAATCAGCGGAGATTATTTTTTATATTCATCATATACACAGTTACGTAATACAACAACAGTACTATGAACACTATGGCATCAAACCAAAATAATGTATGAATTATTATCATTTATACACAAAGGCTTAGCTTACTTCAAACTGAATAAGGCAGTTATTAAGATACATGTTACAAGCCGATCACATGATTATTATCTTTAGAGGTATGTCAATGCAGAAATGCATGCACTCGCAACTGAGAATACATATACAAATTAAGTAAACTTATTAAAGGTATTTTATTATGTGAAAATAACCCTTTGAGCACTAAAAAATAAAACCAAGGCATATCAAGCGAAATTAAACGATTTGACTGGGAAATAAGCAATATCTTGATGAATAATCATTCCAGATAATATTCATCATACCCAGCAAACACGACACAATGTTGTACCAATATTGGGCCGACGTCATAGACGGCGAACCAACATCGGGTTGATGTGTCATGTTTGGTGGGTATACATACAGTTACAGACTACAACAACAGAGTCATTATTAACGCTATCAAAATGTATTCGTGTCATCCAGCACAAACGCTTATATTGTAAACTTCACTGAATAAGATTGTTTAGACACGTTTACAAGCCAATTATGTGATGGTATCTTAAGTGATATACTAAAAATGTAACTGAATAATAAAGTAAACACAATAAATATTACAAATACCTGGTTTGGGACAAATAATGTCACATACTAAAGATAAATGACTAGCTACAAGTGACATTACACTTTTTGACTTGGATCAAACCAGAAAATGTTTCTATATTTTATACAGATAGAGTCAAGTTGACTAAATAATGTGGTCATGATTATATATAATTATATATAAGTGACATTTAAGAAAAAATCAGTTAGGCCCCTATAATATAACCAATTACATCAGCCTTTAATCATGTTAACGACACAGTCACCATAAACAACTATAAATTACTGATGAAATCAATAATTAAAAAGAATCACAATCTTTCTCTTCGTCAGAATCTTGTTCGAGTTATCTCGTTTTCTTGAACATTGGAGCCGTCTTTCAGAAAACATGCATCTGTACATTTCAGTCCATTGCTTACAGATTGGCAGGATGACCCTTGGCAATCCCGTTTGCAGTTACATTACATAAAATTAAAGAAAATATCCAGAGCTGGAGAGCCCCTTATACATTGCACTGTCAAGTTTCCGTTGTCTACTGACCAACTATGCCCGTATGTGGGGTTTGCTACACGAGGAAACTTCTCCAAGCAGTGTTGCCCTATTGCTGCTTGGTAGTTCGCTTTTTTGACATGATGACAGAGGGTGTCATTACAGGGTGGGAGCTCTCCTACAGCTTCTTTTTTGGCTCTGAATAACGTAGATCATTTACATCACAGGTTATAGACCGCAATTAGTAGACGGCAAGTGAATTCTTGTAGTATGTCAAAAAGACCGTCTGGAACAAGTCTATTGTTGTCCAAATCTGGCAAAAGCATCTTGGGATTTCTTGTTCTCAATCAGTAGTTTCAATGCGGTACGTTTTCCATGGCTAGAAAATGAACTTACTGTATCGCATCCTGTAAATTGCATACCTCTCTCCCTATTGCAGATGCCAACTTTTTTTACATCTATCAGTCTGATCCATGACTTGCTGGACCTCTATATGTAGATATTGAAATCGATGTCATTGCAAAATCGCAGAGAAGCAAAATGTCAGTGTTATCAGCTACTAAGATAATTGATTTGTAACCCGAACATACCTGGCATGCAAGATAATGCGAGTGTCTGCTTCTTCTTGAGAGGTTTTCAACTCTCCAGCCTCTACTGCGGCTTCATGCGTGATTCTAAAACACTTTTTATCACATGTTAACTGTAAAACTGTTGAGCCCAATCTTGCTGGTATTCGTGGCTGCCTCCAGTCCACAGCAACGAATTTCATAAGTAGTGTTTTGCTTGATTGTGAGTGACAATTCGTCTCCAGTTTTTTTACTCTGTGGGCAGCCAATATTCGAGTAAATTGTATACCATCACTGGACCCTCTGCTCAGTCTCTCTGAATCCTTTATTGACTTATTCTTCTAAACATTAAACACAATGTCAACTCCTTGGCTAGAACCTGCTGCTTGTATAACCAACGAGAATAAATAATCAGACACTTCAGAAAATGTACGATTCTCACCAGGTATAGTTTGTGTATGAGTGACATTCCATGGATGATGGTCAGTGATGGTATGGTGGGATGGGGAGCCCCTCCCGCCGAGAGTACCTGTAAGTGACCGTCGGAGCCTCTAGTGTGGGGTCACAATGGCCGACGAGGGAATCTGCCTGATCTCACCATTTAAACTCAAACTTCCTTCCCCGTCGAGTCGACGGTTCCAAACAAATCATAAAACTCATTCTCCACTTGTCATGTTTATTCGTTTGACATTTGGCAACAACAAAGCACAACCTCCGCGCACGGCACGTCCTATCTGACTTAGCGAGAGCGAGCTACGGCACGTCCGTAGTCGCCGAGTGTAACGCCTGAATTGGGGGGAAAATACCAAAGCCGCACAGTTTGCAATTGTGTGCACCCGTCACCAAGGTACGGAAACGAGGCGGTCGTCCACAACCTCCCGCGTCCGAGAAGCCGGGGATAACTGCCACCTTAACTGCACGAAGTCAGGATCCTACATTACCCCCGGGTGAGTGATAACGTAGGACCCAACTGACGTGTAGGAGACTGCTTCGTGCAAGTAGCGGGGTTGTAAAAATATGTAACCTCTTATAACTAAGCATAGTTTAAAAAATATAGCGAGTGTGGTTACAGCGTGGGTGGTTGAAATCGCAGCATTATACACGAATTGTCCCATCCTCTTAACACCAACTGTCCTTTATGTATGTATTCATTTGCTGCGAGCTGCGATCAACCCATTCATTTAATTACCATAAATTTCTATTCGTATTTTAGCAATTAACTTGCTAAAAAAAATGTCTTTACATTTATATATCCGTACACAATGCTGCCAGGCCTGGCATATTCATTTACAATTTAAAAACATTGTTAATACGATGTATGCTGTTGGGCCCGCCATAGATGTCGTTCGGCGGAACTATGGCGTGAACCATCTGCACGAACCGGGCAGGAGTCTGGATTATTCGTCCGACTCTAGTTTTTCGCGCTGTTTGGTCGGGCGAAATTTTTTCGCGATAAGCGATATTCACATGGTTGCTTTTGGTCGAGTCGATTACGGCGTCAGCAGCACCCGGGTTTTACCCCGTAGATGTAAAGGTATGCGGGAATACGTTCGTAAACCACCGCCGTTCCCGTTAGCGCGGGACACGGCGGGGGCTCGCGAATGCTTCTGACTGCCGTCGACTTTTTCGGTTTAACTCTCGTCCCGTTGGACGTCGGAGTGTCCGCACCACCAGTTCTAGGTGGACCCTGTGGATTCCTACTAGATGTCCTGGTAGCCGTCGATCTCCGTGGTTTGCTTGGCGTTTTACGCTGTATTGTCGTACCTGTCGTAGGCTCGCACTCATGATGTGCGGGTTTAACGCGATCTAAAGAGACCGTCTCAACTTTGCCTTTAACTAGGATTTTTATTACTCTGCCACTCCTCGCGACGACCTTATATGGTCCGTCGTAAAGGGCGGTCAGAGGCGGCGTAATTGCGATTCGGTGCAAGAATACATGAGTACATGTAGCTATTTCCTTGAATTGGAAAATGTTGTGTTGTTGTGTGTCACGTGGCGGACATAGACGGAGACGCGACATGGCCACGCGTAGCTTGTCTGAATAATTCTCCAAATCAGTGTTGGCGTCGACGGTGTACTGTTTAGTAAACTCTCCTGGGAGTCTAAGGGTTGTCCCGTAAATCATCTCGGCAGCTGACCTGCCTAGTCTCTCTTTAACGGCGGAACGAACTCCTAAAAGCACAGCGGGTAACGTGATAGTCCACGGGTTCGGTGACTCGTGCGCCATAATGGCGGCTTTCAATTGACGGTGGAAACGTTCGACCATGCCATTCGACTGAGGGTGATAACTCGTGGTACGATTCCGAATAATCTCGAATTGATTACACAAACTATCCCACAATTTGGACTCGAATTGAGCGCCCCTATCAGTGGTGATAGTGGCAGGGGTACCATAACGTGCTATCCACCCGCTGAAGAAGGCATCAGCGACCGCATAAGGTAAGGGTCCGACTATGTCTACGTGGACATGATCGAATCGCTCGGTAGGTTCAGTGAACTTTCCGAAAACTGGGGTGTTATGACGTGAAACTTTAGCAGTCTGGCAACCCTTACAGGTACGACACCATCTAGCAATATCTATATTCATGCCGTGCCATACAAATCGGGTATTAATCAAAGGTTTGGTAGCTCTATGCGATGGATGGCCTAAACCGTGCAAGTTTGAAAAAACTTTTCGGCGAAATTTCGCGGTAAGGTACGGCCGGTTGTGTCTCGTGGACACATCACACCAGATCAATTGATTATTGAACGATTTTAATAGTTTGAACTTCATAGTGGATGTAGTCGAGTGTCTCAAACGCGTGAATTCCGTGTCATTAGCTTGGTCGAGACTTAACTCTTTATAGTCTATCGCTGGTCCATCATGTATCGCTGACACTGATGGTCGTGACAGCGCATCAGCGACGAAATTTGTCTCTCCTTTTACATATCTAATATCGGTGGTGAATTTAGCGATGAAAGCTAAATGACGTGTTTGTCGTAGGGACGCGCGCTCAGTCACGGATGACATTACGAATGTCAACGGTTTGTGATCTGTATTAACGAAGAAATTTCGTCCTTCTAAATTGTGTCTGAAATGTTTAATTGTAGCGTATACTGCCAAAAGCTCACGATCGAACGCGCTGTAGCGTCTCTGCTGAGTTCAGCTTCTTGCTGAAAAACGAAAGCGGCTGCCACATACCGTTTAAAAATTGCTGCAAAACGCCACCGACGGCGACATCACTAGCGTCGCACGTGATGTTAATCTGGGCCGTAGAATCTGGGTGCACCAGAAGCATAGCGTTTGCCAATATCTGTTTTGACTTAGAAAATGCTGACTCTGCATTTTTATTCCACTTCAAATCGAAATTTGACTTCGGTGACAGTCTGGTATGTCCTTCGTTGGCAGCTGTCAGTAGATTATTGAGTGGTGTCAACTTCGCGGTGCAATGCGGTATGAAACGGTGGTAGTAATTCACCATTCCCAGATATCTACGCAATGCTCGATGCTTTTCGGGTTTAACGAAATTAACAATCGCGTCAACGGCGCTGGGTAACGGCGAAATTCCTTCGGCGCAAACGTGGTGACCTAGAAAACTTAATTCAGTTGTACCGAGCTGACACTTTTCAGGACCGATGATAATTCCATATTCAGATAGTCGAGCAAAAAGAATTCGTAGATGTTTCTTATGCGTTTATAAAGTGCTGAAACGTTTGACCAGAATTTCTTAGACCAAACGGTGTTCTAGTGAAATTAAACAAGCCAAAAGGTGTAGTAACGGCAGTCTTGTGTATGTCGGACGGTTCCACCGGAATTTGGTAATAAGCCCTGACCAAGTCGATCTTTGAAAAAAATTTCGATCCGGCTAAACGCTGCGTGAAATCTTGTATATGAGGAATCGGATAACGGTCCGGTACGGTCTGTGCATTCAAACTACGGTAGTCCCCGCATGGTCTCCAATCGCCGTTTTTATTTGGCACCATGTGAAGCGCTGAGGACCACTCACTGTCGCTGGGTTCAATGACCCCTAGTTTTATCATCTCATCAAACTCGCGTTTTGCGGTAACCAGCTTATCGGGTGCTAAACGTCGTGGTCGTGCAAACACCGGGTGTCCTTTAGTCACTATCTTGTGTGTTATACCGTGTTTAACGGTCTCACCCTTTGTCGTAGGGCGTGTCAGTTCCGGGAACTGGCCGAGGAGTTTTGTGTACTCATTCTGAACGGTGTCAACTCTGTTCAATGACAGAGGTTTAATCGATGACAGTGAAGCGGCAATAGCTAGACCTGTACGCATGTCCCGGAGACACCTGCTTCTCAAGTCTACGAGCAAATTGTAGTGGATTAAAAAATCAGCCCCGATTATGGGTTGCTGCACATCTGCCACTATGAACGTCCACGGATATTCGCGCTTTAAGCCGACATCGACGACGCGTTAACAGGTGCCGTAAGTATGTATAGTACTGTTATTAGCTGCCACCAGGGGGAGACTGTCAGCGTCCGAAATCCCGTTAGCGCAAGATTTCGGCAGAACACTGACAGCTGCACCCGTGTCGATTAAATATCTGCATTTATGTCCTTTATCTGCGACATATAATAACTATCGTCCGCGGAGTCATGTCGCATCTCAGTTATACCGCCAGATGCTACCTTGCTCTGGCTTAGCAGTTTAAAGAAAAAGCGCAAGGGCTCCTGCATGTGCGTGCCTTATCACCGAAAGTCTGGTGAAAATAGCAGACAGGTGCATTAGCCGAATCTAATGTCTTAGCGGCGTCATTTCTCTGTGGGTTCGGCGGCGCGACGAAAGGTCGAGCAAGTGGTTGCAAATTCGTTGGCGGGGCGAAAGGTCGAGCATTATCCTTTTCATTTCTATACTGACTAGGTTGGTTGCTAACAAAACCTGAAGCCTGAACATTAGGAGCAAATGCAGGCGCATGAGCATAGTTATTTGCTCGTCCACGTCCTTTATTTCTTTTCCTCTCTGATGTAGTCATGGTTTCTAGTTTCTTGATTCGCCTAGACAAATCCTCCAACAAACCAACTAGTTTGGTGGTTTCTTCTACCTTAATTTCTGCGACCCCCGGCTTACTCTCTTCGACGTCCTCTTCGGCTGCCAGTGCCCGGTCGGCCAAAACGGCCAAACTTTCGAGGGTGGCACTGTCGGGTTGAGTCGCCAAATGGGCTCTGATGGAAGCGGGCATCTGGCTTATGAATGCTTGACGAATTACTGCTTTCCCACACAGCTTTAGTGCCGAAACCTGCAGTCTTCTGCAGACGCCGCAGGAAACGTTATTAACCTCGTCTCTCTATCAAGATCGCTTTCAGGCTTTCGTATTTATTGGACCTGAAAGGCTGAAGTAGCACGTCCCTCACATCCGATGCGACCTCGCCCGAAAGTGCAGCGCAGGTTAAGCTGTACCTCTCATCATCATCGTTGATCTGGTGAAGAGCAAACTGAGTCTCAATTTGGTTGAACTAGAGTTCAACATCCGAAGCGTAGAAAGTGGCGATTCTGAACTTTGGTAAGTTCCTGGCACGTCTCTGCGACTGTCTACCGAGGGGTGAAGAACTCCTTGAGGAGTCGCTCCTAGAGTGAGAAGTCATACGTTTAGCTCGGGCAATTCGAACGAAATCAGCTTTGAGGCGTTGATATTCTTCATCTGCCTCTCGGAATCGAACCTCATTGTCCTCACTGTCTTGGCGATAATCATTTTTAGGTCTAGCACCCGAACCTTCTAGGGGCGTTGACATGAAGCCTTCACTGTCGTACTGCTTCGACATTATGAAGTAGTGTTTTTAAATTATCCAACTAGTGAAGCATTTGAGATAGCTGGCCTATTGGCTCTATGTCTATCTCTAATGTGTTTAAAATGGCATGACGTATTAACACATGCCAACTATTTTGACGCGCCGTGCGCGGATAGGTTGTGCGTTGCCGTGTAAATCAGATGAAAAATGTCTGGAATATGCTGAATCTTAGAATTGTAGACTGTAGAAAATGTTCATGCTATGTCGCATGTTGCGAGAAACAGGGGTTGCAGATTAGTTGAAAATGCGTCGCTGAGGTTTCACCTAAATGCTGTGCACTAATTCACAAAGGTATATATTGATTGAAGTGAAAACTGAAGGTCTATATTTGACATAAAACGTTTTCACTTATTCACACATATGCATAATGGTATAGTGAAAACCGTAGGTCGCAATGGTACATAAAAAAATAATATACCAGATACAATTATGACATGCTATGCTGAGCTAGGATAATAGTATTTTGTAAATCGACCTGGGTGAAAAAAAAAAAAATTTCACGCAAGTCGAAAAACACATTCAAATATTTGCAATGTTTCACAATAGCGCAACTGTCAAATCGAATATCCCTGTATTTATAAAAATTTAAACTTCAGAAATAAACTATCGTGAGAAAATTTCGTTCTCAAACTGATAGACTAAATGTGACTGCGAAGAAAAACAGTTACATTTATGATTTTAGAATAATATTTAAAACGTGACTGACAGTAGTCTATGCTGATTAATGATATAGTATATCATTTCGCTGAAAAATGATGTCTGTGATGAACATTCCACGTTTTTTTTTTATAATGGTACGTTCATCACCGAGTCATTCTCATAAACGTCCGAATCAATCGCTCGCATCGATTCATTGATTGACGTATAAACCGACTGTCTTCGTAGCAGTTGCGTTTATGTCGTCTGTGGTGGGTGTGTGCATGATGTATTGTCGGTGCTTCCAGCCTGTGCGGCAGGCAGCATGTGGCTTACAGTCTGTGACGGCATGCTTGGAACGGTGTGTACATAGTATATGGTCAGCATCCCCGTCTCGCCTCACATTAGCATATTCATTACCTACTGCGTTCCCAAATAAGGCACTAAATAGGCTAGAACGATTACAAACACCGAAGGGCGTTTCAAAGTGAACAAAAATCTCACACAATTAGTGGTACAGTTTTGTTTTCAAAACAACTTATTTATATTTCCTCTCCTTCAATCGTTTTGAAAAAGAAAATTTATAAACAATTTAAAAAAAATTATTACAGCCAGTCCGTGTAAAATTTTGAACACGTGAGAAATGATCTCCACCAAATCAAAATGGCGGCCTAATTTATGCTAATGTGATGTGGCGACACAGGTTCACCGTCCAGATGCATGCCGGTTATGGCGGAACACGTAGGTGCCCACGGCGGGCGATCAGTAAGGGACACCAGCGTCCAAAATGGCGCACACCCACCAAATACATGTACAATATTCAGCATTCTCTGAAATAACATATGATAATAGTACAAAATATTGACCTACGGTCCTGGGAATATTTTAAACAGACCAAATAAGACCGTTTATTGACATTCATTCAGGGAAACAATTTATTTTGGCCCTAAACCTATTAAAGGTTACCCGAGTCGAAGCGAAATTTATAATTTCTGTCGATTTTGCTGAAAAAAATCGGAAAAATGACGAGACTTCGTCTATGGATCGAGTCACCCAATTATGGTAATCAACGATAAAAATTGAGTTACCGAAAATAACCACTTCCTACTCACCTACAGTGGCATTAATAGGATGAAGGCATTAAACAAACTCTTACATTTAACAAATGATAGACTAAGTCTATGAGAATAATTTTCTGGATTCTTCTAGAGAAACAGACAAGGTCGCCATCTTGAAAAGGCGCCAAACACGTGGGATTTCGTCCAAAATTTAGAAATTTATGCCGTTTTCGACGTAAAGAAACGTGCTTCTCCTCTGATAACTCTTTCTGACTAATTTAAACTGGCATATAAATAATGACCTACAGTTTTCACGTACCTGATGAAAAAAATGCTATTGATTTTTTTCAAAAAATCCCTTAAAATTAATCAAAACTATCCTTGAAAACAGTGGTTTTCAACTGGCGTCTAGGTGAAAACACTGTTGCGTAGACGATCAGTCGTCAGGGGTCACCAGTATGGTGGGATGGGGAGCCCCTCACGCCGAGAGTACCTGTAAGTGACCGTCGGAGCCTCTAGTGTGGGGTCACAATGGCCGACGAGGGAATCTGCCCGATCTCACCATTTAAACTCAAACTTCCTTCCCCGTTGAGTCGCAGTTCCAAACAAATCGTAAAACTCATTCTCCACTTGTCATGTTTATTCGTTTGACATTTGGCAACAACAAAGCACAACCTCCGCGCACGGCACGTCCTATCTGACTTAGCGAGAGCGAACTACGGCACGTCTGTAGTCGCCGAGTGTAACGCCTGAAGTGCGGGAAAAATACCAAAGCCGCAAAGTTTGCAATTGTGTGCACCCGTCACCAAGGTACGGAAACGAGGCGGTCGTCCACAACCTCCCGCGTCCGAGAAGCCGGGGATAACTGCCACCTTAACTGCACGAAGTCAGGATCCTACAATGGTACTGAGACAAATTCTGTTGCGGAGACCTTTTCTTCAAATCTTTTTGCTAATACAGCCTTGTTAGTTATCTTCATAGTACCATCACAGTTGGCCATAGACCATGCTATAGGACCCAGTGGGTGCTGCAAAACTTCACGAATGTCTAAATTTCTCGAATTGGCAATCAGAACCATCTGTCCAAATAGTTTTAAAACAGGCCCTCTGTTTTTGTAAACAGATTTAACTTGGTGCTTTAGATGATTAATTGTTAGCTCATCCGGCCTTTAGGCCTAGATGAGCTTATGCCATCGTGTTGCATCTGTCGTCTGTCCACAATTCACAAGAAATGCTTTTCCTCCCTCAATTCTTATCCGATTTCAATTCTGTTTGGTTTCTTTAAAAGAGCTTAGACCTGTGCATCAAATTTCCTCACTGATTTGAGAAATTTTAATTAATAATTACCTTATGACCTAATTAAGCCCTAATTAGGGCACTCTATCCACCATTCACAAAAATGCTTCTCCTCTCTGGATTCTTATCCGATTTCAATTCTGTTTGGTTTGTTTGAAAGAACTTGGGCCTGTGCTTTACACGTCCTCGTGGATTTGAGACATTTTTAACTCTTAATTAACTTATGACTCTGTCCACCATTCACAAGAAATGCTTCTCCTCCCCCAATTCTTATCCGATTTCAATTCTGTTTGGTTTGATGGAAAGAGCTTGGGCCTGTGCATTAAATATCCTCACGGATTTTAGAAATTTTAATTATTAATTAACTTATGGCCTAATTAAGACCTAATTAGGGCACTCTGTCCACCATTCACAAGAAATGCTTCTCCTCCCTCAATTCTTATCCGATTTCAATTCTGTTTAATTTGTTTGAAAGAGCTTGGGCCTGTGCATTAAACTTCTTCGCGGATTTAATTATTAATTAACTAATGACCTAATTAAGACCTGATTAGGACACTCTGTCCACAATTCACAATGCTTCTCCTCCCTCAATTCTTATCCGATTTTTATTTGAAAGAGCTCGTGCATGTGTATATAATTGCTTCAAGGATTTCAGAAATTTTAATTCGTAATAAGCCTGCCCTAATTAAAGATGAGCATCTGTGTCATTGACACTCTGGTTTTTAACTTGAGGTTTGATAGTCGGTCGTGAAACTGATGAAGGTTAGCTTCAATGCGTTCAGACTGGAACTTTTTATACGTAGCATTTCCAATCTGATGAACATCTAGAAAAGCGCGTGTAACATCATTCGGGGCCACTCTACCAGTTGCAAGTCTGGCAAGATCACCTGGTGTCTCAGAGAAAGGGTTTGTCCAGCTGTTTTCTAATAAATCAATGACTATCTGAACGTCTGACTCATCTTTTTTAATGCGAGTTGGTTAAAGATCGTGGTGACTCAGCCTTGAGCTCTGCTGGTCAATAATGCCAGTAAGTTGTCTCAGACATATGCTACGGTACTCTGCATTTACGTAGTACTTTGTTAGCGTTGCAGGTCCTTGGGATCATATAGTGAATGGCGTTCAGATGCAGCCGCCAATTGCCCTCTCTCGATGCCCTGATCAGACCACTATGTCAATGTAAGACATAGAGAATGATGCATTTTTTCTCAGTTTTTCAAAATATGTGTTGTACAGCATAAATATGCGAGCACAAAATCCGTTTTGGATGACTTCATTCAGACGACTTTGACACAGGTCATCATATAGTTCCTTCATTTTTAAGACCACGTTCATATGGCAGGTCAGCAGGGTGATTGTCCTCTAGTCATTAATGGAATCCTTTCCACACGATCCTCATTAGTGCTTCATATAATATTTTGTGCAGTCGAACACCACGGTTGTCTTGTTTGCCGTCTGGTACACTGCCAACTGATCCTTCTGCAATTATACCAGATTCAATTGCTACATCACGCAAACCTGCATTGTTGGAAGGTAGCCCACAGTGTCTATTGAAGCACTGATGTTGTTTCTTGTTAGAATATTGAATCCTCACGATATCAAAAATGCTGAAATGTATCTTACCTGTACTATGGATGGTTGTTTGGGATTAATTATTTTTATTCATTCAACATTCAATTCGTCGACCTTGGATTCAGGGCCTATACTTCTGTGTAAGTAATGAGTGGTGAAATATGTCCATAACAATAACGGAAAAAGAACATGTTCGTTTGAATCTAAATACAGAGAAAACCTGTAAAAAAAGAACAACAAATAAAAATACAAAGGTGGTTAGACGCAGGCGCCGATGATTATCCCCTGCAAACTTAATTAATTGGCTCGGACGGACGGACGGACGGACGGACGGACGGACGGGCGGGCGGACGGACGGACGGAGGACGGACGGATGACGTACTGACGGTGGACTGACGGACGAACAATGAGCAGACGTACAGGCAGATGGACAGATGGAAAATCCGTCTACATAATGTTTCTGGTCGCAGGTAGGCTGACGAGGCATACAACTGTGTCCAAACACTCTTTATCATAGATTTTTCATATACTTAACAGTGGCAAAAGTTGAAAAATTATCAAATCACTATATTTTTAAAAAGCTACTCCCTTCAGATGTCCATCATACATTTTTGACATGCCCTAGGCATGTCTAAGAAGGTGTGTAAGTTTCGTTTGGTACTTCGAGTGGTACCAACTTTTGGTCTGTATCACGGACTATAGGCCTACCACGCTATATAAAAAATTTTGTCATATCATGTTATATCATATCATAATATAGTCACAATTTTATGTGATGACTGAGGACGATGATGAAGACGATGATGAGTCTTTGGGTCTGTAAATAAGTACAAATATGGGGGAAGCTGGACCTGGACATTATCCGTGGACGATAATTTGCTCTGGTTGGCTAATTGTCTTTTGTCTTTAGATTTTTTTTATTTGAAGTTTATATCATTCATATATATATATATATATATATATATATATATATATATATATATATTTATATATTAATATATATATTTATATATATATACTGTATAAGAATTGTTTCCGATTTCCGAAAAAAAGTGAATTTCGTCATAAAGAAAAAATATTCCGTAAAAAAAGGTTATTTCAGGAGAATTTTTTTTTTCCAGCTATGTTTTTTGGCTTGTTTTTGTCGTCGCCCTCATTACTTTTTCTTAAAAAAGGTCAACAGTTTTTTTATATCGTCGCCCTCATTAACTTTTCCAGAAATATGTCCAATGTTTTCTTTTTCATTTGGTCGCCCTCATTAACGCTCCCAAAAATAGGTTCAATGGTTTTTTTTCTTAAATGTTTTTTTTCACCCTCCCTCCCTGATTAGATTTTGGTTCTTTTTTTTATCTTAAACAGAGAAATAAAACATAGTTTCCTATAATAGGGTATTGTTCTACTGAAGAACATTTAATTTATTTGGTTCTACATTTAATTTATTTTGACCCAACACATACAGCCCTTGAAACTAGAGACTGGTGTAACCTCAATAGCGGGAGCCGGGAGGGAATTCTAATATGAGGTGGTTTTATGCCAAATATAACTTTATCGTGGCGTAGTGGTGATTCTGATAGGCTTAAATGCCTGATTGTGTTCACCATGGATTCTTTTGTCGGCTGAGATTAACTGCCAATTCATAGGAAGTTCGACCAACTTAATTGCCTAAATGTTTTAATATACTAGCACGTCTCTATTTTTTGCGTCCAAACTGGAGGTTTTCCCAGACCAAATTTTTAATAAGAGAGCTAATTTGCTGGGGGTTTTTCCAGTGACAAATCTAGCAGCTGATCTTTGAATTGTATGTAAACTGTCAATAGGCCTATCGCTTTGCCTAATCGGGGGCCAAACAGGTCAAGAATACTCCAGACAGAATCTGATCATCGAAATCTCTTTTAATTTTGGAAGGCATGCCTCCAGGTTTCCACATTAAAATGCCAACGTAGAATTTTGCTTTGGCTGTTATTTGGTTATTATGAGGCTCCTATACTTTAGTCTCACTCACATAGGTAGGGGAGGACTTCACCATATCGCCCTTCGATGGGTAGTCATGAAGGAGCTAGGGCTTTTTACTTTGACTTGGCCTCCTAACTCTCAGGACGGAGCATTTAGTTGGGTTGAAGTTCATCCCCCACGTGTCAGCCCATGCTCGAAAAGCAGATAGGTCTCTCTGCAGAATCTCTTTGTCCGCCCGTGATTTAATCTGGCTGTACAAGAGGCAATCATCTGTAAACGAACGTACTGAGACTTAAGAAGGGAGGTCGTTGATGTATGTGACAAAAAAGAGGGGACCCAGCACGGTCCACGGTGGCACACCGGATCTACCATGGGCAACATCTGAACAGCTGGCATATACATGATATAGGCCTACGACTATTCTTTGCGCTATGGCTGTTGAAAAAATCTCGACCCAAAGACGTGTTGCTCCTCGGATTCCATAGTGGTCTAGTTAGATTTTGTAAGAGGCGTTGGTGGAGAGCAACACCAAAGGCTTTGCAGAAGTCTAAAACGATGGTATATCAGTCTGAGTGTTAATTTCAATCAGGTCATTAAATGTAATAATTTGAAGCTGACTTTCACACGCGTGCTTGGAAAGGATGCCATGCTGAACAGGAGATTTGTGTTTCGAAAAAATAGTCCGGATTTTTTTGCTAATGATGTGTCCCAGCAATTTGGCACAGACACATGTGAGGGATATCGGTCTAATGTTGGCCACAGAATACTTATCACCCATTTTAAAGATTGTATGTTGGTGGCTAAATCTGATGTAAAAACAGAACGGACCTGTTGGTTGAGTAGGTCTATTATTGCGACAGCTGTCTAAATGTAGTTGGCCAGCTTCCTTTATAGCTGAGACTTCACTCCCGTCTTGGCGTTGTGATCTCACATTTTGATAAAAAGATTTCTATTTTTCTGTTTTGGGGATTCCAAAAGTTTATAAATAGGCTATTCTGAAAAAGTGCGTCGAATATGGGTTATTGTTTTAACCCTTTAAGTCCCCACGATGCATTAAAGCATCATTTTACATCCCTGAAAACTGATTTACTTTTCCTGTAACTAAGGGGTTTAGAACGAACATTCCCACGAAACTGGCTTACCAATACGTGGTAATTTTCTTTAATTTTTAAACCACGTCAAACCATCTTCATCCACTACAAGTCGAGAATTGCGGCAGGATGACTATGGTAAATTCAGGATTGAAAGGGTTAAATAGCCAAATATAATATTTTTCTATACATAGGCCTACTTTGAAATATTTTCACACTTTTGAATTCTAAGCAAATAAAGAATCTGAAAGAGCTTTTAAATTTAAATGTGATCATTTATCTATTTTTTAGGAACAATTTTTTGTTTTCGAATGCATTATTTGATGCAAATAAATGAGAAATTTTAAACCATGTACCCAGAACAATTGTTTATTACAGGACACCAATTATTTTTTCTAAGCAATTTACAGATGAATTAAACTGTAGAGGAATAACTACTTTTATAAAAAAACATACATTAGCAGTTAAATTATAATAATTAGAGCCGTTTTTATGAAATATATTAAGCTATGGTCGGGTCGTGACATTTCGTGTTCTATTGACTGCTACTAGTAAATCATGTCGTAAGTACCATAATCGCTTGAAAAGTAAACTAAAAAGCCAAATAATATTATGCAGATACAGAAATAAAAGTTAGAGACAAATGAAAGCCAAGTAAAAGGGGTAAATTACTACTTTTACTGAACATAACATTTTCGTGTCCTACATGCATTTTCTTCTCAGTTTTCAAAAATACTCGGAAAGATTTATTATAGCCGATTTGATAAATTTATTTCCAAACATGACATTTTATCAAATAGTCAGTATGGTTATAGGCAAAATATGTCAATTAATCTTGCTTTAATAGAATTAGTAGAAGAATTAACTTCATCAATAGACAAGAAAAATAAAACCATAGGTGTATTCATTGATTTAAAGAACGCTTTTGACACAATTGATCATGACATTTTATTGAAAAAAGCTGGACAGGTCTGGGGTAAGAGGAATATCAAATAATTGAGTAAAGAGTTACTTGACTGGGCGAAAACAATATGTAAATATTGATATTGCAACATCAGGTGTGTTACAAACAGTTTGTGGGGTGCCACAAGGATCAGTACTTGGTTCACAGTTGCTTTTATCGTACATAAATGACTTTTGTAACGTGTAAAAACTGATTAAATGTATTTTATTTGCAGATGATACAAATTTATTTTTTATTGGAAAATGTATAAAATATATATGTAAAGTTATGAGTATGGAATTAATTAAACTGAAAAGTTGGTTTTGCTTTAAAAAAATTATCACTGATCATTTCGAAAACAAATTATATAGTTTTTAGTAAAGTTGGCAAGGATGAACTTATTAATGTTTCAATTGATGAGTTCATTATAGCAAGAGTTGTAGTACAAAGTTTCTGGGTGTTCAGATAGATGAAGGTCTTAACTGGAAGGAACATATAAAATTAGTAACTTCAAAACTTATCAAAGTCTCAGGTATCATTTTCAAAACAAAACGTGTGTTAAATTATGATATACGGTATACTGTTCATTATTTCTTCCATATATGAATTATTGTTCAGAAATATGGGGAAACACCTACAAAACTAAGTTAAATTCTATCATCTTAATCCAGAAAAAAGTAATTAGAGCTATTTGTGGTATTAATGATATGCGCACTAATACCTGTCCATTATTTTATTTTTTTGCTTATAAAACGCTGATTGATAAGTTTAAGGTGAAAAATAATTTTTTGCCTATAGGAATACAATCATTATTTGCAATCAATTCCAATTCATACAATACAAGACAAAGTGGTAAATTTAATCAAAAATATGTTCGCACCACCATGAAATTTATGACTGTGAGTGTAGCTGGGGTTGAACTTTGGAATTCTCTCAAAACTAATAGTACAACCATTAAGAAAATTTGTGTATTCAAGAAAATGTGTAAATTCTATTTCCTTAGGTAAATATATAATTAATAATTGATTCAATCACATATTATGGTGATTACATTTACAAGATAAATGAGAAATTCAATAGATTAATCATACATTTATTTACCGATTTCAAGTCAATCATAGATGTATTATTACTCAATGTAAACACAGTAAATAGGAAGTGAACTTAGTATAAGTCATTGACTTCAGTTCACTTCCATTCAAGCAATAATTTGTGCCAATGTAATGAAAGGTGTCTTAGTTAAATTTAATATCACTGTATACGTTGATATTTTTGTATTTTGTTTGAATAAACTATTTTGATTTGAGTTGATTCGACATTTGGTCGAACATGAGACACCAATGGTCGCACACAGGACACCAAGAAAATAATTCACTGCGATCGCACATGGCATTAAACCTCTGTGCGACTGTTCTAAAAACACATATTTTTTACATTTATCCTCCATTTTCTGCTTCCAAGTTTAATAGTATGACTGATTATTATTGCTTTAATCGATCTGTCCAGTAAATAGGGTAAAATTTTCATTTAAAAACCCCCAAATGTCCAACTTTCTCGACGCACCTACTGAGAACCGCCCACATAGGCCTGGACCACCTGGCATGACCTGATCTTGCGTTTTTTTCAATTTATTTTTAGCCCAAAGATCAGCTTTTTAAAACTGTTTTACACGTTTGTGCCCAAGTCTGGTATTATACCCCCTAATTTAAATAATAAGCAGAAGCAGAAGCAGAAGCCTTCGCTCATCATCAAAAAACCTCCTCTGTCGGCGCAGGACTAAACTCTTACAGTACGGAGGCAGAAGTTTTTTCAGTGCAGCGCCAAAGCTGTGGAATGAACTCCCGGATTCAGTGCGGAAGTGCGAATCCTTAGATGTCTTCAAAAGCGCCTTGAACAAGCATCTTTTCTGTAACGCCTACCTTTAATTGTGTGTAAAGCGCACAGAATACTGTATGTGCGCTATAGAAGAACTTATTATTATTATTATTATTATTATTAATAACTGAATAACGGCGATGAATGGCTGATCTCGTCATGTGACAGGCTGAACCGATCTTTGATTGGTCGGGGGTAGTATGCGAGACTTAGACCCACGTTTGTATAGCAAAGCTTTTCGCCGAATAGAGGAAAAGGTATGATTTAGAAAATCAAGGTGAATTCTGGCGGGGATCATTATAAGACAAACAAATTTGTCCAGACATTGAGTTATAGTAGCTTAATAGCCTACGTTTTAGATTCAACCAATTTCGCCGAGGATCAGACATTTCTTTTAGAAAAAGGAGGTCCAGTGCATTTGTCCAGTCTAGTGCGTGTGGAACTGAGTGGCGATAGGGCGGATCAATGTCAATATGCAGTGATAAAAACATGCAGTGATAAAAAATCCAGGTACACTATGAGAAGACTGGACATGGTCAGCACCGGTCGGCCTAATCAGAAGCGCCAAAACATCCCCCTCCCCCACCTATGCCCGGTAGTTGGTTTGAATTTAATGGGTCAGAAAATGTGAATTAAGGCTTGATAATTAGAGAAATTCGCAGCGAGCCTTGTAGCCCAGTGAACAACGGCTCTGGGCGAGCGCAGCCCGGTCAGCGCTACGTAGTACGAGCCTTGTTGTTGTCTTGATACGAGGTTTGGCTGCCGCGGGAAACCCTGGCACTGAGACTGAAAGCGTGATAATGGCATTAGGGGCCTATGATCTCGGTATTGGTGGTTTGGGTACCCCATTCTCCCCAAAGAAAATACATGTAGCCTATTTTCTGTGGTTGTCTCGGTCTGTGAGGGAGATTGAAGTCATCTCCTTTTATTTCTCTATGATGGTCGATTAATGCGATCCTAGCGAGTCACACTGTACTATTTAAGACAAGTTCGGTTCATTCATTGTTTTCGCTTTACCTCTTTTCCGTCTGCAACATCCGGTTCACAATCTGACAAAATGGCAAATAGTGAACAAATGCCGAGAGTTGATATGGCGAAAGAATTTGCCAAATTATCGGAGTCGGACCAACATTTTGTCAAGAAATTAGAACAGTTGAACAAAACGAGAGCAAAAGATGTGAAAGTGCTGCGTGGAAAAAACAAAATTTTTGGAGCAGTTGTAGCCTGTACCGTTTTTGGAATTTGTATCCTTTTTTTCGCTCGCCTGATATTGGCGTGGACGATAATAGGGCATATAAATGATATTTATCATGTATATTAACGTTATTACATACTTATCTTTGTATTGTAGGCCTACTTTGCTAATGTTTGTCTATACATTAATGTATATTCTAGTTTAGACTAACACACACTAAACTTTTATTAAAAAAACTCGAAAAAACCCAGACTAGGATCTGGGAGACTAGGTCTAGACCTAGCCTCCTAGGGCTAGGCCTAGACCCTGGCCTAGTGTTTAAATTTAGGCTACAGTACAGTACTGTCAGTAGGCACTTGACAATGAAATATAATTTAACTTTTTCATTAACTCTGCTTGATTAATTTTATTCGACAGGGTCTTACGATTTTAAAAAGGTCTCATTTTTCAAAATTGGTGAAGGAATAAAAAAGTTGCAGCAAAAAATGTATTTTGAAACATACACATATATTTTTGTGTATGATAATGGAATACAGGAAGGTTCGCCACAGGGAAGGTTCGCCACAGGAAGGTTCGCCACAAAATTGGAAGGTTTGCCACAAATGTCATAGGAAGGTTCGCCACAACGTTTGAATGCATTATAAAACAAGTTATTACTGTTTATTGAATGTGAAAATATATTTATTTCACTAAAGACAACAAAAACATTAAAAAAAACACATTATACAATGACAACACAATTATACGAAGATATACACTATTAAAATAATAATAAAAAATATTTTTTTATTATAAATGTGCATTCTTAAATAAGAAAAATATTATTATACAATGTCAATGTGATACAAAATATTTATAGCGATATTAAAATATCAAATTGTATTAAACTACTTAAATACCTACATCCTTGCAATGTTGGTGCGTTAACAGTGAGTCAGTGATCCTACCATCACACCTCCTCCTTGATGTTTGAACAGCGCTAAAAAATATTCGCGCTGATACCGGGCAACGCATAACACCTGCATGCGAACACTCACGGCTTTCACAAGTCGGCGTCTGCAGGGATGAACACTTCTATAAATATTTTATATTTCTTAACGGTCGACTAGGCCTATTGGTTACTTATAATATTAAACATCAGATATTCTAAGAGATTTGCCTACTACAAGATATATACTGTTACTGATAGCCTAATAACGTTTTTCTGTCT
The DNA here is from genome assembly GCA_964017125.1 of Flabesymbios commensalis. Lineage (NCBI taxonomy): Eukaryota > Metazoa > Annelida > Polychaeta > Terebellida > Flabelligeridae > Flabesymbios > Flabesymbios commensalis. The sequence goes on along the minus strand of OZ024918.1, from coordinate 13,001,632 downwards.
GTTTCCCGTAAATTTTGATGTCGGCGGATTTGTTGTTTAAATAAATATACTGTTACTGATAGGTACCTTGTTTTTTCTGTTCTTCGCGAATGTGGTGTCGGCGACTGAGTTGTTTAAATAAATATATATAACAATGTAATAAAACATAATTGTGCTTGTATTTTTTCTTGTTACACATAAACCATGTAGGGCCTATTAGCCGCGCCTAGGTCAATATTTCAAGAATATATTAAATTAATACATATGTGACAACCCTTACACTGCTGCCTAAAATTTGCAGCATGTGTGGTTTCCCACTAAGTAATATCTGGCACGTTTTTTCTTCAAAAAGACATCTGATGAACAACTGATATTAAAAGCCATTATATTACAAAATCAGTCAGTTAGCTATATTTAAAGCGCAAATAGAAAGGCACCACAAAACGAAAGTAAAAAAAAAAAAAATTAAAAATTTTTAAGAATTTTTCGGCGACTATAGTCGCCCACAGAAGGCTGCGCTTGGTTAATTTTGGGCGACTATAGTCGCCCATAGCAGTGTAAGGGTTAACATAATTTATCAATAACATCAATTAATACATCAAAACACCACACACATTCCTTTTCTTTATCTTCCTTCTCTGGAAACTTGAATGAATAACACTGAATAACGCGACATTCAATACTTTGTTTATTTTCTATAAAATAATAAATTGCAATCGTTTCTGACCCCTTGAACACATAATATTTTTCATTGTTATTTCGCGAGCATCAGTGGAGCGAATTAATCAAAGACTCACAACTCGTCGAAGCTGCTGGCATTTCACGAGCATTAGTGGAGCGAATTAATCAAAGACTCACAATTCATCGAAGCTGTTGGCATTTCACGAGCGGCTCTCGCTGACAGGTCTGAATTAGCGATCTACTCACAAGAATCCTCATCACAACACCTGAGGTGCAAGGGGTGGAGCGGGTGAGTTCACCAAAGACTCACAACTCATCAAAGCTGTTGACATTTCACGACTGGCTCATGCTGTGAGTTCACAGTTAGATCCCTGGATATATTTTAATATTTGTCCTTAAATATGGGCTGTATTGTTAAAAGATATTTTTCTTAAGTAACTGTTATTGCAAATAATTTATTCACATTTAGGCCTAATCATCTACTATAAATAATGTAAATTTTTAATGTAAATTTTTCGCACCTGGATGATAATTATTTATCTAATATAGGCCTGCAGATCTAATATAATTATGACTAATTTTCAAAAATTGAAATATAATTTTATTTTGACTGTTTTATAATGCGTTCTTACGTTGTGGCGAACCTTCTGATGACATTTGTGGCGAACCTTCCAAAGCTGTGGCGAACCTTCCAGTTTTGTGGCGAACCTTTCTGTGGCGAACCTTCCCTGTGGCGAACCTTCCTGATACCATGATAATGATAACATAGAGACATATTGAAATAAAATTGTGATTTTTTACTGTTTTTTTATGGTCAGCACTCTATTAAAATGCTGTAGCTGCTTAAAAAACATTCAAATTTGGCAGTGAAACAATATGCTTTTTAATTTTTTTTAATATCTCAATTAGTTCTTGAGATATTGTCATTTTCGCCTATGCAAATTTTTGCAGGAAAAAGGCTCTTTTTTGATAAAATAAAAGAACATCACAACTTTTCTTAAAATAACAGTACTTTATCAAATTTAAATATATAATAACCTTACATTTTTAGGTTTGCTAAATGTTTTGGAACGTGATTGCACATTTAATTATTTTTTTGGTGATCTTGACCTTTAATAATGTCAGTGAAAGGTCAAATGTAGAAAATTGCTAAATTTCACTTTACGCCAATTTTTGTGGCCTCGAAAAAAGTATCTGCTACCCCTTTGATTTTCATAAAATTTTTACAGGAATGTTTAAAAATATATACTTTAAACACTGTTAAATGTACCAATAAGTTATTTTATTGTACTAGGTCCCAGAACAAAATATGTAGTTATAAAAGTACAAGCTAATTTTCAGAAATCTGTACATTGGACTATAATACAGGTTTCGCCGTTATTTCTCTTTCAGACCCTAGTTCTAAATTCAAACCATCATAAAAGTTATTTTTCCAAATAAAAAGAACTCATTTTTATGCCTTCAGAGACCATAACATTTATAACCTTTTCTTACATATACAAAAAAACGACCAAAAAAACGACGTCATAAATTTGCTTTTTTTGGACACCAGTTTCATGTTTACACAAGTGCCTACCTACAGGCTACATTGACACTGTGCACAGCCTCACAGACACAGGGGCAGGTAGGTATGGCCCCAGACTCAATAAATTAAAAAAATAAAATTATGCAGAGACTTTTTTCGTAACAAAGAAATATTTGACCACATTCCAGAGTCTTCACTGAGCAAGAAAAAATGCTGTGCTAGATCAAAATCTGAGCTAAATTATAAAAACGTCCAAAAGATGGCACCTTCAGTGTCTGGACAGGACCCTGGTAGGCTTATAGGTATACTACAGGCTATACTATAGTAATAAGATTATATCATAGGCATAGACTAATCTGTCCAACTGTGCAGGATTGTTCAAAAAGAAAGTTAGTTTTTGCTAATTACTTGGCAAATTCTCAAGTGATTTTCATGAAATTTTGATAACACTTTTTTCTAGTCATTTAACATATATCCTGAAATTTTCTTAAAAAATTGCTGTATAGAGTGGGTTTGTGTATTTTGAAAATCTTAGTCTTAAGAAGTGAACTTGATTTTTAGTGTCCCTATCTATCACCACACCCGACGTAACATCAGTTAATGAATGAAAGTGTAGGCTACCACATGCATGGCCATTCATTATTCTGAAATTGGTACAAGAAGTTGTAGTACCCAAGGTAACAGCGAGTATGTTCGAAATAGATGAGGTATTTTCGAACAATAAGTGTGTTATGTTGGAACACTGACCCATTTTTCAATCTGAATAGAAAATAACCAGTTTAGAAGCAGGAATGTGTGCAGTATACTTAAATATAACACAAATAGGATCAATGCCAAATATAATTCGTCCATCAAAAAATATTTACCGGTAACAAACAAACTACGTAGTATCTTTAGAAATGGCACTGTTCGAAATTACCAGTTCAATTTGTTTTTTTTCATTGTTCCCTCAAGTGGTATTTCTTTTCAAACCCACATAGTAATGTCACAACAGTTTGCAGGCCTACATATCCCTTCATTGAATGATTGGTGTATTGCCTTTCGCAATGACTTATGAGGCATTCACAGTGAAACTGAGATGGATGGGCCTAGTGTTCGTAATTGACAAATTTTCGAACACGTCCCAAATGATGAAGCTATCATGAGGATGATGACCCAGAAAAAAGAGTGACATTCTTTATATCTAGAAGGTAAATTGCAAGGGGTAGTTGCCCATATGAATATAATGATTCTAGGATGATAATACGTATCAAAAACATAGCCATTACCTTCCGTGTAATCATGGTAATCACCTTATTTTTAAGAGACATGCCTATTCTACGACATTTTGAAAGTGACTTTCTAGAAAACCAAATTATAAATGCATATAAAATTGCCCCAGAACAACAGTGCATAACAAAGCAGTCATGCACAGCTCTGCGATACTCATGATAATGACTGGAAGCAAACTTTCATTTTCAATCATCCTGCATCGTCGCACAGACTAGTCTATAGTCTGTCTCATGGTGGAGACTGATCTTAAACAAAGACTTAGCCAGGACTTGATAAAAAGGAGTCCAAATTTACTCACTGTTCGGCTAGGACAGGATCTGGGGTCCTCCCACCAAGCAATTTGGTGGAATCTGGTGATATTTTCCTATGTCGAGGCTGAAAATAGGCCGTCCTAAAGAAGGGTAAACGGGTCTCCCGCTAAGTCTTTGATCCTAAATGAAAGTTAGCTTTTCGGGTATTATTCATTCAATTTTCAAGCACTTTTAAGAAATTCTGCAACCATTATTCAGGGCCAGCTCTGACTCATAGCTCTGATCATTAGCCAACTAATTGGCCACATAAGAAACCCTTTAGCCAAATCTGTAACTCAGTAGATGTTGAAAAAAACATTTGGCAACAACTGTGAAAATTTCACACGATTCCAGTGAGTATTTCAAAAGTTAACCGTTGGTAATGTTACACAATTCAGAGGATATACCGGAATAAAATTAATTGGTTTATAGAGGGGCGTCATAATTACATATTTACCATATGTCAAATCGTCTAACTTTTGAACCAGATAAAAAAAATTTTAATGAAATTTTCAGGACAAATGTCAAAAGATTAGAAATGTTCGCTAAATTTCATGAAAAGCGCTTGAGAATTTTATTGACTGAGCAATCAATAAAAAAGCTAATTTTTTCATTTTGTACCATCCCCGGCAGTATGCCTGTTCCACTTACCTCTTCATGCACTAGTTGCATGCAAATATGATATTGAAGGCAGGCGGCAGCAGTCTTTTTATGATTTAATTGCTTGAATTCTTATGGTGTGAAAAGTGCCTTTCAAAAAAATCTAGTATGTTTTTCAATTTTACAATAATGGCTTTATTTCTATAAGTAATAGGGGGAAAAAGAATGGATAATGGAAGAAGAATATTTATTTTATCGCAGTATCACATATTTTTAAATAATCAGTGCTGACAAATGACTTTTTATGAAAGTATCTATTATGTATACCGATATTTTATGGTTGGCAAAGTTTGCCAACTCGCCAACATGTTATATCCAGGGGCGGATCCAAGGGGGTGGTTTGGGGGGTTTCAACCCCCTCTTTAACCCCCCACAAAAAAAATTATAAACTTATTTAGGGGCTCGTTATGAGCTGGTTACACACAGAGGGACAAACACTGCCCATTGCAGGAGAATGCCTTTAAAAATAAAAAATTCCCCCGGGGCGTGCTTCCCACAACTTGCAGTAAAATATTCATTTGTCAAATTTTAAACCCCCTGTCAGTGAAAAGCTAGATCCGCCCCTGATATCATAGCTTCTCTATATAACGAAATTCATGTGAATTGGTGATACATCCTATTCTAGATAGTTGCAGATATTATTCTCCTTCCACATGATTATATGAATCATAATACACATCATACAATTAAACCTTTCAATTAATCTTGAAAAATATATATATAAATTTTTTTACCTATTACCATGATTACTGTCAATAGTTTATTTACCTTAATTTGTAACAGATGCTTACACAATGACATCTATCAAACAAGAGAATTTTTTGGACTTTGAAGAAACTCCAGAAAGTAGCAAAAACTAGCCTTTTAAATAGACTAGATAAGTCAGATTTTTGATGAGAATTTTGTGGTATTGAGCCGACAGAATTGGTGATGCAAGGAATGCTTTGGTATCTGAAGTATTGTAAAGTCACTCCACTACTGTTTGATTCCAGTTATGATACTTCAGCTCCTCAGATGATGGTGATAACCAGGCTGCTTCTCTATTCTTTGCATGTACATCTAATCAGTGTTAGCTCCAATGTTATAAATGGTGTCTATTGCAGTGCAACACAAAACGCAGTATCTTCTTGTTTGAAAAGTGAGAAGATACTGCCTTTGGGCTTCACACAGTAGAGTTGTGACTGAAACTATTAACTAATGAAACAAGGAAACATTGTGATACACACAATCTGATTATTTGTTGTATGCGATCGTATTAAAAAAAATTGAAATGTTGTCTTTTGTTTTATTTCTGAATATGTAATTTTTTGGGGAAATGTCAAATTGTGTTTTACAACATAGAAGAGATTTGAGAACTTCTTAACCCTAAGAATACAGACAGTTGTGAAATGTTTCAGATGCTAAATATGCTTAAAATAATTTTCCCAATATTTGTAAATCATAACACAAAAGAAAAAAAATTAATATATTGTTTAATATGATGTAGGCCCTATAACAAAGTATATTAACAGCATATTTACTGTTGCATTTGTCAGTTATCATAATTTGCAAGAGTTTTAAAACATACATATATTTTTTTATACATATATTTACACCTTATGATATTTACACCCGCTTTAATAATGCATCTATTAAGTTTGATTTCTTTGCTTTGCAAAATTACCTGTAAAAAAAAATAGTAATGCTTTTAAAAGCTAACCATACAATTTTAGTTTGAAAAAACAATTTTCCTATTTTTTTCACATAAATAATGTTAGAAAATCTCCTTATCAAGGGATGTATAACAGACCTACATAGAGCTACATAGCATATATGTATAAAGACACTGACATACTCAAAACGATAAATTCCCAAAATTATACATGGCTAATAAAAAATAGGCGAAAAAATAGGATAATTGATTTTGCAGACTAAATTTGTACGGTTCACATACAAAAGTTATTAATTTTTTTCGCATGGAATTTTTCAGAGCAGACATACCAGGCAAACTTACGTCCCAAAAATCCGTACAAAAAAAAGTAAAAAACCCAGGAAAAGTCAATAAAATTAAGACACAATCACCATACCCCGGTACTATGCTTGCAAGTGTTTTTCCCAATATTTTGACTTAATCAACGACTTTTCTGAAATTTGATGTGCATTTGTCCTTTACCATATTTCTTTTTTGATGAATATATAAGATCATATTATTGGAGTGCAAACCGTTAGATCAAGAAATGTATATATCAGATATGAATAAGCAGGGTTGCCACGATCTATGATTAGCCAGGAAAAACACCTCGCTTTAAAAAATAGGCAAAGGGTGGGGAAAAACAGTAATTTTGGCTGAAAAAAATCACCCTTTCTTTTGATCCTGGATTCGCCATCGATTTATGCCCATTTCGCACCCAATTTGCGTCATGAATTAGAAAGGGAATATATCTTAAGCAATCTAATAAACTTGTCTGTCAACTTTATCTAAACGGTTTCTATTGTATTTTTTCCCGCAGATTTCAAATCTACCAGATACCTTTGAACAGGGTTCCCACGGTCATGGAATATCATGGAAAACAATGGAAAATGGAAAAATAAATTCCAGGCCTGGAGCAGTCATGGAAAATGGAAATTTGGCAAAAAGTTATGGCGAGATGGGACGTCGTAGTTACCAAAACGTCGTGATAGGCCTACGCCGGGAATTCCGTTATGGGGTCACAACGGCCGACGAAGGACTCCGCCCAATCTCACCATCAAAACTCAAATATCCTCCTCATCCGTCTGGTCGACGGTATCAAACAAACCAGGAAACTCTCTTCTCTCTTGTCATGTTTATTTGATTAACATGCGATAACAGCAAAGCACAACCATCCGCGCACGGCACGTCTCTATGGACTTAGCGAGAGCGAGCTACGTCACGTCCGCAGTGGCTGAGTATTACGCTTGAAGTGCGGGAATAATACCGAGGCCGCACACACTGCTCTGTGTGCGCACGTCACCACGGTATGAAAACGAGGCGGTCATCCCCGTCCGCCCGCGTCCAGGAATCTGGGGATAAGCGCCACATTAACTGAGCAATTTCAGGATCCTACATTACCCCCGGCTGAGTGACAACGTAGGACCAAACTGACGTGTAGGAGACTGCTTCGTGCAAGTAGCGGGGTTGTCAAATATGTAACCTCTTATACTAAGCATAGTTTTCTTAAAAAAAAGTATAGCGAGTGTGGTTACATTGTGGGCGGTTGAAAGCGCAGCATTATACGTGAATTGTCCGATCCTCTTAACACCAACTGTCCTTTATATATTATTCATGTACTGCAAGCTGCGATCAACCCATTCATTTAATTAACAGAATTGCTATTAAAGCTTTAGCAATGAACTTGCTAAAAGAAAATGTCTTTACATTTATATATCTGTACACAATTCTGCCAGGCCTGGCATATTCATTTACAATTTAACAACATTGTTATTACGAGGTATGCGGTTGGGCCCGCCATAGACGTCATTAGGCGCGACTATGGCGTGAACCATCTGCACGAATCGAGCAGGAGTCTGGATTATGCGTCCGACTCTAGTTTTTCGCACTGTTTGGTCGGTCGAATTTTTTTCGCGATTAGCGATATTCGCATGTTTGCTTTTTGTCGAGTCGATTACGGCGTCAGCAGCACCCGGGGTAAAGGTATACGTTAAAAGAATACGTTTGTAAACCACCGCCGTTCCCGTTAGCGCGGGACGCGGCAGGGGCTCGCGAATGCGGCGCTACGTAAGTATTGTCTCTGTTAGACAAGTTGACTTTAACATCTATTTGCTTTGGGACTGTGGCCGATTTTTGATTGCTTCTGACTGCCGTCGACTTTTTGTGTTGACTCTCGTCCCGTTGGACGTCGGAGTGTCCGCACTACCAGGTCTAGGTGGACCCTGTGGATTCTTACTAGATGTCCTGGTAGCCGTCGACTTCCGTTGTTTGCCTGGCGGTTTACGCTGTGTTGTCGTACCTGTTGTAGGCTCGCACTCCATGTGAGAGGGTTTAACGTGATCTAAGGAGACCGTCTCAACCTTGCCTTTAACTAGGATTTTCATTACTCTGCCACTCCTCGCGACGACCTTGTATGGTCCGTTGTAAGGGGCGGTCAGAGGCGGTGCAATTGCGATTCGGCGCAAGAATACATGAGTACATGTAGCGATTTCCTTGAATTGGAAAATGTTGTGTTGTTGTGTGTCTCGTGGCAGACATAGACGGAGACGCGACATGGCCACGCGTAGCTTGTCTGAATAATTCTCCAAATCAGTGTTAGCGTCGACGTTGTACTGTTTAGTAAACTCTCCTGGGAGTCTAAGGGTTGTCCCGTAAATCATCTCAGCAGCTGACCTGCCCAGTCTCTCTTTCACGGCTGAACGAGCTCCTAACAGTACGGCAGGTAGCGTGATAGTCCACGGATTCGGTGACTCGTGCGCCATAATGGCGGCTTTCAATTGACGGTGGAAACGCTCGACCATGCCATTCGACTGAGGGTGATAACTCGTGGTACGATTCCGAATAATCCCGAATTGGTTACATAAACTATCCCACAATTTGGACTCGAATTGAGCGCCCCTATCAGTGGTGATAGTGGCAGGGGTACCATAACGTGCTATCCACCCGCTGAAGAAGGCATCGGCGACCGTTTCGGTTCTAATATCTGCCATAGGTATAGCTTCGAGCCAACGTGTAAAACGGTCGACGCAAGTCAGTAGATATCTAAAACCATCGGCATAAGGTAAAGGTCCGACTATGTCCCTGTTGGACATGATCGAATCGCTTGGTAGGTTCAGTGAACTTTCCGAAAACTGGAGTGTTATGACGTGAAACTTTAGCGGTCTGGCAACCCTTACAGGTATGACACCATCTAGCAATATTTACATTCATGCCGTGCCATACAAATCGGGTATTAATCAAAGGTCTGGTGGCTCTATGCGATGGATGGCCTAAACCGTGCAAGTTTGAAAAAAATTTTCGGCGAAATTTCGCGGTAAGGTACGGCCGGTTGTGTCCCGTGGACACATCACACCAGATCAATTGATTATCAAACGATTTCAATAGTTTGAAATTCATAGTGGATGTAGTCGAATGTCTCAAACGTGTGAATTCCGCGTCATTAGCTTGATCGAGACTTAACTCTTTATAGTCTATTACTGGGCCATCGTGTATCGCTGACACTGATGGTCGTGACAGCGCATCAGCGACGAAATTTGTCTCTCCTTTTACATATCTGATATCGGTGGTGAATTCAGCGATGAACGCTAAATGACGTGTTTGTCGTGGGGATGCGCGCTCAGTCACGGATGACATTACGAATGTTAACGGTTTGTGATCAGTATTAACGAAAAAATTTCGTCCTTCTAAATTGTGTCTGAAATGTTTAATTGTAGCGTATACTGCCAAAAGTTCACGATCGAACGCGCTATAGCGTGTCTCTGCTGAGTTCAGCTTCTTGCTGAAAAACGAAAGCGGCTGCCACATGCCGTTTAAAAATTGCTGCAAAACGCCACCGACGGCGACATCACTAGCGTCACACGTGATGTTAAGCTGAGCCGTAGAATCTGGGTGCACAAGAAGCGTAGCGTTTGCCAATATCTGTTTGGACTCTGAAAATGCTGACTCTGCTTCTTTATTCCACTTCAAATCGAAATTTGATTTCGGTGACAATCTGGTATGGCCTTCGTTGGCAGAAGTCAGTAGATTATTGAGTGGCGTCAGCTTCGCGGCGCAATGCGGTATGAAACGGTGGTAATAATTCACCATTCCCAGATACCTACGCAATGCTCGTTGCTTTTCGGGTTTATTGAAATTAACGATCGCGTCAACGGCGCTAGGTAACGGCGAAATGCCTTCGGCGCAAACGTGATGACCTAAGAAACTTAATTCAGATGTTCCGAACTGACACTTTTCAGGACCAATGATGATTCCTTGCTCCGATAGTCGAGCAAAAAGAATTCGTAGATGTTTCTTATGCGTTTTTTGATCTAGGCTGGTTACCAGTAGGTCATCCAAATAAACAAAAACGAAATCAAGTCCGCGTGTCACGTGGTCTATAAATCGCTGAAACGTTTGACCGGAATTTCTCAGACCAAATGGGGTTCTAGTGAAATTAAACAAGCCAAAAGGTGTGGTAACAGCAGTCTTGTGTACGTCGGACGGTTCCACCGGGATTTGGTAATAAGCCCTGACTAAGTCTATCTTCGAAAAAAATTTCGATCCGGCTAACCGCTGCGTAAAATCTTGAATATGCGGAATCGGATAACGGTCCGGTACGGTTTGTGCATTCAAACTACGGTAGTCCCCGCATGGTCTCCAATCGCCGTTTTTCTTTGGCACCATGTGAAGCGCTGAGGACCACTCGCTGTCGCTGGGTTCAATGACCCCTAATTTAATCATATCGTCAAACTCACCTTTGGCGGTGACCAGCTTATCGGGAGCCAAACGTCGTGGTCGAGCAAAAACCGGATGACCTTTAGTCACAATCTTGTGAGTTATGCCGTGTTTGACGGGCTCACCCTTTGTCGTAGGGCGTGTCAGTTCCGGGAACTGGCCGAGGAGTTTAGTATATTCATTTTGAACTGTATCAACTCTGTTCAATGACAGAGGTTTAATCGAAGATAATGAAGCGGCAATGGCTAAGCCTGTACGCATATCTCGAAGACATCTGCTTCTCAAGTCTACGAGCAAATTGTAGTGGATTAAAAAATCAGCCCCGATTATGGGTTGCTGCACATCTGCCACTATGAACGTCCACGGATATTCGCGCTTTAAGCCGACATCGACGACGCGTTTACAATTGCCGTATGTCTTTATAGTGCTGTTATTAGCTGCCACCAGGGGGAGACTGTCAGCGCCCGAAATCCCGTTAGCGCAAGATTTCGGCAGAACACTGACAGCTGCGCCCGTGTCGATTAAATATCTGCATTTATGTCCTTTATCTGCGACATATAATAACTTAGAGTGAGATAACTGTGGAGAACTAGCGTCTGCAGAGTCATGTCACGTCTCAGTTATACCGCCAGATGCAAGAGTCGCAATCTTGCTCTGGCTTAGCAGTTTAAAGAAAAAGCGCAGGGGCTTCTGCACGTGCGTGCCTTGTCACCGAAAGTCTGGTGAAAATAGCAGACAGGTGCATCAGCCGAATTCAAAGTCTTAGCGGCGTCATTTCTCTGTGTGTTCGGCGGCGGAACGGAAGGTCGAGCATTTGTTTGCAAATTCGTCGGCGGAGCGAAAGGTCGAGCATTATCTTTAACGTCTCTATATTGACTATGTTGGTTACTAATGAAACCTGAGGCCTGTACATTAGGGGCAAATGCAGGCGCGTGAGCGTAGTTATTTGCTCGTCCACGTCCTTTATTTCGTTTCCTCTCAGATGTTGTTACTGTTTCTAATCTCTTGATGCGTTTGGATAGATCTTCTAACAAACCAACTAATTTGCTGGTCTTGTCGACTTTGATCTCTGCGACCCCCGGCTTACTCTCTTCAACGTCTTGTTCTGCAGCCAGTGCCCTGTCAGCCAAAACGGCCAAACTTTCGAGGGAGGCACTGTCGGGTTGAGTTGCCAAATGGGATCTGATGGAAGCGGGCATCTGTCGTATGAACGCTTGCCGAATTACAGCCTTTCCAACAACAGCTTTGGTGCCGAAACCTGCAGTCTTCTGCAGACGCCTCAGGAAACGCGAGGGAATATCATTTCCAATCTTCTCGCCAGAGATAACTTTATTGACCCTTTCAGGTGTTGTCAATCCTCGCCTCTTAATTAGTATTGCTTTCAAGCTGTCATATTTGTTTGACCTGAAAGGCTGCAGCAGCACGTCTCTCACGTCTGATGCAATCTCGCCAGAAAGTGCAGCGCAGGTTAGGCTGTACCTCTCGTCATCATCATCGATCTGGTGGAGGGCGAATTGCGTCTCGATTTGATTAAACCAGAGCTCCACATCAGAGGCGTAGAAAGTTGCGATTCTAAACTTGGGCAAGTTCGTAGCACGTTTCTGCGGCTGTCTACCAAGCGGTGAAGAACTCCTTGATGAGTCACTCCTCGAGTGGGAATTCAGACGTCTATCCCGAGCAATTCGAGCGAAATCGGCTTTGAGGCGTTGATATTCCTCGTCCGCTTCTCGGAATCGAACCTCATTGTCTTCACTGTCGGGATGATAGCTATCTTTGGGTCTAGCACCCGCACCTTCTAGAGGCGTTGACATGAAGCCTTCGCTGTCGTACTGCTTTGACATTATGAAGTAGTGTTTGTAAAATTATTTAATTAATGAAGCATCTGGGATAGCTGGCCTATTGGCTCTGTGTCTATCCCAAATGTGTTTAAAATGGCGTGTCGTATTAACACATGCCAACTATTTTTGACGCACCGTGCGCGGACAGGTTGTGCAATGCTGTGAAAATCAGATGAAAAATGTCTGTAATATGTTGAAGCTAGAAGTGTAGACTGTAGAAAATGTTCATGCTATGTCGCATGGTGCGAGAAACGGGGGTTGCAGATTAGTTGCAGAAATATGCGTCGTTGAAGTTTCACCTAAGTGCTGTTCACAAATTCACAAAAGGTATGTATTGAATAAAGTGAAAACTGGAGGTCTAGATGAGACATAAAACGTTTTCACTGAGTCACACACATGCAAAATGGTACCGTGAAAACCGTAGGTCGCAGTGGTACATAAAAACAATATGCCAGATACAACTGTGATAAGCTATGCTAAGCTATGATAATAGTATTTTGTAAATCGACCTGGGTGAAAAAAAAAAATTTCACACAAGTCGAAAAACACATTCAAATATTTGCAATGTTTCGCAATAGCGCAACTGTCAAATCGAATATTTCTGTATTTATAAAAAATTTAAACTTCAGAAATAACTATCGTGAGAAAATTTCGTTCTCAAACTGATAGACGCTGAATAGCCTAGCACGATTACAAACACCAAAAGGCGTTTCAAAGTGAACAAAAAGTCTCGCACAATTTGTGTTGCAGAATTTCTGTTTCGAAACGACTTATTTACACATTTTCTCCCTCAATCGTGTTGAAAAAGAAAATCTATAAACAATTTAAAAAAAAAATTTTATTACAATCTGTCCGTGTAAAATTTGGAACACGTGACAAATAATCTCCACCAAATCAAAATGGCTGCTTACTTTATGCTAATGTGATGCGGCGACACAGGTTCACTGTCCCGATGCATGCCGGTTAGGGGGGAACACGTGGGTGCCCACGGCGGGCTTTGAGCTAAGTTAGGGAAACCAGCGGCCAAGATGGCGCACACCTACCAAATACAAATACAATATTCAGCATTCTCTGAAATAACATATGATAATAGTACAAAATATTGACCTACGGTCCTGGGAATATTTTTAAACAAACCAAATAAGACCGTTTATTGACATTCATTTAGGGAAACAATTTATTTTGGCCCTAAACCTATTAAAGGTTACCCGAGTCGAAGCGATAGTAAAAATTTCTGTCGATTTGTAGAAAAAATCGGGAAAAAATGACGAGATTTCGTCTGTGGACTTTAAGATCGAGTTACCCAATTATGGTAATCAACGATAAAAATGAGTTACCCACTTCCTACTCGCCTACAGTGGCATTAGTAGGATGAAGGCATTAAACAAACTCTTACGATAAATAAAATGATAGACTATGTCTATGAGAATAATTTTCTGGATTCTTCTAGAGAAACCGGCAAGGCCGCCATCTTGAAAAGGCGCCAAACACGTGGGATTTCGACCAAAAGTTTAGAAATTTACGCCGTTTTCAACGTAAAGAAACGTGCTTCTCGTCTGATAACTCTTTCTGACTAATTTAAACTGGCATATATATATTTTGACCTACAGCTTTCACGTACCTTGTGATAAAAATGATTTCAAAAAATCCCCTAAAATTAATGAAACTATCCTTGAAAACAGCGGTTTTCAACTGGCGTCTAGGTGAAAACACTGTTGCGTAAACGATCAGTCGTCAGGGGTCACCAATATGGCGTGATGAACGTCGGGGTAACCAATATGGCGAGATGGGACGTCGTAGTTACCAAAACGTCGTGATAGGCCTACGCCGGGAATTCCGTTATGGGGTCACAACGGCCGACGAAGGACTCCGTCCAATTTCACCATCAAAACTCAAATATCCTCCTCATCCGTCTGGTCGACGGTATCAAACAAACCAGGAAACTTACTTCTCTCTTGTCATGTTTATTTGATTAACATGCGATAACAGCAAAGCACAACCATCCGCGCACGGCACGTCTCTATGGACTTAGCGAGAGCGAGCTACGGCACGTCCGCAGTCGCTGAGTATTACGCTTGAAGTGCGGGAATAATACCGAGGCCGCACACACTGCTCTGTGTGCGCACGTCACCACGGTATGAAAACGAGGCGGTCATCCCCGTCCGCCTGCGTCCAGGAATCTGGGGAAAAGCGCCACATTAACTGAGCGATGTCAGGATCCTACAAAGTCATGGAAAAGTCATTGAATTTTGAATTTTCACAAATATCTCTCACATTTCTTTTGAGAAAAATGTTTGTACACTTTTGACTCAGAATGACACTGACAGTCCACCTACAGCTGTAAAATATTTTACATGTAAAAGGCAAGAAACTCCGTGACACCCGCTGGATACGGCTCTGCTATATATAAAG
Source organism: Flabesymbios commensalis (assembly GCA_964017125.1). Classification (NCBI taxonomy): domain Eukaryota; kingdom Metazoa; phylum Annelida; class Polychaeta; order Terebellida; family Flabelligeridae; genus Flabesymbios; species Flabesymbios commensalis. Next base: position 12,986,593 of record OZ024918.1, on the reverse strand, counting down.
TGGTTATAGATCGGATTGTTGTGATGGAGGAAGCTGTACAGTTTTAAATGTACAGTTTTTTATTCGGTTAGGAAGTCATGGAATTCTTAAAAAATGGTCATGGATAGTCTTGGAAAAGTCATGGAATTTCATTTCCAAATTTCTGTGGGAACCCTGTTGAAGATTGCGCCCATTCTCAGAAAAGTCACAAATCCTTCTCACCCCATGTGTCCATCCGAAAATCTCACATAGCAGTTATATCTCATATCACCTGATCACAGATAGCGAAAACAATGTGTGCTTACAATTTATCCACATAATTACAACATTCCTGTATTTTTCCCAATTCACCAGAAGCGGAAACAACCATTTAAAGCAGTAATTTGGGTAGGGACTCTCTAGTCAGTAGCCACCCCTCCTGGATTTCGGCTCATTTAGGGTGGTGAGACCATAATTAGTCTTGTGTATGAGATGTATCTCTCTGGAATTAAATAAATAATATCAAGCATTCAAATCTTCATTTTATCCAAAAAAAGGTCAAATTGTGCACTTTTTTCAAAATTGCTTTTTAGGATCTCAAAACCCAAATTTAGAGCTAAAAAACACATTTCTAGGATTGTCGGGACTGTATTCATAGCTGATTACTTGGCTGTCATTTTGGAAATATGCAAATTAGCTAATTAAATAATTATGCAAAATCTCGCATGGTATCTGGAAGATTTGAAATCTACGGAAAAAATACAATAGAAACCGTTGAGAAAAATTTGCCAGAAAGTTAGTAAAAAGTCGAGGGATTTTTGTTATTGAAATGTTGTGGATAGGCCTATGATTTATTTATAGTCCCATGAAACTTCACCTTGGACATTAGCTAACATATACCATGTATACGCAATAGCGATTTACAACTATTTGTGATAAAACATGAAAAGAATAACAGTTGAAAAGGTAGTTTGATTGACTCTGTTTTACAGATAGTCTACGGCCTGGAGTTATGTTCTGTGATGTAGATTTTCAGCGCCTAAACCATTGGTGTCCCAAACTCTTACGCTGCTGGGTCCATATGCGTTTTAAAAGAAAAGTCAGACCAAATAAATTGAACTCGAATTGCTAAAAATATTAGGATAGGTAGGTTCTTAATAGTTGAACTAAAAATAACATTTTAAAGACGTTTATTTCTTCATAAATATAATTATTTTTCCTCATTTGGAACTGAAAATTGCATTACAGCTTCAAATTAATGAAAGAAAGTCCGAAACAATTTCGGCAGCATAAGGGTTTACTGTTTACATCGGACCACCTATGTCCATGATGATATCTGGCTTAAACAAAATTACTGTGATTCGATAGATCGCAGGTAGTGCAGTGGTCTATATAAGAATAATAGTTTAGTCCAGATCTCCGGTTTTACCCTTATTTGAGGTTTATTCGGTGTTTTATTTTAAAATCGCTTTGAATGTTTTTTCTAACCATTTTTTGATGTGCTGAATTTATTTCTAAAAATATATAAAAATGGCAGAAAAACATGTTTTTTAAAATGTTAGTAAAATTAACAAGGAATTCCATGTTTGTATCCTTTCTGATATCCGATGTTTTATCAAATTTCCATGACACTGAGATAAATGTGTATGCGGCGCCAACTGAATTTTGCATTTATTTGCATTTGTGAGTGTGTTTTCTTGACATGTGAACACATAATAATGTGTGTGTAGTGGAGCCAATATGTAATTGATCATAAACGATAGATTTCAGGCTGCCTTCCCATTGACGCGATTTGGCTCGTGATGCATTGCAACGGCAGAATTAAAAGTCGACCCCTGAGGGCAGTATATTGCAGACTACGACAAGAAGGGGGTTACAGGTAATAAGTCATATGCGTATGAATTCTGATTTTTTTTTACATACAATCACAATGTAATTTTTGCCCACATGTAGCGTTTTATGCGGATCGCGCTCATCTCCCGCGCAGCGATCTCCGCAGCATAGATTAACCACATAATCTATGTCCGCAGTTAGACCATTCACAGGGTTATCTCTGGTTTTGGTGCGGGATAATTAATTATAAAGGCCAGCCTTGACACAACCGGCAGTGAAAGGATGTGGTTCAAGATATGGCATATTTATTAGATAAATACTAAGATACATATACAATGTTCAATTGTTTGTCATGGACTTCACATTATACATACCTCATTATTAGGCTCTGAAACTTGTATTGAAAATTAAATAAGTGGATCTGAACAACCATATTCAAAATAGCACTATATTCTCAATATTTCGAACATTTCCAATAGGGAGAGATTTTAAGCTTTCCTAACTGATTCCATATGTAGGCCTGATATAATAAATATTTTTAAATGAACGTTTCAGAATGAATAGCGCATTCACCGGTCCACCAAAAGGCATCATAACCATGATAGTACATGGATTAATGGTATCATTATTATTTGTGTAAATTTAAAAATGTTCCAAATCATCAAGTTTTCAGTACTGGTGGGTCTCCATAGCCAGAATGCAGTGGCATTTCCATTATCTATTTTGTCACCACAATCGAAATATCTTGGGAATTCTCAATTCGTCTCATGAATTAGCGTAAAATTTCAAATTGTAGCCGGATATCTCTAGTAGAAGCCGTCCTCAAACTTTCAAAGATTTGGACAAAAGTTGCCTAATTTGATAACCTCCAAATGAAGCCGCAAGGCTACTTTAGAGATTTGTCAAGGACCGAAACTTTTTAAAACCCAAAACTTATTTAAGATTACCGGCAAAGTAATGCCCATGTGCTTATCAAAACGGCCGCTATAACTACGCCACGTTTAAAGCACACACTATGTAAAGCCAGATAGCTCCTAACATGAGGTGTTATAATTCGTCGCCTCGGAGCTAAAGGATCCTATCTGCCACTCTGACGAGTGTCAGATAGGATCCTTTAGCTCCGAGGCGACGAATTATTCACATTATTATGTGTGACGATATAATAGGGCATGGCAATGTAGCCCTATATGCGCTACATTTGTTGCCATGTTAAGCAGCTACTTACTTGGCTGATCTGTTAGACATATTTGTAATAAATGTCCATTAATTGTCAAGTACAAATCGTCGCCTCGGAGCTAAAGGATCCTATCTGAGACTCGTTAGAGTGGCAGATAGGATCCTTTAGCTCTGAGGCAACGAAATGACAATTACGACACTCCAGTGATTATTTAGGATTGAATTTCATGTTAGGCTTGGCCTATATACAGAGGTTTGAAGACTGTAGTACATTTTTATGGGTATTGACTCGCGTGATGTTTTTCCATCTTTGAGACCAGCCTATTGCCCATATCCTATTAAGTTTATTTTGCCCGAGTTTGCGTCCCATTTAGGGGAAATAAAGAGGGGTGCTGTGTCTGGGAAACGGTTCACATTTATGTACACCAGTCCTTATGAACATGTGCAATATAAAATTTCAGGTCCTTAGGTTAAGTACTTTTGTCTTCAACAAGTATAGTCACGATTATATTTGTAGATAAGAGCTTAAAGGGTTTTTGTTGGAATAATGTTGGCCTGGCGTCGCAGACGCTGGCCCAGCGTTACATCAGCATTGGGCCAATAAATTGTGTTATCTGGTGTTTCTGGCACTGGGATGTTGAAGCGTCACCAGGATAATGCAGCAGTCGGAAAACACGGTACAATCACCCAATGCTGTTTCAATGACGGGCCAGCGTTGAAGACTGTAAACAGACATTAAAACAGCATTAGTTGAATGCCACGTGTTTGCGCAAGGTATGCAACAGACCTGGTGATAGATTTTTGTTTGACCAGCGTCGTAGACGGCATTGAACCAGCAATGGCCGGGCTGCAATGCTGGTCCAACATCGAACCGGAATTCGTTGGGTATATACGGCTACATCCTTTGTACAAGGTACATCGTCGACAAGTATTGAATGAATGTTGACCAGCGATGGAGGTGGAAGGAATACACGTCGAAGATATATTTGAAGTTGTCTCCTTGGTTCTTTCCTAAATTATATCCTGGACATTTAGGATTCTGGCCCATGTGAAAGACCAATACACTGATTTTTTGTCTATAGCACATAAACAGCCGGGCCTCGTTGTTCGGAAACTCCTTTACTACTTTTATGTTGTTTTTCTCTAATTGTAGGTTAATTTTCAACTAAGTTGCGACATTTTACATCGTTTCTATTAAATATATTTATAAAATATTTATATATTTTTATTTTATTATGTGGATGGCTACCAGAAATTGTGTGATTAATAGCAGTTTAGCTATTCTCCTAGATACATTTTGTATGTTTTATTATTATATTCAATCAAAGATATATCATAAACGTAAAGATTAAAATATTGTATCTATGCTGTACAAAAATGTATATGGATGTATTGAATCAACTCATTATTGTTATTATTATTATAGAAGTATCAAAACACTGCAATTTAATAAGAGTTGACTTGTTGCCATTACTCGAAAATCCCGTAATTACCAGGATGTCATCCACTTAATATTTGACATTTACGCTATGGGCATACATAGCAGCTCCTGTTGACAGAAATAATGAGAGAATTACATGTAGGCCTATTATATGACTTGATCTCTTTGTCTGTGTGCACATGCTGAATGAGCAATCCGTTGGAGGGTTTTTGCTTGAGTGGGTGGAACAGGACCTCCCCTCTTAGCACCACAGGGGTGATAACCCCCCCCCCCCTTGTTTGCTAATAAAATGAAAATATGTTCAAGATTTTGCTGTGATTTCTGTTCAAATAGACCATTTTAAGCACTCAAATTCAAAACGCTGAATTTTTTTCTCAAACATTCCTGGCGGAAACCCTGCGTTGCCGCTAATCATATTATTCCTGACTTAGCGCAATTATACCCACTAAGCACACGACATTGTTGCGACGTTGAATCAACGTCATTGACGTTGATTCAACGTCGCAACAACGTGGTGTTCCAAGTGGGCAGTCGTTTTTATCCCTCGGCCAGCTGGGCCCGAAGGGGTATTGTCGTCCCCTTCGTGCGCCGTTTAAACCGCCGCCGCGCGCAGCCTTTTGGCTGCTACACCAACATGGTCCAACAGATTGAATTCATTATTCATACAAACATTCAATCCCTCCCGGCAATTTTTTTTACCCAAAGTCAAAAGTCAAGGTCAAAGATTCGAAGCAATTCTTGTTAACGCGATAACTTGAAAAATAATTATTGAATCTCTCCATTTTTTATTTGAATTAACCCATGAGTATGGAGATCACCTGATTAGATTTTGAGCTCTCCACCGATAATTAAAATGACCGCCACCTGGCAACTAATTTTTTGTTCCGACTTATTTTTGTTTTCACTACATCAGCCGAGGGGTGTTTGAGTGCTTTCACGGTATTTTTAATCTGGTTTTAATGGTAGTTATTTTGAACGAAATGTGTGTTCATCAAACATTCAGTGATGAAAGGTGCTACACACATCCTCGGTACACATTCTACACATGGGTACCACATAAAGATCACCCAGACACACTCAGTGGTACTCAAGCGTACCACACTCACATTCAGTGGTAATGTGTATCATCTAAATATCACCCGAGTCAGATTCAGAGGTAATTGGTACCACAAAAAGATAATCTGACCCTATTCAGTTGTATTGTGTACAACAAAGAACTAGTACAACCCTAATATCACGGAATCACATTAAATGGTAATAGATATCACCCAAATACCTCCGAGCCACATTTACTGGCAATGGGTGCAACCAAAGACCATCAAGACACATTCAGTGGTATTAATGGGTATCACCCAAATACCTCCGAGCCACATTTAATTAGTGGTAATGTGTAACACCCAAATCAGGGGCGGATGTAGTTTTTCAGTGAAGGGACGGAGGTTAAATTTTTTTTTCACTGTAAAGGGGTCGAGGGGCCCGCCCCCGGGGAATTTTTTTATTTTCAAAGGCTTTCTCATGCAATCTAAGGCCTATTGGGCACTGTTTTTCACTCAGTATATCACCAAATCATAAGGAAACCCCTAAATAAGGTGATAGTTTTTTTTCTGAGGGGGGGGGGGGTTAAACCCCTCCCCCTTTGGATCCGCCACTGCAAATACCTCAGAGTCACATTCAGTGGTAATGGGTAACACCAGAATACCTCGGATCCGAGCCATATTCAGTGGTACGCATGGGTATCACATGCACCACATTCAGTGGTACACACGGGTACAACTAAAACACCGACGGGTATACTATCAATGGTAAACATCGGTATCACACAAAATAACTGAGAAGGATGCAGAACCATTAACTCTCCCAGCTATTAGGACTTCTAGTTTTTAAGAGGTTTATATTATCTGGCAAAGCAAACGGGTTAAAAGGTCATGGTCATTATCAGATAATTATACGTCCAGTAACGGGATGCTATTAAATATTGTCATTGTTGATCACACCATCATCATGGCGGGAGTGAAGCATCTCTGTGTTCTACTCGGAATGTTACAGTTGTCAGCTGTAAGTATAATCTGTCTCCCATTTTCCCGCTAAGCGCGACTATAGTCGTTTATATCCGTTTTACTATAGCCCGACCAAATCACTGTCATTTGGAACGAACGAGTGTTTAAACATCAAGACTTGGAAATTTTTGGTCGCAAAGTAAACAAATATGAGTCATTTTTACCCACTTGAAGTTGTGCATTGCGGCAGCGAGATACAACCTCAAGTGGGTGAAAATTTGAGTTATTTTGCGCTTTAAGGGTTTATTTTCAATCCACATACAATGAAAGTACGATTGGCAATACTAGTATTGTGTGTATTTAAAACTGCTAATCCTAGAACATTTACATAATTTCTCATAATAAAATAAAACTTGTTTAGGAATAATAGGGCCTATTAGGGCGAAATATAATAATAAACGTGGAGCTCGCTATATACATGTAGTCTACTTCGCATTAATCTGTTGTACATCCTTTTTGTAGATTTCTCTACCGATGTTTATTAAATTTGGCAAGCATTGTGTTTTAGCATTTCACCCCAGCTATCCTGAGTATTTTTTTTTTAATATTGCATAGTTTGAAAGATACTTCGTCCCTAAAGGTGCTAAAACTGCCAATTACGAAGTGGCAGTTTAGCATCTTCTAACTTCAAGGGGATGATATATAATACCATGTAATGAATTGATGAACTCATTATTTCTATTAAAATTGACTCGGTTTTATAGTCCCTGAAATAAATAGCATTTCAAATTGTCCAATTTCTGTAATATTAAATATACTTTTAAGAAATGTGTTGGCGGAATTCGGTTGAAGAAGTAGGGGTAGGCCTACTAGCAAATAGCGCTTGCGAAATTTTATGAAAGTCGGTTAAGAATATTGTTAAATTGACAACAATTATGGGCTAAATCTCAATTCGAATCCTACTTCTTTAAATAAGTAACATTATGTCTTACTATTTTCACTTTTGTATAAATAATTATTGAGACACATTTCATCATGTTTTTAGCTCCAAGTTTTCAGGCTGACTTTCAAGGAAAATGTCTGGCGTAACTTCCGTTTACCATATGTTCTGTCTGTGCAAAGTCAAAAGGAATTATCTGCTCCCTGGTAAACCAGGCGTTTACTGCCTTTTAACTGGCTCTTCCTGCCATAGCGCTGCCAAAAGGCCGTATTTGCTCACTGGTAAATCAAGTACATACTTCCTTTTCGCTGATGTCACTTCCTCCTTCTCGTTTGTAACAGCTCTTACAATAGACAGTATCTGCACACTTGTAAAATAAGCAGATACTTGGTTTTGGCTGTGTGCAGAAGTGTCATGTACCCAGCTAACACGAAGCATTGACAACGAGGCAATGTTGTTTTAATGTTGTGCCGATGTTAAAGACGGCGGGCCAACATTAGAACAACATTGGGTCAATGCCTCGTGTTTGCTGGTTCCCTGCTGTTTGTAGTAAGTCAAGATGATGCACTGAACCAATGTTGGTTAAATGTTGTGCCATCATCTATGACACTGCTCCAACATTGATCTAACATTGGGTCAGTACATCGTGTTATGGTGACTCCCGGCAAAACGACCTTTAGCCAATGCCGTTGTACTGCTTAGCCAAGGCTGTAGACGACGGGCCAGCATTAGGCTAGCATTGGTATCTATATTGTCATGTTAAGGCCCATGTACAGGTGGACCAATGCTGGGCCAGCGTTTTAGATGGTGGGTCATCATTAAGCTAGCACTGTGTCAACGTCTTGTGTTTGCCGTGCAGCTGTTACACATGAAGCTGAAAGGCAAGTCTGTCGCGGGGGAAGGGATCACTGCCCCCTCTCTCCCACCGCTGACATCTACAAAGCTGCCCTCTACAGTGTTATGCAATATACAGCTTAGGTCTTGGCTGAGACATTTATCTTCAAAAATATCAACTTTCGTAATATTAAAAATAGATTTTTCAATTTTGTGATAAAAGGCGATGCAAATTTATAGAATTTATATATTTCTTGCGTGAAATACGACCGAATAACGTGTTTATTGCATTTTGTGTGAAGTCATGACCATTTTGTGTCCTAATGAGCGCCGGCCGACATGACCTTTTGAGCACTTGATGCACGCTGTCAAAACACATGCACGCATAGCGACTTGATTACATATTAAGAATATGCTAAGTGAACCCTAGCACCCGAAGGGTGCTGAGCGTGAGATAAAGGCATCGAAGCTTCTATAAAAACTGCTTTCAGCCTTTCCAAATTCTTCATTAGTATATAATACTCATTGCTAATATCTGGTTGGCAGGGAACCTGGAAACAGAAACATTTTATTATTTAATTAATTTAGATGCGCCCCCCACGAACAGAGGGTCGCAGTGGTCTAAATGAGGTGTTGAATCAGCCAGTAGCCACCCTGTATCTCGTCTCTTATCTCTAGAAATCTGAATAAAAAGGCCGATAAAGTTCTATGTCGCTCGTGCACATTTAAATTCACTTAGTATTGACATACCATATATCCCCGCGTATATTGCGACGCCATGACGCAAGATACTATATGAGGCCTCTGATGACTGGAAAAACGTCTACCCATAATCAGTGATAATACAACTTTAAATTTTGGATGGCGGCAGTGTCCATTGGCCATCATAATATGATGTAGGCCTATGGATATTACCTTGTTCTACTAATAATAGCGCCGTGACACAACGCAGGACAGACATCTGCATACATGATACTTAATGGCAGCGTGAACACCGGCAACAGTTTTTTGGCAAACATTCTGAGGCCTGCATAGGCTACATATACACTGTATGAAATGTAATCAGTCAGATTTTAAAATATTTATATTTCGCCTACAAATTTATATTTTTTTAATTCATTTATTAGAAATACCATATTTTGATATTGTCGTGCTCAAATAAGAACATTTCAAGATGAAATGTGATTATTTGCAGACTAGCCGCATTGTCTAGACACAAGAAGTGTGGAACTGTATATTGGTGTCAGGATGTAATAATCACTGATAGCGCACATGCTACACAGCATCTTCGTCCATCTTGTTTTCTGCTACCAGCAGACTCCTGGATACCACGTATATGTGCTATGAGGTCAGAACCCCCCTCCTCCCCGGCCAACTCAAGCAGCCCAGACGATCTGACCTGAGTGTGACCTCCACACTACAGTCAGTAAACCGGTGACGGCATAATGAATATTCATGTTTCTCGCACCCCTCTTTTTAGCTCCCGCTGTCACCGTAGGTGAGACGGAGGGAGCTATGGATTCCGCCTCCGTTTTTTTTTTGCTTCTTTTTTTGCCTATAACTTTGTAAGAAAATAAGCTAGGATAACAATTTTTGGTATGTGGGTTACTTCCAGGTGGATAATGGACAGGTTAAAATATTTTAAATCTGAATTCAATACGCAAGGTCGCAGAGGAGAAAAGGATGATGTTACGGCCGTAAACAATTCGTTTCCGGAGCATATCTCTGAAAGTACTTGTCCGATTGTCTTCAAATTTTCCACACAACAGCCATAGGGGGTCTAGTTGTGCCTTTTGGGGTATTTGAACTTTGACCTACTTCTGGTTCAGAACTATGACCTATTTAGACGTTTTGACGCTCACTTCGTTTCCGGAGCAGATCTCGAAAAGTACTGGGCCGATGACAGTCATATTGCACATACATGTTCTCTAAGGTCCCTAGTTGTGCCCTTTCAGGTTTTTAGACCTTGACCTTGAAGTTGACCCAGCACTTTGACCTAATTTATAACATCGGTAAATCCGACTGAAAGATTTTGCGGAATATCATGAAAACCGCTCAAGATAGCTACACCATTACTATAAAACAAATTGTGAGGTTTCAGGAGAGGATGCATCTTGAAAAATTTCAAGTCGATAACATTAAAAATGGCCGCCTATCGGCCATTATTCACTTCGACAGGCCTGATATTGCGGAATATCATGAAAACCGCTCAAGATAGCCACACCATTAATATCAAATAAATTGTAAGGTTTCAGGAGAGGATGCATCTTGAAAAAATTCAAAATGATAAAATTCAAAATGGCCGCCTATCGGCCATTATTCACCTCGACAGGCCTGATATTGTGGAATATCATGAAAACCGCTCAAGATATCTACACCATTACTTTAAAACAAATTGTAAGGTTTCAGAAGAGGATGCATTTTGAAAAAATTCAACTTATCCAAGTTCAAAATGGCCGGAAATCGGCCATTATTCACTTTCACATGGCCGTTATTTGGTAAACCGTGCTAGATGGCTAGACCATTACTATAAAACAAAATGTGTGATTTCAGGAGAGGATGCATCTTGAAAAAATTCGACTCGATAAAATTCAAAATGGCCGCTTATCGGCCATTATTCACTTTCACATGGCCGATATTTGGTCAGCTGTGCTAGATGGCTAGACCATTAGTATAAAACGAAATGTGAGATTTCAGATGAGGATGCATCTTGAAAAAAATTATCTTGATCAAATTCAAAATGGCCGCCTTTTCGGCCATTATTCATTTTCACATGGCTGATATTTGGTAAACCGTGCTAGATGGCTAGATCATTACCTGAATACTATAAAACAAAGTGTGAGTTTTCGGGGGAGGATGCACCCTGCACCCTGACACTTCCACATTGCTGATATTTGGTAAACCGTGTTAGATAGCTGGACCATTACTATAAAACAAAATGTGAGATTACAAGAGAGGATGCATCTTGAAAAAAATTGACTCGATCAAATTTAAAATAGCCGCCTATCGACCATTATTCACTTTCACATAGCCGTTATTTGGTAACCGTACTAGATGGCTAGACCATTACTATAAAACAAAATGTGAGATTTCAGGAGAGGATGCATCTTGAAAATTTTTAACTTGATCAAATTCAAAATGGCCTCCTATCGGCCATTATTCACTTTCACATGGGTGATATTTGGTAAACCGTGCTAGATGGCTAGACCTTTACTATAGAGAGGTCTATAGTAAAAATAGGTGAGATTTCAGCTGAGGATGCATCTTGGAAAATTTCGACTTGATCATTCGTACAGGCTTCCCACACACCTGTTATGAAGGTCAGACCGGTGGTCTGATGGTCTGACCTGATAGGGGAAGGTGGCTACACAACGGCAACAGCGTTAATGCTATCCCAGCAATATGGACATTCTGAGGCCTACACGTATAAAATTTGCCATAGGAAATATGATCAGTGATCAATATATCGTGTTATATATCGTGAACTCATTTTTCTCATTCCAATACATCTTAATAAAATATCATGTTCAGATAGGCCTGCCGTTGTACACAGTAGAACACTCCCATATATGAAATGTGATCTTAGATTAAATCAGTATTAATATAATTGAACAGTGGAGTGTTACTGTGAATTGGTTGCAGACTAACTGTGTCATTTATCTGCCCGTGGTTGTCAAAGGTGCTCTGCGCGTCTTTGCCTTTTGTCGGACGTGAGACGGGGGCTCCCAGCAAACACGACACATCCACCCAATGCTGCAACAATGTTGTGTCAGCGCCGCGGACGGTGGACCAACATTGTACCACGACTCACTGTCCAATGCTGCTTAAATGTTGGGCCAGCGTTGTTGACAGTGTCCTAACTTTGACCCAGCATTACGTTAGTGTATCGTGTTCACTGTGTGCATCACAATCGTCGCGAGCTTAACAAACACGCAGACTGCATGGCCTACGTTTACAGATACGTTTTACACACAATGAACTTACCGCTGGAGCGCTAATTTTTTTTATAAAATTCTACATCTATGTATAGGCTAATCAGATAATACGAGGTGCCTTTTTGTGTCGTGAATATGTAAGAAAAAACAGGCCGAAATATGATCCAGAATACATCATTTGAGGCCTCAGATTTAAAAAAGTTTCCGGGGGGAGCATGCCCCCGAACCCCTCTAGAGCATACGAGGCTGTCTGTGTTCGGCGCCTACCCCCCTCCCCTCCACTCGGTTTGTCAATTCCTAGATCCGCCACTGGGGAAGAAATTCCCGTATTTCCTATTATTGACATGGTTGTCAAAAATTAGAAATCAGGAATTTCGTCTCTATATCTAGTCTAACTGGTGAATGCGCAGCAGAAAAATTAAAAAAAACTTTTGCAGTTCTAGTCTATGGACATGTTTACATCATATGGTCATATTAAGAAGCCAATATAAAATCACCGATTTTTTATGATTTTAGCCTGGGCCAGTCCCTTTAAGCTTACAGCTAGCTTATTACGAATCCTGTGTTTCTTGGGCATCTGTTTCAACGTACCATCACCAGGCCTAACTTAGCCTATACCGGGTGAATATACAATTTAAGGGGTCTTTCAATCTGTATTTTTGAAAAAAAATAAGTCGCTTCAAATTATATATACTAGGGTCAGATATTGAGGGTAGGGTCTATGTGATACACATTTAAAATATCAGAGCTTAATCTCAAACAGATTTCAAAAAAATATGTGTTCTTGTGAAGGACCGTAAAAATAAAATGTCAACTCAGCAAAGAATTATATATATATATTTGATCATTTTCAAATTTTAAAGATCATAAATTGCTTTGTATGATAGTTTATTGATATATTAGTAGTTATAACACTTTTTGAAATAAAAATTGCTAAGACAGAACAGTGATTTTATTGTGAAATTATATAGTTGCTGAGTTGACATTATCGTTTCTGAGTTGATAAAGCACGATAATTGCACGTAAAAGGCATGTTTTAAGCGCATCTACGAGGTCTCTAAACACTTGAGTCCCATTTTCTTAAAAAAAAATTGGTTCATCATCATAAAGACAAAAAAGAAATGGGATCATAACAAGTCTAATTTGAAAATGTATTTCGAAGGCCATTCTACAATACATACATGCCAATATAATGAGGGTAAATTTGATTTAGAAATTTAACTAAGTGTTATTTGTAGTTTTATTTATGTAAACAACTTCTAAAATACTCTCTCACTCTAATTCAATCAAAAGCAGCTTCTTTTCAACTGCATTTCACATTGACGGAGTTAAAATTTCAGTTTTAATTACAAAAAGGGGGACAGAAAGCAAAATTCAGTAAACTCAGCAACGTTTTTGTTTTCAACTCAGAAACGTTTTTTCATTGTTGTAAAAATGTCTACATAAGCGAATACTCTCTCTGTCTAATTTAATTAAAAACATATTTTTAAATTGCATTCTACATTTATAGAGTTACGTTATTAGTCTTATTTACATTAGTGAGACAGAAAGCTAAATTTGGTCAACTCAGCAACGTTTCTGAGTTGAGTGATCAACTCATAAACGTTGCTGAGTTGATCGAAATAATAATGTTGCTGAGTTGAATACCGACAACATAAAACGATCTTTAATGTATTTAAAATAGATGTATCATTGCCCACCGATACGGTAGGGGGGTGGCCATCATTATAAAGCACTTTGTTCAGTTTAACATGTTTTCAATGATTTTTTGCTAAATTATGAGCGTTTCTGAGTTGACACAGAAATTGAATACGCTTCAGGGGTGATTGTTTTGGTTATAAAATAGCAGTTCAGATTGAATGTTTACAAATATTTCACCTACCTCAAAATATTGGGACTTTGCAGCTGTCTCTGCATATGTCAAAGTAATTGAATGGTATCACACCACAATTTAAGGAGTGTAGATAACACTGGCGTTGCTGAGTTGACCGGTTTGCGTGAGACAGCTAAAAAGCCTCAGTAAATGTATCCTTGGCCTTTTTTTATATTGAGTTCATGTCTGTATATGAATAAATTCCGTTGAACATAACAATTGCGCTACAAAATAACTCGGGGTTAAGTTATTTCCAAGAGATCTTCCATGGTAAAACAGTCTATGTTTCAGGTGTTAGATATTGGGAGACATTTCATTTCTGTACAAATTCGTGTATTTTAGCACATTGCATGTTGAATAAATAAATATTCGTCAGAGATATTGAATTTTTTTTTGTTCTCAGTTTATCGTATTGCCCATAACACAATATTTAAAAAATTCGGACCCACACAATGCATAAATTCGCTCAGAATAGCCAAAAGACACCAAATGACCCTTAAATTGTATATTCACCCCTTAGAGATATTCACAAAAGTGGTATTATGACCCGCTACCTCATTTTTGGATTTATATTCGTGTACGTGTGTGTTCCACAGATTAATGCATCTCTGCTGACTTTTGAGACAGCCACGTTTTCCTCGTCCAGTGACAGGCATCACAGACCCACGTCAATCACGGTGACGTTGAGTGCAGAGATCCCGTTTGTGATGAGCGTGAAACAAATGCTGGGATTTATCTATATTCCTGTTGCAGGTAGGTATAATTCGAAATAATGGACATTTTATGGATACTCCATCTTATTAACCTTCCACTGTAATAACTTCTTCTGAATGGTAATGGTGCCGGCAGTCGGCCTTTTTTATACAGACAAAAAACGAACGTGCATGGTGTCGTAGTAGAAGTCATGGTATCAGGCATGCACAAATGTATGGCCTGCTTTCCAAAATGCACAAAGTTCCATATATATAATGTGTATGCATGTGTCTGTGATATACGTGTGTGGGTGCTTAATAAAGTAACAACAAATCTACTGCAATTCATATAGGCCTACTTTTGTATACCTGATCCGTCTTCACCATGTTCTCATGTCTGATCAGTCATAACGCACATTTTCTGAAATGAAAAAAAATGCTAATCGGATTATGAGATTAAAAATTGCAAAAGGTTAAATGAACCGCACATAGCTTAACAAAAACTAAAAAAGTGAAACAATATTTGCTTATCGTGTTTATTTTTACTAATGGTTCTTAGATCTCGGTATAAAAGTGGGAAAAACACGCACTTTTTACATAGTTTAAACGTGTATCAGGATTTCCATGTATGTCTCAATCCTCATCTTTAAAATGTAATTACCTAATTCGACACTTTAAGGAATAACCGATGTTTGGTATCAGGAGGTTCCAGAGCCACCCAACAGGTTAAATGTAATACAGCGTCAAACTATGTAGGCTCAAGTATGTATCGTTATTTCTGAAATCATATCTATTTTTTTCTGTTACTGATTTAGACGACCCTTCTCTTGAAGTGATCAGTTCTATAGACCACAGAGCTGGTCGTTATCATGGAACCGTGACGCTGTCACGTACAGATGGTTCCCGTTTGTTTCTGGTGGAAGGTAACACTTACCCAGGACCAGAAGAGTTCCTGCTAGAGGTTTACAGCGAAGACGGATCCATCACCCAAAAAGTGAAGTGTAACAGGGGGTCCCTACAAGAGATAGATCCAGAAGAGACATCACCTGGTGTGTACACATTCTACCTAAACCAAAAACTACTACGGGTCATATCTATTCCGGAACCAAGGATCATTGTACGGTCTGGAGACACGATTGATATTAATATTGTGCTTGGAATTCCTGAGAATCCTCGCAGAGCTGAATACGATGTTGGATATGCTGTATGCTACCACGTTAACCCTGCAGTGACTGATAGTGAAGTGGTTAGTATATACTCCAGTTTATCTGGACAGGATGAATCAAGGCCGAACGAGCTATTTCACACTGAGATTGTTTCTCACACGTCTGATGGGTTTCTGGTTGGAGCTCTCACATTGCGAGCCAGCGTGGATGACAGTGGACGATATAAGGGCGTGATATCATGTTACACTGATTCCCCAGCTGATAGCGTGATGCTCACTGTAGAATTACTACCCGAGGGAGAGAATTACCTCACTGAAACCATTACTGTGGGTGTTGCGTCTATGCAGCGTCCTACCGAGGATCATCGACTAGGATTCCTAGCTGGACAGCCTTTCCAGATGCTATGTCAGGCCTTGGGAAGCCCCGCTACAGCGGCTCGAGTATATTTCCACGACCAACTTGTCACAGAGAACATAGATACCAGAGTCTATGATTTAGTTGGGTTCGTGGAAACCCAGTGGTATATACAGAACCCCGATCCTTCAATGTCTGGTACGTTTTCTTGCCAAGGTTCGGATAGTAATTCAATGGCGTCTGTAGAAAAAACACTGATGTTCATTAACCCACCTGAAGTCCTAACGTTTCAGATTATATCTTGGGACGAGGATGATCAGGCAAGTAGCATATATTACGGTGTAGTGACACCCACTGGGAACACGACGTTGTTGCGACCTTGCATCAACGTTGATTCAACGTTGCAACAACGTCGTGTGCCAAGTAGGAGGCCTTCATTTGATTGACCTATATCCCAGAATAGAATGGTCAAGATTTTATGCACTCGGCATCGTTGAAACAGCGAGATGGTCTGATCTCAGCACAAGTCACCACATCAAGTGCGAGCCTTTAGTCGAGTTCTTGATGTGGTGACGAGTGCTCAGATCAACCAATCAAGCCATACCCAGCAATGTGTAGTAGGCTATATATGCATTTTCTTGTACGAATATATGTCTGAGTTAGCAAAATCACACGGATCAGTTCTTTATCATTGAAAGGTAGGCCTACAGGAGCGAGATGGGCTGATCTCAGTTTAGCCTACGTCTCGTTCTAAATGCCAACAGTACGAGAAAATATCTGGCTGACCTTATTCGGTTTGATATATAAAAGTTATGTGAGGCCTATCATAATGTTGGGAGCTAGATGGGTTGTGAAGAACATTAGATTTACTAATTTCCCACCTAAAAAATAGATAAACATGAATAATACTTTGAATACATTCCATTCAGAAATTAGTATTATCTGATAGTCTAGATGACTTATTTATTTTTGATTAATTTTTTAATCCGTTTTTAATTTTTGTTTTTTTTTAATATATATATTCCAATACAGCATCATTTACCATGACATTTTAAAAACATTTTCTTTGTAAATTCCACATCATCACCACTTACAATAAATAAATCTCTCCTATGCATAGGCCTGTAAATTCATAAAGAACATCGCTAAGTGAAGGACAATAATAGTTCATGACTCAAAAATCAGTCAAATCAGTCAGCTAGAAAAATAGCCATATTAAAATGGGAGACGTCATTTTAATATGGAAGATGTTTAACACACCTTTTAAGTCATTTTGTATAAATTACTGGTTATGGAAGTGTTTTATCTAGCTCCCAACATTATGACATTATATCTTCAGGACTAGGCTTTTTTATGCAAATGTGTAGGTTTAAATTTTATATATTATGTCAATATGAGAACAATTTACATTTCATAGATGACTATGGTATGTGAAGCTGTGGCGGATGTATCCATAACAACCAAAATAATGCAGGATTGGATGGATGTAAACGAAGACCAAGCTCATGTGATTAGCACCACTCAGACAACCTTTGGCGAGTCCATCAAAACCACCACAACCATTAATGTTCAGCTGAGCAAGAGCAGTAGCCACCATTATACATGTACTGCAATGTACGCAGGTGTTGAGCTAGGAGAGGAAGTAATTAATTTATATAACTACATAACACCGGAACCTTACATAAGACTTGAAAGCTGGACCGCAGAAAGGGTAAGACATTTGTGTAAAAACGAATAGCATCTTTTTTTCTTCAACTGAAAGAAAAAAAAACATTATAAACTGTATAAACATAATAAATCTATAAAAACTAATTTGTTTTAACGTTTAACATCTTTAAAGCTATTTACATTTGCGTAAAATGTTTCGATTCAATATAACACCTATAGAGTGGGGCATATCATAATGTTGGGATCTATAGATGAGTTGTGAAAAACAATTAATTTATAATGTTTTACACTTAAAAAATTGATAAAACATGAATACTAACTTTAATAACTTTATTTTTCGATCGCAGCAGAAATGCATTTCTAATCGCGGCGAATAAAAATAAGAAAAAAACTATGTGGGTGCCAGAATGTTTATCCTTTAAAGCCCTGAAATATTTTTGTATCAACTTTGGAGAAAAAGTGATTCTTGCGCTGAAAGGGTTATTAATAATGTCGACATTGTTATTTCAGATGAGTTTAGAATGCCAAGTCCGCGGTGCGCCCACTCCTGACGTCAGCTTATACAGATTAGAGGGGGGAGTGGAGACGTTACTGACATCTAGTGATTATTACACAGTGTGGCAGAACGTGACGGTGTATCCCTGGGGAGAAAGCAACGTGGAGGCAGATGTGGATGTTGACCAGCCCGCCAGAGATCTGATGCATTCTGCTTATAAATGTGTTACGAGTAATATTATGGGAAAGGCCAACCATACATATGCTGCATCATTCTATGACTATAAGAATTATATTGATGGCACCATCTCTTACACTGAGTGGAGAAATCATGAACGTTAATCTGGATTCTCAAAGAGTTTACCATTTTCTTTGAGAGGAGAAACACCAGAGGAGTCCCGTTTTATGGCTTTGACCATCAATTGAACAAAGCATCTTATTGTTGCGCCATTGTAGGCCTACAATTGCACTACAAAATAACTCGGGGTTAAGTTATTTCCAAGAGATCTTCCATGTTTAAACAGTCTATGTTTCAGGTGTTAGATATTGGGAGACATTGCATTTTTGTACAAATTCGTGTATTTTGACACATTGCATGTTGAATAAAAAAATATTCAATAGAGATGTTGACATTTTTTTTGCTCAGTTTATCGTAGCTTAGGCCTATTGCCCATAGGACAACATAAATAATTTTTGGACCCACACAATTAATAAATTCGTTCAGAATAGCCAAAAGACACTAAATGACCCTTAAATTGTTTATTCACCCTATATGGGCCCTCTATGGGTGGATTCAAGCCGCTATTCAGTAGTCCGAAATGACGCTTTCACTGATTGTTTAGCGTCAGAACTTGATCCATTAGCTTATGTTTTTTTTTTTCATGAGCAAAGTATGAACTATAACACACTTACCTATAATCTCAGTACATTTAGCTTATCTTCTTGATATAACTTGTAGCAATATGAATACTTCAGAATAATTGTAATCGATAATCTCAAACTTGAATTGAGATTTCTGTCACAATTTTAAGAATTTGTTAGGTCCAATTGATTGATTGGTCAAGGTTACATGATAATGTGGTAAACACGAATCAACGCGGTGGATGATCAATACAATAAGTTGTTCATTTCAAGCTTGTTCACATAGCGTACCTGCATACACAACCGTGTACAAATGTAAAATACCCTAAACATAGGGGTCTCTTTGGTCTTGTTTGCTGATATTATATAATCTTTGAAATGCCGATAACGCAGTTTTTAATTCTCAGATATCTGCTTTTAAAATGTTTTTTTTTATTTCATCATAAGAAAACAAAATAATACACAGGTTTTTTTTATTATAATAATGATGTACATAATCTCTGTGATTTAGAATGTGTGTGCGGTCGTCCATGTCTAATAGTTTTGTTTCTCGTAAAAAAGCCAGTCCAATCCAAAAATTATGTACCCCATAGGCCTACCCGATATCGCCGATGTTATGCAATGTGCAGCGACACGCCACTGCTTCAGTTTAGTCACTTGTTCTTATATAATACTTAACAATGGGCTGATGACCAATGCTATTTGACGCTGGTCATCATTGAGCTAAGAAAAACCATTAGGACCTAAAATGTCATGTCGACCAATTGCTTATAGAACGTGGATAAATATGTACAATGTGGCACGGAACGTTAGCACAATGTTCTCTCAATGGTTTGGTAGCATTGCCTAACCTCCACAAATATTGAGACAACACTGAATCAAGGCCCAAAAGTTGTTCGCAATAAATGTAAATAAATCACCAATTTGAACTTATATTTATAGGAGGAATGGAACATGAGTGGGCCGAGTAAGTGAGTTGTGACGAAATAAGATGTAAAAAACTTCATACCTCTTTCTTCAGTAAGGGAGGAAGCATAAAACATAGGCTTCTCTCGAAACCTGTTGACAAACTCACGAAGCAATCCTTCCCCTCTAGAATACATTTCAGAATTTCGCTCTGCTTGTTTTTAAGTTGCATTTCTTCTGGAAAACTATATTTTCGTTTTGCTTTTTGCCAAAGTTCTTCAATAGGAATTTCTATCGTGATTGTATTGCTGTTAAATGCATAATAAATGACACCAAACACGATAAAGTGCCACATAACTTCCCAACCGTAATTTTTTGTAAATATGATCAAAACGTTGTCGAAATTTACTCATTTGAGCAGTACTATGTTAGTTGTCAGATACTTTTGTCAATGGGATAGTTTATTAAATCAATAGAACAAAATAGTGATTTTTGTGAAAAAAATATAAAATAATGATTTATAAGAATTGCTATAAAATCTCCTGAAAGAATTAGAAAGGATGAAGCAACCATAAACAATATTCAAATTGAAATTAAAAGACTGTAGACTGTATTTGTGATCAGGCAAGGAGAATGCTTAATGCCAAGTGTCATTTTTGTTGAATTTAAAGTATGCTATAACGTGACGTTTTTTTGACACTTTGTTAATGTCACGTTAGCAACAGTGTGGCTAGAAGCCACTTCGCTGGCTCGAATTTTTCTGCACCCACTCAGAAATAAGTGTTTGGATTGTTGGTTTTAGATTATTGCATTGTAGAATGGCTAATATAAATGTATTTCGATGGTTTCCAATAAACATCAACATCTAACGTGACAGAAGTTAAGACACTTGATATCTGATGAATGTCAATGATACAAAGTATTATACTAATAAAAAAATATAATTTAAATAAAAAAGATATAGGGACAACGAAGCAGCTTCAAATGAAAATTAAAAGACATAAGATTATATTTCTGTTTACACAGGTATTTATTTTAAAGCTAAGTGTGTTTTTTGTTGCATTTAAATCAAGCTAACGTGACGTTTATTTAGACATGTTGCTAGTATCACGATAGCAACTGTGCTAATAGAAGTCGCATTCTTGCCCAGAATTTATATGCACACAGCTAGAAATATTTATTTGAATGGCTGGTTTCAGATTGTTGCATTGTAGAGGGGCTACAGTATATTATTTTTGCTGTTTGGGATAAACATCAAGCGCTAACGTGACAGATGCCAATGACACTTTCCAAAGTATTCTGTTGTTAGAGAACATTTTCCAACTACTGATGTAATACTGGATATGTGAATTAAATTAGACTAAACACAAATCTTTTGATTTAACATTTTTGACGGATGAGAAGAAGGATTTCACTTACCCTATGAATGACACTGTCACGTTGACAGTTCCAGTGTCACACAAAGTGTCACGTTAACATATAAAGGGCCAAAGAGCATGTCACGATACACTGATATGTGGCAAAAATATTGTCACATTAGCAACAAAGGTGTCAAAACCTAGCTCACGTTAGCACATTTTTAGGGCTGCTTTGGCTCATATAGAACTGCAGCCTATGTTCAGTGAGTTGTGTGGATGGATCATGCATATTTTTATGCACAGCATCATAGTGTTTTTGTTTAATTGCACACCTAATATTATATTTATAGTACTGTGCCATGCTAACGTTAAAGCCTATATTATTACCTGCTTTATTTGACCATAAAAATATCAGAGCAGGTAATTTCCACTAACCTGAAACTTTCATTTGCCCAACACCCATTTTTTCCGGCACCTTACCATGATGGTAGGTGGTCAGAAAAAAATAATATTGTTCATATATCAATGCACTGCTGAGACCTAAACGAGTTTAAGGATTTGACACTGTCACGATAGCATTGTAAGATATGCCATTCCCTCTATTTATATGCATATTCCACAATTATATATAAAAAGATGGCATTTTTATATCAAAGTATGACACACTTTCATATACTCATCAGAAATATTTGCATTTCTGAGTTTTACCTTCGTGCTAGCGTGACGAAATACATTGACACTAAAACGTCATTTTCCAGCAGGCAATTTTTCGCATATGACGTCGTTTCAACGTGGGTACGAGGTGATAAATCACGTTGCGACGTCGGCTAACCTTAATACAACGTCGCATCGACGTCGTATTTCCGACGTCGTTTTAACAAGAAAAAACGACATCATTATACAACGTCGTATCGACGTCATGCTTGAAACGATGTTGAAATCACGTTTAAATTATGACGTTTATACAAGTTTCATATGAAACCTTTTTTAACGTCGTTTCAACATCAGTTTGCTATTTTTCAACATTGTTTTAAAGTTGAAACAACGTCGTTGTGCCTGCTGGGTTTTTAGTTGTTTTTTGCCAGCTGTAAGCAGTTGGAACGAAAGTTTTTATTGTGATTCTGACGTGCACATTTCTTAGGGAAGCATTTCTTCTTGAAAATCGATATGTAAAACAGAGATCAAACAATGCCTGGGTGCACTAAATTTAAATTTAGGGAAGTTTCCGAACCACGATTAGACACTTTTTTGTTCGTTTTTTCAGAACCAAATCCGATTTAAGTGTCCCATGAACACAAAACTAGGCTTCCTATGTCTCCGTCCATCACTTAATGGATGAAACGTAGCACACATTAGAGGATATAGCATCATAGCCGTCTACAACAGATTTAACATTGTTAATGTTACATTGGCACTATATCATTTTGATGTCAAATACAATTTTTTCTCCAGCAGATTTGTGGCGCTAAAACGCTACAAATGCTAATAAATCAGCTAAGAGCAGTGGACACTGCAAAAGTAAATCATGATAATTAGAGGACAATGTTTAACAGTTGAGCTAATGTGTAGTCCTACAATTAAATTGTAAATATTGATTTTGAGTAGCATCGTACGAGGCTACACACTGACCTTCACTGTACTGTATGTCTAGCCGAGTAAACAACGCCCTGGGCGAGCACAGCGAGCCACAGATACCGTATGTCATGCTAATATATAATGTATGTCGAAACATATAAATATAGCGTAATAAAATTTCCAGACGATAATGAACTCCAAAACGTGCATCCCTCGTTCGACATAATTTTTTTAATGAATACTGTGACTTTGGCAACAGAAGCAGAGATCAAGAAATTAATCATGAAATCAAAAAGTACCTCAAGTGATCTTGATCCATTTCCTACTAGCTTGCTGAAGGATTGTCTCGACATCCTAATTGAATCAATCACTAGTATCATCAATAAATCTCTCTAAGAGGGTGCTTTTCCGGACCAGTTCAAAAAAGCATATAATAGACCTCTGCTAAAAAAACAACTCTAGATAAAAAATGAGCTAAAAAATTACCGTCCAGATTCAAACCTCAGTTTTATATCAAAGATATTGGAGAAAGTTGTCGCATCTCGCCTACTTTCCCACATGGAATCAAATTCGATCTCCAATAATTTGCAATCAGCATACAAGAAATTCCACTCCACGGAATCAGCTCTTTTATAGGTCGAAAACGATATTTACTCAATATGGAGAAGGGAAGAGTGACAGCTCTCACCCCCCTTGACCTATCTGCTGATTTTGACACAATTGACCACCTCCCGCCAATTAGCCGCTTGTCATCGTGGTATGAAATTTCTGGTACAGCTCTTGACTGGTTTATATCGTACATGAGCAACCAATGTCAACAGGTGAAAATTCACGATTGTATTTCCGAAGCGGTATATATATTTTTTGGTGTAACCCAGGGCTCTGTCCTTGGACCTATCGCTGAGCATGATGTAGAACACCATCTCTATGCCGATGACACACAAATTAATATATGTCTATCCGGTTCTGAAGCTTTAGCATCCCTAACTGATTTGAAATCCTGTGTTACTGATGTTTTATTTGGATGACAAATCCGAAGCCAAAGCTAAATTCAAGTAAAACCGAGTTTATCATCCTTGGTTCTAAAAAATACAAAGAGAAAAGTTCAAAGGTCTATTACCTATATTATTACATGACCATGATACACTTCCTCAAGCATTTGTTAAAAAATTTGCATTTATTTTTTATTGTGATTTTAACTTCAAACGACAAATCTCTCAGACTTGCAAAATATGCTTCTATCACATCCATGACTTTCGGCGTATTAGGAAGTACCTCAGCCCAGAAGCTGCAAAATCTGTTGCATGTGCTCTAGTCACTAGTCATCTTGACTATTGCAACTCCATTTTGTACAATCTTCCTGAACGGGACACTTCAAAATTGCTGCGGGTACAAAATTATCTGGCACATGTAGTCTGTAAAGCTTCTCATTTTAGCAGATTTAAGCCTCTTTTAAATTTTCTTCATTGGCTACCAGTAAAATACAGCATACGCTTCAAACTCTGTACCATCACTTTAAAGCCTTCATTTATCACCAACCTACATATCTCTTTAATTATTTAGTACCACTTCAAAATTCAGGACTGCTTAAATCCTCCAACACAAATATGTTAACTTTTCCACGTTTTCGAACAAAATGGGACACAAGGGCTTTTGCAGTTGCAGCTCCCTCCACCTGGAATTCACTGCCGGTTAATTTGAGAACTGGGAGTACAGTCACCTCATTTAATAAAATGCTGAAGACTTTTCTTTTCGATTCGGCTTTCCCCCCCTAATGCCTCTGAAATTCGGCGCCCAGTTGACGACTTACGCTTTGACTCTCGAGATTGGGCTGGTTCCGATTTGGATTCTGCGCCTCTGAGCTAGCATCTCCGAGGAATTAGGCGCTATAAAAATTACCGAATTGAATTGAATTCAATAATGAAATGTAATTCTTTACGTTTAAATCCACAAATAGCAGTAGGCCTATTTCGGCATATTACTAAGAATTTTACAATGTTATCTTAAAATTATAGCGATCACCAGTCATGATGAAAAATAACCCATTTCCGATAATTTTCTCTAATCCACTTACCAGAATAAGACTGATTTTTCTTGTAATGCTTAGGTGAGAAAAATAAGGGTAATAGTATATTGGCGTGTAGGCTACCGGCCCCTTTGCACAACGGAATACGGGTGACCAGTAATTTTCACCGGTACATGTGTAATTGAAAATGAACACTGATTCGGCCAATTTTGTGCAAAAATGTGAGGGCTACCCTATTCAAAGACAATATACACATATAAAGAAGGAAACTTAAATGACATCGTCAAGGCATTTTTCAAATGAGATGTAAATTAAGCTGAACATTATTATGAGTTTAAATATAGGACATGTCGTCATCAAACTGGAACGTTTATATTTGATGCGCAATCGATCGGATACGCACCATTTTTTTCGGGCACAACTTTACGAATGGCAATGATTACAGACTCTGTATGGAACACAGAGTCTGTTATTATCAAATGATTACGGACTAGTAATCAGGGCTAAGCCATTACATCACAATTGATCTATTATTTAAGTTCAGAACATACGGCGAACTTCAAAATCCACAAGCTGCGCATGCGCTGTTTGAAAATAATTACTGAGTCAAAACTTCCGCCATGTCGATACAAAGAAAGAAAAACGGAGCTCCAAGTTCCAAGTTTTTTGACACTGTTGAGACAATAGCTCAGTTTGATACGGTCAAAACATGGCTTCATAAAAACTGTAAAAAGGTATGAATCGATTGAGATCTATATTGCAGTCGTAGTTTTATTTACAGCGGCGATTTAATTTATCATCTTAGCCGGCCGACTTCCATGAATTTCGCCGCCACCGGTTCACTTTCAGTTCACCTATAACGTAGTCGTAGTTAGAACGATCTCGCCCTCCACTATGTTTCGGGTTAGAACGCAGCATGTATCTGAAACGTAAGATACTCACATCATCACTAGGTCTAATGGTTAAAATGGCCGAAATATTTTTCGGGAGGTGTTTTAAAAATGCTCTCACTTGATAAATAACTGATGGAATGTTTCAGAATCAGCTGAGCCTGAGTGGATGCATAAAACTAAAACTTTGTAAAAGGTCACTAAGTTAGGTCAACCCAATTAAAATGTATTTTGAGGGCGTTAATAGGGGTTAGATCGATCCCCAACCGCCGGCGACACGCTATCTTACGGTTCAGATATGGAATGCTTTTTTCCGAATAGATGCGAGAAGTGATTTGGATAGCCAAGGTAGATTTTCCCGAGGGGAAGTCATTTTGGTTGGTATAAATTTGTCCAGGCATTGATTTAGGGTGGATTTTAGTTTCAACCAATTTTCATTGACAGAAAGGCTAGGACATTTTTTTGAAAAGGAGGTCCAGCAGCTCCTAATTTGTTGCCTGATAGCTTCCCAATTAGGATTTTTGAACTGACGCACTGGGCGGGGTTTTGTACGACGGTAGGGCGGGTCAATATCCAGTACGGTCACCACAGCACAGTGATCCAAGGTTCCAGGAACACTATGAGAAGATTTAATTAAACCAGGTTTATTTGTGATCAGGAGGTCCAAAATATTTTCTTCTCTAGTAGGTTCTTTGTGAATTTGGGCCAAGGCATGTGTATCTAGGTTTGACAGAAGCAGCTCGCATTGGGATTTGTTTGCCGCTTTAGGATTTACTACCCCATTGTCCCAGTCAATTCCAGGTAGGTTGAAATCACCTCCCAGGACAATGGTCTGATTTGAATTTTTTGGCATCAGGTCTAATGATTTCACAAGTTCTTCTGAAGTACTAATTTTGGAGTCAGGAGGTCTATAAAAACAACCCGTTCGGCCCCTTACCTGTTTCGGCCCCTTAATGTACAATTCTTCCCCTGGCCTGTCAGTCACTGAGACTGAGTCAGCGTGGTCAGAGCGTTACCCGTTCGGCCCCCTACCGGGGTACATACAGCTATACTATAGGCCTACTACTACTACTACACTGAACCGCGAGACACAACTTCAAGTGGCTGAAAATCACTTGTCTGAACAGCCTGCTCATCTGCTCCTAGGCTTACATTGTGAAAACAGGCCGGAATAATACCAGATAACATTATAACCTAATCATTAAAATTGTTTATCCTTAATTATGTTCAGCCCTAGAACAATCTAGAACAAATCAGAAAGTCCAGAAATTTCAGAAAAATAGCCGTAATAATTGTGTCGAAACGTCGTGGAGTTTTAAAACAACCCTTCCAATGTTAGTTCATTTTACTGTTATCTTATTGATTCTTTGAACCACGAATTTAACATTTCTATCCTTACGTTTGGCTCCCAAGCATTGCCTGTTCGGCCCCCAAATAGGCCCCTACGTATATGTTCTACCCGTTCGGCCCCCTATAATGAATAGGTCTATCGCGTTGGGAACTAGAACTGATATAATATTATGAACCTTTATATAGGCCTCAAACATATTTACTATCTATAAATCTTATAAAATTATACAATAATTTGTAAACTAATGAAGCAGGTCTTTTCAACTTTAAGCATGATCAGAATATCGCGTGTGTAGACATTGCCGCGATTATTATCATTTCATATATTTTGAAACAACTAATTTTAAATATAGGCCCCTATATCCGCTCTTTCTTACATTTATATTATAAAAATTATATTGAGTTGAAATACCCAGTTTTTATTGGTAAGCGAGTTCACAGCTTACCAATCTATCATTTACAGTTTCATTCCAAGCTTTCACACCAGCATTTACAACTCACCAGTTGTCATCTGCTCGTAGTAACACTCACCTTCTCCGAGGTATCGCTCTGTTAACAACTCAGCTTGTGTCATCTGCTTCAGGGTTGGCCTACTGTTCACCGAGGTGCGACTCCCTTCACAACTCAACTTGTGTCAAACTGTTCTGTAGTAATGCTCACCTTCTCCGACGTACATAACTTCCATCACAACGCATTGTATCATGTCATCAAATTAAATAAGTTACATAAATGACTTTTAGATAAAAAAACACGTTTGGCTTAGATATGAAATATACGTAGCCTGATCTTTCTAAATTTAAATGCGATTTTTTCACATAAAGTGATAAAATGTCTGTTGTGATTATAGATGTCTATTTATGTCAACTGTATATATATATATGTCTATGCATGTCTGAGTAATACGGATGAAGTGAAGAAAAAGTTGGTGACTATATATTATTAGCAAAGTGTTTTATTTAACCTAAGTCCATATAAAAATAGTGTTATATTTTAGATCTATAATGAAATATTAGTTGAAATCTCACATGGTATTGCCCCACCCTCCCAGTCAACACGATACACTGACCCAATGCTGGTTCAATGGCGGACCATCGTCTGCGACACTGGGCCAACGTTAAGCCAACATTGCGTCAGTTTATCGTGTAGGGTATATCCCAGCAAACACGACATGTTGACCCAATGCTGGGACAATTGTGGACCTGTTTCAAACTAAGATTATTTAAATTTTTATTCCGGAACGCAATAAGTTGGCTTCCTCCTAATAAATCTGATAATCCGAAATAAATTTATTTCGTTACAATTTACAATTAAAGTCGATTGTGGTATTTTGTCTAAATTAAAAAAACAAAAACATTAACGATAGATGATAGAACATCATCATACCTATACTGTGTAAAAATTCCAAAGCTTTATCACCATTTTAAACTATTTTTAGCTTGTTACATTCACTAAGCGCACTTACACAAAGGGCTGTACTGAGGGGCAAACAGGCTATCGCTGATGGGGGCCGAACAGGTCATCTCATTTACAAAAAGGCCAGTGCGTGCTGGACAGCTTATGTATTACTATTAGCGCTCTTGTGAACTCACACTCACAGGGCTGGGCAGGTGATCGTTGGTGGGGGCAGAGCAGGTCAACATGCCATGTCACCCACGACACCTTATGTATACTAGGGGGCCGAAAGGGTAAGAGGCCGAATGGGAAAGGGGCCGAACAGGAAAGGGGTCGAAACGACTGGCATTCCTTAGAACTTAGAATGAATACTCCAGCAGCCCTCCATTGTGCAGTATCAGGCTGGAGGTGGAAAAAAAGGCTGGCAGATCTAGTCGACCAGCTGACTCTTGAATGCTGCCACAGTTTTTGATTCTATGGCAGCTGCCGGAAGAGAATTCCAATCAGGGATAGTTCGATGCCAAAAAGAATTTTGTCCAAGTGTGGTGTTAGCTCTGATGATGTGTTTATAGGCCTGATTGTGCCCACCACGTGTTCTTCTATCTGCTGGGATTAAACGGTCATTGATAGGAATTTCGACTAACTCATTTAAAATTTTGAACATACATATGGGCAATTCCATGAAAGTGTCAACCTAGGTGTGAAAATTTTAAAATGGCCTGATTCCCATTTTCATATTCTAATTTCATAGACAACTTGTCAAATTTTGTGAATCAATAATTCTTTGGCCAGGAAACAGAACTACATTGATGTGAAATCGCGCTGATCTTGAACATATAAACACTATTTGGCATTGGTAACGTATTACACAATTTGACACCTGTTTGTATTATTTGCACTATGACATAAGAAATGCCATCAGTAGGAAATTTTTAGTGTTTGTTGATCAGTAGAAGATGTCTGTTGAAAACAATATATATGTTGATGGCTGTACTCGTCTTCAACATGGGTTTTCAGGTGTGACAATTCTGTGTTAAATTGATAAAAACAAATATGTACGTCCGACACCAAATATTATCAAAATGTTTTTTTTCAAGCAGACAAACCACATCCAGTGTTCTAAAATTCCTTATGCAAAACAGAAATGGTACCATTACT
Organism: Flabesymbios commensalis; assembly: GCA_964017125.1. Lineage (NCBI taxonomy): Eukaryota > Metazoa > Annelida > Polychaeta > Terebellida > Flabelligeridae > Flabesymbios > Flabesymbios commensalis. The sequence goes on along the minus strand of OZ024918.1, from coordinate 12,956,715 downwards.
CCAGCTATGCAACATGGAGTCACTGTGATGGTTGCCTGTTTGATTATCGCCATGCAAACAAGCGTACGTCCGACACTTTTGTAATGTACGTCCGACACCTTGTGTCAAGCACAAGGCTGCTTAGTATACTCATGCCCACTAAATGGCTCAATGAGCCACATGTCAATTTATTATGAGGTAATGGATGGATATAATATCAGAAAGAGAAATTATTCATCAATTGTGAAAGGCAAAGTAGTGTAAAGTATGCGTAAGAGGATTAGCTTGTACGTCCGACACCAAAATAGTAAATAATTTTATTTTTTAGATATGATAGTTGGATATCTACTTTAATTTATCTAATATGTTGAAGACAAATAGTACCCTTAGTGCAAATATGCAATCAGAACTGCATGCAATAGTACAAATGCTGCATGTTGAATATGTAGCTCACTGCAGGCCAAACACGATATTTGTGTACGTCCGACACCATGTACAACAAGGAATCTCTGTTGACATGGTGAAGGTCTTTTAATTCTTGATGAATATTCTCAAGAATCTGGGAGTCCAGATGCAGCACATAGATCATTATAAAATTATGTAAAGAGTGCTGAATGACCATTTAACTGCATTTTGATGAATAAATGTGGTGCTCTGTTGATAATTTAAGACATTTAATAGACAATATGATCCAGCCAAAGTCGCCAAATACACTGGAATTCGGCACCACTGCTAACGTTCAGAAGAACTGCTAACTTGATGAATGTTCATGAACATGGTGAATAAATCATCCCTCTATATTTACCAACCACGAAAACACCAATTGGCATTATTAAAGGCCTAACATCTAAACTAATGGTACCTCATCGACTATTGAACATCGATAATTAATGATGTCTGGGGAGAAGTCACCCGACATATCTGTCAATAGATAGTGATGTTAACTTAGCATTATATACTTTACTCTTACCTAACACAGTTATAAAATGGTTACGGCATGGCCAATTACTGCTAATATAATACTATCTTATACTTATACTGATCTTATACTTATATATTGATATATTATGTAATTTTGTATGCCAACCCCTCAAAATGATTGTTAAAAAGCATTTGCAACATTTTTGACTTTGCTTGTGGGTGTTGCAGGATGAACAAAATCCTTAATTTCAGACATGTACGTCCGACAGCAAGTGAGTGTACGTCCGACACCAAAGATATCTAATAATTTCTAGAACAATTGAAATGAAATTGAAAAATATTTTATATGTAATAATAAGACAACACTATCCTCTATCAGTATCACGCCACATTGTTATGCTGTCACCCAAGGATTCACACAGATATGGAACTGAAGATTTATTTTACAAAATATCAATTTGTCTGCGTACGTCCGACACCACCCTTTTATTGGCTTATAGCCGATATGTGTGAATGACATAAAATATTCAAATGTCCCACATGATACAGTGAGCTGGTGTGTATGAAATAGCAACAACTTAATATAATTCTCATTCCCAGTTGGGGCACCAGGCATAAAATAAGTGTCCGAAACGTACGTCCGACACCGTGGAATTGCCCATAAAACTAAGTCTAGAATTTTTTCGTCTTGTTTTCAAGTCAGTCCTGTACTGAACAATTTGAACTCTGCTGTGGTTACGATATACCAGGTAAAGGGTTAGTGTTTTAAGCATATTATGTGAAGTTTTTAGCCCTTTGATCACTTAGATATTCAATTTAAATTTTCAGTCACTTGAAGTTGTGTCTCGCTACTGCGATACACAACTTCAAGTGACGGAAAATTTATGTTATTTGTGAGAATCAGCGTCGAATAAATATCAGTGTTTCAAGATTGAAGGCATATATTACTGTGTACAGCTAGTTATCAGGTGTTATACAGGTGCTAATAAAAACACAGAATGACGACATCAGTGCTCTAAGGGTTAACCCTTAGAGCACTGAGATATTCAATTTAAATTTCAGTCACTTTAAGTTGTGTCTCACTACCGCGATCCACAACTTCAAGTTACTGAAAATTTGTGTGATTTGTGAAATTTAAGTCCTAACATTTATGAGTGTGTCAAGATTGAAAGCATATTTTACTTTGAACAGCTGGTAGTGAAAACACAGAATGTCTGCTGTCTTCTTAGTGCTCTAAGGGTTAACATATATGTTTTCAGTACACACAGACAGAACCTCCCACCAACAAGAGCCTCTCTGGGTTAGTGTATCAGCTTCTACAGTTCCAGGAAGATACATTTGGTCGAGGTGTCGTGAAGCCTGCTCTTACCAAGCTACCAGTAAGTTTATTTACCAATGTCCTGCTAGGCCCGTATATGTTTTCTAATAACATGAATAAGTTTCAAACTGATTTGATTTTTTGATAAAATGTGTGGTACTCAAAATGTGTGGTTAATCAATCATACTCAGTTAATAAAATAATTTATTTGAGAAAGGTGTGTATATTTTATAAATAACATTATTTTTTATCACTTAACCCTTGTGTTGCTAAAACCGTATATATAATACGGTTTCAACAAATTTCAGACTTAATAAAATACCACTAAAATCTGTAACACATCTTGTGGTAAATGCTCAGTCAGTCGGATAATTCAATTTGGGAGATGTCTATTTTTCATAAATATATATCATTTGAAGCTGGAAAAATACTCACAAACAATTCAGCAGCACAATGGTTGAAACTGGAAATTGGGTTAAAGACAAGGGTTAAAGTGTCCAGGGGTAGAATTAAACGTTGGGGGCAAGCTAATCTATAGGATTGGCAAGTCAAGGAAACTGTCATTCCTGAGTAAAAACTGTCATTTCTAGAAATGGCCTTTGTCCTAGGATGGCCTAAAATTTGACAGTTTATCGGAATGGCTAGTAAAATTTTTTGCCTTTCCTGCACTTTTTTTGGCACTACAGGACTGGAGGAATGGCCTTATTTCAAGCCCTGGTGTCTGAAATCTGTGTAAAATAATATACTTTGAACATGTTGAAGCTACATATTATGTTTATTTCATATTTTACCCTCTTTTAATTGCTGATTGCAACGAGCCACAGAGTTATTTGAAACTACTTATGTTTCCTTTATTTGCATGTACTCAATTGTTTCCATGTAAAGTTTCCAAAAATAAACCTTTTAAAATTTGTTTACAGCAATGAATTTTTTTTAATAAAAGTTTTTTTTTCATTTCAAGGTCTTTCACTTCTTTTATAATCATCTTTTAAAATTCCGTAACTTTAAGTATCTCTGAATACAATACAGAAAACTCCTTTTGGTTTCGACTACTGAAAGTCAATTAATTCTCTTTCACCATATTGCATTATCTTATTTTCTGATGCGATCTGTGGCTGAGTTTGTGTACAAATCGGCCACAAGTCAGTTTTGAAATGTTTCTTGTCTTGCATTTTCGTGTTTAGCCCGCCTTTTAATTTTAATTAAAAAAGGTGGGCTATTGCGATTGAAGTTCGGCGGCGTCGGCGTTAACATTTACTTGTGGGCGCGATAACTTGAAAAGTTTTTCATGTTTTCTTCCCAAATTTGTTTTGCATGTTACTAATGACCACTTCTCGGACAAGTTCAATAATGGCTGAAAAAAAATTCAAAATGCCCGACTTATTGCGATTTTTCACCTTTTACGTCAATAATTTGACCTTGTGGGCGCGATAACTTGAAAAGTTTTTCACGTATCCTTTTCAAATTTGTTATGCATGTTACTAATGACCAGTTCTCGGACAAGTTCAATAATGGCCGAAAAAAAAAAAAAATGGTCGATTTATTGCGATTTTTCACATTTTACGTCAATAATTTGACCTTGTGGGTGCGATAACTTGAAAAGTTTTTCACATATCCTTTTCAAATTTATTATGCATGTTACTAATGACCAGTTCTCGGACAAGTTCAATAATGACCGAAAAAAAAAAAAATGGCCGATTTATTGCGATTTTTCACATTTTACGTCAATAATTTGACCTTGTGGGCGCGATAAGTTGAAAAGTTTTTCACATATCCTCTTCAAATTGGTTATGCATGTTACTAATAAGTAGTTCTTGGACAAGTTCAATAATGGCTGAAAAAAAATTCAAAATGCCCGACTTATTGCCATTTTTCTCATTTTACGTCAATAATTTGACCTTGTGGGCGCGATAACTTGAAAAGTTTTTCACGTATCCTCTTCAAATTTTTTATGCATGTTACTAATAAGTAGTTCTTGGACAAGTTCAATAATGGCTGAAAGAAAATTCAGAATGGCCGATTTATTGCTATTTTTCGCATTTTACGTCAATAATTAGACTTTGTGGCCGATAACTTGAAAAGTTTTCCATGTATCATCTTCAAATCTGTTATGCATGTTACTAATAACCAGTTCTCGGACAAGTTCAATAATGGACGGAAAAAAATTTAAAATGGCCGATTTATTGTCATTTTTCGCATTTTACGTCAATAATTTGACCTTGTGGCCACAATAACGACTTCAAGTTCGATAATGGCGACGGGCTATTGTCGAGTGTGCTCTTGTTGTGTATTTTATTCGATAATGTAGTTTATTCCCGAACACTTTAAAAGTATTTTTCTTATCTCATCTTTATATGACATTATATGATACAAATCTTTTTTTTTTCAGATTAAATTCTTTTTGGATTTTAAATCTGGTGGACCACTTTGTCATATCCTTGCTGCAGTTTACAAATTTAAAAGTGATCAAGGATGGCAAGTATTTTGTTTATACATCACATCATGACAAATATATTAAAGAAGTGGTAAATATAACATGTCATGCTACAAACCATGATGCTTAATTTCTGTCTAATTTAGAAAACCATTGAAATTCTATTCTTATTTATTCATTCATTTATTTATTTTATTTATTCATTGTAGTAATCTCACTTACAAAGTCCAAGTTGGTTAAGAATATTATATAGCCCTACGATGATTTTTCAAATTAAACCATATTGCTAAATGAAATATATTTTTTCAATTGCTGGTATGCCTTAATTCAAGACAATCTTGAGATAACCTCGAGTCAGATAAGTGTTTGTGGTATTATGATAAAAAGTATTAATTGTGTGAAAAATTATTTATGTCATCATTGTGTTATATGGTGTCTGTATACAATGATAAAACTAAGATTAATCATGATTAAAATTCATATCACAATTTTATTATCATATTTAAATTGCTATGTAGGCTAATATAATGTTGATGTTGAATGTTTCATATATATTTCAGGCGACGTTTCGATTTTCAAAATCCATCTCGTATGGACAGAAATGTGGAAATGTTCATGCAAATAGAGCGTACGTTGGTTTCAAACAATTGTTTGGGACGCATGGCTGTGTTCTTGCGACCTGAGATTGAGAAGGCGTTGGCAGGGAAATTCAAAGATATTGTGAAGAGACATCAAGGTTCTCTTGTGGAGAAGCCGGAGGAGGCCTCGCACATAGTTTTCCCGTTGCCTCTGGCAAAAGATGAAGGTAACCTGACCCTTAGCACGCCAAGTCGATTTATTTCAATTTTCAGCCACTTGAAGTTGTGTGTCGCTACCGCGACCCACAACTTCAAGTGGCTGAAAATTATTTATATTTATGTAATTTAGGCACAAATATTTGCAAATCTTGGATGTTTAGACACACATTTCATTTCCAATAACAGTGATTTGGTCGACTAATAAAACAGGTTATAAATGACAGTAGTCGTGATCAGCAGGATAAGGGTTAACCCTTATCCTTCTAGAACCACATGTGTGTACAGGGTCCGTAAAGGCGTTTACAAACCTTCAAAGCACATGAATTCTACAAAAATTGTCAAGGTCTTGAAAAATAGGATATTTAGCAAGATGTTCTTGAAAATACATGAATTCTGACAAATGATGAACTCTATATGTATGTATATATGGTCACAAGCATGTTTAAACCAAAGATAATGCCACTTGTTGAATGATACAAGATATTGATTGTGGTAGATGCTCTTTTCATCAAACAGATTGAGATTATCTATTTCCATAATTATGCAGATTTATTTGAGGCGCTGGAAAGTGCAATTCTAGCTTGAAATGAATGAAAAGAAAATAGGAAATATAAACAATTCAACAGTAAATGTTAATATGTTTGAAATTTGAAAAAGGTCAAACTTGCAGTCACTAACTGTTTTTTTTTCCAAGAAGGATCTACCCTTATGGAATGAAGTCTAGTTTGTATAGCAAATCCGTTGAAATGAGATGGGAATTACAGAGAAAAGTATATAAAATCATGGGTGGGAAATTTCCATCTACAGACATATTTCTGTCTTTTGAAAAAATTTAGAGTAAACAAAAATTACACTTTAAATTGAATTAATCGCGTATTTCACTTGTCCTTTAAGAGCCACCGTAGATGAAGACTCTGCACAGCAAGCACATTAGGACCACATTTTGATGCTTCCCAGATCGTAAAATTTAGCCTCGGTGTGTGCTAAAAACCACCTGAGAAATAAAAAATTTCCCGGGGGGGGAGATCCCAGACCCGACTTGCGAGGGGGTTTAACATCCCCTCGCACTATTCTCCAGCGTCCTGCTCGAAATAATTTTCATGCTCGGAATAATTTCCCACTCTCACCTCTGTAAAAAATCGGTCTAAATGTTCATAATTAAAATTTATTATCTGAATATTCATGATTATTTTTGGTAATAATCTTTACATTTACTTCTTGCAGAAGATTGGGTTCGTCCTACACTGAAGAGGGGGTGCGGCTCTATGATCCACTGGTGGTACTCTCCTGACAGGTCTGTATAACAGTAGCCCAAGTGTGGAGACCTGTTTATGTGTTAACCCTAAAGCGCTGAAATATTTTAGTAAAAACCATCGAGACTAAAGGGTTATTTTCAATTTGAAATCATCATAAATGTCTTAGTTGGCTCTTTCTGATTCATTTGAATACCTATGTTATCAGGTTATAGATCTACAGCCATTAGACATATTTCAATTCTTTCAGTGCGGGGACCGTCTTTATACGTCAGAATCTGACGTCTACAGACCTCAGATTTTGACATATAGAGATGGACCCTGCGCTGAAAGGGTTAACTCCTGGAGCACTGATGTCAACTATAGTGCTATTTTTGTGTGTTTATTAACACTTGTGTAAGCAGTTTTTTTAAGTGAAATATGTCTCAGATCTTTTGAATTAAAACACATGCCAATCTGTCACATTAAATTATCATCTCTCCTTCAGAAACTGGTTCATCTTTCTTTTCCCTTACCAGTAGGTTCTAGATTTTTATTCTGCCTGTGTATGAAAAATGTCATCTTAACAATTCCTAATGTTTCGAATACTATGTTCCAGTTATGATGCTTGGTTCCAAGATTTTGAAGTTGAGCAGGAACCAGATTGCCCATTGGAATGTGACGGACCATGGCAGGTATGACAAACTTTTAGCACTGAATATATGTGTATCCCAACAGCTCATCACGGTGGAATTAAAAGGTGCTAATTCACAAAGTGGCGATTACCACCTTCTTAATTCCAAAGGCGACTAGCAAGATATATATATCCTGAAAATTGATCAAATGTTTTGTGGTAATTGAGGGAACGTTAATAATCAGTTGAGTAAATGTTGTATGTTCCAATGGATTATTGTTAAGTCTATTATTCTTGTAGGTGCATGGACGATGGCTGCTCGATTTAGAAGAGTATAATGAATGGATGAACGAAGAGGATTATCTGGTCAAACCTGAAGAATTCAATGTAAGATAGTTTAATACTTCAATTAAATTGCCTATGTTTGAATAGATCGATACACACAACATTTTTTCGTATTTCTAAATTTTTTAAACTGTAAATTTCCGTAATATTTATATCAAATATAAACTTGTTGGTGTATTATTTTGCATAAATGTGTCTAAAACCTCAATTTTAAATTAGGGAACACTGCCCAAGTCCCAGTATGTTTGGTAATATTGCTGAATGAAATGCATTTCTTATTCAAAGCTGGTGTTTGAAATGCTATGAAAAATAACAAGTTATTGTTTTTGTGAATTTGTAATTTTTATGCACTTTTTTTTTGTTTTATAAAAAATCAACAGTGCATTTTAGAATGAGTTTGAAGTGCCATATATCCAGCAAACACGAAAGATTGTTCCAATGTTGGCGTAATGTTGGGCAATGCTGGCCCGACATTAAGCCAACATTTGTTCAACATCTTGCTCGCTGGGTAACTTACGATGTTATGAAACATTTAGTTAATACTGTAATTCTATTTTTAGTCTGAAGGGAAGAAAGGAAAAAAAGGTCTCCGCCTCAAACTGAAAGTTAACGAGGTATGTTATTATTGTCACCTTTATTAAGTCTTTTTTTTTTATTTTGTCACCTTAATTAACCCCTATTTTTGTATAAACTATGGAGAGTAAACTATATATTTTTCAATTTGAAATCATCATTAATGGCTTAGGTAGCTCTTTCTGCTTCATTTGAATTCATATGTTATGGGTCTACAGCCATTATAAATATTTTAATTAATTCAGTGCAGGGATCGACATTAGACATCATAAACAAGATTCTGATGTCTAAAGTCTGTCCGACGTTGAAAGGGTTAATATGTGTACAGCAACTTACATGAAATAATAAAATTCCAATTGTTAAGTGGTTCTTGTTTTCTATCATATCCTACAGTTTCACAACTAAATCATAAATCTCTGTATGAATCCTATGAGAGTGCCATACTCCATGGATACAACAAATAGTGTGAATTATAATCAATTTTAAAACAATGTTGCGTTTGCTGGCATAATAGCTTTAACAAAGGATTTTTTACTTTTTAAACCTTATCTCTCTAATGTATCTTATTTTGAATTTCACCCACAACTTCAAGTCGTTGAAAACTGCTCATATTTTATTTTGAGACCAAACATTTGTAAATCATTATCTTGAAACGCACATTTCTTTCCCAATAACTGGTATTTTATCAGATAATAAAACAAAGCATTTTTGTACTCTTCAACCCTTGTCCCGCTAGGCCCGTATACATAAGGTTTTAAGCAGATTCTAAACCAAAATATTTGTCACTGAAATGGATAATAAAGTTTGTTGTAGATGCTCTGCTAGTCAAATAATTCAATATAGGTTATGTATATTTTCAATAAATAGAAATATTTTTCGTCATTTGAAGCTGGAATTTGTGTCAGCAATTCCAGCTTCAAATGAATGAAAAATACAATAGAACAATTCAGCAGGACAAGGGTTAAGAAAGCATGTTACATCTTGGCACTAGATGACATATTTTCAGTGATATTCAATAAAAATAGACTCCCATTCCATCAAATCAAAATATTTTAAGTTTTTTTCTGATATAGTAAGCTGTGGTATTGTATATAATCAAGTAATTTTCACTCCCAAATTTAATTGTTTGCTGATAGTATTGTTAATGTTTGTAGCTAGTGCAGGTGGACCGTCGTGAAAGACGAGATAAGAAAAACAAGCGCAAGAGATCACCCTCTCCTCCCCCGAAGAAGAGAAAAAGGTAAGCCTTCTTTTCACTTTTTGAGTGTGTGATACCATAACAACTGCATTGCCTGCTGCCTTATGTGGTCGATACTGTATTATCCCGTTGACAATTACAAACAGATATATGACTATGAGTCTGATTACAATATTTTTTCCAGATCCTCTGAGCTCATAGCTAGGAAAATTTAGGCAACGTGGAAGTCTATATTTCTATTTATAAGACACAATAACAGTTTCTATGCAATCTCTAAGAAATTTTTTCATACTCCTAGGGGTAGAAATACACGTTTTTTCCTTTAGGATATGGGGAACTATGTCAATCACCTATTTTATTAACTAGTCACATCTTCTATTGCATTAATTTTCTTTAAAATTTATTCTATGACGCATATGTGGCTCTCGCCGGTATTGGGTTATTAACTCATTCTGGATGGAGCCTGAAATGTCTCGAAAAAGCTCTACTTTTGTTTAAAAAGGATCCCATGATAACTGTTATGGTGTCATAAATAGTATTTTGTTTGAAATGTCACGTCCACAGATGCATGTATGTAATAACCCTTCAAGCCCTCACGATGCATTATAGCCTCATTTTACATCCCTGAAATCTGACTTAATATTTCCACAACTAGGGGTTTCAGAAATTTCCATGAAACTGGTTTACCAATACATAGCAATTTTCATTAAGTTTTCACCCACTACAAATCATCTTCATCCACTACAAGTCGAGAATTGCGACAGCAATTCGCGGCTTGTTGTGTATGAAGATGACAATTGTAAATTCAGGCTTTAAAGGGTTTTAAATTAGTTAAGCACAATTTGATGTTGCAGCACCCGCACTCCAGCAGGTAGTACCCCGAGAAGAAAGAATGTAGTGAAGGAAGAGGAAGAGGATGACTACACAAAAGACATGGAAGATCCTCAGCCCGAACCAAATATACAGGAGGTCACCATGACCAAGTCAGGTAAAACTCGTCTCTTTCATGATTTTTAGATGATAAAACTGTTTTTTTTTTAACCTTTGCAGTACTAAAATATTTGAATTTGTACTCGCCCGTGAAGCCCTAGAGATTGTAGAAACTGCCATCTTGTTCTCATCACTGTGTCGGGGGCAATGAATTAGAAAGCTGTCTGCATGTATTGCTATTTTTAGCACCTGACACAATCACACATGCCACAAGCATGTTGTGTGTGTGTTTTTTAGGTGACATAATATTATTATGTTATTATTTCCCACTCATGCAAACCCTTGAAATTTCCATTTTCACCTCTTAAAAAAAATTACCACTGGAAAACTGTGAAAATATATTTTGAAAGTGAAAGTGTAACAACCATTTGTATGCTATAGATACCATAGGGCTATTCAATTTAAAAAACTTCAAAATTAAAAATAGTTATTTTTTATGTTGTATTTCTCAACCTTTTTTAACCCTCACAGCGCGGGGATCGACTTTAGTAGTCAGAATCTGAAGTCTGGATTCTGACGTCTAAAATCGGCCCCGCACTATAAGAGTACACATTTAATAATGGTCGCAGACCCATAACATAGGTATTCAAGTGAATTCGAAAGAGCTAACTAAGACATTTATGATTATTTTAAATTGAAAAAAAACCTTTTGTCCATGGTTTTCAAAACAATTTTCAGCACTTAAAGGGTTAAGGCCTATGATCATTATAATATTTCATTGTCTTAGTGTTGGAATTGACTTCCATTTCCGATGTCAATAGTCAATACCTGCACAAAACATTATATGGCATATCTTCTATAAAATAAAATAGTTTTTGTTTGATATATGAAATTTACATTCATTGATTGTGACTACATTCTGTGTAATTCAACAAGGCCTTATACAAGGATTTTAAAGGGTTCACAGCCTCCTTACATATTTAAGTTGTCAGCACAAATGTTCAGTTCTCCACAAAAGAACAATTTCTCTCAACCGGTTTCATTTAATAAAATAGTGTAATTAGATATAATTCAAATATTTGTTGTCAGCAACATGAATCCAATTTTATAAACATCATTCAAATTCTAAGACTATGACTTTAAATTTCAAAATGATTGTGTCGTCAGTCAGACAACCTATTAATAAAGTAATTTCATAGTTAAAGGGTTATTTATTGCTGGTCCATCATAAGGTTACTCTTTACCTTGTGTCCACAATAACTTACTCAATTATCCATGTATCCCAATCAAGTCCTGCATGCTTCTAATAACAGTTTTCAGGTTTATTCAGGTTGAAAATAGTAAAATGATATTTGAAGCTGGTGATTTATTGGGTTTAATATCTCTACTTTATATAGCCTGACATTGTAATATTGCCAGTTTTTCACAAATCCTGTACAAAATTTGATTTTGGTAAAGAAAAGTAAATATAAGAATTCACTTTGCATAATAAACATGTCTGGTGTCAAAAAGGTACAATTTTAATAATGTTACTAAATGACTATTTCAATGATAAGAACAACCTTCAAACATTTACGACATATGCAGGTTTTACAAATTTGCATTACCCGGTACTTATATTATCATCTTTTTTATACAGCTCTTTCCACTAAGAAGGATGGTGAGCTTCAACCATTAAAAGGAGGCACTCTTATGGAATTGGATGATGAAGAGGTAAGGAAAATCTAAATGAAACATGTAATTAGCTTCTAACACCTTTAAGCGCTTAATTAATTTGTGAAACACATAGCAACCAAAGGGGTTTTTTCAACTTGAAATCATCATAAATGCCTTAGTCAGCTCTTTCTTTCTTGACGTTTAGACACACATCCATCCTCAACAACATTGATTTGGTAGGCAGATTAAAAACGACAGATTAAAAATGTGAAAGTTGTGATCAGCCGGACAAGGGTTAATTTACTGAGCATCTACTATAAACTATGTGAAGTGTGGGAATCAGCGTTACAGGGTAGCACATTGGGGTATAGCGGATCAGATTATCAGTGTTTTCTCAAAAGCGTCTTAGCGCATCGGTACCGAGACGCGACGATAAAAAAACCTTTAATTCCTAATTTCTTTTGAATTGGCCATGAATTCAGCCACAAAACAGCATCTTCCAGAAAGCCGATATTCTTTGGACAAATCCTGAGGAAAACACTGGGTTATGATGCCGGCCCAGATGTCAAATTGGATTGAAAAAGGCCACTACGCGGTACATGGTGTGTGGTGTTGCAGTTTTTTTTCAATGCACCATGATAGCTATTTTGTTATTGTCGTCAGATGGTAAGGAATAAAAATATATGACCGCACTGAAGTGCCCTATCACGGTATGGGTGCGTGATGTAACGATACTGCTGTATTTTAATTCTAATAACGCGTATAACCAACTATTTGGCCTTTCAGAGTGGTCATCAAAATTGTGTGAAAAGATGTGTGAAAAAACAGATAGTCATTAATATATTATTTTTGTAGAAATAATAGAGGAAATATAAAAAGCAGGTAATTAGTTAACTAAACTATTTTATCAATTTCAGAGACATTTTTGTTTACTGTAACATGCAGGAAAATGTATTTATTGTTCCAGTAGCACAAGGGTACAATTGTACTTCTACATCCTTAACCCTTGTCCTACTAGGCCTGTATATATAGAAGGTTTTAAGCATGTTGTAGGTCAGTAGAAATATCACTAAAGTGGACAAAATAGTTTTTGGTAGATGCTTCAATACTGTTAGGTTCTAATGAATGAAAAATAGAAACAAAATTTGGCAGGACAAGGGTTTAACCCTTTCACCACTGAAGCCCGTTTAAAGAATATAAATTTTAACTTATTACTGTTTTGCCTCGCTACAGTGATCCCCAACTTCAAGTGTGTAAAAGTAACTTACATTTGCACAATTTGAATCAAAACATATGCAAATCTAACAATTTTAATGTGAGCGTTGATAACAATTTTTAATTTCTTCTAAAAGTTTAACCCTTAAAGTGCTAAGTAATATAATTTATATTTTCACCCATTACTTCAAGTGGATGAAAATTCCAACCCTGTGGGTGAAAATATGTGCTTAATTTGAGTCGCAGTATTTGCAAATATTGATGTTTAAACAATCATTTTATTTCCAAGAATGGTGATTTAACCTCCTAAAAAAACAGATTAAAAGTGACTATTGTGGTGCTAAGTACTGAAAGTGTTAAAATTAGGACTAAAATTCACTTCATTTATTTTGTAGCCTGAAGAGCCTAAGGTGTCGAGGGCTGGCACCCCTCTGGATGGAGATCTGAAGAAAGAGAAGCAAGAGGAGGACACCGTCACAGAACAAACACATCACATCGTCATCCCCAGCTACTCCGCATGGTTTGATTATAATGGCTGCCATGCTGTCGAACGGAGAGCTCTACCTGAATTTTTCAATTCAAAGAACAAATCAAAATCCCCTGAAATGTAAGTTGGCATGTGCTTGTTGATTGTTTTTTAGTGGCTGTTGGAATAATTCAATTACTATTACTTCTCTAAGTGCTACTCTACAGCTCGACATTTTACATTCATTTGAAGACAGCATTACTCCTTTACATTTTACATTCATTTGAAGTCAGTAGTTTTTAAGGAAAGCATCATACATTGACGCAATATTGTGATGTTGGTCCATCATCTCCAATTCCCGATAAACATTATACTAACAAGTGGTACAAAGGATAAAAAAGGATAAAAAAATCTTTTGCGTTAAAAGATAACTTTTCTGAATAAAAAGTGATTGATGCTGCTTTGTTGAATATAAAATATCAATCTCTAGAACCAAAGGGTCTTTTTTACATACATGACCCGCTGTTTCTGATGACATGTAGCAATCACATTTTATTTTCACTGTGACTCACTATTCTTTATGTGCATCACAATGGAGTAATAGTTCTGAACTGATGACTTTAAGAATCCATTGTGGGATGATCCTTATCAATATAAATTCTCATGGGTCTGATGCATAGATCCCAAGTCTCTTGATTTTCTCAGAAATCTCCCGATTTTCCACCTGATATCCCGTCTTCGGAATTACCCTGTCAAACTTCAGAATTTTTCATATTCCACTCTTACTTCAAACTTATATTAAAATCAACGTTTTTAGTTAAAAGTCCCTCAAGATGCCACCAATTGTCTTCTATTTTCTCTCCATTCTAAATAGGCGTATCTGCTAATGTACTATAGACTATTGCAGCAATTATCTTTGGTTCAAAGCAATCAATATGCCTGTAGTGAGGATTATCTGTATGTCACAATTCCCACCATCAAATCAACCTGGGATCAATGTGTTGGACCTGTCATGAGCCAAACACTAGAAACATTGTAATAATATTACATATTATACAATGCTTTGACAAAAATAGAGAAAAGCTGTGATTAGTCGAGATTGAGTCATGAGTCGAGGCTATATATTAGATTTGCTGTCATTGCATAATCCAGATTATTCAATATGGGGTATCCTGTAGCTGGTCACAGCATGATGGATAACATTGTAAATTTGACTGATTTTCATAGCAGAGACGTTGAAAGCTGTACATCCTATCACTTTAAATACTCTCCATATATTTCTAATAATTGTTTTCAGTTACCTGGCTTACCGAAACTTTATGATCGATACATATCGACTGAATCCTGAAGAATACTTGACCAGCACAGCTTGCAGGAGAAATCTGGCTGGTGATGTCTGTGCCATCATGAGGTAAGGCTGTTTAGTCTCACACTGTTAAAAAAAAGTGTGTTATGTATCAAACCTTTAAACGCTAGATTAAATAATTTAAATTTTCACTCACTTGAAATTGTCGTAACTTCAAGTGAGTGAAAATTACCCATATTTGTCTAATTTGAAACCCAATATTTGCGAATGTTTGAGCACACATTTCATTCCCAATAATTGTGATTTAAGCCGCTAATGAAATGGATTTAAGACGACTATAGTTTAGGCTAACTCTTTCACCGCTAATCTATAGTTGTTTTTAATTTATTTTATTAACCGGTCAAGTCACTGTTCTTAAGAGAAAAAGGAGTGTTAAAACATCCAAGTTTACCAATATTTTGTCTCAAATTAAATAAATATAACTAATTTTCACCCACTTCAATGGGGTAAAATTTTTAATTAGATGTAACTTAGAGCATTGAATAGTCCACGATTTTGATATTGGTTATTATCAGAAATTTTCAATTGATGGTACAATCTGTATTTTTTTTTATTTGCAGAGTTCATGCATTCCTTGAGGAGTGGGGCCTGGTCAACTACCAGGTCGATGCTGAGAACAAGCCGACACAAATGGGTCCACCCGGGACATCACATTTCACCGTGCTGGCAGACGCTCCCACCGGATTACAACCCATCAATCCACCAAAAACAAACCAGGCTAGTCTGAATTATAACTTACAATTCATCAAAAACAAACCAGGCTGAGATGGATCAAGTTTCACAATAATGCTCTCACTCATATAAATTACCGCTTGTCTGTTGAATTGTCAGTTAGTATTTACAAAAAAAGAGATAGTTTTCATCAATTAAACTGGAAATTGTGTTAGCAATTCCAGCTTCAAATGACAAAATCTTTTTATTTGTGAGTAAGATTATATTATTAAGAATTTTGTTATGTATTTTACAGCCATCAGCCGCCAAACAGCTGTGTGACCTCGACAGTAACAAAGAAAACAGAGACATTCATGATAAAAAAGATGGGCCATTCGGATTGAAGATGGACCAGTATGCCAAAAAATCACTCCAGGTATGGATGACATGTGTGCCTTGCAAAGCTAAAAGACAATATGCTTACTTTGTAAGCAGATACTGCTCTTACCTTTGAGTTAATTATCTAGTAATGTCTTCCTTGAAAATTTTTTTATTGAGCATTCAAAATGGTTGTATAAGCATCCCAGTTAAAACAAAACATTTGTAAGACATTTATACAACGTCAAAGATGTTGAGCTAACGTTGTTTATATCTTATACAAATATTTTGTGTTTACTGGGAACATAGACGATAATCATCAACTAACATTGTGTCTTTTAATGTCTTGCTTGGTTGGCTTTCAAGTTTTAATTCATTATAATAAAAGGGCAAAATATGCCTATTTATAATCAGAAATACAAACGAGTTGTGGCTAAATATTCTAGTTGTTTCCAGTCAAATAAGAATTCCTGTTTCAAGATGTTCTGTGGAAGATTTGCAAATTAGTAATTTCCACCCTCTGGAAGTTGTGCGTCACCGTAGCGAGAACTCTCAGTGGGTGAAAATTTAAATTAGATAACTTGGTGGATTAAGTGTTAACCCTTATCCTGCTGATCACGACTATTGTCGTTTTTAACCCATTTCATCAGTCGATCAAATCACTGATATTGGGAACGAAATGTGTGTTTGAACATCAATATTTTCAAAGTTTGATCTCAAATTAAACAAATATGCATAATTCACCCACTTGAAGTTGTGGATCGCGGTAGCGAGACACAACTTCAAGTGGGTGAAAATTGAAATAAATGAATTTAGCAGGATAAGGGTTTAACCCTTATGATCCCAGATTTTGATATGTAACTCTAATATATAAAAATTTGAATTAGTTGACAGATTTTATTTACAGTCATCAATGCATATTTCAGGATCTTGTCAAGTAGTGATTGCATCTGCATTATAACTTAATTACACATCAGCATGCTGGGAAAGAATCTGATTTTTTGCTTGTCTAGGATCGTGGGGCTGCCACACGTTCACGAGAATGGACAGATCAGGAGACATTGCTCCTTTTAGAAGGACTGGAAATGTATAAAGATGATTGGAACAAAGTCGCAGAGCATGTGGGGAGCAGAACCCAAGATGAATGTATCCTACACTTCCTACGACTACCTATTGAAGATCCTTTCCTCGAAGGCGACACTGGTCACATGGGTAAGCAGAAAATATTAGAATAAATTAACTCTTTGCACGCTAAGTTATCTTCTTTAAATTTTTTGAAGTTGAGACACAACTACACAACTAGAAGTAGGTTAAAATTAGTCATATTTGTTTAACTTGAGACCAAACATTTGCAAATTTTGATCTTTAACCCTTACAGTGCGGGGATTGACTTTGTCTGTAGACGTCAGATTCTGACGATTAAAGTCGCTCCTTGCGCTGTAAGAGTATAAATATTTATAATGGCCTTAGACCCATAGCATAAGTATTCAAATGAATCAGAAAGAGCTAACTAAGACATTTATGATGATTTTAAAATGAAAAATACCTTTTGGTCTGCATGAATTTTACAAAAAGAATTCAGCGCTTTAAGGGTTAAACCCCTATTTCACTCTTAATAACGATCTGATCTGCTAAAACAAGATTTAAAACGACTATAATTGTGATTAGAGGTGATTACCACTTTACCATACAATATTGCTGTAATAAGATATTGCCATAGATCATAAATCTGCTGACTGGATTGCTTCTATTTATCCTCTATGTTTGTAGGACCATTGACATATCAGCCAGTACCATTTTCGCAAAGTGGAAATCCCATTATGTCTACAGTAGCTTTCCTGGCATCTGTCGTGGATGCCAGAGTCGCCAGTGCTGCAGCAAAGGCTGCCCTAGGTAAGCTGAGCTCAACCTCCTTTATAACAAGCAAATACACTTGTGACATCATAAAATAATTAATGTTGCAAAAATTTGCTAAAAAGTGTCTACCATCTTTTTAAATCTTTGCCACTGTTCTCTTTTTAGCCCTTGGTTGCTGAATTTGTCATTCAAATGCTTGAGAATAATGTTATTTATGGAAAATAGAGATCTCCCACATTAAATTATTTTATAAAATTATCATCAAGCTGTTTTGCAATTATTTTAGTAGCATTTAATTTTGCTTTGAATTATCTTGAAACACAATATGTGAGTGTAGCAATAAAAAGGTTAATATGTGTGTTATTTACTTGTGGTGGTTGTTTCAGAGGAGTTCAGCAAGATGCGAGAGGAGGTGCCACCAGGGCTCGTTGACGCTCATCTAAAGCAGGTGGAAAGTGCTGTGCAGGAGGGAAAAACAGTGGACAGCAAGTTTGCCCTGGAGAAGAGCGGTATTGCTGGAACCAGCCTGGAGAAAGAAGAAACGCCAAAAGGTGAGTGAAATACACATAAAATCATACATAAAAGTCAACAATAAAAAACATTTGAATTTATATCGCACGTGGACGATTTATCCCCTCTGAGCTAATAAATTACAATTTTTGATCACTTAAAGTTTTGTCTCTCTACCGCGATGCACAACTTCAAGTGACTAAAATTAGTTGAATTTGCTAAATTTAAGTTGAAATGTATATGATTATCATAGATTTGAGACATATTTTATTTTAAAGCTTGGTTATATAATGTTAAAACATGCGAAAACAATATATTCGACATCAGTACTCTAAGGGTTAATTTGGAATGCTATTTATATGCTGATATGTTTCTTAAAAATGCTCCGTTCAAAATACAGGTAAAATGATTAGAATTGTATTAAATAAGTTGATTGTTCAGATAGGCTTTGTTTGTATGCAAGTTAAACATATCTTCAACAAAAATAACTACATCAGAGATTGTTTAATAAACATTACAAGTTAACAATAAAATCATTTACTTTGATGAGAGAGGAGCTTAATTCTAAGCCATACATCATTATTTATGATTTAATCTTTATAGAACACATGATATACAATCCAAAGTTTAAGAAAATAAAAGTATAAAATGAGAGATACTTTAGCTCTGCATATCCAAAAAAATATTTATATGTCAAAAAAATGCCAATGGCTTTAACTTTTGCCAGTTTGAATCTCACAAACGGGCCATCGTCTTTTCAACAACCATTTGAGATCGAGTCACGAGGCTCAGATCCCCCCCCCCCGGCCTCATGCGACATCGAGGCCCAACCTTCATATGAAAATTTCACGAGCCATCGACAGAGCTAAGTTAAATTTAATCTTAGAAATCTCTGTAATAAAGTGCTAATAACGCTAGTGCTTACCTGATTTTTAGGTTCAATTTGAAGAGATTACCGTCTCAGGAATAAAGACCTGGTCGGATGAGATTATTGATTTAATTAATCATCAGATTTTGAGTCGAAGATAGTTGAACGGTGGTCCGTCTGATGAGCATGGCTGTCGCCATTACTGCTATGTCATGATGGAGCCGGTGGGAAGTGTACAGGCTAGGCCTATACACCTCTTCAACACGTAGTGTGCGTTATGATATTGTCGTGTGGTTACGCTTCAATTCATAGCTTTAGGGATTGTTTAGTCCCTTGGAACTATCTTGTAAATTATTAAATCTGAATTGGTATTTTGGTTAAATCAAAATCAGAATAATTATCCTATCTCAGTAAACCATGCCGTGGAACACACATCCACAGCATACAGGTATACTTGAGTCGAGATGGGTGTGACTGTATAGTATTCTGTACACTTGAGCGTATTGATGGTCTGTATTAGCGAGTGGTCAGTACATGTCTATCAGTGCAGTTGGCCGACATTAAAGACGTCAGTCCCGGCAATTTACCGCAAGGGGTGAACGCCGGGCGGCCAGCGATAGAGACGAATTTCTGTCTATGGTAGTCTAGACCTAATTCATCTGCACTTATTTTCTAAATGGTTTGTACGATAAAGAATTGTACACATGACAACAATGTCATGTATGTATTAAGCATGTCATGTCTGTTCGTGTCTAATGACACAGTCACAGTACTATATCTCGCTAATTACAGGGGTTAATCAATTGACTTAGTGTGGATACAATATTTTTCAGTCAATGAAGATTTGGATGATTCTATCATTTAGAGTATATATCAATTAATTATAAATATGAATATTAATAAGAATTATTTACTAGTATTAAACTAGTGATTTTGTGTAAAAGGAGAGTAATGTCTTTTTATGGTGATAAACCAATCAAGAAGGACTGCAGTCTGGTAGACTTTATATTTAGTCTAAACATGAAATTAAAAAGTCCTGTAATATTTATAATGATAATGTTGATTGTGAATCATAGTGAATTGGTTTATGGTACATATAAATTACCAGGGGATATAGAATTTCCCTGGAGATTATATTTTGTAATTTGTGTTATTAATAATTCTGTTTATATATCATTTAAATATAAATTTATATTTAGGTTTATAAGAAAATTAATAATTGAGGTTATAATTATCACTCAATAATATTAAATAAATGAGCAAATAATTATTATTATTTGTTTTAGAGCAGAATTGTTATAAACATTGAACTGTTAAGAAATAATTAATATTTCTATTTCAGGAAAATCTGCGGTTCCTAAGGGAATCACAGTTGGGGTAAAGAAATATCTATCCCCAGAACTCGAGGAGTGTGTTCCGTGTTAGAGTGGAGCGTACAGGTTTACGCACTACCTTCCGGATCCTCACCCCATCGGATTCGGTTACGGCCGCTCCCGGTGGGGCTTTGCCTCCACCAGGGATAGTTTGATAAAAGAATCAATTAAGAGCATGCTCCAATTCCTTCTAGCGAGTAATTCGCATACCATAATAATGGCTATTTGGTGATAAGGTTAATAAGAAGGTCGGTTGCTATAAAAGCTCCTATCCCATAGGGTGTTACGAGTTCGTACGGGTTAAGTACTCGTACCCGGGTTAAACCGGTCCGGACCATTAACTTTTTCAGTCCTAGTTATATTTGTCAGGAAAATACAGTTTTACTGTATTATTTATGAAGAAGGAAACCATTATGTGCAGGTTTCAGTAATCTGATGATTTTAGACCGCTATGAGCGGTTTATGGGACTTAAAGAGTTAAGGGTCCGGTTTCTGCAGGACATGGATAATACCACGTCCATAGAATGTTCTTGTCTTCAGATTTGTACTGGAGATTTATTACGTGCTTTCGCACGGATTGGAACATTCTGGTATTCCACCAGGTCAGTGAATTGATTTCAGGTTGGAATACAGCACAGGCTTCGGTCAGATGCTAGCAGATTAGACCAACGTACAGAGGGAAATAAAGAATAGTTTCCCTACAGGGGATGTAGTAGGAAACTACTCATACTATTGATTGATTTCTAGTGTTTTCCAAGATATCTCTGTACTTTACACGGAATAATTTGTTTAAGGAAATTGTGCAGCAGTTTACCATATGAGCATATGTGACGCGCCACAGCAAAACCAGGCGCTTCTCGCACAGTGTTGATTTGCATAAAACAGATTTGAAACTGCCAAATACTGAATAATTTTTTGTCTATGCTTTTTTCAAATTAAGTGTTTTGACGTTGAATAATATGTTTTTAACACATTATTGAAGTTATTTCCACCTTTTTTATCTGATTCGAAGGTTTTTAAGACGATTTTTGCCGGCAACCTTTGACATGACTGAGAACGACTCTACCGGAAACAGTTCACTGGTCGTGCGGTCGATTGTTTACATTTTTTTCCGCGCCATTTCTAGGACTACGTCCACATTTTGGGTAATTTCACAAGAAAATGTGTTTAAAAGTTCACTTGCTGAACCTGAAAACAGAATATATTATCGTTGATGCACATTTCATGAAACTAATCCTGCCGATGAGAAAAATAACACAGTCACAGGTAAGCATTCGTTAGTCTACTCAAATATCGCCCGTGCCAAGCCAAAATTGAAAATCCAAATTGTCGGGGGATGACTCCGGCTCGGCAGTGAGTGACTCACTGACTGACAGTCACAGTGACACTTGACTCGCGGACACTGCCACAGTGCCAGCCACTGCAGTGGCTCACAGTCGAACACACTGACACAGTCTAGACTAACGATTTAGTAAAGACTATAAAGGCCTAAACTTCTAAAGCTCGCACTTGCAGTTTTTCCGGTCTCACTGTCGGTGTGTCACGTCAGTGATTGAGTGTCAGTGACTGAGTGAGTGAGTGACACTCACTGTCAGTGTCAGTGCACTGATTCTCACTGACTCAGTCTGACAGTGACAGTCACATCAGTGGCACACTGCTGTTTTCTCACTCAGAGTCTGTCAATTAGGCCTTGACCTAGGCCTAGACTTATCAGTTATTCAGTAGGCCTATCAACCAATGCGGGGGGGGGGGGGCATTGGCACTGACCATGTTTATGAGATTTTACATTTTAGGCCAATGCCTACGTTTCACACAATATTTATTCATATGTTCTACTTCTAGTCATGAATGTGGCGACTAACGTTACTTTGAATATTGTGCGATTTTTTTAGTATATAATAGGCCAGTTGGCCTACTAGACTATAGTTCATACCTCATCGCGAACCTTGTGTTTTGATATTTAAAAAATATTTATTGACTAAAAATTTCTTTTTTACCCAAGTTATGCTGCGACTAGTATTAGCCTAGGCCTATAATTGCTGACATTTTTCTTAGGGTAGTCACTGCATCACTGAAAATAGTAGGCCCTAGGCCTACTGAATGAAAATTAGTTGAGAGTTGACTGAGACATCAGCGAAATACATTCACTCTTCCTTGCTCAATATGAACCCGAGTATCATAGGTATCTGGGCATAATTATTTATGTTAGCCTAGTCTAGACTAACGTTATAGACTGATCATTCATGTCATTGTCTTTCCAACAGTAGGCTACTCTCGATGGATTTTGTCCAAAAATGAAAATTTAAAGCTAAATTCCATTTTTGATTTTCAGTTTGAAAACATTTCTTTTATCATAACTTAAATATAGATTACTGTGCGCAAATTATAAACAAAATAAAATTATCTTGAAATTACTTTTTGACATTTTTCATTTTTTGCTACTTATCATTTTCAGGTTGAAACAGCTTTGCAAGCTGATACAGCAACTTCAATTGAGTTGAGGCTGCATGCGGAAATTGTCACTGGAACTGCTCCTTTAATCTTGGCAACTCTTGCTTGACTCAATTTGACGAAGAAGACTAGTTAGGTATTTATTGTTTTAAACCTTTTTTAACAGAAATGTAATTCTCAAACTTTCACCTATTCATAAAATATATTTCTACTGACAGCAAGACACTACCGGTAATATGTAAGTCATTTCACATGAATATAATGTAATTTAAGTCACATGTAATGCTTCATTATTCCAATAGATACATTTTAGTAAAATTATTATAGCACATTTATGATATGAACTTCATTTGAGCTAATTACAGTATTTAAAATTCATATGATTTGTAAGGATATAGACTACTGTATAATATGTATGCCTATAATATAAGATATGAATAAACAGGTGGATAAAAATGATGGTTCAAAATGTCAAATGTCTTTTGTTTTTACATTTGGCAGGTACCAAAGAATAAAGTGATTTTGTTCAGAAAAGATCAAATTCTCACTGCAAAATGGCATGATAGTAAATATGTGCAGCTACTAGCAATCTGACATTCCAGACTAGAAAACAAAAAAGTCACTAAATATGTACAGTAAGCATGGTAAGGCTAGTATCATTAGCGTAGGCTTAATTGTAAACCTAACCATATTCCCATTTCATAGCCCACCACAAAAAATATCTGATTTTTGTCATACTCTTTTGTTAAATTGTCTGATATATCCTGCAAGTTGGAATCATGAAATAATCACTATATAAAAAACAAGCAAATCAATTTTTTTTCTTTTCTTCATTTCTTATTTTTTGTTATTCACTGTCCTTCTTTGTTTAAAATAAACACTACAAACATTACCAGAATAATGGTCCTCATACATGTTATGCAGTTATATTGTTCCATAAATTTCTGTCATATCCCAGCAGACACAAGATGTTGAATCAATGTTGGTCCACTGTATACAACATCGGACCAGCGTTGAACCAACATTCTTTGTAACCTTAATTTATTTATTCAGTGAGATAAGTAAGTGAATTGTTCAGTCTCAACATTAGGTATGTACATTTTTAAAATTTGTATCCTCATCCTGTGTGATTATCAGCTGTATCTTAAAGTTACAGGCTAGTATTGGAGTATTCGTTTCAAATAGCTATATCAGCAGATTTACAAGTTATTAACTATCACTATCAACAACTGATTAGAATTTACCAGCATTAAACAAAATATATATATTTTAATATCTGAAATTATTATGTTGGATGTAATAGCCTTTTCATTATTGTGTGTAATGTATGTTTCAGAAAATGATACCTGGAGTTGTAGATATTGTAGAAGAAAAGAATGGATGGTGTCGATTTGGATGACCAGATCTACATGACTTCTATTTGTTGCAGTGCACAGGAGTGTAGAATTGTGAACAGACTATAGAATAATTTTGTGGTCACTTGCGTATGATATAACTTTTTTTACATCAAATCACAGAATAATCAGAGGCTGAATGAAGGAAGATCTTCTAAGTCTCAGTACACTTGTATCCTGAATAATTCATTGAAATGGATGAGGTCAATTTTGGATGGCTATATGACTATTTCTTAAAGTACACAACTGTGACATTGTGGGGAGAGGCTTGTCCATCCTCTGGGCTATGCTAGACTATAGTATAATGTTGTGGTCACTGGTGTATAATAAAACATTTGATACCTCAAATCACTGAATAACCAGATGCTGAATAATTGTATTCTTAATTTGTGTACAAATGTATCTTGAATAATTCATTAGAAAAACACCAAAGTCTACTTAACATATTTTAGCAAAATTTGACCTTGACATGACCTTCATGTGGCCTTGGTGTGATCAACAATAAATATCTAAATTGACAAATATTATCTCATAAATGTAATGTTGTTTTGATTTTTTTTTACGTGTGTTGATTGGCATAGGACTATATTTTTATTCAAATTATGCGCAATTTTATCCGCTTGAAGTTGTAGATCGCGGTAGCCTGCCAGACACAAGTTGGTAAAAATAAAATTAGCGCTATCCTGGTTCAAATTTCTACCAGTATAATATAAGCATATCAGTGCACCTTTATGCTAACCAGTGTTATTTTTCAGTTTTCTTGGATTTGACCTTGAAATTACCTTGAGATGACCTTGCCATGACCTTGGGGTAACACCCATGAAACCTAATTCCAACCCAGTTAATCATATGTAAGCCTACTTGGGTTGGACTTCATAACATACATATATTAAATTAAAGTAAAGACCCTCAGTCTAAACCAGGCAATTATTGTGTTACTTCGTTCTTTTCTTCCATTTCAAACAGGGGGCACATCAGGGTGATTCAATGGGATATTACCCCTCTAACCCCTTTATTACCTTTTTAACATCTTGGGGTATGCTTGATATACATCCATGTTAGCGTCCACGTGGGTTTCCTATTTCTTAGGCATCTCAAGTGTACAAAAGTGTAGCAAAAACAACTAAATTATGCTATTTCCCCCTCTTTTGTGTTGATTTGACCTGCTATGACCTTGAGATGACCTTGCCATGGCCTTGAGGTAACACCCCTCAGAAGTACATACGAAACCCATGTCCCTGTGTGTACTTTGGTTGGATTTCTTCACATTAAATTGAAGTATTGACCATTGGTCTAAGCACTGCCATCATTTTGTTATTTGGCCCATTTCAGACAGGGATGACATAAGCATGATTTGACGGGGTATGACCTCTTCAACAGAAAAATACCCCTGTAACCTCTTGGGTATGCTTGGTATACATCCATGTTGGGGTCCGGCTGGGTTTTAGCCACCATGGGCATCTCAAGTGAACAAAATTGGAGCAGAAACAACAAAAATATGCTTTATTCAACACTTTTGTATTGATTTGACTTTGCTGTGACCTTGCTGTGACCTTGAGATGACCTTGCCATGACCTTGGGGTAACAGCTTTATAAAGCCCAACCTCAACCCTTTGGACCACGAGTGTACACAGTTTGGACTTCATCACATAAAATTGAAGTATTTACCATTGGTCTAAACATGGCAATCGTTTTGTTATTTGGTCTATTTCTGCTATTTCAGACAGGGGTGACATATGGGTGATTTGCTGGGGTATAACCTCTCCAAACCCTATATCACCCCTGTAACCTATTAGGTATGTTTGGTATAACTCATTGTTGGTGTCTAGTTGGGTTTCAACAATCATAGATATCTCAATTGAACTAAATTTGAACAAAAACAGCAAAAATAAGCTATTTTCACCCCTTTGTGTTGATTTGACCTTGATGTGACCTTGAGATGACCTTGCCATGACCTTGGGGTAACAGCTCTATGAAGCTCAACCCCAACCCATGTCATCATGCATATTTGGATTGGGCTTTATCAGATTTAATTAAAGTACCGACCATTAGTCCAAACATGACAATTATTGTGTTTTTTGGTCCACTTATGCCATTTCAGACAGGGGTGACATCAAGGTGATTTAATGGGGCATCACCCCTCCAACCCCTATATTTCCCCTTTAACCTCTTGTTTATGTTCAGTATAACTCCATGTTGGGGTCTAGGCGGGGTTCTACCATCACATACACTTCAAGTTAACAGAATTGGTAAAAAAACAACTATGTTATGCTCTTTTTAGTTGATTTGACCTTGCTGTGACCTTAAGATGACCTTGGGATGACCTTGAGATGACCTCGGGGTAACACCCCTCTTAAGCCCAACTCCAACCCATGTCACCATGTGTAATTGGGTTGGGTTCCATCCGATTTCATTTTTTATGTTCAATGAAACTGTTTTTCTTATATATAAATTTGACAAATTTTGTGATTTCTTGTACAAGTTTACAATTTATCTTATTTTTAATGGTTACCTTTAAAGACAGTTTTCTCAATAGTACTATGCCAGAAAATTGGGTTGGACTTTTTTGTTTTGAGTAGCTGTATCTTTGGAAATACTCGTCCGATTTTCATACAATTTGTTTTAAAATGCACAGAACATAAAGCGCTATCAGATGGTGGATTTTTTTCAAAAAACTTTATTTTCGAGAAGAGCCTGGTTTTGGCATGCTGCGTCACATATACCAAGCTACTATTCTGCACGTGGGAAACTGCTACAACAAAGTATTAAAGTGTAGATTTTGCACATAGTTATGTGGCAAATTGGGAAACTACACCAGACAAATTATTCCCTGATATTGGTGGTGCAGTCTATAAATAAATTATTTCTTATTTCAGTAGATTGCCATGGCACTACTATAAGTGAGACTGATTGACTAGTAATTGGGTCTAAGTGTAAACTTCTTTAAGAGGAGTTTACCTGTAAAGGCTTCTAATGAAGCCTTCCACCGAACCCTTGAAGGAAGATTTAATTCCTTAAGAGATTGAGATTAATAATCCAGGGAGGAAAGTTGGAGAGAACAGATTCTCCCTGAAAGTTTCGTAACTGGGTTTACCAGCTTTCTAATTGCAGGGAAGTATACCTGTTATGTTTAACAAGATATGGTAAACATCTTGAGTGGGTAAATACTGAGATGGTTTTAACCCCTCTTACTTTCCTCAAAAGGTTTGGATTTTATCTCTAAGTGAATTATTGTTCTTCTTTTGAAGATCTTCACCTTCAGATTTTATATGACTCCCAGTGGGTGCTCAATAGGTCTGATTCATGCAAATTTGATGAAATTGGGTGAAGAATATGGGTATGAACTGGCTAAAAGTTCTTGAAATTCATAATTGAATTAGAATATCTCATTAGTCCAAAGGATTGTGTCCTCCGCTAAGCTACTGCTCGTGGTTGGACTCAGAAGGTTATATCAGTGTTAGACACCTTTACAACACTTGTCTCTCATTATAAATTAAAAGAAATTTATTAACCCCGAAATTATGGGGTTGTTCATTTCTTTCTGGAGAGATTCTGGAAAACAGGACTTTGGGCCAGTTATATCATGATAATTGAGTAAAATCTGGATAGAGTCTGTAATATACATGTGTATAAACTTAGAGATTCTTAAAGTTAATAATGAAAATATACAAGGAGAAAGCCTGTATATCGTTATTACTGTCTCTAGATATAACTCCGGATCATGCAAGATACTGATTAAATAATAAGATGTGCGATATCACATGTTGCGACATGAGTAATTGGAAATATGATCTCTGGAGCAGAGAAGCATATGATGGCCTTTCTGTTCCTGAGTTAGTATAACTCGGTGGGAAACACTTTTATCAATATTTTAGTATCTACAAAGATAGATTGATTAACAAAGTGATTCAGAGATTCATTTCCCAAATCTGTAATTTAATTACAAAATTGAGAGAAACTCTGGAGAGTCAGAGTGAAAATATAGCACATATTAAGGACTGTCCACTAGGAGGGAGACAGTCTTTATATTTACAGTACTAATAAAAAATCTGATGTTTCAATGATAATTCCTGTTTGGCAGAATACCAATAGGATATTAAGAATTGATTCTTCCAGTAGGAATTAGGGATTCCTGAGGAAGTCGGGAAATTTTTTGGAAAATAAAAAAATAAAAAAATTTCGCCTGATTTAGTTATACATCAGTTGACGTGGTCATCCGGTATAAACTTATAAGGGGAAACGTTGGAATACAGTAAGTAAGGATTTATTTATAATCCTTACTTTCTGACGTTATTGAATAATGGAGTGCAATAATATGTATATATTGACATTTTTTCCATATTTGGAAGTTTCCTAAGTATATATAGTGGATAAGTCTACGATAAGGGTATCATGGGGCATGTTCCCCTCTCTAATGGTTAATTGATATTTTATTCCTCCGAGATTCGGAAGTCATTCCTTGATGTAATAACATCGGGGACTGTGGAATAAATCCTACAAAGATAACGGTCATAGATAATCCATGAAAAAGTTAACTTTGGGATTTAATGACTAAGTTATAGAGAGTCAATGAATGTAATCATAGACTTTTTTGAATTATTTAAGGCTAAGATCTGATTGGGATCAGATCACTTTAATATAATTGTAGTTATGAATAACCATTAAAAATATGGTATTCCTTTGGATATTCAGGTATGTCGCGCTTGAGGCCACTCCTGAATAATGTATGGTTATTAGATCTCCAAGATGGTGAATCTATGAGTATTATTTTCGACTAACCAGTTCCAGTTAAGTTAATTGAAACTGGGTTAGGAAGAATATTATGGAAGAAGTGACTTATTATAAAATGAGATTGAAGTAGTAGAAAAATTTAGTATGAATTTTTTTATACTCTTCACTTCCTCTTGAATTTGTCTGAAAGAGGGGTTACTTGAAGGCTTCCTCTTCACGAACCTCAAGACCTGAATTGATTTGTTATTGGAATGATGAACATTAAGTTCTCTTCCTTCTATATGTGATCTTGAATAATCAGGTAGGAAAAGCCCCATTCAAAGAGGTCTTTCATTCTTGAGGAATCGTGGTCAAATGTCATTTAGACTGAAGTCTAAATTACTATTAATTGAGGAGGAAGGGTTAGGGTAATGTTTTTCTTCAGTAACAAATTGTATGAGGTAGAGTAATTGTTTAAATGATAATTGACTTAGTTGTTAAGTCAATTATTCAATGAAGTCACAAGTTGGTCTAATAAATAATTTAGTTATTTATGAAACTAACTAATTTCTAAGTTTCATGGATGTTTTAAATTTTGGGGTGGATCAATGCGATTCAATCCTAAATAAAAGAGGGGGGGGGAGTAAATTACTCCTCGTCCTTAGAAGTTCAAACATTCTGAGGAATTGTTCTTTCGACAATTCCTAAAGTTAACAAGTTATTGTTTATACTTGGATCCATTGAATTATTAGGAGACTAAGACATAATTCTTATGTGGATATGTCTCCTGAAGGGTCAAAGAATAATTGTTTGACAAGAATTTAATAAAAATATAAAAATTCTATGTGGGAAACTCTGCTAGGGACCAGAATTTTAACTTGGGTTAGGATTCTGGGGTATGTATGAAGCAGAGTTAAACAATTATAGGTTAAGAATAATACCTATAGAGTTGCCCTTTTATGACGGATCAAGATTTAAAATCAAGAGATTGATGAATAACTCTTTAACAAATGAGGACATGTCGAGAATTTTGTTTTTCTATTGACATATCACAAAATTGTGAGTGTGTTAAAAATAAAAGGGTTGTAAGGTTATAAAATATAACCATGTCATACAGAATTAGAATTCCTTGAAGTTAGGGATAGTATGAATTAATTCAACCTCTTGATGTTTATGAACATAATTATAGAATAATTTATCTCAACACTACCTTGTTGAGAAGAATATTCTTCTAGATAAAAATGGTAGAATGGTCCTACAAAGTAGAACACTTTCTGGTGTAAAAAAAAAAAAAAAAAAAAAAAAAAGTATGAGAATTACAAACCAAGTGACAACTAAAGAGATAATGGAATAAGTGAATAACAAAATCATATAGCTATTGTTATTATAGGAAATGATTAAATGGGATATTCCTTGAATACCTCAGACAAAGAATAAGAGGATATTTGAAATGAAGTGCTCAACTTACTCAGGTTGCACGTTCAAGGAACATTAGATGATTAGGTGGCGGAGTTTCCACCTCAAGCCGTGATTGGAACTACATACCATCAGGACTTGATCTTACATCTAATTTGAATAAGAACATATCAATGGTTTTGTTTTTGTTTGAAGGGATATGTTCGGGGTTGTCAAAAATTCCCTCTTGTCGAGGAGAATGGAGTAGTGATCTACAAAGTTATCTTCCAAAAGGAAGTGAACTGTATATATATAAACTTAGGTTTGTGAGTGAAGGACTACTAACGTAGGACTTCTTGTGGATGTGTTTAACATCCTTCTTTAACTAATGCGACCCAGTATTTATTAAATTACTGTTTCAGCTGTTAAATAATTTGAAGGAACATACATACTTTAGTCAGTTGTACAGTTCCGTAATTCTGAACATTTATGTTCGATTTACAATCACTTGAATGCATGTACATCCTGCTGGAAGGGAATTTCCCTCCAGGAGGTTGTGAGATCCGGTTACCGTTAATAGTTAACGGACCTCACAACAATGTATATTTTATAAATAAAAATGGATGGATGAGGATAGTAAACAAATAGATTTTATTAGGTTAGCCAAGAGTTCAGGTAGAACACTGAGTCTCTTTGGCTTCTACGGCTCATCAGGAGGCTTGCCGTGCATAGTGAATATGGGAGAAATTTTACTCAATCTAATATAGTTACGTTGAGTATTGAATGTTATATGGATCAAAGAACTTAAAATTAGGAATAAGCTCTTTCGTGATTCCTCCTCCCTTGGTTGGATTCTGGCAAAAGTTAAAGCCATTGGCATTTTTTTGACATATAAAGAAAAAATAATGAAATATTTTTGTTTATATTAGAAAAAATAGCCAATGGCTTTACAGAATTCCCTCCCTCCTTCCCCACTTTCGTACTTTATTATGCTGGTCGTTAAATTACGATCATATGAAGGTTGGGCCTCGATGTCGCATGAGGCCGGGGGGGGGGGGGATCTGAGCCTCGTGACTCGATCTCAAATGGTTGTTGAAAAGACGATGGCCCGTTTGTGAGATTCAAACTGGCAAAAGTTAAAGCCATTGGCTATTTTTTCTAATATAAACAAAAATATTTCATTATTTTTTCTATTTACTGATTTTTATTTCATTTTCTTAAATTAATTATTTTATAATTAAATTCTGTGTGTTGATTTTTTATAGAAACAGATAAAAACAAAGCAGAAGAAAAAACCTCATCTACGGATGAGGATATAAAAAAAGAGAAGGATGACAAGGTATAGTAGAGTCCTCAACAGTCTGAACTTTGCATTCCTAGAACCAGGAACCTAACAGGGTATTTCTGTACTGCCTTATTTTTACAGGTTGTTTTTGTACCCATATCCCACCCAAACTGGCAATATATTTCAAGTTCAAATTGGCAATACATGTATGTGACACTGGCCAGACAGGCTAGAGTTGTGGGTGCTGAATATTCCTGCATCGGTGGTGGAAGGGTTGAATTTCTTATCCTGTATTAAACATTTTTTCGGTCAAATTTCTTTTAGAGCTGAAATATGTTGATTAGTCAGTAACGCAAGAGTTAATGTTCCACGATTGCTCTCAATCTGATTTTCTTAGCCTATCGTGCAAATGATGCACCACATGGTACCCTGGGGTACCGCATGATATGTAGCGCCACCTAGCGAATACGGCGGCAACAGATCTCGGCAATCAGGCTGATGTTTTGCCCATTTGACTTGGCAACAGTGTTGTTTCCCTTGTTTTTAGTACAGCAACAGCCTTTAAACAACAAAGGTTTGGAGAATTAAACTTTTATCCAGGTGCCACAAATTATTTTACATTTTTTGGTACCCAGGGTCCAGCCCTAAAAAATAAATTAAATAATTAAACAAGATGGTGGATTTTGATTTGGTACCCCAGGTTACCGTTTATGTTATCAAATTCCCAATACTGATAGCTTGGACAAGTCAAGAGATAAGGGCTGTTGGAGATTGATAATTGTTCTTCTTAATCCCTAGAGCACCGAGCTATTAAATTTGAATTTTCAGTCACTTGAAGTTGTGTCTCGCTACCACGATACACAACTTCAAGTGACTTAAAATTTATTAGATTTTTGAAATTTAAGTCCTAACAGTGTTTCAAGATTGAAGGCATATTTTACTTTTAAAAAACGGTTATGCAGGTACTTATTAAAAGACAAAGTGTCAAACTGTTGTCGACATCAGTGTTCTAAGGGCTAAGATAACAAGAAAATTTTAATTTGTAGGAGGAGGCTATGGACACCGAGCAGTCTGAGAAAGAAGCAGATAAGGTTGAGAAGGAGAAAACAGAAGAAGAGAAAAAGAGTGATGACAGCAAGGCTGAGTCAGAGAAGAAGAAAAAGGAAGAAACCGTTAAAACAGAAAAGAAAGATGAAACAGTGAGTGGAGTTTGTTTTTTCTTGTCTGAAATTATTATATTATTTTTGTTTTCAATGCATGGCATGTTGTTATGTATAGAATTGGCCTATTTGATGCATTATAAGTTTCCTCAATGTATCGAAAAATTGTACACACATGTGACTATTTTCCGCTACAATTGAACATTATATACATACATAAATAAACATATACTTCTTGGTACCCTGGTGTACTGTGTTGTACATACATCTGGCATTCAGTTGATCACAATTCGTCCCCATGGATATGGGAGGGTGTATCTACCACTTTGCAAAGTGGCAGATGTACCCTTTCATATCCAAGGGGACAAATTATCATTACCGTCCTGTTTGAAATTTTGTATCGTATGTATTTCTGTATTGTTCCAACACTTTTCTACTGTTTAGTTTATTTATTATTTTTTCAAAGGCCGAAGTTGCAGAAAAGACAAAGGAGAAGCAAGACGAGCCCGCTAAGGAGGCGGGGAAAGAGTCGGATGAGAAGGATAAGTCTAAAGCAGAGAAGGAGGAAGAGAAGACGATAGAGACGACTCCAGAGAGTGACATCTCCACGGCGGCGGCGGCTGCTCTATCAGCGGCCGCCGTCAAGGCTAAGGTGGGAAAATTATGTTACAAGTCTACTTGATGTGTGTGATTAGTTAGTTGCCATTGCTCGCACACATCCTGGAATTCCTGGCCCAATCATGGTTTGCCGGGCCATTGTTGTAGAAGGTGTACCAGCATTAAACCATCATTGAGTGAATGTGTTTGATACTAGAAATCTCATCCCACTAAGAATCTTCAGAGATTATCTCAACTTTTCTAATGGAAATAAGAAATATACAGTGCACAATTAAGCTACGGGAAAGCACAGGAGCATGTCATCTGCGGAAATTTTGATTTAAAAATGCGATCCATATTTCTGTCAATTACTTGTTTATATATACATCAAAGAGGTTACATGTTTTTCGTGAAATAAATAATGTGCACTTCCAACATTTAAAAAAAATAGTATAATATTTGACATCAGTTTTTCAGGGGTTGAAGGATTAATATTGAGCTTGTGATTGTAGCATTTGGCGGCTGTGGAGGAGAGAAAGATCAAGTCTCTGGTGGCATTGCTGGTGGAGACACAGATGAAGAAATTGGAAATCAAACTGCGTCACTTTGAGGAGCTAGAGGCCATAATGGATCGGGAGAGAGAAGCGGTATGTTTCAAGTTACAAACTATCCCCAGTAACCAGGATACACTGACCCAATGTTAGTTCAATGTTGGACCATCGTCTACGCTATTGGCCAAACATTGAACCAACATTGGGGTTCATGTACATGTATTGTGTTTGCCGGGTCAATCACCTTTAAGTTGCTAGAGCACTGATGTCGACTACAGTAGTCTTTCTGTGTTGTGTAGCCAGGTTTTGGAAATGAAAATGTTTTGGAATCTGTGAGACAGGCATGCGATGTGCCCTGAATTTTACAGATCCAAGTAATTTCCAGTATTAGAACTGTAGGAGCACTCATATTACTTATTTAATTTATTTTTATTTAGAATTTATGATATCACCGAATTAAATTACAAGCAAATTTTAAATGTGAAATGAATAATATAGTTTGTGGTGGATGCTGAGTTTGTCAAATAATTTAATTTAGAAGATGTATATTTTCAAAAAACACAAAAGTTTTCCATCATTTGAAGCTGGAAATTGCGTTACCAATTCCCGCTTTGAACGAATGAAAAATACAATTGAAACAATTCATGCGAGGGTTAGAAAAAGAAGAGCATTAATAGCTCACTGTATCTTTCTACTTTCTAGCTGGAGTATCAGAGGCAGGAGTTACTGAGAGAGAGACAACAGTTCCACATGGAGCAGCTGAGAGCGGCCGAGTTCCGAGCCAAGCAGATGGCCGCCCAGCAGCTGGCGACAGAGCACCGCCAACAGCAGCAGTCACACCCCGCTCAGCAGCAGACCACCACCGCACTCAACTCAGTACCCGGCCCAATGCCCGACCCCGGCCCCAGCTCCGTGTCAAACAACCCCAACCTGGCCACTGTGCTACAGGCTCCTAGTACACCGAGCGGCAAAAGTACACCCAACTCTGTCACCAGCCAAGGTTTGTAATTTAAGAAGGATATTAAAAAAGAAGTGTTAACTGGCTTTTTTGTGGCAAATCGAGCAGATTGTATATTTTTTTAAATAACCCCCTCCCCCCCCCCCCCGCTGTTACCTATGTTTAGTTGTTGCTGCTCAACCCTTATCCTGCTGATCACGACAATTGTCGTTTTTAATCTGTTTCATTAGTCCATCAAATAGCTCTTATTGGGTATGAAATGTGTGTCTATGAAAATATGTGTGTTCAAATTAAACATATATTAGTGATTTTCAGTCACTTGAAGTTGTGGGTCGCGGTAGCGAGACACAGCTTCAAGTGACTGAAAATTTAAATAAATTAACTAGGGGTTAAATCAGAACAAATTAGTTTTTTTTCACTCACTTGAAGTTGTGGGTCTTGGGACTAAACATTTACAAATTTTGATGTTTTAAACACTCAGTTCATTCCCTATTCTAGTAATAGTGATTTGAGTGGCGTATAAAAAGGATTAAATAAGGAGTAGCTATTCATACGGCAGAGTTATAATGGTAGTGAATGGGGGCTCGTCATTCTGTAAACGAGGCTGTCTATAGAATTACATTATAAAGAATCACATACGATTAGCCACTGCCTAAAAGATGTGTAGTGATATTGGATGACATAGTATTTAAATGTTACTTAAATCTGTTGTACTTCGTTTTCAGGTCCTGGTGATGGCAGTGCCGCCCCCTCCCCTGCTGTGCCGTCTCCGAAGGTCTGATCTCAGCCGTCACAATACGCCATTGTTGTTTTCTATGAGATATCACAGAATGTCTGAATAGACCAGACCAGAAACACAAACAATCTCAAGTCATTGACTACGTAAAGAATATGTTGTGCTTAAAGTAAAGACATTTAAGTCGTCCCCTTGGAGTTAGAAGTTGCTAAACTGCCACTTTGTAAAGTGGCAGTTTAGCACCTTCTAACTCCAAGGGACGAAATGCAGTTATGAACAGTCTGCACTTTATGTGTCGAATATTGGTTGATCAGTCATCCTCGTTCTGATTGTCTCGTAACATTTTTTTTATCATCGTCATGTCAATATAATGTTCATGTATTAAATGAGACAAATACTGCAAACATTTATGCGTGTTTACTCCCTCAATGCATGCATTTATGTTTTATTGTTATTTATTCTAAGCTGGAATTGCCATTCCCATCGTTTAATGGAAGAAAAATATGCTCTTTTTATCCTTTACCCACAAATTTAATGACAGTAAAACGCATCATAGATTCAAGTTTTCTGAATAAAGTCATAAATCCCAGTCACAAACTTTTGTTGAAAGAACCAATAGAAATGTCAATAGTGACCTCAACTGCTAGAGTACTGTTGTTTACTATAGTAGTAAGTTTCAGTGACTTAAAGTCGTGGATTGCGGTAGCTTCAATGTTCTTGAAACACATCTTCGCGGTACCAGGAATTTAAATAATATACTTTTTCGGATGTAGGGGTTAAAAAAGCAAAAAAATTGCTTTTATTGAACAGTTGAGCATAATACAAGATAAATTAAAAAATCAAAGCAGTAACAATTTGTCTTTTGCTGTATTTCCTTCTGAGAAAACTAAGAATATTAGAAAAGGAAATGTAAAATTCAAACTTTTATTTTCTATTTTTTTTGTTATTACGTAAGTGAATTTCGTAATAAATCTATGTTTTTCTTATCATTCCATTATGTAGTGTGCTCTTCTGCATTAGTAAAACAGTTTGTCCAAGTACATGTATGTTGTGCTACCACCTAATTTCAATAAGAACTGACCGATGTCTTTGATTGGCTGATTTCGACATGTGACAGCCTGCTGAACTTGGAGCAACGGTTTTACATTGAAGTTCATATGCATCCAAAATCTCCATTATGATGAGTCTGAGTAAATAAAAGTAATCCTTTCAGTGTGACCTTTGATATTTTTTATTTTCATCCACGTTCCAATTCCTGCAACCTGTCTGAACATTAATTTGCAGCTGCTGTAAATTAATTGTATCACAATGAACACAAAATATTTGTATAACATTTGTACAAACGTCGAAAAACATTGTACATTTAGAAGACGTTGGGTCGACGTTGTACAAAAATTATACAAATGTTTTGTGTTTACTGGGATGGTTTCACTTTTTTTGCTATGAGCTTAGAAATGAAGTAGATTTCAATAACGACCTTATTTATTGAACAGGGGTTTCCAAGTTTATTCTTCAAGATTTTTACAAATACTTTTAAAAAGTATTTTCATTTTAAAATAAAGAATTAACCACGATGACATGTTTTGAATTTCGTATATATTTTCTTTTTTATGACTTTCCAAATCATAGATGTTATCTTGTACATATAGTAATAGTAATATGGTTGTATTGTCACTGCCAATTCTTCATCTCATCCCCTAGAAGCCAAAATGTTGAATAATTTTAAGCCATTAAAATGAGTCGTACATACAAACCTTTGCCTTCTGGGGATGACGTAGAAACTTGAATTATCCATGCTTATTGTCAGACCACTTGTATTTGTCATCTAGACCAGACATTGTTTTGTACGTAGTGTGGGATTTTGTAATAAACACGAACACAACCATTTGTTGTTATTTATTTTCTAAATAATAAATGTAAAGAAAATGGGGATCTAGTGAGCTTTTCAAAATGTTGATGTCGTTTAACAAAGTGTTGATAAATTGTTATATTGTACATATATGCGGGAGTAAAATAACAGTTTTCAGGGGCGGATCCAGAAAATAATCTGACAGGGTTCCAGTTTACTCATATTATATATACATATATGTGCCATATATGTATCATATATATCATATACACGCAGGTGTTAGACAACTTTGGTGTTAAGCGGCGTTTGTATCAATATATTATAATATATAGGCCTAAATTAATTTAAGTCCCAATTATAAATAAAGTGATAAAGGTGAATGGACAAAAAAGGGAATAAGCGATATAAGATCAAATTTCCAATTTAAATGTGAAAATCGCCTACTTTATAGTATATA
Organism: Flabesymbios commensalis; assembly: GCA_964017125.1. Taxonomy (NCBI): domain Eukaryota; kingdom Metazoa; phylum Annelida; class Polychaeta; order Terebellida; family Flabelligeridae; genus Flabesymbios; species Flabesymbios commensalis. The sequence goes on along the minus strand of OZ024918.1, from coordinate 12,918,471 downwards.
ATTAGCTCCCGCCGTCACCGTAGGTGAGACGAAGGGAGCTATGGATTCTACCTCCGTTTTTTTTTGCCTCTTCTTTTGCCTATAACTTTGTAAGAAAATAAGCTAGGATAACAATTTTTTGTATGTGGGTTACTTCCAGGTGGCTAATGGACAGGTTAAAATATTTTTAATCTGAATTCAATACGCAAGGTTGCAGAGGAGAAAATGATGATGTGACGGCGTTGGGCCGTCCGTAAACAATTCGTTTCCGGAGCATATCTCTGAAAGTACTTGTCCGATTGTCTTCAAATTTTACACACAACACCCCTAGGGGGTCTAGTTGTGCCTTTTGGGGTATTTGAACTTTGACCTACTTCTGGTTCAGAACTATGACCTATTTAGACGTTTTGACGCGCACTTCGTTTCCGGAGCAGATCTCGAAAAGTACTGGGCCGATGACAGTCATATTGCACATACATGTTCTCTAAGGTCCCTAGTTGTGCCTTTTCAGGTTTTTGGACCTTGACCTTGAAGTTGACCCAGCACTTTGACCTAATTTATAACATCGGTAAATCCGACTGAAAGATTTTGCGGAATATCATGAAAACCGCTCAAGATAGCTACACCATTATTATAAAACAAATTGTGAGGTTTCAGGAGAGGATGCATCTTGAAAAATTTCAGGTCGATAAAATTAAAAATGGCCGCCTATCGGCCATTATTCACCTCGACAGGCCTGATATTGCGGAATATCATGAAAACCGCTCAAGATAGCTACACCATTAATATCAAATAAATTGTAAGGTTTCAGGAGAGGATGCATCTTGAAAAATTTGAAGTTGATAAAATTCAAAATGGCCGCTTATTAGCCATTATTCACCTCGACAGGCCTGATATTGTGGAATATCATGAAAACCGCTCAAGATATCTACACCATTACTATAAAACAAATTGTAAGGCTTCAGGAGAGGATGCATTTTGAAAAAATTCAACTCGTCCAAGTTCAAAATGGCCGCCAATCGGCCATTATTCACTTTCACATGGCCGTTATTTGGTAAACCGTGCTAGATGGCTAGACCATTACTATAAAACAAAATGTGTGATTTCAGGAAAGGATGCATCTTGAAAAAATTCGACTCGATAAAATTCAAAATGGCCGCTTATCGGCCATTATTCACTTTCACATGGCCGTTATTTGGTCAACCGTGCTAGATGGCTAGACCATTACTGTAAAACAAAATGTGAGATTTCAGATGAGGATGCATCTTGAAAAAAATTGACTTGATCAAATTTAAAATGGCCGCCTTTTCGGCCATTATTCATTTTCACATGGCTGATATTTGGTAAACCGTGCTAGATGGCTAGACCATTACCTGATTACTATAAAACAAAATGTGACGTTTCGAGAGAGGATGCCTTTTAAAAACTATCGACTCAATCGAATTCAAAATGGCCGCCTATCGGCCACTATTTACTTTCACATTGCTGATTTGGTAAACCGTGTTAGATAGCTGGACCATTACTATAAAACAAAATGTGAGATTACAAGAGAGGATGCATCTTGAAAAAAATTGACTCGATCAAATTCAAAATGGCCGCCTATCGGCAAATTATTCACTTTCACATAGCCGGTTTTTGGTAACCATACTAGATGGCTAGACCATTACTATAAAACAAAATGTGAGATTTCAGGAGAGGATGCATCTTGAAAATTTTTGACTTGATCAAATTCAAAATGGCCTCCTATCGGCCATTATTCACTTTCACATGGGCGATATTTGGTAAACCGTGCTCGATGGCTAGACCATTACTATAGAATGAAATGTGAGATTTCAGCTGAGGATGCATCTTGGAAAATTTTGACTTGATCAAATTCAAAATGGCCGCCTTTAGGCCATTATTCACTTTCACATGGCCGATATTTGGTAAACCGTGCTAGATAGCTAGACGATTACTATAGAATGAAATGTGAGATTTCAGCTGAGGATGCATCATGAAAAATTCTGACTCGATCAAATTTAAAATGGCCCCCTATCGGCCATTATTTATTTTCACATGCCGAATATTTTGCAAACTGTTAGATGTTAGTCCATTACTATAAAACAAAATTTGAGGTTTCGGGGGAGAATGCACCCTAAGTTTTCAACTAATTTATATCGAATTCAAAATGACTGTAAATCAGCTATTATATCGAATTTAAAAATGACCGTAAATCAGCTATTAGTTAACTCGATTGGCCTGATATCGGGTAAACCGTGCCAGATAGGTAGACCATTACTGGGATACTGATTAGGATCATTAATTTCAATGGAGGTTTGCAATCTCTGACAGACTGTCTAGTTCTTATCTTACTCTTAGACTGGGCTTCTTAGACCTAGTTGTCTTGATTTTTGACCTAGACTAGGACTACATTAATAACCCTATACAAAATTGCTTAAATCAATTTTTAATTCGGAGCGTGAGCTCCTGGACTTATGTAGTCTTGTTATGTAGGTCGTAGGACTAGAGGGGTGGTGTGGATGCTATGTAATAGTCAAGGCGCCACCGTGGGCGTGATCCATTGTTTACACATCAATGAGGCGTGACACCTGGTACCTGCTAACGACCTGCAGCCGACCCCCTCCACACCTTCTAGCGCCAACGATCAGGCTTATCAATCACTTTAAATTACTTGTTTCTTTATTAATATTAACGAAATATACATGTCATTTTCGTTTTGGAACCCGATCATTTTGTTTGTATAACGCTGACAGGGTTCCAAACCTAAAAAAATACCGTTTTTTATGTTTGAAACCCTATATTCTGATCGATTTGAAAATGCTGACAGGGTTCTGGAACCCTGTCAACCCGGTCTAAATCCGCCCCTGGTTTTAACATATAATCTCGCCCTGAGTATAATATCAATTAAAATTACTAGTATAACAATAGTGTGTGTTAAGTTGGTCAATTTGATGCACAACGTGTGATATTTCAGCCCTACCAGGTCATGTGATTTGTCTCAAATCGCATAAGGAAGGCATTGGATTAACACTTTAGGCACGATAATATTTGTTTTTAATCTGATTTATTTTTATTAGCAGGTCAAATCACGGGTATTGTATGAAATGATTGTTTAAACATCAAGATTTACAAATGTTTGGTCTCAAATGAAATAAATATGTTTAATTTTCACCCACCTGAAGTTGTGGGTCGCGGTAGCGAGACACAACTTCAAGTGGGTGAAAATTTTAATTACGGTACTTAGCGCTCCAAGGGTTAACACATTGCCAGATAAAATACATGCTTTTATTATCAATAAAATGTTGGCGATATATGCCTGCTGGTCCAATCTGGGCATGGGTAATATGGGTGTAGGCCTACATATCATATTTCGTGATGCGGTTTAAAGGACATTTTCGCGCTGATCTGAATATTTAACAAGGCTAGTTATTATATTTGGGCTCTGCCCAAATATATTGGTTTCTCTTTGGATCTTTAATCTTATTATTCTGTGCAGGTTTTTTGAGACGCTATTTCTCCTTGAGTTTTTATCCAATCAACTTGAAATTTGGACACAATCTTCCCAGAGCAGTCAGGTATACTGCTATGACTTTTCGAAGTCACTCGTCATGTTCTTCCGGATTTATCCATGATTTTCTGGATCACTATACTCCCGAAAGGCAAAAGGCAGTTTCTGCTTACTTGTAAAGTGAGCAGATACTACCTTGTGGCTTTTTTAATATGATGGTATTACATTTTAGAATAAATGTGTGCTTCTGCGCAGACGCTAACCGTTATCATGTTTAACCCTTACAGCGCGGGGATCGACTTTAGACGTCAGAATGGTCTATCCTTCTGTAGACTTCAGATTCTGACGACTAAAGTCTATCCCCGCACTGTAAGAGTAAAATAATATATAATTGAAGACATTTATAATGATTTCGAATTGAGAAAACCCTTTTGGTCTCCATGGTTTATACAAAAAATAATTAAGCGCTTTGAGGGTTAAGCATCATCGAGGTTTCGGGATTGTGACATCAGGCAGCGGCATTGAATGAAAGCGTGGGAAAACATTTTTTTGCAGTGCAACATGCACAAATGCTTCATACGCGCCACTGTGGCTGGGCCTATTCCACGTCAAAGAAAAACCTGGCGTATAGGCCTACTCATCTTCAATTAATAAGTGGTATTTTTCAGTTTTTGAAGCATATTCAATATTTTTAACAGTACACGTATATATCCATGAAGTGGTGTTTTTTTGTGTTTCTTTTTTATGATAGATATTTATTGATGAAAGAAAGCCTGTGGACTTATGAGTCATTAAAAATGAACAGTACATTTATTATACAGTGCTTAATTCAATAAAATAGAAATTGATGTAAATATATGTACACTTATAAAATGCTTTGAAATAATTAAAAGAAATATACATGCTATTGATACTATACATGATAGATATATGTTTCCCGCACCAAAAAAAAAAACAGAGATAAAATAGCTGCCATTACTATAAATAGTAGCAAAAAAGACACTCTAGGAAGCGAAGAAACCAAAAAGATATATAAAATTTGATATAGCTAGAGTGTATATAAAAATAAAGAATATGTATCAATCTGTTAATAGGTACGTATTAAAACATTATTAAAACATTTTAATAATGGCCGTATACCCATAACACGAGTAGTCAAATGAAGCAGAAAGAGCTATTTGAGACATTTATAATGTTTTCAAATTAAAAAAAACATGGACCATTTTTTTTTAATTTGAATTCGTCATAAGCGTCTTAGTTATTTCTTTCCGCTTCATTTGAATGCCTTTGCCATGGCTCTACGGCCATTATAATATTTTAATTCTTACAGTGACGAGACCGTCTTTATACGTCAGAATAACGTCTATATGGTTAAGGCTGTTAAAGCTAAACAAAATCTCGTTGTGTGATTTATACGCAGTAAAGACGTAAATTAAATACCTACTTATCTCTAATACCAGATATCGAGCTCTGCCATAAATTATTATTTAGCATAAATAACGGGTCTCAGAACTGTAATATGTGGCCTCCTTGTTCACAACTGGGCACAAGACGTTGTTGCAATGTTGAATCAACGTCAATGACGTTGATTCAACGTATCAACAACGTCGTGTGCCCATTTGGTAACAATACACGCTGTTTTATCGCTGTGACAATGTCGCTTGACATTGGCACAGCGATAATGAAGCGTGGTGTGTAGAATGAGTGATTATTTATTGTAAGTTCATAACACAGTGAATGATGACAGAGTAGTTTCAATGGTGTTCAGGGTCAATAATGGCTGACAATACGATGTCATTTCTCTGCAGATAAACCAGTTTGACCCTTGAATGTGTTAAAGCGCTGATATATTTTTCGATATAAACCAAGATAATTTTTTTTTTTTTTTAATTTGAAAGCATCATAAGTGGCTCTCTCCGCGTCAATTTAATACGTAGTTATGGGTCTACGGCCATTTTAAATATTTTACTCTTTCAGTGCGGGGATCGCCTTTACGTCGACATACGTCAGATTCTGAAGTCTAAAGTCGGTCCCCGCACTGAAAGGGTTAATCGTTACAAACTATTTGAGATCTATACTTGCCACACCCGTGATTATATAGGACGTAAAATAATAATAAGTCAATGTCAGGGATTTTAGCGTAGATTTCAATGTGAGGGGTACTTAACAATTATACCCCCCCCCCGTGTCGGAAAAAAATACTGTAAAAATTGGGAACATGTATGATAGATGTAACCTGGATGTATAGGACTAAATCTAATTCTACTTATTTGCAGGGAACAACATGTGCGCTACAGTGTTAAAAGTGAAAAAAATGGGTTTGTCGCCAGCATCCAGTAAATCAATTGATACTTTTCCCCTGTCATTCGTATACTGCCATGCAAAGCCAAAAGGCAGTATCTGCTTACTTTACAAGTAAGCAGATACTGCCTTTTGGCTTTGCACGGCAGTATAGTTTACAATAGGGCGGTGGTGACAATGATGAGAATATCGAACTTATGAGCATGATGAGTGTACACCCACATTACTATTTGTACTTTATTTCTGATATGTCTCATTGTGAATGGATGAATGAAATAATGACTGGGGTTTTGAGCCAGGAGAATATCTTAAGGATGATGAGTTGCATATTTCTAATCGGAAAGAGCAAGGACTTTAATTCTATAAAAATGCCCATTTTAGCAACATTTACCATATTGATTTGCCCAGGTGTGAATTGGTAATATAATGTACATCTGCGTGATGGTAGATCCACTAAAGTCGGAACAAAAGAGTAGGCCATTGTTCAGACTATGGGTTTCCATACGTCACTATATTTTCTCACATTATGCAATCTATCAAGACATTATCCCCTGGTCGACAAGATAATTGTTTTTCTAATTATCGTTCCATTATCTAATCATCGATATCAATGCATTAGTTCAGGACACTCGATCATATATATATATGTCAGTTATGAAATCAGAGACGACCATGCAAAAAACACCAGCTCTTCACTTGGCCGACGTCTATGATGTTGGCCCAGCAGAGAGCTGGCGTTACCCCAGGGTGTAAATAACCCCTACAGTCTTTGGACGTCAGATTCTGACGTATAAAGACGGTCCCCGCACTGAAAGAATTAAAATATTTCTAATGGCCGTGGACCCATAACATAGCTGTTCAAATGAAGCAGAAAGAGCTAAGTAAGACATTTGTGATGATTTCAAACTGACAAAACCATTGGTTTCTATATTTTGTATCAAAGTTAAATCAGTGGCGATGCGCGTATTATTCTATGAATTCTATTGAAAATATGTCAAGTGATGAATTTATGCGACGGGGAAGCTTGAAGGATCAAAGGTTTAATTACGTATGATGTTTGAATTGGCTGCGGATCCCTGCAAACACCAGAGGTTTACATAATGTTGGTACAATGTTGGCCCGATGTCGTATACGGTGGGCCAACATTGAACACCATTGGGTAAAAACGTTTCTAGTTTTCTGGGATATGAATGACATACGTACTGTCGTATAAAGACAAAAGGCAGTAATTAATTCCTCTTCAAGTAAATCAGTTACTGCCTTTTGACTTTGCACGGCATCGCACACCTTCCAAAACAGAGGTCATAGGGCCTATATGAAGAGCTGAGTAGGATTTTATATCAAGGGGAAAGAACGAATTTCGATAGATTTGTAGATACGAATTTCGGATCTACGAATCTAAACGTACCGGTAATTGAGTTTTTCTTCGACTTAAAAAACACAAAATGTGTTCCAAAACTTGATATAGAAACAGGTAAGTTGATTGTCTCTCTCGAAAAGTAAACCACACCACGTCAGGGCCCGCATTATTGTACAAATTACGATATATCTTAGGCTTCGGATTGGTCGAGATGGCCATCTCGACCAATCCGAAGCCTACGATATAGCCTATCGTAAAAATAACTTGTACGAGAATACGGGCCCATAAAATTGTCGTCTTTGTATGGACATGTAATGGAACGGCTCATCACTTTTCTGGAGTGTCCATCCTACACTCAACTAAGGGTCATTATTTTGACAGAGGGAGTTGGCTAGTAAAAATGATCGTCAATTAATTGATATAATTTAAAATACAAATTGCGAGTCAAATATACATGATATTGGTGGGGTTGTACACTAATTTAAAATGAATTCCAAAGTTTTTTTCGCGATTATTTAAATCATTGATCATTGGGAGCACACATGATTGAATTCACATAATTATGTGAACTGTGGTTTCCAAACATTTACTTTATTCGAGCACTACGGATTCAACGTATAACCTCACATTATACATCACTTTTGATTTCTGCGTTGAGCAATTATACATTTATTTTAGATAATTTTTTGTGATTTGTGCAGCTTTAATAATATATGGCAGTATTATTCAAAGACAAAAGGGAGTATCTGCTTACTTTTAAAGTAAGCTGATACTGCCTTTTACCTTTGCAGAGCAGTATACTGATATATGAGGGGAACACGTAGGCGTACACTTCTATGTTATGGTGAATTTATCTTCGTAACAGTATTTAAGCCCTGTCCTACATTACTATGAATATTACCACCAAGTCAAACAGTGGTAGCTATTTATCAGAAAAGTAAGCAGTTACAATCGTGAAATTCCGTGACTGCTATCTTATCATCATGAGCTATTTATCCAACGACAATAAGTATTGGGATGACGGTATATAATTATACATATCATTGCATGAAAAGATGTATAGTCCCTTACATCAGCCCTCTCTAGTTGTATTCTCCCTCGGGTCATGGGCCTATGGCGTCTATTGGACCCTCGGTCCCGGGACGATACAGGTCTATGTCCCGAGGGGGAATACAACCAGGGAGGGCTGATATGCGGGATGATACAACTTTAGCCATGGTATAATCTATAATGTATAATATACTATCGGTAAGCTAGCTATCGTTAGAGATGTAGGCCTGATAAGATGTACAGTAAAATGTTGGGTAGAAACAAAAAATGAAAGAATACATCGCTAGTCCAGATGCCGACATTAACCCTTTACCTGCTAATCTCTTTTAAATTTTCACCCACTTGAAGTTGTGTCTCGCTACCGGGAACCACAACCTCAAGTGGGTGGAAATTATTCATATTTTGAAATTTATGACAAAGCATTTGCAAATCTTGATGTTTAACCCTTTCAGTACGCGGGCCGTCGCCACGACGGCCTAAATTGGGTACACTAAAGTACGTGGGCCGTCGCCACGACGGCCTAATTATATGACGTCATACTTTTGGGCCCAGTACTCTGGGTAACATTACTGCCAGTAGTGAAAGGGTTAAACACGCATTTCATTCCCCGTAACTTTATATTTAAACTGTGATTTAATCAAGACAGATTAAAAATGATTATAGTCCTGCTTAGCGCTTAGAGGGATAACATAAGAGCTTCTGTTCATAAGCAGAATACAGGTAACTCTTTGTTTAAAAGGTAAAATGTATCAATACTTGAAACGGAGTACTATTATAGAACAATTAGGCTCACCTTAACGTTAACAATTTATATACATTTTTGATATTTATTTATTTTTATTATTTTTATGGGGCAGGCCCACCGCCTAGTTTTGGTAATGGTTATTGACAAGTCCAAACTTATATGGAACATCTATAAGTGGTTCATTCATTACTATTGTATACGACTAAAATGTATTTTAGCAAAAATGTTAAACTTCACTGAATGTTGATATCTCTGACCATGCTTGAATTAGTGATGGCCATGGCTGGAACTGGGTGATGGGCTGATACCTGTTATTATTGTTTGCTTCATATCTTTAAATTAAAATATAATTTGGTGTCAGACAGTATGAAGGTGTTGATGCATAAGTGTCGTCTGTGGCGAATAGCATGCGACCTGAATAAAGAAAACATAATCAGAAATGTGTTGGCTACTAAACCACTTTTCTCTCAGTAGAGTTTGTTGCCAACACACTGATAATAAATGGTTGTAGTACATATTTATAGTTCTGCTGTAAGACGAGCAGCTCTTATTTTACATCATATTTTTTTCTTGTCATCTTTTCAGTAGACACCCAGTAAACAAAACACATTTGTATAACACTTATACAATGTCGGCCCATAGTCTTCGACGTTGGTCCAACAATCACCATAGCTTAAGTGTCTTAGTCAGCTCTTCCCGCTTTATTTGAATACCTATGTGATGGTTCGACGGCCCATTATACATTTTTTATTCTTACAATGTGTGGATCGTTTGTTTAACTTAGTGGATCCGAACTAAACGTTGCTGACGAGTAAATTGAAATGAAAAAAATCCAAAATGACCGCAACATTCACCTTCATATGAGCAAAAAGCAAAATGGCTATCAAAATGTAAACTGTTCCAGAGTGCTGGAGCTGCCGTTGTGATACTCCTCTCACCGAGGTCTTTTAGTCTGGAGTTTTGTACTACCAAAAGCTGCTCTGTGCTCGAGCGCAGTGTTCTAGGTGGTGTATAAGGTCACAGTAGCTCTGTGATGTAGGTTGGAGCGTGGCCATGTGGAGCACGATATGTTAATAACAGGATTTTATATTTGATGCGGGGTGAGATATGGTCCCTTCTGCCGGCATTCCCACACTCGCTGGTTGTGTTTCCACTATGATACGTATGTCGGTATCAGCCAATACCGCACTCCTCTGTACTACATGTATACAAGCTGTATAGCAAGTGAATGCTGTTGACTGAGCGTCTGCGATTCACCACTTTATGGTCGTCTGTCATCAGTGGTCATGTCAGTCGACTGTACACTTCTGTGCGCCGTTGAAATATTTGGACAGTCGTGTGAGAAAATACAAACGGTGTTCATTTTCGTGCGGTAAGGAAAAATACAGCACATGTCCATGGAATAAGGTGCTCGCCTAAAGGCTCACACCTTATTCCTTGGACGAGTGCTGTATTTTCCAATACCGCCCTCAAATGAACACCGCTTGCGTATCCTATCTACCACTATGGAGGCTGCATTTTGCACCCTCTGCAACCTCTTTATCAGTATAGATGGAAGTCCACATAACGGCCATGAGCAATGGAAATTTCGAATTAATGACCCCGTGGGGGCGGGTGAAGTCTGTCAACCCCTGACCTAGATCCTCCCATAACATCTCCTTTCAACGTGACATATTGAGAGTATCTTTGTGTATTTGACACCCAAAATTTACTAGGGTAGTGCCTCAAATTGAGGCACTACCCTAGTAAAAGTGTCAAGCTCCCTTATATCAGCTAAGAAAATTAAAAAAAAAACATTTATTGACACCCACTTTTTCAAATTCTGGATCAGCCCCTGGTAAAAGTCAATATCACCAACTTAACCCTTAAAACGCTGAAATATTTTTATATTTTCAATTTGAAATCATCATAAATGTCTCACGTTAGCTTTCTCCGCCTCATTTGAATACATATGTTATGGGTCTGCGGCCATTATAAATATTTTAATTCTATCAGCGTGGGGACCGTCTTTATACGTGAGAATCAGACGTCTGTAGACGTCAGATTCTGGCGTATACAGACGGTATAAAGTCTTAACTTTTCCAGTTAAAGGTGATCTATCACCCCTTATATGATATGAATAATTAAGTCCTTATATGGGGTGATTATAGCCAATCACCCCATATAAGAAAACACATGTGCCCCCTCTTGTGGCAACTTTGATTTATTTGTCACAAAATTATTCATACTATATAAGGAGTGATAGATCACCTTTAAGATAACACCAATTTTCACTCAACCCTTAAAGCGCTAAGCACGACAATAGTCGTTTTTAATCCGTCTTGCTAACCGATTAAATCATTGTTATTGGGAACAAAACGTGTGCTGAAACATCACGATTTGTAAGGCCACTGCGTTTTATTTCTCTGTTTTAGATCAGAAAAAATCCAAAATCTAATGAGGGGGGGGGGGCGGAAATTTTTTTTTAAAGAAAAATAAACATTGGTCATATTTTCAGAAAAGTTAATGAGGGCGACCAAATAAAAAACCTTTGAGAAATTTCTAGAAAAGATAATGAAAAAAAAAACATACCGTATGTTTTGTTTTGATAATGCGCGGCCTAGATTTAATGCGCACGCTCAAGTAAAACAGAAAAAAAACATCTTAGCCTAAGGCTTTGCTGGTCTCAAATTAAACAAATATGAGTAATTTTAACCCACTTGAAGTTGTGTTCAAGTGGGCTAAAATTTATTTTTTACTTATGTGGCGCTTCAGTGGTTAAACATGTCAAACGTCAATTAGATGCGCTATCAAGCAAATTGGAGACGCTGATGATGGCCCATCGCCGGTGACACTGGCTCAACATTCAGCCAATTTGGTTTAGCAATTACTCATACTCGCCTAACGTTGTTTTAAGGTTGACCCACCAGCTTTCACCCTTTAACCGTTATTTAATTGAAATTTTAACCCACACACGTTTGACATTTTGCAATAAAATTCATCTAATAGCCTAATACACGCATTACAAATGATTTAAAAAAATAAAAACCCGAATATAATCGGGACCGGCGGTTAAAAGATTAAAGGTATGTATTTTGACTTCACATAAAACTTTAAGCTGGTTAAAATAGTTCCATGGGAAAATACATTAGCATTATTAGGGCTGTAATATCACAATATTATGAAAGATTTTCTTGTCGCCGGTATGAAATGTACATGCAACCGTCATCATTCTGATAATGATTTTGCGCCTGGTGAAGTATAGTGAAATATTAGATACAATAAGTTTGGTAACAATGATACACACAATTTATTTTATTGCCTAGGTTTATTTTAAACAAAATTGAATGGCTATTGAACATGTAAATACTACTGTTCTTATTAGGAAAAAATAAATAAAAAACACTAAAATTTTGAAGAACCTTTATATCTCATGTACTGCAATGTATCAGGATCATTTACAGTTAGTAACATTGAAATTACATTATTATATTTCATTTTGCATTTCATTTTGCATCATTTTGTACAGTATTTGTATAATACATATCAGATATTTTGGGAAATGTTTAAACTTTAAAAAATGTAACGTATTCTGTGTGTGTTTTCTCGGTGCTTTTAATTTTTCATTTATAAAAATGATTAAAAATGACTTTTTAGATTTGGTATCTTAATTTTTTAGGACAAGAAAAAATAATTTCTATATTTTAAAATAAAGTTGCAAAAAATATGTCTAGTGAGAAGTTGATTTTTTTATATGTAGCTTGTAAAAAAGTCTTGAAGTGGCGGGCTTTGCCTATACCCGGCTAAGCCAGGCTACTCACATTGCCTTGCGATGTGGTCAGGGTACTTTACCCATAGAATAGCAAAGAATATTTTCTTAAGCAATAGGCTTGTAGCCCTTGTGCCATATACATATATACAATTAAAATTCACAACAGGTATCGTAAAGTAACAAACTGAAATAAACATTCGACATTGATTTTAGAAGTAAAACATTATATAATATGTTAAGTACAATTAAATTAGTTAACATAGAATTAGGCGAGACATTTGACATTGTTATTAGCAGTATAACATTATATATTATATTAACATGATCAAGTATAATTGTATAAAATAAAAATAGTAAACATATTCAACTTCGTTTCTTATTTCAAATGCTTTGTACGTGTAATTAGCTGACCTGGTAATGAATTTGGAATTTTTACTTGACATGAGCTCAACAAATTTCAACATATTTGGACGCTGATAATAGTATTTAGGTGAATATTTCTTACGTAATTCAGTATACATCGGACAGACAAATAAAAAATGATATTCGTCCTCCAAGTCGTCACAGCTACTACATTTTTGTCCATGAATGGTAATACATGAGGTTTATGCCACCTCCCGCTTTTTACAGCCAACCTGCTGTGATTACTGGTGCGTAGCCTTGTTAGTGCCACACCATGCTGCTGTGTCTTGACAACATCGAGATAGTTTGTATTATTTTGAAACAATCATTATTCATTATACAACACATAAACCTCTTGATGTGGCTTTCAATTCTAGATTAACCTTCTGTCCAAAAGTATCGCGTAAGGGTTGTTTAAAATAAAATAAAAATAGTTTATCATTCTCAACACCACTGTTTAACCACACATGACTGAAGCCAGTCATTTCCAGTAATTGTGTAACTTGTGATACCCAGTTACCTTTACCATTATGTGAATCTATGAGTAACATATCATGAACATTCTTTATCATTTTGTGGTCGTTACTTAAAACTGTTTAGACAAGATATCAATATTAATTATGATACAGTTATACGTGAACTACAACCCATAATACAAGAGTTGAACAATAGAAAATATGAAGTTATACTATCCGGAGATTATAATATTGACTTATTGAAAATAAATGAAAAACCGAAGTTTAACGAATTCCTCGATATTTGTGTTCGTACAATTTTCTACCAAAAATTTCTTTTCCCACAAGGCTGGGTGTAACACCAGCTACCTTGATCGATAACTTTTTTTCAAACCATGTCTATGGAATGCTTAACATTGCCCACAAACATCATTACGTCACAAATTTCCGACCATTTACCGTATTTAATGATACTGAATGCCATCAAATCTAAAACGTGTCCACCAAATATATACAAATTAATAATATGAACATGAACACTATAATAGCATATAAAGAGAAAATTAATAATGCCAACATCTATGACACATTAGATACAAACATTATGTCAGACCCTAATAAAAACAGTAACATTATTATAAAAACTCTCACAGATATTAAAGCTGAAACAATGCCTTCAAAAACAGTCAAGTTGCAAAAACACAAACACAAAATATCTAAATGGATTACTTGAGGTATTATTCGCTCAATAACATACCGTGATAAACTTTACTCCACTTTAAAGAAAACACCCACAAGTTCCGAAGAATATTGCAGATTAAAAACCAATTTACTGATGTATAACAATATATTAAAACATAACATTAAACAAGCCAAACAACTATTTTATCGCGATTTTTTCATAACATATAAAAATAATATTAAAAAGACATGGAATGGTATTAAGGAAGTAATGGGTAAATATCATAAAGCTGAAAATTATCCCGAGTTATTCAAATATAACAATAAATTACTTAAAAAAAAACAAGATATTGTGAACAATTTTAATGACTTCTTTATTAATTTAGGTCCTACACTTGTACTAAAATTAAAAAAACCCAGTCACAAATCTTTTAAAAATTATATGAATAAAAAACATGAAAGTATATTTAAGTTTCAAAATGTAACAGAAGATTACGTGAGAAAAATAATTTCTGATTTGAGTACAAAAGACAGTTAGGGCCATGACGGTATTTCAACAAAACTCTTAAAATATATATCGAATGAAATTTGTAAACCTCTAACTTTAGTTGTAAATCAATGTCTACAGACAGGTATATTTCCTGATAATATGAAACTAGCAAAAGTTATCCCTATTTACAAAAAAGGCGACTCTTCTAATATGAGTTATTATAGACCAATATCAATACTTCCTTCAATCTCCAAAATCATAAAAAGAATAGTCTTCAACCAACTAAACACATATTTTTATAAAGATAAATTATTAAATACAAATCAATATGGATTTCGATCTAAACATTCCACCGAGTTAGCAGCGTTACATGTAGTGGATGAAGTCATAAATGACTCAGACAGAAATTGTGCTCCCTTAAATATTTATTTAGACCTATCTAAAGCATTTGATACCCTGGATCATACTATCTTACTATCTAAATTACACTACTATGGCATTTCAAATCTTGAGCTTAATTTTTTTAAGAATTATTTATTCAATAGACATCAATATGTTCAAATGGGTTCAACTAAATCAACTTTAAAAAAACATAAAAACTGGTGTCTCACAAGGATCGATACTAGGACCTTTACTGTTTATTATTTATATTAATGACATTCCCTGTGCATCAAACTTTTTTTAAACTATTACTTATGCTGACGACACAACACTGATGTGCAGTTTGAACTTGCAAGATTTAAGGAATCCCGAAGAATTGAGTAATATTATCAATTTAGAATTAGATAAAATATCTGAGTGGCTCAAATTAAATAGGTTGTCACTCAACATCGCGAAATCAAAGTCTGTTATGTTCCATATGCCACATAAAAAAATCCCAACCTTCTGCTAAAAATTGAAAATGTAGCACTTGAACGCGTCAAGACTTTCAACTTTTTGGGCATAACGTTACATGAACATTTGAAGTAGGACACACATATAAACAGCATTTCAAATAAAATTTCTCGTGTCATAGGTACAATAAACAGATTAGAACACTACATTCCACCGAACATACTGCTTACACTCTACAATAGCTTAATTCTACCTCATTTGTACTACGGCATCCTTATATGGGGACACGGTAATACGGATCGAATTATAAAGCTACAAAAAAAGGCCATTAGAATTATTTCAGGTAGTGCATATAATGCACATAGTGAGCCTTTGTTTAAAATATTACGTTTATTAAAATTGTAGGATATTCACGCACTACAACAACATAAATTTATTTATCAATTGATAAATTAAGATCTACCCAGTTACTTTCACACAATGTTAACTAGTCGCAATCAAGACATAAACACACACAATACGCACAAAAAACATAATATAGTAATTCCAAAAATCAAACACGAATTCGCACGAAAATGTATCCGTAATCAAATCCATAATTAATTAAACAACAGCCCAAGGTTTATAATTGATAAAATGGACACACATAGTTTCAAAGGATTTTTTTTATATGTAAAATGTTTTTATTTCGATGGCTACTCTCCTGTATGCATAGTCCCTAATTGTTTTATTTGCAATCAAACATAATCAAGTAATTTCATGCAGTAATCACACCATATCGTTCTGAATACGATAGTTGACTCGGTTTTTGCTCTGCTGCTGCGCCAACGTCACAGACATCTGTCGCAGCATTGGAGCAATGTCGTGTTGGCTTCTTGCGCACTATTATTATGTTTAGTAAGATGTACACTCTTAAAACAGTGTGGGTTCTCTGGCGGGAGCCCTTCGGTACGGTCACCGTGTGGCCCCAGGAGAACCCTTCTCCTGGGGTTGCATGGTGATAGTGCCGAGGGGTTCCTTCTAGAGGGTCTATATTGTTTAGAGTTTATAGCAGTTATTGTGCGCATGTGTATACATACATACGTTTATGGCTATATCTGTGAATTTTATTTATTATGTATTTGCATATCGAACTGTACGTTGTTTTTCATTGTGAACTTCTCGGTAGACTCCGGGGACGGTTCTGTGTTTGACTAGTGCTGGACCATCCTCTGGGTCGACGTTATTATATTTGCCGAATGTTTTCTGTCATTTACGAGGCGATGAACACGAACGTTGGGTCGATGCTGGTTTGATGTTGAGCCACCGTCTTAGACTAGAACCGACATCGACCTAGCATTGGCTCATCGTATTTGCTTTCTCTGGAATGTAAACATATATGTGCATGAAGGTTGTCAGAACCCAGTATGCTGGCGGTGTTTGGCCGATGCCGGTTCGGTGTTGCGCTAGCTCCATAGACCTTGAACCGGTTTTTGTCTAAGCGTCCTGTGCTGCTGGATGAGTTAAAAGCGGGTCGATTGTGTTGCAAATTTAAAAGTTGTTGTTTTCTCGATTTTGTATAAACTATTGTATTACGTACTTTATTCGAATGAAATTAATATCATCATTATTATTTATACAGGGTAGCCCCTATGAGAGCGACACATAGTGTCTTAATAGGGGTCTCCTAACAAATCATCCTACATGGTAAATAAATTGTATTTCTGCTTATTATAATGCCGAATAAACAAGTCTGAGTCTGAGTCTATTTAATAATTCTTAAATAGCGTTCAGATTGCATATTTAATCTACATACATGTAGCTCACTATATACTAGATTATTTTCAGTATTCTTTTTAAGACGCAATATTTTCTTTAAAAATTGTAAATGTACCCGCTCTATTGTATCACCTCTATTAAAACCCTACACTTCACTTCCGTAGCATAATATCGGTGTTATAAGTTTATCAAATAAATCACAATACATGTCACACTTAATATCATCAAATTTCTGAAGCATTCTTTTGTAATGAAAATATGGCCTTCTGTGCCTGACCAGCTAATTTTGTCTGATTTTCAGAAAATGAACCACCACTGGAAAATACCATTCCGAGATATGTGAAATGTTTTGTAAAATCAATTTGACTTCCATTATAAAACCATCTGTCATTCACACTTAATTTTCCACCTTTGCGAAAAATTACTATTTTTTTTTTTACAATATTCAATATTATTTTTTATTTATTACTCTACAATATCAAGCCCAAGTTGCAAATATTGTCTATTTTCTGATATCATTACGGTGTCATCAGCATACAATAATAAAAAACATCCGTACATGACTGTATTAACGCCTGGAAATTCATGTGTCTTAGCATAATCTGCAATATCATTGATATACATAGAGAATAAAAAAGAAGATAAACATTCACCTTGACGTACACCCAATAAACATTCAAATGGTTGTGTACGCTCTACTCCAACTTGAACTATTGACTTAACACTTTTATACATACTATGAATAATATAAAATATATTTCACCTCTAATTCTGAACTCCAGTAATTTACTACATAAAAAATTGCGATCCACATAATCAAAACTGGTTTACGGTAGTCTAGAAATGCACAATAAATTGCTTGCTTTTATTTATCAAATGTGATATTATTCCATTGAGATTATAAAGATTACCTACAGTACTATAAGTTGGCCTGAATCCAGCTTGAATTCAAATGCTCTGGCGTGGTGAACATTTTAAAATTTAGGTTTCCAATGCTGCATAATCTGGAGCATATTTCGACCCAAATATGATCGTTTTGGGACTCTGAACCCCCCCCCCCCCTCTCGATCCGCCACTGCCGAAGTGACGTTGAAACCAGCGATGACACACTGACCATAAAATGTGCCCACATTGTCTTTACAGATCACTGGTGACATGTATTGTTATGGTCTCCACGTGGGGGAGGTGACCACATTATTATGGTTTACGTTCTGACAGTTCCCTGATTGTATCAGTTTGAGCAGCGCAACCAGAACACATCAATCTCACATGTGAAGTCTAAAGGCCTCTATACACCAGCAAACACGAGACGTCGACACAATGCTGGTGTCATGCTGGCCAGCGTCTGCGACGCTGGCCATCATGAAACCAGCATCGGGTCAACGTCTCGTGTTTGCTGGGCATACTTATACAGTGCGTATTATATTGATGAAATACCTACTGTGGAATGCATTTCCTCGATGTCAACACAAATATATAGCTTTAACTTCAAAATGTAGTCAGCTGAACAGCTAGTTTATGCCTGGGCTACATGTAGAGTGAGTGCAGCGCTTTGGATTTCACCTGTCACGCTGACGATCGAGCTCAAACCCTGCTTGGAGCTGATATATGCTTTCGTATATATTTCCCACTATATCAGCGTTGGAACATGACGACACGTGTCTCGATTGTGTGTCCTAGATATAAACATATTTATTTATACCATTCGTATTATAGTTGGTTATAGACAAGCAATACAATGTATAGAAAATAAATAATATTCACGTACATAGATTTAAATCAGCAGACAGTTGATTGGACGGAGTGAAAGTGTGAGAAAATAAAACATTTTACACTTTTCGTGAATTTTGAAAAAATACACACGTATTAAGAAAAGATAAGGTAAGATACAAAAAATGAACATAAAATAACAGAACAGAACAGAACAGAACAGAACAGAACAGAACAGAACAGAACGTTATTCACCAAATTAGATGAATTGCCGTCTTTAGTACAGCTTCAACCATGTACAATATGGATCAACTGAAGAAACAAACGCTTATGGGACATGGGGTGTTTAGGCCACCTTTGTTCACATGTAGGCTAAACTGGGCCAGGAGAACCTCCCGAGGAAGGTGATGGTGAGACGAATGAGATGACACTGGTCTCCAGACACATAAGTCGAAATTCGCTACATCTTGGTCACGGAGGCTCCCCACAATATTGAATCTTCATGAGTGAGCGGGAAGAAATCTTTCGTTTCTTTGAAACTTGATTGCCAGAGCGGGATTTGAACCCGCGATCTCTGACTTTCCAAGCAGGCAGCTTTAGCCACTGCACCGGGGTCCCCGCCCTGAATGGATTAAGATAATTTGAAGTTGGTGACACATTACAGAAAATTGTCGTATTTTCGTTTCGTTTGAAAATCCTTAGGTGTGGTAATCAAGACATTTTCAGTGATGCTAAATGATGTTGGGATGCATCATGATGGGCTAGGGCAGTGAATTCGTCAATGTTTTATTTAAAAGACCGCGTTCGATTAAGTCAAGTATGTTGTAAGCTAAATATCTTGAATTAACCGTTTAACAGCCAAATGTTTCAATTTGATTTTTCATCCACTTTAAGCTGTGTCTTGCTGACGCGATCCACAACTTAAAGTGAGTGATAATTATTAGGATATGACAAAATGCAGGTCAACAATTTTGAAATTTTGTTGATTGATGTCACGTTTTATCGTTAGCATGTTCAAAAGCTGGTATTCAATGTGCTAATAAAAATAGCAATAAAAACGAGCATAATGTTGACCGGATGTTTAAAGGTTAATACAGTCTGGTAACCCATTAACACTTAAAGCGCTGAATATTTTGTATATAAACCTTGGAGTCCGAAGGGTTTTATTCAATTAGAACTTATTATAAATGTCTTAGTTAACTCTTTCTGATTCATTTGAATACCTATGTTCCGGGTCTACGGCCATTATAAATATGCTTACTCCTAAAGTGAGGGATCAGATTTAGACGTCAGAATCTGACGTCTGTAGACGTCAGATTCTGACATCTACAGACGTCAGATTCTGACGTCTAAAGTATATCCCCGCGCTGTATTATGGTTAACGCACTAAGTACTAGAAATGTCACTTGTATATTGGATAACGATATCAAGAAGTATAGAGGACGACAA
Organism: Flabesymbios commensalis; assembly: GCA_964017125.1. Taxonomy (NCBI): domain Eukaryota; kingdom Metazoa; phylum Annelida; class Polychaeta; order Terebellida; family Flabelligeridae; genus Flabesymbios; species Flabesymbios commensalis. The sequence continues at coordinate 12,897,998 of OZ024918.1, read as the reverse complement.
CACATACATGTTTTTTTCAATAATAATATATCACACCAAATGTTTGAATGAAGTATCAAGACATATAATATATAGACGAAGATTTATATAAATTATTCAATATTTTCTCTCGTATTGGAGATCATTCGGAATATATTATTTTTTAATAATTATTCCTCCGCTAATGCATAGCAAGAAAGTAGACTTATGTCCTACACCGAATTAAATAATGTACATGTATACGTAACGTTGCTCTTCTACCGCTTGATGCATAAACCGTACCAAAAATCAGATAATAAATAAACAGCTATAATACACGTCATACATTGGTCTGTATACTACTGTGAAAAGGCAAACAGCAGTAACTGCTAACTTGATAAGAAAGCAGCTACTGCTGTTTGTCTTTTCACGACAGTGCAGATGCGCTGCCGCGGTTCACAAGATCTGACAGGATAATGATATAAATCAGAGGGTCCGCTCGTTAATTTCTGCTTCAATTTTAGGATATCCCAGCAAGCACGAGGCATGCGCCTAATGCTGTTTCCATGTTGGGCCAGCATTGAAACAGCATTGGGTGATGCTCGTGTTTTAGTCTGGCGGCCAATGTGCAAAAAAGGCCGTATTTTTCCGTTTCGTTTACCGAGATATACCAAAGACCCTGTACAATAAGATGACCGACTTACGGATTTCACCATACAAATGCGTGTAATACATTGTGCAGTGCTGTCCCCTTTTAACGGGAGTTGGAACTACGCTTTAGCAAGTGTATCAACATATAAAACAAGTGATAATTTCACCACTTCAGCCTCCAAAGAAAAAATAATGTTTTTCTAGGTTTGACAGTTATGACAAAATCTCTGCAATATTTATTTTTGGAACGAAAATAACTGCTAATATAGCAGAAAAGTCATGTTATATTATTATAGAATTTTAGAGATTAAAATGTCTTCATTTAAATAACAGAAATAATAGTTAACTAATATGCCAGCAGAAAAAATATGATAATGCCTACAAAATGCCTATAGTTTGATCTTCAGCAGCTTTTAGGCCGCCTACGTTATCTACAATTCATATGGATAACGTTGGCCAATATTGGGCCACTATTGGTGAAGATAACTAGGCTTATTACTGTTTATAAATTATTCTGACCACCTATGTTTCTACGTATTATGACACTGATGCTAATTTATTATTTAGAAAATTATGCTATGATCTGTATAGAAATGGTGACTTATCCATTATAACCTCGCGGGGGTGTTCTGGTATAGGTCCGTGCTGGGATCTACTATTCTAGGTATGTTTCAAGCCATCTTATACATTTCAAGTGAACATAATGTTAGGAGAAACAACAAAAATAAGCTCTTTTAACCATTTTGAGTTAATTTGACCTTACTGTGACCTTGAGATGGCCTTACCATGACCTTGGGATAACTCTGCTATGAAACCCAACACCAACCCAACTCACCTTGCGTACTTGGGTTGTGTTTCGACCTATTTATTGGAAGTTTTGGTCCAATAATCTATTTTCACCCGTTTTGAACTGATTTGACCTTGCTGTAACCTTGAGATGATCTTGTCATGACCTTGGGGTAAGAACCCTGTGAAATACAACCCCAGACCTATTTCACCATGTATACTTGGGTTGGGCCTTACCAGATGTAATAAATGTATTGGTCATTGATCAAAATATAACATCAGTGTGCTATTTTGTACATTGTGCCATGTGAGACAGTATTGACACAAGGGCGATTTAAAGGGGGGGGGGGGTAAAAAACCCTCCAACCCTAAATGGTATCTCTGCAACCTCTCGGGGCTGTTTTTGTGTAAGTCCGTGTTGGGATCTAGATATGTTTCAAGACATCGTGTACATTTCAAGTGAACATAATGTTAGCAAAAACAACAAAAATAAGCTTTTTCAACCGTTTTGAGCAGATTTGCTCTTGTTGTGACCTTGAGATGACCTCACCATGACCTTTGGATAACTCCCCTATGAAACCCATCACCAACCCATGTCACCATGTGTACTTGGGTTGGGTTCCGATCGTTTTATTGGAAGTGCTGGTCCAATAATCTATTTTAAAGAAATATTTTTGAACAAAACTCCTTTCCACTGACAGTGTGTATATGCCACGTTCTCATACCACCCTAGGGGTCAAGGGTACCATACTTCGATGACCACTGATGGCCTTGTTCATGTATGTATAATTTGCAGTCTTTCCTGTTTCAATAACTTTTTGTTCTTAATCTTTATGACTTTGTGTACTATGAGATTCTAATATTTTGAAATCAATTATGTTATCATTAAAATTAAATTTCAAATGACACCATAAATACTTGTAACAAAGCTGCGGGGACGTACCTTCTCGCATGGAGGGTCCGATATGCTAAAACATATTTGACCTTGAAATTGACCTTCTGACATTGAGGATGACGTCAAATCACCAAAAAAATCCAGAAATGGATTTGGCAGTCAAAATCACGCGAAAATGAGGTATTACACTTGTTTCTAGCTTTATTTGGTAAAAATCATACTTTTGCTTACTTGACCTTAAAATTGACCTTTTGATCTTGAAATTGACCTTCTGTCTTCAAGGATGACTCCAAATCACAAAATTGGTACCAGAAATGAATTTTACAGTCAAAATTACACAAAAAGGAGGTATTACAGTTGTTTCTACCTTTATTTGTTGAAAAATCATATTTGACCTTGAAATTGAACTTTGACCTTGAATTTACTCCATAGTGGTTAAGAATGACAAGATGTCTCCCGGCAAATTCTGAATACATATATCCTCACCATCAATAATCAACAATACAAAAACGTTACACCCCAAAAAGCAGTCCAGTGCTAGCTCTGCCAAACTAATAGTTATATGACGAGATTTAATCTATTAATTATATGATTTAGACGTCATAATTTAAATCGCGAAATGGAACGTTTTAGAGAAAAAAATTGGCTTGACACGACTTCGCATTCGTTTCCCCATACCCGAAAATGGTTAAAAGTGGTGAAAAAACTAAATGGGCAGACTTCCTACTCTGGGTCAATATTTCGCTCCGATTTCCACCAGTCTAAACTCCCAATAGCGGGGGACAGCACTGAGAGCGATTTCACGTTTTGAGGAGAGTTGACTGTCGTATAAAAATGAAATGAATCGGGCTTTAGGCCACCTTTGTGCACATATAGGCTAAACTGGGCCAGGAGAACCTCCTGAGGATGGTGAGATGATTGAGATGACACTGTCCTCCAGACACAGGATTCGAAATTCGAGCCCTGGCGGTCTGAGGCCGAGTACGCTACCTCTCGGTCACGGAGGCTCCCCACAATACTAACTTTCACACGTGGATGGGGAAGAAACAATTTTGTTTCTTTCAAACCGCCGAGACCGGGAACCGAACCCCGGACTCTGGCGTGAAAGGCAGCGGTGCTAACCACTACCCTAGGGCCCCCGCCCTGACTGTCGTATAGTACAGGGTGTTTGGATATACTTTAGGCTGAATTTGATATATTGTAAATTTAGGACCGTGGGGGGCTCATTTCTGGCGGATGTATAGTTGGTATACCGAGGCGTCACCATGGCAACGGGCCTTGAGTCAGTCCTATATTAACTAACTGTGAACAAAATGTGGCGTCTTATGGTGAATGACTGGGAATGCACATTCAAAATTTAGGGCCCTCGAAAAAATACCAATTGCTCAAAATCAATAATAATTTGCATACATGATAAAAACGTTTAAGCGTACTTACAAAAATAATTTTAAATTCTAAAATATATATTTCAGGGTCAGAGGAGGTCAAAGTTCATGCCTGTCGTACTATAACTATAAAACATGACATGTGACCAAATAAAATTGACTTTAAAATTTACAAGAGGTTTTTTTCCACAATAAGCAATGCCACAGATTTGATAATTTCCTTTTAGTTCATGTAGTGGAGGTAAGTTATATTTCATTTGTCGCAAAATCCCTATTTCTGTCATAACCGTAGTCATGACAACACATGCCTAAATATTGGTTATATTATCGAAATATGAGGCTTTTTTCAACAAAATACACATTAATAATTACTTTGAGCAGCTACATATCTTAAAATGTTCAGTGGCTACAGAAATATTTTATATATGTGTGAAATGTATAGATATTTAATATTTTAAGGTCATTCAATGTCATTCAAGGTTAATCAAGGTCAATCAAGGTCAGTCAAGGATATTTTTCTGGAAAAAACTCAAATATAGTCTTATATAGTTTTTGCTGATGTGGATATATTAATGCAACTAAAACGTAAATTTCTTTCTTTCTGATACTACAGCGATGGTTTGATAAAGGGAAAATATACATTAATGTATGGAAATGTTCAGAGGAACTCGTCATTTTCTCTGCAATAGAGCCATTTTAAATAACAAATATTTGTTATATTAGTAAGAGCATATCTATGTCAATTAACTATGTGAAATAAAAGCAAGTATGTTTCAGGTTTTAAAAGGCAACCTATGAAGGAATCATTTTTAGGTTGCACACACACACCACTTAGGAGGCGTGTGACATGTGCCTTTTTAAGGTCATGACCTTTGACCTACTTTTTGACCTACATCCCTAAGGAAAAATGGCATAGATACTAACAATTTCGTTTCCGGATGATATCGCACTCACTCATACGAGATTACATTCATATTCCACATCATTAAGTTGATGTGGATGTTCACATTGGTCTCTATAACCTCTGGCCTACGTTTTGACCTCTATCTCTGAGCCGAAATAGCTTGGACACGAACAATCTCGTTTCCGGAGGATATCTCTGAAACCTATGGTGCGGTTACATTCATATTGCACACGCACATCGGGCGGGGGCCCTAGGGTAGTGGTTAGCACCGCTGCCTTTCACGCCAGAGTTCGGGGTTCGGTTCCCGGTCTCGGCGGTTTGAAAGAAACAAAAATGTTTCTTCCCCATCCACGTGTGAAAGTCAGTATTGTGGGGAGCCTACGTGACCGAGAGGTAGCGTGCTCGGCCTCAGATCGCCAGGGCTCGAATTTCGAATCCTGTGTCTGGAGGACAGTGTCATCTCAATCATCTCACCATCCTCAGGAGGTTCTCCTGGCCCAGTGTAGCCTATATGTGCACAAAAGTGGCCTAAAGCCCAATTTATTTTATTTCATTTGCACACGCACATCACATCACTCATATTGCATCACTCAAATAAGATTTATGCTGTTTCATACATGGTAATTAAACTGAATGTCCTGGGGATGGGGGGGGGATTCTGGGGAGAAGTTGGGGGGGAAGTTGACGAAGTTGGGGGGAGATGATGGCGTCGCCTCGGACGTCCAGCAAGCTTAAGCATAACAAATTGGGGCTATGACAATACGGAAGTGTGTAATAAATTGCATGAAAATTAATTTACACATTTGCTTGCCTTATATGTGCTGGATTGCTGTCAAATATCGACATTATTTAAATACTTTTAGATTCTGGAATGGAACAATGAAACTACCTAATACAAGTATAGTATAACCAGACATGTATTTATATATTGATCCATCGATAACAAATAGGCCAACTGCTGTAGTAACTTTAAGCAATTGCTAGTACGATTACATCTTTATGATGAAAATTTATGCACAAATAATTGTTATGATTTGAATGAGATAACGTCAAAATTATTTAAGCTAATGGATAAAAACTGCGTGGTTGACTGATATGCACAATAAACCCAAATTACGTAGATATATCACATTTAAAACCGTACTACTTGCTTATAACCAAGTTAAGCAATATACAGTGCAACCGGTACATACCGGACCCTGTACAGACCGGAATCCTGCCTAGATACCGTAATAATTATTTGGTCCTGAATGAATTACACTCAAAACAATAATAATTAACCCTGTCCAAACCGGAACATGTCAACTCCGAATACCGGACTTCTTATTTTCCCCACATGCATATTGTATTTCATCTGTCTTGCACTAAGGGTTGAACAGGGGGCGGCAAGGTGACGTAACATTGTTATGCAATGGGAAAAGTGCGAAATTAGCGTTGGTAGCACAGTTTGCGCTTTAGAAAAATTGTGAAAACCTTTACTCTGAGATTTGTAAAATATTTTGACAACATAATGAATTAATAAAATAATTGGTTAATAAAATACTGTAACAGACTCATTGACCAATAAAATATTAAAAGTTCGTGTCAAGTCATAAACATATTAATGCATTAAACATATATAATTCTCACGCAAATTAGACTGTGTTTTTGGAGTAATTAATTCTGCTTGTGATACTTAATGAACCAATAAATAAATAACTGAAATAGGTAAAATATAAAAATATTTCAAAAACATGAAGAAGTTTAATAATTCAATTGATGACAGGAATTTTACCAATAGCTTTATAAACTGGACGATGTAAAAGAATATGAGATCCTGTAATAAAAATAATTAGACGTTTGCGAGTAGAAGAACATTTGTGTAATTTGTGTGAATTTCCTGAAACCGAAAACGAAATTTTGTATTTATATGTTCCCTATATGACAATTTTAGAACAATGCTTTTTCAATTTGTGACTGTGGTGAAAACAATGTAATTTTTTAGATATTAATAATGCTGACAAATTTTCATTTTTAGTTATACATTCTTGGAAAGCTCTTTCAAAATTTGTGGAGGCAGCTTGGAAAGAAAATCTAGATTATTCCGATTGTAAACTAGAACAGGAGTTCCCGAACTCCGAGGCCCGGCTTTAGTCTCTTTGAGTGCCATAGACAAGAATTAACTAAATATTTTGTAGACATAACTGTGGTGGTCTTCATCATGGGCCAGAATCCTAAATATCCAGGATATAATTAAGGAAAGAACTAAGGAGACAAGCTAAAACATATCTTCAACGTGTATTTCTTCCACCACCATCGCTGGTGCTGGCCAAGGTCCATTCAGCGCGTCGCTACGAAGTACCTCGTACAGAGGATGTAGGCCTACACACCCAATTCCGGTTCAATGTTGGGCCAGCGTCGCAGCCCATTGCCGTTCAATCGTCTACGATGCTTTCCCAACAGTAATCCAACACTGGGTCTGCTGTATACTTTGCGCTAGTACATCAGCAAACACATGGCATTCACCCGATGCTGTTTCAATGTTAACCCACAGTATCTGACGCTGGCCCAACATTGAAACAACATTGAGAGATTGTCTCGTGTTTGCTGGGGCATTTCTATGCGGGTGACGCTTTCACACCCTCGTCGCCAGAAAAGCCACTACCCAGATAACACATACATTGGCCCAATGCTGATGTCATGCAACTATATGTCATGCAACTATTTGACCTAGCGTTATATTTGACTTGTTTATAAGGACTATTTCTCAAAAATGTCTACCGTTTCCCACACACAGCACCCCTCTTTCCGCAAATTAGGACACAAACATTATTCAATAAACTTAATAGGCTCCTGGCTTCCGGCCGGGCCTAATACATAATTCGTGTTGTTTTTAGATAGCATGTTGTCTGTATAGCTTTTAGGGCAATATTGTTAATACTGTTATTGACATAATCATGGTAATATGTGAACCGATTTATTAAATCATCTACACTGAGCTGGTTGTCTTTAAATAATAGTCCCACCTCAGTGTGGATGATTATGTAAAACTGAGCCGCTCATCCCGTCAGGCAGGGGTGTTTGGTCGGGCTGGTTTGGTGGTGGGTCAACGTCACAGACGATGGGCCAGCATTGAGCCGACACTGGCCAGACACCTTTTTTGTCGGGCCGCTCTGTCATTATCAGGGCACATAATTATATTTTTGTATGACTTGTAAGCCATTTTTGGCTGGGCATTTTACTGTGCATGTCACCAAAATCAATAAACATAGTATAATTGGCAACCATTGGCCATAATTAATTTTACTATATGACTGATATCTGGCAAGACGTGGCAGATAGCCAGACCATTAATATAAAACAAAATGTGCGGTTTCATGTAAGAATTTGTTCTGGAAATGTTCAACTCGAACAAATGGCCGATTATTGGCCATAAAATTAAAATAATTTAATATAGAATCAAACTGCCCTGGCTGGATCCACAAAGGGGACAATCGCTGGCTGGATCCACCAGGCGACCAGCACTGGCTGCATACACTGAGTGAGGGGATCAGCACCGGCTGCATACAACGAGGGGACCAGCACTGGCTGCATACAATGAGGGGACCAGCACTGGCTGGATGCACTAAGAAAACTACACTGACTGGATCTAGAAAGGGGACACTCGCTGGCTGAATCCACAAAGGAGACCATCACTGGCTGAATCTACAAAGAGGACAAGTACGGGCTGAATCCACAAAGGAGACCAGCACTAGGTGAATCCACTAAGGGGACCAGCGCTGGCTGGGTCCACTAAGGGGGGCATCACTAGCAGGATTCACTAAGGAGACCAGCACTTGTAGGATCCACTAAGGGGACCAGTCCTGACTTAAACAGGACAATAATTTTAAGGGGATTCGTGCTGATTGAATACGCCGAAAGGACCAGCGCTGGCTTAATTTACCAAGGGGACCATCGATGGTTTGATCCACCAAGGGGACCAACACTTGCAGGATACATTAAGGGGGTCATCGTTGGTTAGATCCACCTAAGGGGCCAGCGCTTACTGGATCAACTAAGATTTAGATATCGTAAGATGTCAGTGCTGATGGTAAGTTACACAATTGGTATTCCAATATTTAACAATTGTCGTCAGCGCAGATTGCAATCATTCGCTTTATCTTACCATGTCTTACAAATGGTTATCGAAAATCATCTAATTAAACAAAGCATAAGCAAAACAATGTCATCATGTCCGGTTTCAGAGACGCACATTTAAAATAAATAAAAATCAAGGATCTTTTTACGCAGAGAAATATACATTATATCAAATTTCATAACAACTGACTGTAAGTTACATATGGTTAATCACGGCTGATAATTTCCCGGTTGCCATTGCCAATGATCACCCTCAACAAATTGTGTGAAACTCAATGACCATGACCTCCTTTGTTTCCACCGAGCTGGCTAAAACAATGAAGTATGGGGGAGGGGTATTATATAACCTTGTTTTCACCGAGTGACGTCACTGCGTTTCACAGATTGAAGTATGGGGAAGGTGGTCTTATATAACCTTGTTTTCAACAAGTGACGCCACTGCGTTTCACAGAATACGTTCCTATCACACTCGGAACGTGATGAAGGAAATTATTTTTTTACTTTTGTAATGTTTCCATGTATGACTCCCAAGATATTATCAAACAAAAAAAAAAGAAATTTAATTTGAACACATATAATATAGCTGTCAAACGTTCTAATATAGCATAACAAGTAAATGCGAACTGTCACTTCAAGATGGCGATTGATGAACACTATGCTCGTGACACATAATATCATGTTTCCCGACAAATTGTATTGCATATTAAATTGTATATTTTTAATGTCGCATAACTAAGTCTGAGTCTGATATTGGTTATGATCAAGATAAAGAACGATGCAACGGTTCCTAAAACGGTGTCTAGACTAATACAGTTTTGTACTTCTAAAGTGTTAAGAAAACTTGCTAATCAGTTTTTAACTATACATGTAGGACTACGTGAGGGCGGGGGCTCTAGGGTAGTGGTTAGCACCGCTGCCTTTCACGCCAGAGTTCGGGGTTTGGTTCCCGGTCTCAGCGGTTTGAAAAAAAACAAAAAATGTTTCTTCCCCATCCACGTGTGAAAGTTAGTATTGTGGAGAGCCTCCGTGACCGAGAGGCCTCAGACCGCCAGGGCTCGAATTTCGAAACCTGTGTCTGGAGGACAGTGTCATCTCAATCATCTCACCACCCTCAGGGGGTTCTCCTGGCCCAGCTTAGCCTATATGTGCACAAATTTGGCCTAAAGCCCGATTCATTTCATTTCATTTTTTTTCCATGTACGTGATGCATGAATAATTACACAATCAAAGCAACTACTACAGAACACCAATGAAAGACAGCAATGCAATATTTTTTACATAAATACATATGTATTTTTTTATTTAGAGTCTATATTCCATATGCATTTAATTAAACTTTTTTTATTATATCGTGACGTAATATTCAATAGTCACAATAGTTAAATAATCAACCTTCATAACAACACTTAAAAAGGCATATCTATAAACAGACATATTTGGCTGAATTCACTTAGCGGGCAACTTTTTGCGACAACTTTCAGATGGATAGTCTAATTAGCGGGTCTCCACTCGTAACTTAGAAGCTTGTTGACAACGAATAAATATGTTTTAAAGATTTGTGTTGTTATCACGTTGGAAAAGTTTTTTTTTATATTTGCTCTTTTTCCACTATTTTGACCTTGAATGACATTCAATTACCCCCATAGGAATTAATCACGTGTTTTACATATAACATGATATTTCATAAGCAACTGAAAGTATATGACACAGGTGTCTTCAAAAGATCGTACAGACGAGATATGGTTAATAATGAACTTTTATATGTATGTATTGAATGCGTATTCCCAGCCAATCATCTTTATGCGTCACATTTCATTCACTATATATATGAATATACGACTGATTCAGTGCCCGTTGCCATGGTGATGCCTGGACTTCCATCTCAACATCGACTAAAAATCAACAAACAGGGTCTTATATTTACAGTGATACCAAAGTCACCCTAAAATATATTTATGTAATGGAAACAATAACAATTTTGTTGCCTCATACTTGGACAGCATAACCCGTATAGAAGCAGGTGTTTTCATAACAACGTGTATGTTACCGTAGAAATAGTATAGGGGTTGTGTGCCAAATCAACTTTTATTCATAACATATTATAAAATGATCATATGAAAAAAAAGTTTGTAAGGGACAAAAACAATAGTTATGTGTATATTACAGCAAGCATGGACTTTGAAACCCCCAAAAATCACGTCTACGTCCCCTGAATGATGTACGTGTGAATATAATCTTACCATGGTTTTCCTACATGTATATGCTTCGGAAACGAGGTTGTTACTGTTTAAGCTATCAGAGATGTACATGTAGATAAAAAGTAGGTCAAAAGACCCGCGACAGGTACATCTGCACTGATTTGTGTGTGCATTATGAATATAATATCCCCATGGGTTTCTGAGATATGCTCTAGAAACGAGATTGTTAGAATCTAAGCTATTTTAGCCTAGAGATGTAGGTCAAAAAGTAGGTCAAAGGTCATCACCTCCAAAAAGCACGTGATGTGTGTGAAATAAATCTCTTATCGGTTTATCTGAAAACCTGCAACTCGTTTTTATTTCACATAGCCAATCACATAGATTTGCTCTTCATCAATATAAGAAATGTTTTTATTGAAAACGGCTCTATTGTAGAGAAAATGCCGATTTCCTCTGAACATTTCCATACATTAATGTATATTTTCCATTCATTAAACCATCTCTGCGGCATAAGAAATAAATAAACTTAACCATTTCCCTTCCAGACCGAAGTGCATGTCAGGATCCAAGGATCCTGGTGTAACTATAGTAAATCCGACGGAAATTTCCGTCATGTGTGGTTACGTAACATGACGAATGACGACGGAAATTACAGTCATGTATGGTAGGGAAGGGGTTAAATTTCGGTTACATTAATATCAGCATACCAGAAAAAACTACTTACGACTTTTTTTCAGTTTTTTCCAAAAAAGTTATACTTAATGACCTTGATTGAACTTCACTCTTGAAAAATATTGAATGACCTTAACATATTAAGTACCGTATCTATGCATTTCACACATATAAAAAATACTACAGTAGCCACTAAGCATGTTGAGATATGTATCAGCTCGAGGTAATTATTCATGAGTATTTTGTCGGAAAATGCCCCATATTTCGAAATTATGATCAATATTCAAGCATGTGTTGCCATGACAACAGGTATGATAGAGATATTATTTTTGCGCTAATAAAACGTGAAATACATCTACTGCATGAATTAATATAAAATGATCCTATCAGTGTCCCTGTTTATTGTAAAAAAAACTTTTTATCAGTTTTAAAGACATTTACATTTTGTCAAATGTCATGTTTTATAGTTATATACAGCATGCATGAACTTTGACCTCTTCTGACCCTAAAAATATATTTTTCAATTAAAAATTAAGTTTGTAAGTAGGCATGAACATTATTATCATGCATGTAAATTATTGTTAATTTTGGCCAATTGGTATGTATTCGAGGGTCTTGAAAGTGGAATGTCTATTTCGAGCGATTCATCATTAGCCGCCACATTTCGTTCACAGTGTTCTAGAATAGAACGGGTTCAGGACCCGTTGCCATGGGACGCCCCGGGCTACCAACTATACATCCGCCAGAAATGAACCCCCCCAGGGTCTTATCTTTACAATATATCAAATGCAGCCTAAAGTATATCTCGGTAAACGAAACGAAAATTTTGGGGTCGTGGCTGCTAGACTATTTGTGGGAAGTAGGCCTGCTAAAGTGCACGGTGACTTGTTACAAAGCCGCGCGCAGCGCGGCAGTTGTGTTTATACTAATAATTAAATATTATTAGTAAAAATTATCACTTATATAACATATACCATTATGATCAGCGTTATTCAAAGAACAATATTTGTAATGTCTTAGCAGCTAAATGACGATGTAATATCATTTTTGACAGCAGTGTGCCATTACGTAATGGCGAAACAATTTTAACATTCCGGAAATTACTTAAATCTCATCTATTTGATCTGGCTTTCCACCTTAGCTCCTCAGCAGCCCAGCTCCCAGTTGACGAACCTGCTTTGACATCGATTATGACACACGACCACGCTAAGAATTTTTACGCCTCTGAGTTCGGTCCGCTGAGGATATAGGCGCTATAAAAATTTGATTGATTGATTGATTGATTGATTGATTAATTGATTGATTGATTGATTGATTGATTGATTGATTGATTGATTGATTGATTGATTGATTGATTGATTGATTGATTGATTGATTGATTGATTGATTGATTGATTGATTGATTGATTGATTGATTGATTGATTGATTGATTGATTGATTGATTGATTGATTGATTGATTGATTAATTGATTGATTGATTGATTGATTGATTGATTGATTGATTGATTGATTGATTGATTGATTGATTGATTGATTGATTGATTGATTGATTGATTGATTGATTGATTGATTGATTGATTGATTGATTGATTGATTGATTGATTGATTGATTGATTGATTGATTGATTGATTGATTGATTGATTGATTGATTGATTGATTGATTGATTGATTGATTGATTGATTGATTGATTGATTGATTGATTGATTGATTGATTGATTGATTGATTGATTGATTGATTGATTGATTGATTGATTGATTGATTGATTGATTGATTGATTGATTGATTGATTGATTGATTGATTGATTGATTGATTGATTGATTGATTGATTGATTGATTGATTGATTGATTGATTGATTGATTGATTGATTGATTGATTGATTGATTGATTGATTGATTGATTGATTGATTGATTGATTGATTGATTGATTGAGAAGAAAAAGAAAACATGTTTATTTCACCACAAAAATACACAATAATGATTCATATGCAAAATGAAACACTACAGGGTAAGGAGACATCCATAAAGACTTTGAAAGTCGCTGTCATGGATGCCACCTGAGTAAATGATGTATTAAACAATAATAAATAAATAATTTACAGCTGATATAATATTTTATATAATACGAAATAAACAAAACCTTGTTATGTATTTATGTAAGGACAACAAAAATATATACAAGAATAACAGTATGTCCCTCATAATTATGTTGCTTGTCTTGAAATAGTATTTAGCGGAGTATAATGGCATTATAGACCGAAAAAAACAGCAAAACAAAATATGGTGGAAATTGAATAGTGTGTCAAAAATAAATATGTAATTACTCGAAAAATGACTCATGTTCGAGCTCGTTCACATGTATAGCAATTTGCTAACTGGCACAAAACAGTATATTTCTCAATACAAGAATGCTTAATATATGTTGTAAAACCTTTGATACTATGTGAGGTAATTTTGTCTAGAATAATGATTGGTGTCGTGTTTATTAAAATCGGTAGACTATATCTGATACATTTACGTGAAAAATCATGTTTGACTAGGCTATTTCGTATTTGGTGACATCCTCGTGTGGAATAGTTGTGGACTGTAGCATTCGTTGCAAAATTAAAATTAGTAAAATAATTTGGAAAAAGATTATTTAAATATTTATAGTAACATTTTATTTGTTGCAGTTAATGAATGTCATTTATTTTCAATATTTCGAGTTTTTTGAAAATAGGATCTGAGTGTGAATAAAACTTACTTTTTGAAATTATGCGAATAGCTTTCTTTTGTAGTTTATATATTCGTTTTGAGTCATATCCCCAAGCAAGTATGCAATAATTTAAATGGGGAAGGATGAGAGAATTATATCTGGTAAGTAGTGTGTTTTCAGGGAAATCATATTTTAATTTGTTTATTATGCCTATGGTTTTAGAGATTGTATTTGCTATTTTAGTTATATGTTGTTTCCAATTTAGATGCTTGTTTAGCATAAGTCCTAAGTAATTAAATTCGTCGACACATTCTATATTTGTGTTATTGATTGTCAATTTTGGTATTTTGACGCGCTTTTGTGGTTTGTAAAAAAACATATATTTTGATTTTTGTAAATTTAAGGTAAGTTTGCTTGACATTAACCAGTGACTGAATTTCTGTAGCTCAATATTTATCATGTTATTGTTGAATGTATGGTAGTTGTGGTGTTTAAAATCAGATAAGTTTGCAATCAAGGTCGCATCGTCTGCATAAATTACAGACCTAAATATGCTGCTAGTTTTTGGGAAGTCATTTATGTAAATGATAAACAAAAGAGGACCTAATATTGAGCGTTGTGGGACTCCTGTTGATAAATTAATAAAAGAGGATTTAATATTATTTATTTCTACACATTGCTGTCTATTTGATAATTTTTTTTATTAGGTCTAAGGCACATCCTTGAATACCGTAATATTTAAGTTTATTTGTTAAAATGGAGTGGTCTAGCGTGTCAAATGCTTTAGATAAATCTAAGTACACTGTTATGGGAGTATGTCCTAGTTCCATGCGATTTATGATGGAATCAACAACATTCAACGCTGCTAGATTGATTGAATCATTGATTGATTGATTGATTGATTGATTGATTGATCGATTGATTGATTGATTGATTGATTGATTGATTGATTGATTGATTGATTGATTGATTGATTGATTGTTTGATTGATTGATTGATTGATTGATTGATTGATTGATTGATTGATTGATTGATTGATTGATTGATTGATTGATTGATTAATTGATTGATTGATTGATTGATTGATTGATTGATTGATTGATTGATTGATTGATTGATTGATTGATTGATTGATTGATTGATTGATTGATTGATTGATTGAATAATAAGCTGGCATGCTGGAACCCCGCTGATCCTGAGTGGGGTTTTCAGAGAAACATCCTTGTGTCTACCTACTCAACGTGACTAGCGATCACGTTAATGGCGGCCTCGTCAAGTTAAAGCTGAAAACAATGTATCGACGGTAATTTCGCGCTGTGTGGCGACGCGCTGCGCGCTCCACTTACCTCACAGTCCTTATATTACAACACAACATGTCAGCCCCATCCCAGTAACACAAATGAAATGAAATGAATCGGGCTTTAGGCCACCTTTGTGCACATATAGGCTAAACTGGGCCAGGAGAATCTCCTGAGGATGGTGAGATGAGTGAGATGACACTGTCGTCCAGACACAGGATTCGAAATTCGTGCCCTGGCGGTCTGAGGCCGAGCACGCTACCTCTGGGTCACGGAGGCTCCCCACAATACTAACTTTCACACATGGATGGGGAAGAAGCATTTTTTGTTTCTTTCAAACCGCCGAGACCGGGAACCGAACCCCGATCTCAGGCGTGAAAGGCAGCGGTGTTAACCACTACCCTAGGCCCCCCGCCCTGTAACACAAAACATTTGTATACCATTTATACAATGTTGGACCAACGTCGAAAACGTTGTAAGAAGGTTATGCAAACGTTTTGTGCTTACTGGGATGGTCATGTGCATATAAGACAACATTTATATCACAAATATAAGTTGTTTTTTTTCGCCGTTTGTGGTTCAAGTGTGTGAATTAGAAATATAAATGTTTCGACGATTTTGGTCTTTAAAAGAAGCACATTGTTCATTATAACTATGCAGCTACACTACAGTGATCGCTGTAATTTGTTGAATAATAAAACAAACTATGAGCTCTCCCAAATAATGGGGAAATCAATTTACAAAATAAAAATAGGAACAGATATGAGCTCACATGACCAATAAATCAGCAATGTAGTCTAATTCTAAATTTTACTTTGTTCTCTACTATTTATCAGAGTCAAACTCTGTCCATCGTAAAATATATCAATCCAGTCAGTTCTGTAACTGCTTACTCATCTCACTAAAATCCTTAGATTGATTTTCTCATAACTTTTTTCATTGCCAGTAAAAAAGCTAAGATAAATCTTAACTTTTCTAATGGGAATAAGGGAAAGTTACGATTTATCTTATTTTAACCCTTACACCGCTAATCCATACTGAGCCTCTAAGCCCTCACGATGCATTAAAGCATCATTTTACATCCCTGAAATCAGACCTAATTTTTCTACAAATAAGGGCTTTAGAATGAAAATTTCCCTGAAACTGGCTTACCAATACATGGCAATTTTTTTAAATTTTTAAACCACAGCAAATCATCTTCATCCACTACAAGTCGAGAATTGCGACAGCAATTCGCGGCTTGTAGTGGATAAAGATGACAATGGTAAATTCCGGCCTGAAAGGGTTACTCCGTTTTATTAGCCGATCGAATCACTGGTTTTTGGAAAGAAATGTGCGTTCAAACCTCAAGATTTGCAAATGTTTGGTCTGGAATTAAACAAATATGATTATCGTTCGCTCAACTTCAACTGAGCTCCTCGGGGCATACTGCCGTGCAAAGCAAAAGCCAAAATACAGGTGCAGCCTCAGAAAAGACAGTATCTTGAACTAAAGTTGGTTCAAGGTTGAGTATGTCACGCAGACCCAACATTAAGCCAACATTGTGTCGATGTGGATACAATGTGGATACAAAAACACATTATTTAAATTATTTCCAAGACGGCGAATCCGTCAGTGTCTAATGATCGCATCCGTCTTCTTGTTTTCTAAGCCTGAAGCAGTGATATTGACAAGATAAATGAATTCTTAGAATATGGATCCTTTACTTTTAACCCTTTAAGTCCTCACGATGCATTAAAGCATTATTTAATGTCCCTGAAAACACACTTAATTTTCCTACAACCAAGGGTTTTTGAATGAAAATGTCCGTGAAACTTGTTTACTAATACAAGGTAATTTTCTTTAATTTTTTCACCCACTTCAAATCATTTTCATCCACTACAAGTCGAGAATTGCGACAGCAATTCGCGGCTTGTAGTAGATGAAGATGACAATGTAAAGTCAGGATTGAAAGGGTTAATTACCTCTCACTTGCTGGGTATATGCGTCTTACAATAAAAAAACTGCACAGGAAAAAATATAAATCATCCCATCGAAACAAATAATATAAACCATCCCATCGAAACAAATAATTCGAAGCTATATGTTTTTATTTTCAACATACTATATATGTATTTTTGTTCTGTTTTAGAATGTTCGTTTGTCCGGGGCAAGAAAAATTTACTTAATTATTGCCACCAACGACCTGACGTGTTGAAGTTTGAAAACATTGTATCATGTCAAAAATACAAATGTAATAAGAACAAAGTGGTTCAATATTCAAAATAATCTTTCAATATTTGTATCGTTATATTTGAATTGCCATTTGTTTACAATCCTGATCATGTGTATACAAAATGTATTGTGTTCGTCTGTATAAATAATATGCTCCATGCCACTCTACCCTGGCCAAACGTTTAAGATCACTCACGTATAGTCAAGTGATTGTGAAGTCATGATGAATGCAACTCATTTCGTTCATGAATCAAATTTAAAAAGAATATGTGAATGTTAATTTATTGTTGCAGGCATTGTTCTGCCTTTTTATTTGATGATTATTTAGGTGGGCACTATTCAATTCCCAGTGGGGGTGGAGTATTTGAATTGGATACATTATTTATTTATGTCCTTATACTGTAGGACACATTCTGGCTCAAGCAAAATATTTACTCCAGTTTGTGTGGTGATAAATATATATTTTACTCTAATAGACAATCCTGGTAGGCCTATCGTACCCTGAAAAATATTGCTGAAATCCAAAACTGGGCCTGGTATTGACCTGGGCAACATATTTTAGTCATTAACGAGCTGAAATATTTTTTTTATATAAACCAAGAGACCAAAGGTCTTTGAAATCATCATACATGTCTTGGTTAGCTCGTTCTGCTTCTCTTGAATACCGATATTTTACAAATTAATAAATAACTATGTTTTGTTTGTTGTTTTAGCTTTTCTACTGCAAATGAAAGAAGCTAACATAATAGACAGGGATATATCCTAACCATTCTAATGAACATGTCTGTCAATCTTTTCTCAACGGTTTCTATTGTATTTTTTCTCGTAGATTCCAAATCTGACAGATACCATTCGAGATTTTTCATATTTAATTAGCTAATTTGCATATTTCCAAAATGGCCGCCAAAAAAAGTAATCGGCTATCAATACAGTCCCGGCAATCCTAGAAATGTGTTGTTAAGCTCTAAGTTTGGGTTTTGAGATCCCATAAAGCAATTTCGACGACTATATTATTTTTTTATAAAATGATGATTTGAATGCCTGATAATATATATTTAATTTCAGAGAGTTACATCTCATACACAAGATTATATTTATAAATAGAAAATGACCGCCATAATTCAAAATGGCCGCCAGCCGAACCTAAAATCAAGATATCTTAGCTTCTAGATATCATATTTAAGCGATCTTAGTGTCTAAATTAGGATTTTTTGGATCAAGGAATACAATGCCAGACATCATTATATAAAATACATTTAATGATTTTTTAGAGGTTTTTGATGTCTTTTTGATCTCTATAGTTTGATATTTTGGCAAAATTGTGTTTTGTCATAGTTATATTTGAATAATATCCTCCCAAAATGTGGTTATCATCCGAACACTGTTCTGAATTCACATGCTAACATGATATAAAGTAAAACCATATACATCACATGTATATGACAGCGATAAAAGAGGTAAATAGACATATCATTTACATTGGAATACGGCACTGTTATTTTGTAGAGTATGTAAAACTACTACCCAGCGGGTAAATATCATATTTTCTGGAACACTGACACGGCGTGTTGTAAAAGTTTGGGCACCTGAAATGATTTCTACATATATATATGATCACAACCTAGGTGCACAACCTTGCAAATCGACTAATGGAAATTGGCAGGAAGCCAATAATGGCGGCCATTACCAAAAAACCTGAATTTGTCAATATCTCGGGCAATATTTAAGATAATTTGCTTTTAAAGTTGTCTAGACCAATATTTTCAGGGTCAAAGATCAATATAAAACCAGTCCTGAAGTGATGTTATGTCTTCTAAATATGTATACCAGTACACACAACTCTGCTTTTATGTTTTGGAAATAATGTTTCGCACTGGATATTAATAATCACTTTTGATAAGAAAGCATCATGAGCATTCGATGTCATAACAATGATAATGTGTATTGATCATAAACTAGATATAAAATAAGTATTAGCCCTTGTAGTGAAAATAGCATTTGGTATTATAATCACTTCATAACATAATCAGTCAAAGGGGTACTGGGATGGTTGCTAGTAGTAGTACTTTTCGCACCCACCTGGGGAGGGTCATTAGGGATCTGTCCCGTATGTTGCATGTTGCACCGCATGGTACAGAAGAACTAGTCTACAGCGATTTTCCAAGGGAAGCTGCAGCCTACACGTGGCTGGTTATAAGATTGTGGTGGATTGCCAGCGGGGTAGCCTGTTTCTGGTTCTGAGTCTGGTCATTCACGGGTGACTAGAGCTTCCTATAATTATGATCCTCAAAATAAAAGCAGCTGTGGACACCATTTCTTTGCCATCAAAACCAGAAGCTTTGCTGAACATAGAAAAATAGCTATCAGAGAGCGATCCAAGAGGTTGACAAGAGTTTATCCAAGAAGACTCGATTTCTTGCTTTCATATGTCAGACATGGTACCAGGAGGAACAAACTGATCTTTCTATTTGTTCAACAAAATTTTACTTGGGTGGTGGATAAAACAGAGTGTATTAATTACAGTCACATACATTGCATTGTAATTTTGGTGATTGGTCGTTCATCTCAAGACAGAGCTATCCATTCACGAGTTCTTCTGCTGCAATGGGTCATGCAAACTTTAGGGCACTGTCATTTATTCACATTATAAGCGGACGAGATACCATCGGCTATCTATTATTTACTGGCATGTAAAGTTAGCTGAATGATATAACTACACTGGACGACTTTGCTGATTAGATGATGGAGCTCCCATTGAAATCACGTTAGATGTCTGTGACCAGGCACACAGCTTATTGTGAACTCATAATTATTTCAACAAGCGTGACAATCTGTTATATGGATACGCTCAGAGACAACACGTTCCTAAATAATATTGATTAGTTGATGGCATAATAAAGTATGCAGCCAAGCCAACTTCAAGCCTACAAATCCACCGTCGCCACCACATATGATTCACAAAATTCCATCCCTGCAAGAAGGGTTGCAGCAAGAACTGCTAGTGTGAGAAAAGGGAAATCCTTGCTATGTATGATGTGACTGTCTGGGATCCCCAAGACAATGCAGCTTTGCACAACATAACACATAATCCTTATAATTAAATAACATAACTGCATCACATGCTTTTTAGTATTATTTTAAGCACACCCACTATTAATAATCTTTTAAGAGATTTTGTCAAGTTAAAAAAAAAAAATCCGAGAAAAATACGAAAGTGGGTGGGTAGGTCAATTTTTTTTTGAAATTTTGTGTTTTTTGTGTTGTTTTCATGTTTCCTAATGTTTCCAAAATAAAATAAAAACTGGATAGGAGGGTGGGTATTATGGGTCTGATTTATCCGAGTTTTTCTCGGATTTTTGGATTTTTTTTAACTTGACAAGACCCCTAAGCGATAAAGCTGTGTGCATGTTGCCTTCTGCAAACAGTAGTTCTTTCGACATTATTATCAGCGCTCTTAATTTTTGTTTCGTGTAACTTTAGGCTAGTTATGTTTTGAATGATTATTGTAACAAGTGATGTAACACTACAAGGATAAATACTTATGTTAGTTTATAATCAATAAACTTACCATTGTTATCACATCAAAAATTTTCTTATCAAACGTGATTAATTATATGTAGCGCAAAACATTAATTTCACACTATCCATGCATAACTTTGTGTACTATGTTGTTAATTAAACATAAAATCACTTCAGAGTTGGCTTTATATTGATCCTTGACCCTAAAACATAGGCTTAGGCAACTTTAAAAACAAATTATCTTGATAGAGATATTGACAAATTAAGGTTTTTCGGTAACGGCTGTCATTATTGGCCTCCTGCCAAATTCCAGTCGTCGATTTGCAAGGTTGTGCACTTAGGTTGGGATCCTAAATATATGTAGATATCATTTCAGGTGCCCAACATTTTACAACACGCTGTCAGTTTTCCAGAAAATATGATGGTAACCCCCTGGGTAGTAGTTTTAAATACTCTACAACATAACAGTGCCGTATTATATAAACATGATATGTTTATTTACCTCTTTTGTCGCTGTCATACACATGTAATGTATATGGTTTAACTCTATATCATGTTAGCATGTGATTTCAGAACAGTGTGCGGATGATAAACTCATTCTGGGAGGAAGTCATTTAAATATAACTATGATGGCGTACATGGATCACACAATTTTGCCAAAATATCAAACTATGGAGATCAAAAAGACACCAAAAACCTCTAGAAAATCATTTGACAGTATAATGATGTCTGGCACTGTATTGCGTGATCAAAAAAACCCTAATATAGACACTAAGATCGTTTAAATATGATATTTAGAAGCTAAGATATCTTGATTTTAGGCTCGGCTGGCGGCAATTTTGAATTATGGCGGCCATCTTGTATTAATAAATATAGTCTTGTGTATGAGATGTAACTCTCTAAAATTAAATATATATTATCAGGCATTCAAATCATCATTTTAGCCGAAAAAAGTCAAGTTGTGCACTTTTTTGCTAAAACGTAAATGTGTGATATTGTATTTTAAAGCTCACGTGATCTATGACCTTCCATGACCACAAAAATAATAGTGCCGTCAAAATTGCATTATGGGATCTCAAAACCCAAACTTAGAGCTAAACAACACATTTCTAGGATTGCCGGGACTGTATTGATAGCCGATTACTTTTTTTGGCGGCCATTTTGGAAATATGCAAATTACCTAAAGTAATATGCAAAATCTCGAATGGTGTCTGTCAGATTTAAAATCTACGGGAAAAATGCAATAAAAACCGTTGAGAAAAGTTTGACAGACATGTTTATTAGATTGGTTAGGATATACCCCTGTCTATAATACCAAGCTTGAAAGTTTAAGTGTTAGTGGGACAGTCAGCGTATATAAACGAAAAACACCATATAGCATGTATGTTGCCTAATTGGGAGAAAAATAATTTAAAGGGCCGTTTTAATCCACAACTATAGTCGTTTTTAATCCGTTTTCTTATTTGAAAAAATCACTGGTATTGGGAAGGAATTGTATGTTTAAAGCGACTCAATCAGGCTAAAATTGTCAAAAAATAAGAGATTTTATTTTGCTTTCTCAATATGATCATAATGCTGATGTAAACATGTCCATAGACTAGAACTGCAAAAGTTTTTAAATCTTTGTGCTGCACAATAACCAGTTAAGCGAGATATAGAGACGAAATTCCTGTATTTCTTATTTTGGACATGCACGTCCGAAATAAGAAATTGCTGTGCATCGCGGTACACAACTTCAATTGGATGAAAATGTATTTTTTTATGCAACGCTGTTAGGGTTAATATAATGACGGGCGCCACTTCAGCACTGGGTTCCCAGCAAGCACAAGCCATCAAGGCATTGCTGGTTCAATGTTCGTGTACAACGCTGGCCCAACATTGAACAATGTGCAGGGTAAACTAATTAATTGCCCCGCCTCTTATTATTTTCCTGAGTAATTGGTAGGCGTGTTTCCGCCATAAACATGTATGTACGGTTATCATTTGGTCTCAATGATCATGTTTGAATAAGTCTGACGCTAATTGAGAGCAGGGGAATATATATCAGAGATGACAATAGCTTTTATCTCTTGATTTATTAATAAAACCTCCGGTAATTTCTTGTGTATGTAAGTCAATAATCGGAAAAATACCTAATGGGGTATACTACCAACATTAAAGAAAAAATATTCTATGGCATGTAATCATTTATCATGTTTACATCTGTCATTGCAACACTATCTCGGAAACAAATGGTATATTTATCAGTACACTCGCTAGTTGTGTGCCCATGTGTAGTATTTTAAATGTGTCCTTTAAATGAGCTGGAGCTTCTAGCGAGAAAACGGCGCATCAAATTGGCTTAGATCTGATGTTTTTATTTAACCCTTACAGTGCGAGGATCGACTTTAGTCGTCAGAATCTGACGTCTGTAGACGTCAGATTTTGATGACTAAAGTCGATCCCCGCACTGTAATAAATAATTTTTTAATTTATTAGATTGTTTTGTATACAGGGATCAGCTCTGCTTTTCAAAAGATATCTGGAAAAATGTATTCATCTAATGATTTGTAGTTATGTTTTGAAATAACTGGGGCGATTTGTAAAAATGGCTTGTTTTAGGAATTTGGTTGATTTCTTTCGATTTTTTTTTTTTAGAATTTTAGACACATCGGAAGTGGCCGCCACCAGATAGTTTTATAACGCGTTCACGCTATCAAGCTCGATAATGAGTTTCCCAACTTTGTATGGTTTTAGTTCATGTCAACTGCAATTAGCATAGTGTGGACCCGAAGGAAAATCTCCGGGAAACAATTGGAGGATATTTTTTAATCTTATCAAAATTGGAAAACGTAAATTTGCAGGACGTAGAAATAGTTTCATATCATGACATAGACATCTATTTCAAACATAAGAAAATATCAGTACGTGTAAAACTTCGGCATTTACAGAGGGTGACATATTATCCCAGGTGAAATCATTTCCCATGACGGCAAGCCTACCACAACACTACCACCTCGACATAACCGGTGATAAGTAGATCTCATATCAGTAATATCAGACAATAACAGACAAATCACTCAGAACAATGGCCTGTCAACTCTAAAAATATATAGCCACGAGTAATATGGTGATTTGTAAGGACAAACAGCAGTAGCTGCTTACGTGAAAAGTAAGCAGTTGTTGTTGCTTGCCTTTGCGCTGCAGAAAGGTGATTATCCCTCATTGCATTTACTTTACATCACGATAATCGTTGGCGTAATTAGTATTCTATTCCTATTTAAATGACAACAAATAGTTTGCATGCTGCCATGTGGTCATCACGGTACATAATATATTATTGATCTGGGACAGAAAACTATACGCGGTCCTATTTTTTCCACGCAGTTAGTCTACCTATTAAATGTTATCTAAGTACTCACTCAGGCACTCACGCAGTCAATAAGTCAGTCAGTCAGTCAGTCAGTCAGTCAGTCAGTCAGTCAGTCAGTCAGTCAGTCAGTCAGTCACTCACTCACTCACTCACTCACTCACTCACTCACTCACTCACTCACTCACTCACTCACTCACTCACTCACTCACTCATTCACTCGTTCGTTCGTTCGTTCGTTCATTCGTTCGTACGTTCGTTTGTTCGTTCGTTCGTTCATTCATTCATTCATTCATTCATTCATTCAATCAATCATTCATTCATTCATTCATTCAATCAATCAATCAATCCAAATGAAATAGAAACACGAATCTGCAAATTGTCTAGTGATTAGATTTCTGCTAAATATAACTTCATTATGCCCACATGTAACGAGCTATATACTACGATCCAAAGGCAAACGGTAGCATCCGTGCTTTCTTTTCAAGTAAGCAGATACCGCTGTTTGCCTTTGCAGGACAGTATAAATTTTCTATATGCATTACACTATTGTCTTGCTTCGGTAAATTATTTACATCAGTTATCAATCGCAGAGTGTCAAGGTATTTAGAAGAATATGACTTAATTGGTGAAGAACAAGCTGGATTTAGATCTGGCTATAGCACTTTGGATCATATTTTTTCTTTAAAATTTATTATTCATATTTATTTGCCTAAGGACAAATAAATATCACATAATATTTGATAATATTTGGAGAATTGGTGTATGAAGGAAACCTCCTTCAGCATAACAGTAATGTGAGTATTTGTGATGTCATTTTTACCTTGTAAAGTCAAATCTTGTGTCAAAATAGGTATAGGTAGTCAAACATCTTTTTTGAATGTAATGTTGGTGTTAGACAGGGTGAGAATTTGTCCCCATTACTGTTTTCTATTTTTCTCAATGATATGTCAGAATTTATTTTACATGCTTATCAGGGATTAGATGTCCTTAATAGATAGGTAGCTTAGCATCAAATTTTAGGATAAACGATATTGGGCGGATAAAATCACCAATTATTTTCTTGAGGGCTCAGTACCCCATCCTGATCAAAGTTAGCCTAGGAGCCCAAAATTACATTCTACTTAAGACACCGAAAAGTGACAAAATCCAAAATGGCCGCCATTTGTACAAGATGAAACAATAAAATGATATTATTTTCGACAGAATAAACGCAGATTCTTGATTTTGGTGTCTAGCACACGGGCTTCAGTTATGCCTGACATAGTGATGTATTAAGAAAGTGCTTTAGACATTGCATTGTGAATAAAATTTAGGATGGCCGCAATTTGTGCAAGGGAAAACAATGAATTTATATCATTTTTGACAGAATAGAGCACAAGCATAATTTTGGTGTATACCATGGGGGTTTCAAGTATGTATGACATACGGGTGTGGCCAGAATATACTTTAGTCATTGCACTGTGAATAAAATTCAAGATGGCCGCCATTTGTGCAAGGTCAAAACAATTTATTCATATAATTTTAGACAAAATAAAAGGAGCGTCACGTTTAGGTGTATCCAGGTATCCCCGATTTCATTGTGTGGCCAGAGAGAAGTTCAAACATTTTATTGTGGATAAAATTCAAGATGGCCGCCATTTGACAAGGTACCCGTCAAACAATACTTTTTATCATTTTAGACAGAATAGAAGGAGATTCATGACAGAGCAGGAAATATATATAACTGGAAGTAACATATATGAATGTCTACCATAGGGGCTTCAGCTAGGTAGCCCGACATGTTGGTGTCATTTTAAACAAATTTAGAGATGGTCGATGTTGTAAAGACCGAGATGGCGGCCATAAGGCAAGCTAAATAACTATCACAGAGACATGGCCGTGCAAGAAATATGCATAACCTTCGCCGAAATTAGGACAAATCGATGACTTTGCAGGCTATCACAGGGTTCTCAGGTACACCTATGAATGGTTTTGATGGCTATAATATGGTTTTTAGATATGCTAGACATTGTAGCGTGATCATAAAGAACGCAATACATGGCAAAGGGGTAAATATATTAACCAGTAGGAAGCTGAATTCGGTACCACGTGGCCGTGACAGGAGAATCTTTTGGTAAGTATACCGCTTCTCTCCTTTGGATAGCGTATTGCACAAATTGTAGCTGTCGAATACAGCATGCAGACGGTTTTTGGAACAAACGACAATATCTACAGAAAAGACAGTTTGATTTACGTTTTTGAAAGTTTAAAATCTATCAAGTTATTAAACGACCTAACGTTTTATCTGAAGTCAAAAACAATTATTGCCACATTTTCTCAGGACAATCAATGTCATGCTGGGCAATTTTTTTAGTACAACAAGGTACCCACTATTAGACATATTTGTGGTTTTGTTGCAGAAAAATCTTTATATATTTCTAGAAAACGCGTATTCCAATATTCAATAAGCATTTAGAAACATTTTTGTCAATTCTTCATCTACAAACTGTTTGGTAACGAGGTCATGTGGAACTTGATATAGTGTCGCCCAAAGAGTACCTTTTCTGTTCGATAGGTACTGTAGTTTAGCCACATAGCTTTAAGACCTGTGGTGAACCCTCCGAACCCTCACAATGATTCATTAACTTAACATACATAATATCTCTGAAATTATTAGATAATTGAAGAATTTCGTGACAGATAAGCTGCCACTCGACTGTGACGGCCAAATTTCAGGTGCTGCCACAATTCCTCCATATCTGTCGATGATGACCACCAGTTTGATCTCTGGCAGCTAACTGCCCCGGTATAAAACACTGCCATATCTGATTTTACATTGAAAACATTTATATTATCTGTGGATTCAAGATAAAATTCCATGTGCATGTAATCAACAGTCGTTCTCATCGAAAACGTGAATAAATGCCCCTCTTGTGTCATGAAAGATATAATAAAATAATATTTGTGATAATAATTGTAGTTCCGAGGCGAAGCTTAAAAGCAGCCTTCAATTCTCACAAGGAGCTAGGACGTCGAATAACCACAAAACCTGACATTTTACTATAATTATTATATGTATTAACAATGAACAAAAAAAGAGGTCTAATTCATGTTCATCGGCTACTGTGTATAGGCCTAATCATCAGACCCAAATACAGCCAATAGTCCCCAACATGACTGTCTAGCTAACGTCAACATCGTATATGGACTATTCCCATCTCTGATGGCCTATTTTTGACAATGCCACAATATCAACCATACCTGAGAGCTCTGATCAACGCCAAACTCATTGAGCTATCTCAATTCCTGTTAAAGTTATACATATTTGTGTTCGTTCGTGGCTCTGTGACAGCTCTCAAATGACGCCTACATGTATATAGCTCTCAATCCAAATGAAAAACTACACATAATTTGTGCCCTGTCACGGTCCTCTGGCGGCCGTTTTGTTTATCTAATGACCGCCATATTAGTATATAGACTGTCTATTATTATGTTTGCCAGTCACATGGGCGTAAATATATGAAAATCATACATGGCTGTTACCAAAATCACGAATATGCTTCCATTCTGTTGACAATTATATTAATTTTTGGTTTTAACAAATGGCGGCCATCTTGGATATTACCCATAATGCAATATATAAAGTAATTTCAAACCACACCACCATGTCGGGCCCCTATGGTAGACACCAATATTATGCTTTTACGTCCATTCTGTCGAAAATGATGTCAATTTATAGAGCTCTGAACCTTGCAGAAATGGAGGGCATCTTAGATTTTACCCACAATGCAATGTCCAAATAATTTCTGACCACACCATTATGTCGGGCATAAATGAAAATCCTATAGTAGAAAATCATGAATATGCTTATATTATATCTAAATTAGATCTATTTAATCTTTGACCTTGATCAAAACGGCCGCCATTTTGGTTTCTTCACGTGTTACGTCAACACTTTTAAAAATTCAGGAGGGCTCCTAGGCTAATGTTGATCAATGGGTCTTATGGGAGTGTAATGCAAAATTTAGTGCTTTTATCCGCCTGATATCGTTTTTTGCTAAGCTACCTGACTATAAAGATTGTGCAAGTCAAATGTTAAGTGATGATGACATTGAAGTATATCTGAAATTGTATTTATTTTATATGCGGATGACACTATGATAATGGCTGAATCTGAATGTGAGTTGCAAGCAGCATTGAATGCTGCACATCATTATTGTACTCTGTTGAAGTTGGCAATTAATACTAAAAAAAAGTGATGATTTTTTCTAGAGGTAAAAGTCGAAATATTGCTAAATTTAATTATAACGGTTTGCCATTAGAAGTGGTTACTGATTATATATATTTGGGTATTGATTTTAACTATAATGGGAAATTTAATAAATGCAAGAAACATATTTTTGAACAAGCGCAAAAAGCTATGTACAATGTTTTGAGAAAAAGTAAAAACTTGTGTCTTCCTATATATGTTCAATTACATTTGTTTGATCATATGATAGCATCAATTTTGCTTCTGGGAGTAAATAACAAGACTGCAAAATGTATAGTGTATGGTGAATTAGGTAGAACCCCTTCACAAGCTAGTATTGATCAAAATGTGTTGCATATTTGGGCAAATAGTTAGTGCAAATTACAAAAAAATTAGTAAAACTCTTCATCATGTCATGTATAAGCTTAACAAAAATCAGATTGGATTTTGCATGTTCAAAATTGTGTAAACAATTGTAACTTGTATAATCATTGGATGACACAGTGTGTACCGAATATAAATCAGTTTAAAAACATCGTCAAGGAAGGTATGCACACTAAATATAAGGATTTGTGGTCATCAGATGTTTTTAATAATAGCAATTGTTATAATTATAGAATATTTTAAAAAAATTGAAAATAGAAACATATTTGTAATAATTGCCAGTATCATTGAGAATTATTTCTTTAACTAAGGTTATAGTTTCGAACCATAAATTACCTATAGAGAGGCAGATATGAAAATTTGGAGCATAGCGAGAGAAAATGTAATGTGTGTCATATATTAGGGGATGAATTTCATTTTTTGTTTCAGTGCAGTATTTTTAATGATAAGAGGAAGTTACTTTTGCCAAAAATTTTTTGGTAGAATTTAAGTACAGAAAAATATCATGGATTATTGTCTAGTTCAAATTATCAAAAACAATGTAAATTAGCAGATTTTGTTAAAATAATTATGTCTCACCAGAAATGCATAACCAGAAATGTATAGCTCCGGCCTGTTGATTTCAGACAGTGGGTTCACCAAATTGCATGTAACTCAAAAACTATTTCACCTATAAACTTGGTTTTGGTGTCATCAGAAAGAGAGATCATATATCTTTTATTGGTAATGTTGTATGGTAGTTGCTGGATAGTGATATCTATCAAATATTAAAGTAAAACTGCCATTTCACATGTATGTCCCGCCCATACATGTAGACCTAGTTCATTTTCTGAGCACATGGGGCGCTTATGTGCCTTATTTGCATGGTGACCAACACATTAGCGCGTGGCATCTGCATGTTCTCTCACAACATTGCCATGTGGTTCAGAAGACATACAAGCTGTACACCAAATTTCATCAAGCATGACAGGCTACACAAACTCATGCGAATACTATGATGGCTTGTTCTTGTCGTTTTATTACTAAACAGTAATGCTACGCTACCTTAAAATTAATGACTATTCATGGCAACATATAGTTAGGTCAATCAATGCTCTCTTATTTATTCCTAATATATTAATAAATTTAATTAATTAATAAATTATTTATTAATTGAATAATTGATTAATTATTTAAATAATTAATTAATTAATTAATTAATTAATTAATTAATTAATTAATTAATTATTTGATTGATTGATTGATTGATTGATTGATTGATTGATTGATTGATTGATTGATTGATTGATTGATTGATTGATTGATTGATTGATTGATTGATTGATTGATTGATTGATTGATTGATTGATTGATTGATTGATTGATTGATTGATTGATTGATTGATTGATTGATTGGCAGGCTGGCTGGCTGGCTGGCTGGCTGGCTGGCTGGCTGGCTGGCTGGCTGGCTGGCTGGCTGGCTGGCTTGAATAATTCTGAGTGAAGAAAAAACACAAATATGGCCAGCCACTTTATATATTTAGAAACTGTTTATTAAATGATGTGCCAGAATTGCTAATTTTCGAACAGCATTAAATTAACACTGGTAAATTCCAAATAACAGTTATTGTGAATTATTTTTCGCAAGGAGGGCTGGTCCTTAGCATAGTGGTTACGCCAAATGCCTGTCATGTTTTTGTCCTCGGTGGCGGTATTTGAAAGAAAGTGCACTCGTAAACTATTCTGGCAGAATTGTAGGCTAGCGCGACCCGGATCGTAATCGGGATCCGGATCGTAATCTCAAGGAATCCATAGATTCCTTGGTAATCCGTATCATCCCCAAAATGTAATGGATTGTTGCTTGGCCCGATACACATCTCTGGTACAATTTTTATCTAAATACGTTCATTGCTTTGTAAGTAATCCTGCTGACATACGAACTGACAAACACATCTAGGCCTATTAGTTGGCAGACTTATGATTTCTTGCGTATCTGCCACTGCTCATTCAGAGACTTTTTTCAAGATTACTTCACCAGACATCAGGGTTACTACATTGTTCCACTGAAATTGAACGGAAGTGCTGTGTAGACATTGCTCAGTCAGTTAAAGTTTGAGGCCGGAGGAAAACTGACATAATTTTCTGGGTGCATTTTCAAATTGAGCCTGGAAGGTACGTTGCTAATAGCGTGAGACCACTCCATGCGAAGTTTGATGTCATTATCTTTCCATAATTATTCACATTTGTATACAGCTCAATAGTAGAAGGTAACATTAATCGCCATTTGCCTTCCTGCAACCAAACACAATTCCATGTCTTGCCACGGTCCTCGTAGTAGTCGAAATGACCTTCACGCTCGCTATTTTAAATGTAACTAAACAATTCCTTTTCAGCGATAAGTTCCATTTCGTATTCAGCCGCCAATACATCATAAATTTTGTGACTGACCCAACCTGAATATATTAGCCTACTATTCTGGGAAGCACAGTGACGTCACCGGAAATCCTTTTGAATGGTTACTCGATGTTATATAAGACCCCCTCCCCCATACTTCATAGTATTAGCTAACCCGATGCAAATATTGCAGGTCAAGGCTATGAAGTTTCACAGAATTAGACTTAACTATTTACAGACATAAGAGTAGAGAGTAGGTGATGATTATGTGAGTCCTGTTTACTGGTCAGCTGAGACGACAAAATATTGTAACCGGGACATCTGAAGCCAATAACCGGGACATCTGGAAGCCAATATCTAATAAAGTTTTAAATCTGAGAAAACAACTTAAGTTGGCCCAATGTTGTTTTATTATTAGCCCACAATCTACGACGTTCACTCGACATTAAGCCAGAATTTAGTGAAAACAATCATTTCATTCTGGTATCTCTGCTTGCACACCCCTTAAAGACAAGACTTGGGTCAATAGCGCTTTAATTACAGCTCAGCACTGTCGAAATGCTGCTAAACTTTGAGGACAGTCTGTGGTTGAATCATAATCATAATCGTTCTTAACTAACTACTTGCTGCAGCGTTTTTCAAAATAGCGACCATTTAGCTCAAAGCCGCATATAAGTGTACTAGCTAATAGACCCTATTATACTTCGACAGTATAAGTGTCTAGTTTGTTTGTCATGAACATTCATATATATATTAATCTCGGATGAAGGCACCCTAGATATTGTTTTAGGGGTAAAAGTCAAGATGGCTGTAATTTTTCAAAGGGGAACATTTTGAAAGTTCATGAGAAATGAACTAGACACTAGTACAGTTGAAATATAATATATTTCAACACTTTTTAAAAATTGAATATTGTGTTTATATGTGGCTTTGAGCTAGATGACCATAATTTTGACAAACGCGTTTTTCACCATCTCCCCTAACTGAGCCATTTTTTTAAAACAAACTGCATTAACACATCGTGCTAAGCGATGTTCCATCTTCTGGAAACATACCCCTGTTTTCAATCAGACTCTAAAGTTTTGATCTGTCGCATTGACCACCAAAAATAGCTCAATTCAGCTTATATTTTCTAAGATTTAAATAAGATAGCTACATATTAAAGTGAATATCTGTATACATCACGATTATCCTGGGCCAGCCCCACAATCCCGTTTTATTTGTGTTGTATTTGGACATCAATTTTTCAGTATATGAATTTATGCGTATTTCTGAACCAATTGACTCAGTAACACATATAGTTTTACTTTGTTTGCAATTACATTTTGTGTTTTCTAAATATTTTTAGATATTTTTTTATATAATAAATGCTGCGACTGCCTTGCGAATGTTATGAATGCTTGCGAATGCTTACAAATGGGCTTGCAAACGTTACAAACGTACTTACGTATGATGCGAATGTCTTACCAACTTTGCCATTGCCTTGCCATTTTCTTACGAATGATGGGAATAATTGATGACGAGGCTGCGATTTGAATACAGACGGAGTGAATATGACGCTGGCAGATATTCACAAGGAATGGGAAACGGCGAACGCTACAAACGCCTTGTAAATGCCTTACGAACGTTGCAAATGCGTCTGAATGCCTTACCAACGTTACCAAGGTCATGTGAATTGAAAATTGATGGTGAATGACAGCATTCGCAACATCTGCTGAATTTTAGGAGCCGCTTCCTAAAATGGTTGATATTCGTAAGCAGGTGGAGAATGACTTGCGAACGTTCCGAATATGTTACCAGCGCTTATAAATACTAGGCGAATGTAGCGATGTAACCTGACATACAGGGCGAATGTAGCGAATTCTGAGAGAATTCAAATATTTTCATTTGTGAGCACATTCGTGCATATGTGTGTGTGTATATATAAGCATGCATTATTGTGCTACAAGCTACCGTATGCTGTCAACTGAACATTATACAGACATACCAGTATATTTCATGTGTGTATTGTTTAACTGTTTGAGAACCACATACTGGCAACAACACAACCGTTTCTAGTTCTCCACAAAGGGATCAAACAACAAACCAAACCGCCCTATGAGAGAAGTACGTTGGTTGTCATAGCTGCAAGCTAATTTAATAATTATGAGCTTCCAATTTATTACAGAGGACCCCGGGACATACATGTCGACAGGCAGTTTGAGCGTGGTATCTGATTGATATTACCATCCTACAACTACCATAAATTATTTAAAATTGTACTAACAATGCCAATTTAAAGATACATGATCGCTCTTTCCAATGACACCAGAACCAAGTTTATAGGTGGAATAGATTTTGAGTTATATGCGATTTGGTGAACATACTGTCTGAAATCAACAAGCCGGAGCTATACATTTCCGGCTATGCATTTCTGGTCTCACTTTAGACAACATTAAATTATTTTTTTTTTTTGAAGATGTGTTAAAATTATATTAAAGTAGATTTTCAAATCAGTATTAAATAATGAATATTTGTGGTATTATGTTCACCATCACATATCAGTATTATTTTATAACCTTTTTTTTATTTGTATATAACCTCACATACCCATATGAAGATACTGTTATTTAGTTATTTTTGTTATGATATGTTTTTGTACACAATAATGCATCTTTGGGGTCTTGAGAGTAATGAAGACTTCAAGAGTTCAAGAGTTCAATTTCACACTTACATGCCCTGCTGATATATGTGATATAAACTTACATTGCCGTAGTTTAGTAGTCTAATGACATTGACATGTGTAGTTGTATAGCTTTGTATTGCATACATATGTAACCAATTTTGAAAGAAAAAAAGTGTCTTGAATTTATGATAACATTACATGTTTGGACTCAATTTCGACAAATTAAAAACAAATTCTGCACTTAAAGCCGTGTATCGCGTAAAACACCACTTCAAATGATTAAAAATAAGATGGCGTTCTTCAGAGCTCCAAGGGTCAAGCTGCAAAAAATAATATAGTCACAGCATGTTGCTCGAGCGCTGGGCGAACCGCCGGCGTGTGCCCAGTGCCTACTTCGAGAGTGTATCCAGTTTCAAATGACGATAAATAACCCTCGTATGAAAAATAAATCTTAAAACCTGTTAATTTATTTTATTAACAGCACACAATGTTCGCTGAGAAACGCAGGGGAAGCCTTTGGAAACCACCTGGATCCGCTCATGTCACCGAATGTGATGCTTACCCCGACTTCCTAAAGACAAATCAAGACGAAGAACAGAATTAGACGACTAACAAATTTAGTACAGCCATTAAATGATATGACCTCACACAAATTGCAACAGAATCTATCTCAACTGTTTTATTGTCATCAAAGTGTCCTGTATAACATAGCAAAAGTCTTAAGTGATTAGTGTGGTGGAAAGTATTGAAATCGATGATGACATTTCCCCCCATTACCACCCATGTTAAAAAGTCTATGTATGGATGTATGTATGTATTCTTATATGATGCCCAGACAAATGGCTCAAAACTATTCACAATCTATCAGAAACTGTGAATTGATAAATAAAAACAAATCACGTTGAAAAATGTATAATAAAGGAAAGTCATTCAAGTCCAGTTATTTGATACATTTATGTTACGATATTTTATTCACACATTTTTGTGTTCACTCTTTGTAATATTGTTTATTTGTTCATCGTGATGCATTTTCATTCGTGTTTATTATCATTGTATGCACTATAACCCTTTGCCTCCTGGTAACATTACTGATGCCTCAGTCTGCAGTGGATGACGTTTCTTTCCAAAACTTATTTATTTTTTGCCAGAATTGTTCCCTCCTTTTCGTTTCATGCAATAATTTAAATGATTATTCATTTTTTACAAAATATGCGCACTATTGATGCGCATTGTGAAACACCATTTGATGCCATACTATTTTATTTTATTTTATAAATTACGAACTTTCTGCTGCAACGCAAGCCTAATCCGCAATGTTATCAAATGTATTTATTTCGAATTTTACATGACATTTTTTATATTAGAATCGGTGCTCAAATATAGAAAAGAAAAAAACTGCTGACTGCAGGGAAAATAACCTATATGCACAGGAATCCAAAACACGCGTTTCCTACTTAATTTTACATAGATTATTTTCTAATCATTAACGGTATCCCATACGAGAAAATATCAGGAAATGGCCACAAAAGAAGCTTTATAGAGATATAAGACTATTTAAGCATAGAAGGGAGTATAATACAAAAAGAACATGTTGGCATATGCAACAAAGATGTATATGAATATAACTTGGGTATCATTAGGAATAAAGTAATGGTAACAAAGAGAGGTACACAGTAGAAGACAAGAATGAGATGTGGTAGGAAGAGATTGCAACCACAGTATGGAAAATCAAAGAAAACCGGTACCGGAAAATAAATTGCAACAACACTGACTAAAGAAACATAAATAGAAAAGTAAAGCAATTACCTGACAGACAAAGTAACATAGGAGTGTAGCGGAGGGTAAAGTTAAAAAAAGACTGATAATTCATCAGCGGGAAAAATTGCGAGGAAAAAAGAACATGTAGAATAATAGTAGAAATAAGACCGCAAATGAAAATATATAGAGAGACTTCATGGAGTTTCAGTACTAGCATAGTGCTCAATGTCATATTTTGGCATGAACATAATCATAACACCTAGTTATTTTTAATCCTCCCGATTTTTAAATTGCTCCCGCAAATCCCACCTCAAATTGAAATAAAAAATATTTTTTAAAAACATATCAATCATGAAATCAGTATCCATAATATCAGAAATGCATATTACTATGCATTTCTGATAATATCCAACGATTCAGTTATTATAAACTTTCATTTAGTCATTAGACTAGATGAAAGCCTATAATACCTGTTGTAAGTGTTGTAACTATATACATATATAGGCCTATTCATGTATATGTATCATGTTTTTCGACTTGATAATTCTCTTTATCAAATGCAAAAGCATTTGATTGAACTTGCTTGGATCTAATCTGGAACTGTACAAATTGAGTTATTGTTGGTATAATTAATCGACAGGTATACCTGATAGGCCTATAATACACACTGTCTCTAAAAGCTGTCTCTTAAAGTGTATGTATTCCTAGACATGTATATTAGGGGTAGTCGATGTATATTGTACCGTGATAAGTGATAGATTTAATGTTTTTGATCTCATTTGAACACAAAATCTCTACCGCAATGGTCCTGTACTTAGGATTGAAATTGTCAATGCAGGATTCTAGTACCAGATAATCATATCTGCGACGGCTGAAGTGTTAGATTTTTTTTTAAATATATGATGTCATACAGACCCTTACAGGATTCTTTTAAGAAGGCACTAGTATTCGCAATAATAAAATCCCACCTTTTTTCTATTAAAATACGTATATAACACTGCTAGAACGTGGCTCGTTATCCCAACATAAAATAGACAAACATGTTGAAAGGGTATCGTTAAGAACAGTGTTTTGAAATACTTTCTACCCCTCCAATCAATTAACACTCTTTGAGGTTAGAGAAGACGTATTTATGAGTATGAAACAACCGTCAGAAATTATGTTGCAATTTGTGTGAGGCTTGGCCATTATTTGAAACACAGCGACCATCCTAGAAGATGAACTAGAAGATCATAAAAACGATGAAAAAACATCCAACCAATCTGAATACAGTCTTCAAAACTACATAATGTCAGATCTTCAAGTAAGGTTATAAATGTTGGGCATTAATAAAGTCACTTTATCACTTCCTGATATAAACATTGATGAAAATATCAGATTGTGTTCACCACTCGTTTATTAAGGTTGTTTTGTTTGATAGTCTCTTCATAACGCTTATGTTAAGCATAGACTTACATTAATATTAGTCACGCTGGATTAAATATAGCGAAACATTAGCTAGAGGTATTTAGAAAAAGCACTGGTGATCTTATCAATAAAATGCGATTATCTTCCTATTCAAATAATGTGCAACGTGGCTAGATCTCCTAATGAAAGATGGTCAGAGGGTAGGGTCAAGAAACAGCATTTTAAAATATTTTCCACCACTCGAATCACTTAAGACTTTTTTTGGTTAAAAAACACATATTATTGGGTAAAAAACACTGTCGGACATTCTGTTGCAATTTGTGTGAGATCATGCCATTATTTGGCACAACGAGACTGTACTAATTCGTCCAGTCGTTAATCGGTGGCACACCTGGTGAGATTTCAGCTGTAAGCCAAGCTGCAATTTGACTTGCATAATAATGCATGCCTTCGATAAACACGTGCTGGTTATATGGACTAATGGTTGTTTGGAGTGCAATGACTGGGTTTGCCAAATCTATTCGGTCATGGTCGGAGAGCTGTTATAGGAAGTGGTCCGTGAGTTTACTTGTAAATGCAAACAACAGTAACTGCTTACTTGAAAAAGTAAGCAGTTACTGCTGTTTGCCTTTACACAGTAGTAACAGGTATATAACAGGATATATTTATAGTTGTGAACAACATATGGCAGAAAAACAGCGGGACACAAGTGGATAATTCTTTAATTTGACAAGGTAATACGCTGATCATGTGAGTTAAATGATTATTAATTATTGTACGGATATACATAACGTAACATAAAAAATGTAAGTGTGTAAATCCTGCTATTACATCGTTTCGTTTCCAAGGGGGACGATAAGTGATATGTTTATTTGTTACAAGCCGGAGATTAAGGTATATTTTTGTAAAATGCAGTTATTGAAGAAGACCCAAATTTCGGAATTCACTGAATGTCACTATAATATTGCCATCCTTAACCCTTTCAAGCCTGAATTTACCATTGTCATCTTCATCCACTACAAGCCGCGAATTGCTGTCGCAATTCTCGACTTGTAGTGGATGAAAATGATTTGATGTGGTTTAAAAATTAAAGAAAATTGCCATGTATTGGTAAACCAGTTTCATGGAAATATTTGTTCTAAAACCCTTGGTTGTAGGAAAATTAAGTCTGTCTTCAGGGATGTAAAATGATGCTTTAATGCATCGTGGGGGCTTAAAGGGTTAATGATGCCCCTGGAGTGGTTCACATACCATCTCGATCTTTTATCCTAACTTAATGTTTTTATTTGATGATGATGGTCATGGTATTCATTATTCTGTTAATTAGGCCCTACTGTGCATGCGTGAAGTTTGGGAAATCAAAACTAAAAGGTAAGCTAGCAAACATGAGACGTCTGCCCAACTTTAGTTTACAATCAAATATCTAATCAACTAGTCAACCAACCAGCTAATCAACCAACCAACCAACCAACCAACCAACCAACCAACCAACCAACCAACCAACCAACCAACCAACCAACCAACCAACCAACTAACCAACCAACCAACCACCCAACCAACCAACCAACCAACCTATGGCGAGTTGAAGGGTCGGATTAACCAATATGTCGTGGTAAACCTACACCGGGAGTTCCGTTATGGGTCACAACGGCCAACGAAGGACTCCTCCCAAACTTGCCATCAAAACTCAAATATCTTCCTCCTCCGTCTGATCGACGGTATTAAACAAACCAGGAAACTGTCTTCTCTCTTGTCATGTTTATTTGATTAACATGCGATAACAGCAAAGCACAACCATCCGCGCACGGCACGTCTCTATGGACTTAGCGAGAGCGAGCTGCGGCACGTCCGCAGTCGCTGAGTATCACGCTTCAAGTGAGGGAAAAATACCAAGGGCCGCACCACGCTGCTCTGTGTGCGCACGTCACCACGGTATGACAACGAGGCGGT
Source organism: Flabesymbios commensalis (assembly GCA_964017125.1). Lineage (NCBI taxonomy): Eukaryota > Metazoa > Annelida > Polychaeta > Terebellida > Flabelligeridae > Flabesymbios > Flabesymbios commensalis. The sequence continues at coordinate 12,858,587 of OZ024918.1, read as the reverse complement.
CATCCCCGTCAGCCTGCGTCCAGGAATCTGGGGATAACTGCCACATTAACTAAGCGATGTCAGGATCCTACATCACCCCCGGCTGAGTGACAACGTAGGACCAAACTGACGTGTAGGAGACTGCTTCGTGCAAGTAGCGGGGTTGTCAATTATGTAACCTCTTATACTAAGCATAGTGTTCTTTAAAAAAAATATAGCGGGTGTGGTTACATTGTGGGCGGTTGAAAGCGCAGCATTATACGTGAATTGTCCGATCCTCTTAACACCAACTGTCCTTTATATATTATTCATGTGCTGCAAGCTGCGATTAACCCATTCATTTAATTAACAGAATTGCCATTAATTCTTTAGCAATGAACTTGCTAAAAGAAAATGTCTTTACATTTATATATATGTACACAATTCTGCCAGGCCTGGCATATTCATTTACAATTTAACAGCATTGTAATTACGAGGTATGCGGTTGGGCCCGCCAGAGACGTCATTGGGCGCGACTATGGCGTGAACCATCTGCACAAATCGAGCAGGAGTCTGGATTGTGCGTCCGACTCTAGTTTTTCGCACTGTTTGGTCGGTCGAAATTTTTTCGCGATTAGCGATATTCGCATGTTTGCTTTTTGTCGAGTCGATTGCGGCGTCAGCAGCACCCGGGGTTTTACCCCGTAGATGTAAAGGTATGCGGGAATACGTTCGTAAACCACCGCCATTCCCGTTAGCGCGGGACGCGGCAGGGGCTCGCGAATGCGGCGCTACGTAAGTATTGTCTCTGTTGGACAAGTTTACTTTAACATCTATTTGCTTTGGGACTGTGGCCGATTTTCGATTGCTTCTGACTGCCGTCGACTTTTTTGTGTTGACTCTCGTCCCGTTGGACGTCGGAGTGTCCGCACTACCAGGTCTAGGTGGACCCTGTGGATTCCTACTAGATATCCTGGTAGCCGTCGACTTCCGTGATTTGCTTGGCGTTTTACGCTGTGTTGTCGTACCTGTTGTAGGCTCGCACTCCATGTGAGCGGGTTTAACGCGATCTAAGGAGACCCTCTCAACCTTGCCTTTAACTAGGATTTTCATCACTCTGCCGCTCCTCGCGACGACCTTGTAGGGTCCGTCGTCGGTCAGAGGCGGTGCAATTGCGATTCGGCGCAAGAATACATGAGTACATGTAGCGATTTCCTTAAATTCGAAAATGTTGTGTTGTTGTGTGTCACGTGGCGGACATAGACGGAGACGCGACATGGCTACGCGTAGCTTGTCTGAATAATTCTCCAAATCAGTGGTAGCGTCGACGTTGTACTGTTTAGTAAACTCTCCTGGGAGTCTAAGGGTTGTCCCGTAAGTCATCTCAGCAGCTGACCTGCCCAGTCTCTCTTTCACGGCTGAACGAACTCCTAACAGTACGGCAGGTAAGGTGATAGTCCACGGATTCGGTGACTCGTGTGCCATAATGGCGGCTTTCAATTGACGGTGGAAACGCTCGACCATGCCATTCGACTGAGGGTGATAACTCGTGGTACGATTCCGAATAATCCCGAATTGGTTACATAAACTATCCCACAATTTGGACTCGAATTGAGCGCCCCTATCAGCGGTGATAGTGGCCGGGGTACCATAACGTGCTATCCACCTGCTGAAGAAGGCATCGGCGACCGTTTCGGCTCTAATATCTACCATAGGTATAGCTTCGGGCCAACGTGTAAAACGGTCGACGCAAGTCAGTAGATATCTAAAACCATCGGCATAAGGTAAAGGTCCGACTATGTCCACATGGACATGATCGAATTGCTCGGTAGGTTCAGTGAACTTTTCGAAAACAGGAGTGTTATGACGTGAAACTTTAGCGGTCTGGCAACCCTTATAGGTACGACACCATCTAGCAATATCTATATTCATGCCGTGCCATACAAATCGGGTATTAATCAAAGGTCTGGTGGCTCTATGCGATGGATGGCCTAAACCGTGTAAGTTTGAAAAAACTTTTCGGCGAAATTTCGCGGTAAGGTACGGCCGGTTGTGTCCCGTGGACGCATCACACCAGATCAATTGATTATCAAACGATTTCAATAGTTTGAAATTCATAGTTGACGTAGTCGAATGTCTCAAACGTGTGAATTCCGAGTCATTAGCTTGATCGAGACTTAACGCTTTATAGTCTATCACTGGGCCATCGTGTATTGCTGACACTGATGGTCGTGACAGCGCATCAGCGACGAAATTTGTCTCTCCTTTTATGTATCTAATATCGGTGGTGAATTCAGCAATGAACGCTAATTGACGTGTTTGTCGTAGAGGTGCGCGCTCAGTGACGGATGACATTACGAATGTTAACGGTTTGTGATCAGTATTAACGAAAAAATTTCGTCCTTCTAAATTGTGTCTGAAATGTTTAATTGTAGCGTATACTGCCAAAAGTTCACAATCGAACGCGCTATAGCGGGTCTCTGCTGGGTTCAGCTTCTTGCTGAAAAACGAAAGCGGCTGCAACATACCGTTTAAAAATTGCTGCAAAACGCCACCGATGGCGACATCACTAGCGTCACACGTGATGTTAAGCTGAGCCGTCGAATCTGGGTGCACCAGAAGCGTAGCGTTTGCCAGTATCTGTTTCGACTTGGAAAATGCTGACTCTGCTTCTTTATTCCACTTCAAATCGAAATTTGATTTCGGTGACAATCTGGTATGGCCTTCGTTGGCAGAGGTCAGTGGATTATTGAGTGGGGTCAGCTTGTCGGCGCAATGCGGTATGAAACGGTGGTAATAATTTACCATTCCCAGATACCTACGCAATGCTCGTTGCTTTTCGGGTTTAATGAAATTAACGATTGCGTCAACGGCGCTAGGTAACGGCGAAATTCCTTCGGCGCAAACGTGATGACCTAAGAAACTTAATTCAGATGTTCCGAACTGACACTTTTCAGGACCAATGATAATTCCGTACTCCGATAGTCGAGCAAAAAGAATTCGTAGATGTTTCTTGTGCGTTTTATGATCTGGGCTGGTTACCAGTAGGTCATCCAAATAAACAAAAACGAAATCAAGTCCGCGTGTCACGTGGTCTATAAATCGCTGAAACGTTTGACCGGAATTTCTCAGACCAAATGGGGTTATAGTGAAATTAAACAAGCCAAAAGGTGTGGTAACAGCAGTCTTGTGTACGTCGGACGGTTCCACCGGAATTTGGTAATAAGCCCTGACTAAGTCTATCTTCGAGAAAATTTTCGATCCGGCTAACCGCTGCGTAAAATCTTGAATATGCGGAATCGGATAACGGTCCGGTACGGTCTGTGCATTCAAACTACGGTAGTCCCCGCATGGTCTCCAATCGCCGTTTTTCTTTGGCACCATGTGAAGCGCTGAGGACCACTCGCTGTCGCTTGGTTCAATGACCCCTAATTTAATCATATCGTCAAATTCGCGTTTGGCGGTAACCAACTTATCGGGAGCCAAACGTCGTGGTCGAGCAAAAACCGGGTGACCTTTACTCCCAATCTTGTGAGTTATGCCGTGTTTGACGGGCTCACCCTTTGTCGTAGGGCGTGTCAGTTCCGGGAACTGGCCGAGGAGTTTAGTATATTCATTTTGAACTGTATCGACTCTGTTCAATGACAGAGGTTTAATCGAAGATAATGAAGCGGCAATGGCTAAGCCTGTACGCATGTCTCGAAGACATCTGCTTCTCAAGTCTACGAGCAAATTGTAGTGGATTAAAAAATCAGCCCCGATTATGGGTTGCTGTACATCTGCCACTATGAACGTCCACGGATATTCGCGCTTTAAACCGACATCGACGACACGTTTACAATTGCCGTAAGTCTTTATATTGCTGTTATTAGCTGCCACCAGGGGGAGACTGTCAGCGCCCGAAATCCCGTTAGCGCAAGATTTCGGCAGAACACTGACAGCTGCGCCCGTGTCGATCAAAATCTGCATTTGTGTCCTTTATCTGCGACATATAATAACTTAGAGTGCGATAACGCGATATTAGCGACTTCGCGCTGACCTAATGAAACATAGTATGAACAGGGTTCACTGCACAAGCACGCCTTTTCACCATAAGTGTGGTGGTAATAGCAAACCTGTGCAGTGGCTGTGTCGGTCGGTTGTGCGACATTATTTTGCGGCGGCGGTGCGACAGGTCGAACATTTTGTTGTGCATTAGTACAATTATTTGATTCATAAACAAATTCAGTGGCATGTGCATTTGGCGGCGGAACGAAAGGTCGAGCATTATCTTCAACGTTTCTATATTGGCTATGTTGGTTACTAATGAAACCTGAGGCCTGTACATTAGGGGCAAATGCAGGCGCGTGAGCGTAGTTATTGGCTCGTCCACGTCCCTTATTCCGTTTCCTCTCAGATGTTGTTACTGTCTCTAATTTCTTGATGCGTTTGGATAGATCTTCTAACAAACCAACTAATTTGCTGGTCTCGTCGACTTTGATTTCTGCGACCCCCGGCTTACTCTCTTCAACGTCTTTTTCTGCAGCTAGTGCCCTGTCAGCCAAAACGGCCAAACTCTCGAGGGAGGCACTGTCGGGTTGAGTCGCCAAATGGGCTCTGATGGAAGCGGGCATCTGTCTTATGAACGCATGTCGAATTACCGCCTTCCCAACAACAGCTTTGGTGCCGAAACCTGCAGTCTTCTGCAGACGCCTCAGGAACCGCGAGGGAATGTCGCTTCCAATCTTCTCGCCAGAGATAACTTTATTAACCCTTTCAGGTGTTGTCAATCCTCGCCTCTCAATTAGTATGGCTTTCAGGCTGTCATATTTGTTTGACCTGAAAGGCTGCAGCACGTCTCTCACGTCTGATGCTATCTCGCCAGAAAGTGCAGCGCAGGTTAGGCTATACCTCTCGTCGTCATCATCGATCTGGTGGAGGGCGAATTGCGTCTCGATTTGATTAAACCAGAGCTCCACATCAGAGGCGTAGAAAGTTGCGATTCTAAACTTTGGCAAGTTCGTAGCTCGTTTCTGCGGCTGTCTACCAAGCGGTGAAGAACTCCTTGATGAGTCACTCCTCGAGTGGGAATTCAAACGTCTATCCCGAGCAATCCGAGCAAAATCGGCTTTTAGGCGTTGAAATTCCTCGTCAGCTGCTCGGAATTGAACCTCATTGTCTTCACTGTCGGGATGATAGCTATCTTTTGGTCTAGCACCCGCACCTTCTAAAGGCGATGACATGAATCCTTCGCTGTCGTACTGCTTTGACATGATGAAGTAGTGTTTGTGAAATTATTTAATTAATGAAGCATCTGGGATAGCTGGCCTATTGGCTCTGTGCCTATCCCAATGTGTTTAAAATGGCATGTCGTATTAACACATGCCAACTATTTTTGACGCGCCGTGCGCGGACAGGTTGTGCAATGCCGTAAAAATCAGATGAAAAATGTCTGTAATATGTTGAAACTAGCAGTGTAGACTGTAGCAAATGTTCATGCTATGTCGCATGGTGCGAGAAACGGGGGTTGCAGATTAGTTGCAGAAATATGCGTCGTTGAAGTTTCACCTAAGTGCTGTTCACAAATTCACAAAAGGTATGTATTGATTAAAGTGAAAACTGGAGGTCTATATGAGACATAAAACGTTTTCACTGAGTCACACACATGCAAAATGGTACCGTGAAAACCGTAGGTCGCAGTGGTACATAAAAACAATATGCCAGATATAACTGTGATAAGCTATGCTAAGCTATGATAATAGTATTTTGTAAATCGACCTGGGTGAAAAAAAAAAAATTTCATACAAGTCGAAAAACACATTCAAATATTTGCAATGTTTCGCAATAGCGCAACTGTCAAATCGAATATTTCTGTATTTATAAAAAATTTAAACTTCAGAAATAACTATCGTGAGAAAATTTCGTTTTCAAACTGATAGACTAAATGTGACTGCGAAGAAAAACAGTGACATTTGTGATTTAAGAATAATATCTAAAACGTGACTGACAGTAGTCTATGCTGATAAATGATAAAGTGTATCATTTCGCTGAAAAATGATATCTGTGATGAACATTCCACGTTTTGTTTTATATATATAATGGTACGTTCATCACCGAATCACTTCATAAACGTCCGAATCAATCGCTCGCACCAATTCATTGGTTGACGTATAAACCGACTGTGTTCGGTGGCGGTTGGTTTATGTCGCTTGTGGTGGGTGTGTGTGTGTATTATCGGCGCTCACAGCCTGTGCGGCAGGCAGCATGTGGCTTATAGTCTGTGACGGTAAGCTTTGAGCGATGCGTACATAGTATACAGTCAGCATCCCTGTCTCGCCTCACATTAGCATATTCATCAGCTACTGTGTGCCCAAAAAAGGCGCTGAGTAGCCTAGCACGATTACAAACACCAAAAGCGTTTCAAAGTGAATAAAAAAATCTCACACAATTAGTGACAGAATTTAGTTTTCGAAACGACTTATTTACACATTTTCTCCCTCAATCGTGTTGAAAAAGAAAATTTACAAACAATTAAAAAAATGTTTTATTACAATCTGTCCGTGTAAAATTTGGAACACGTGACTAATAATCTCCACCAAATCAAAATGGCGGCTTACTTTATGCTAATGTGTTGTGGCGACACAGGTTCACTGTCCCGATGCATGCCGGTTAGGGGGGAACATGTGGGTGCCCACGGCGAGCTTTGAGCTAAGTTAGGGAAACCAGCGACCAAGATGGCGCTCACCTACCAAATACAAATACAATATTCAGCATTCTCTGAAATAACATATGATGATAGTACAAAATATTGACCTACGGACCTGGGAATATTTTTAAGCAGACCAAATAAGACCGTTTATTGACATTCATTTAGGGAAACAATTCATTTTGGCCCTAAACCTATTAAAGGTTACCCGAGTCGAAGCGGTAGTAAAAATTTCTGTCGATTTGTAGAAAAATCGTGAAAAAATGTGACGAGATTTCGTCTGTGGATTTTAAGATCGAGTTACCCAATTATGGTAATCAACGATAAAAATAAGTTACAGAAAATACCCCCTTCCTACTCGCCTACAGTGGCATTAGTAGGATGAAGGCATTAAACAAACTCTTACAATAAAAAAAATGATAGACTATGTCTATAAGAATAATTTTCTAGATTCTTCTAGAGAACCGGCAAGGCCGCCATCTTGAAAAGGCGCCAAACACGTGGGATTTCGACCAAAAATTTAGAAATTTACGCCGTTTTCGACGCAAAGAAACGTGCTTCTCGTCTGGTAACTCTTTCTAACTAATTAAAACTGGCATACATATATTTTGACCTACAGCTTTCACGTACCTTGTGAAAAAAATGCTATTGATTTTTTTCAAAAAATCCCCTAAAATTATGAAACTATCTTTGAAAACAGCAGTTTTCAACCGGCGTCTAGGTGAAAACACTGTTGCGTGAACGATCAGTCGTCAGGGTCACCAATATGGCGAGTTGAAGGGTCGGATAAACCAATATGTCGTGGTAAACCTACACCGGGAGTTCCGTTATGGGTCACAACGGCCGACGAAGGACTCCTCCCAATCTTGCCATCAAAACTCAAATATCTTCCTCCTCCGTCTGATCGACGGTATTAAACAAACCAGGAAACTGTCTTCTCTCTTGTCATGTTTATTTGATTAACATGCGATAACAGCAAAGCACAACCATCCGCGCACGGCACGTCTCTATGGACTTAGCGAGAGCGAGCTGCGGCACGCCCGCAGTCGCTGAGTATCACGCTTCAAGTGAGGGAAAAATACCAAGGGCTGCACCACGCTGCTCTGTGTGCGCACGTCACCGCGGTATGACAACGAGGCGGTCATCCCCGTCAGCCTGCGTCCAGGAATCTGGGGATAACTGCCACATTGACTAAGCGATGTCAGGATCCTACAAACCAACCAACCAACCAACCAACCAACCAACCAACCAACCAACCAACCAACCAACCAACAAACAATTAAAACATGTCATTATAATGTTTGGACTTAATGACGTATTGCAAAGAAAAGGGACAGTTGTAAACTCTTTTATTGGTCGAGATATGCAGGACACTCTCCTATTGACTAGGAGGAAATTCGGTGGTGCCAAGATCCACTACACAGGGATCTACAACACACATGCCATTGACCATATGTACGCACTTAAAGTCTGCAGAGTCAATGACATTTATAGGAAAGCTGTTAAGGATAATACACCTGGTGTTTCCTATGTTAATAAATCGGGTCTGGGATGTGACCTGAGTGGACCAGATGATGTGATTCACTGGTACAGTGATCATGCAGCCAAAGTGGTAATATACACACTTAAAAAATGTTCAAACTAAATGACGGGAGTGAGAGCAACCAAGACAGTTTAGCGATTGTCAGTAGCCCTCCCGCCTCGTCGGCTTCAGGCCTACTAAATTTATCAAAATATAAACTGAATTCAGGTTGTAAAAGTCTCTTGGCGAGAGGTATCAAATATGTCCCGGCGTAGAGTGACCAAGAGGATTGAAGTAGAGGAGGCCTACTCAAACTTTGCGCGCAGATTGAAACTTTTTTCATAGCAAAAAATCGAGAACTAGAAATCAGAAGTTCAGACCTAAGTCTAATTTCAATCCACCTGGCCCGATTAACCCAGTGTTGAAGCTGGAGTTGGACCATTTGGAGCGTAGCTTGGGGTCTCTAGAACTCAAAAAAACACCGGATAATTTAGACAGAGAGAAACGCGCAGGAATAAAAACTCTTAAAGAGAATAAGGATATAATAATTAAACCTGCGGATGAAGGCGCGCAATTGTAGTAATGGACAAAACGGATTATGTAGGTGAAGCCGAAAGGCAACTAGCAAACCAGGTCCACTACAAACGCTTAGAGGAACCAGTTTTCCCCGAGTCTATACCAAAAATAAACGATTTTTTTTAAACGTTTGGCTAATCACCAATTTATTGATGCAGGACAACTATCTAATTTGAAATGTCCGGAAGACCCTGCACCACGTAGAATGTATTTATTACCAAAAATACATAAAGATAGAAAAGTGTGGCCGGGAGAGGGAAAAGTCCCACCGGGCAGACCAATAATAGCGGATTGCGGTAGTGAAAGTTATGCGTCAGCGTGTTTAGCACCGCTTGCAAAACAACATAAATCATATCTAAAGGTAAAGGATACTAATGACTTTATTAACAAAATTGCGGAAATTAAAGCGAAGGAAGTGGCATTTATAGCCACAATAGATGTTGACAGTTTTTATACAAACATAGAAAATACCAGTGGGTTAGAGGCTGTCAAAAAAATATTTAATAAGAATCCAGACCCGAAGAGGGCGGATAAAGAAATTTTAGAACTATTAAAAATTAATTTAGAAAACAATGATTTTGAGTTCAACAGCCAATGGTACCTACAAACCTGGGGAACTTCGATGGGTAAGAAATTTGCACCAATTTATCCTAATTTGTTTTTGGTGGGCGGAAAAAGCATTAGAAAAATGCGTCCTGAAACCCTCAGTGTACTGGAGGTTTCTGTATGATATTTTTATGATCTGGGAACACGCCAAGGAAGCATTTTACAAATTTGTGAAAATTTTGAATACCCATCAGCCTTCGATTACTGTGAAGGTAAAGTTGAGCTCGGAATCAATGCATTTTTAGACACAGTGGTTTACAAAGGAAACAGATTTAAGGAGTTTATTTTAAACCATCATATTCTTTGGAACTGTTACACAAGAAATCACATCACCCAAACCATACTTTTAAGGGATTAATTAAGTCACAAATCCTTAGATATGTCAGAATATGTAATAACAAGCAAGATGTAATGATAGCGTGTAGGAAACTCTTTGCAGCACTAGTTAGGAGAGGTTACTCAGAACGTTTTTTGCAAAAGATCAAAGATAAAACATTGTGTGAATTGAGGAAAAACCCGAGCAAGGGATCTTCTCAAAGATGCACTACTAGGAACTGTAAATTGTGTTCGACACAAGTAGTTGTAGAGAGTGGTAAGACCATGGGGGGGCGTACTGGATGCCGGGAATCAAATTCAAATTCCCACCACACAAAATTGTGATTCAACTAACGGTATTTACTGTATAGTTTGTTCGAAATGCAATAAATTATATGTGGGAGAAACTGGGCTCTCCTTCAGAAAAAGGATAAACATACATCGTTCGGATGTACAGCTTAAGAAGGACACATCAGTTGCCACACACTTAAATTCCGGGAGCTGCAGGGCGACCCATCTGAGAGTGTTGTATCTTGAAGTATTGAAGAATACAGGAGACATAACTCTAAATAAGATTGGGCGACGTGAAGCGCAAAGGAAGTGGCAATCAGCCCTGAAAACGTATTCTCCATTCGGCTTAAATACGGTACCTCCCCCTAAGGATAGTGGCGTCACCCCCTTTGTTATTACCTACTCTGCAACTGCGGTGGAGGCAGCTAAATTAGTGAAGACTGCCTTCAATAAACTTAAAGCGAAACATCCAAACATCGTGTATAAACGGTGCGTAACAGCATTTAAAAGGGGACAAAATCTACGAGATCTCTTGGTGAGAAGTAGATTGGGGAAAGCCCCACTGGACAACCCAACATTTACCGGATCCGACCCAAGTCAGGATCTGACTACATTAGTAAATGCATTAGATGAGATATAATTTATATCAATTAGTATGACACTCTCTGGATATCAATGTCTAAAACATTTCATGGTGAACCTTCAGTAATTAGTGTAATATACAACCCTCCAGAGGGCTCTCAATATGCCGACCCAACAGTATTTGATTTCATAGAAGAAACTATAGCGGACATCAAAGGGAAAGACGAATTCACAGGCATTTGTTTAATGGGAGATTTTAGTGCCCGTACTGCAAACCTATCAGACATAATGGATAATGATGAAGATCTTGATTTTCCCCTTAGAACCAATATGGACTGTCATGTAAATAACAGCGGCAAGCGTCTGATTTCTTTATGTAAAGACATAGGGATGTATATACTGAATGGAAGATGTCATAATGATAAAGACCTTGGTAAATTAACATGTAAAAATGCGAGTGTAGTTGACTATGTAATATGTACAGACGAATTATTTATTCGTATAGCTAATTTTTATGTGGATCAGTTTGACCCTTTACTCTCTGATATACACTGACCCATAATCTTCAAGATATCCACACAAGTACACATCGATACAAACAGAAAGCCACATGAGCGAGTATCTATTCCTAACCACGACACATGCGAAGACAACACATCTGAACTTACATACACTAAGTGGAACAGTAAAAACAAAATTCTCTTTATTCAGTTTTTTGATACCGAACGATTGAATAACACATTACAACTACTAGAAGATATAAATCACAAAGACAAGATACAACAAAAAGATGTAAACGACATTACAAAAAATATATCAAACATCCTCACACAAGCCGCAGACTACGCTGGCATGCTGCGACAACGTAACCCTCACAACAAACAATCCACTAGGAGGCGTAAAGAAACACACAAACCATGGTATAGCGCAGAATGTGAGATAAAACGACACAAATATATACGATTTAAAAATAAGTATCGAACACTTAAGAACAACCAATCACTTCAACAATTAAGACATGCAAGCAAAGAATACAAAAAGGAAATTAACACGTCATTCAACAAATACAAAAGTAAAATTGCAAAACAAATTCGTAATCTGAGTTCAATCTGTAAACGACTTACCACTGGATACTTAAAAAAAAACATTTTGAGAGTTTGAATTCTGGGAACGAAGGAGATATCATTGATAGGCCAAATCTCGTCATTAACATGGATAATCTAATTTTAAATGAACCTTTTACTGAAATTTAAGTGAAAAAAGCAATGAAAACATTAAAAAACAATAAATGTGGAGGATTAGATTTAATTTTAAATTAATTTATCAAGAATTCCCCGGATATCTTAATAGAAATAATAGTTAAGCTTTTTAATGTTATACTTGACACCGAACTTATTCCCACAGACTGATGTTTAGGTATAATAAAACCAATTTTTAAAAACAAGGGTGACCCCAAGGACCCGTCGAATTATCATGGAATTACTATTCTTACTTGTCTGGGAATGCTCTTTACAAGCTGTATCAATACCAGATTAACCTCTTATTCTAAGTCGTGTGATATCATAGGAAATGAACAAGCAGGTTTTAGGCAAGGTTTTTCAACCGCTGATCGCATTGTTTCCTTAAAGACACTAATTTAACTATATTTGTTTAAGAAAAAGATATTGTATTGCTGTTTCGTGGACTACAGCAAAGCCTTTGACACGGTGAACAGGGCTGCGCTGTGGTCTAAACTACCAGCAAAGGGTATTGGTGGAAAATTAATTAAGTCAATTTATTCAATGTATAATAACGCGAAATCTTGCATTTCGATGTCTGGTAAAACATCAGGATATCTTGCTTGTAAAACAGGTGTTTGACAGGGTGAAAATGTATCACCATTGTTATTTTAAATTTTTCTGTCCGATTTAAGAGATTATTTAAGCACCAAATACAATGGATTGTTATTTACTAACAATAACATTTCTTATCTTTTAAACGATATTAATCTTGACACGTATTTAAAGCTTTATGTTCTTCTCTACGCAGAGGATACTTTCATTTTAGCAGAGAATCCAAGAGAATTGCAACTAGCTCTGGATGCAATGGATCTATATTGTACACTATGGAAGCTCAAAATTATTGTATCCAAAACAAAAGTGTTTGTATTCTCTCGTGGCTATGTAAGAAAAAAAAACAGAATTTACGTTTGGTAATGTGAAATTCGAAATTGTCAGAGATTATCAATATCTTGGGCTCATTTTTAATTACAATGGGAAATTTAACAAAGCCAAACAGAAATTATATGAGAAAGGTAGTAGGGCAATGTTCTCTCTACTACGTAAAGCTAGGTGTTTATTTTTACCTCTTGATGTTCTACATAAACTGTTTAACCATATAGTTGTTCCCATTATTACATATGATTGCGAAATATGGGGAAGTGAGAACATCGATATTATCGAGAAATTACAAATACGATTTTTAAAATATATATTAAATGTTAATAAATTTACATGTTCAAATATGGTGTATGGTGAAGTCGGCACTCCTCCTCTAATTGTAAATATTAAATCAAGAGTGCTATTATTTTGGAGCTCACTTATCATATGTAATGAAAATAATAGATGTAATAAAATTTCTTCAATATTATATAGATTATTACTTAAACTGCATGTTTTGGATGCGTATACGTCACCATGGCTTAAGTTTGTCAAAGACACATTAAATAATATAGGTTTATCTGGTATTTGGAACAGCCAGTCTCTAGTGTTTTAGACAGTCAATAAAAGTGAGACTGAGAGACCAGTTTATCCATCAATGGATAACAGAAATCAACGAATCCGGAAAGCGTATAATTTATGAAACGTTCAAGACCACTTTTACTTTTGAAAATTACTTGATTTCTTTACCACGTAAGCTGAAAATTATATTTACTAAATTCCGTTGCAGAAATCACAGGTTGATAGAAACTGGCTGTAGAGAACGGGTTCTCCGGGACATCCGTGTATGTACCAAATGTGATATAGCACTAAGAGATATTGGTGATGAATTTCATTACTTGTTTGTATGTGATTTTTTTAAGACAGAGATAATAGAACTCCTCTTAAAACAATACCATACAAATCCATCTACATTGAAGCTACACACGTTGCTGAATATTACGTCCGGAAATATACTTTGTGCACCTTTATATCTAAAATTATATATAGTTTTTAATTCAACTGTAATTTAATAATTACATAATATGCGTTTACTTGACGTTTCCCCACATCATAATCATTTTAACTATTTATTGTGTATATAGCTAAAGACGAGAAGGGTTGCATGTTCACTATTTTGTATTAATCATGTATATTCCAGCTTTGCCTGGCACTGCCTGTATTTTAAAAAATACAACAGTAATAAATCACTTGTTCACTTGTTTTCCTTTTTATAAATCAGGCTATACTTCTCCTCGGTCAGTGCACTAGGTTGGAAACATGTAAAGGCATGCCCTTGAAGGGGTGACGAAAGTCAGACTCTTTAGTATATGACGAGAGTACGGTTGACAGGTCGATACCGGGTTTTATGGGGAACCAGGTACCCAGCCCTAACCATGGATCCTAACTCTCACCCTGACCACAAAACCAACCAACCAACCAACCAGACAACCAAACAACCAAACAACCAACCAACCAACTAACCAACCAACCAACCAACCAACCAACCAACCAACCAACCAACCAACCAACCAACCAACCAACCAACAAACCAACCAAACAAACAAACAAACAAACAAACAAACAAACAAAAAAACAAAAAAACAAACAAACAAACAAACAAACAAACAAACAAACAAACAAACAAACAAACAAACAAACAAACAAACAAACAAACAAACAAACAAACAAACAAACAAACCATCCAATCAACAAACTTACCAGCCAGCCAGCTAATCAACCAGCAAACCAACAAACCAAACATACGAACGATCAAATGGAACATACAAAATACTAACAAACAAAATCCGCATAGACAAGAGGTCGATGATTTTTCCATACATGGGTTAACATCGACGAGTAAATAAAATCGAGACAAACTAATTATTAGCGCTATCCGATATGGGTTTTCATGATTTCGTCTTCCATTTGGCTGTCAGGTGATAACAGACTGTTGGTGTTGACGTTACGTTTATGTGACGTGAGGGATCTGTGAGCTCATTAGTCACCGTGTTATCACCTCTCTATCTGCATGGCTTCAGGGGCATAAATGACAACCTGCTACCTGGGTCTGGTGCGGCATACTTCTCTAGGCTGATCTGCGAAGCTAGAATGTAGTATCTGCTTACTTCGGAAGTTAGCAGATACTGTCGTTTGTCTTTACACGACAGAATAGTCGCATTTGCAATAAATTGCCGATTTCTCAGTCAATTCTCGACTGATTTCCTTGAAATTGTACAAGCACTATTTACTAGTACCCGCCCTGCAAATTTCAAAAGATGGACAATTTCACACACGATGCAATTCATGATTTATAATAGACGTTAATTTTAACCATTTGATGGGGTTTAGGAATGAATGAATGAATGAATGAATGAATGAATGAATGAATGAATGAATGAATGAATGAATGAATGAACGAACGAATTAATTAATTAATTAATTAATTAATTAATTAATTAATTAATTAATTAATTAATTAATTAATTAATTAATTAATTAATTAATTAATTAATTAATTAATTAATTAATTAATTAATTAATTAATTAATTAATTAATTAATTAATTAATTAATTAATTAATTAATTAATTAATTAATTAATTAATTAATTAATTAATTAATTATTTTAATAATTAATTAATTAATTAATTAATTAATTAATTAATTAATTAATGCACACGATGCAATTCATGATTTATAATAGACGTTAATTTTAACCATTTGATGGGGTTTAAGAATGAATGAATGAATGAATGAATGAATGAATAAATGAATGAATGAATGAATGATTGAATGAATGAATGAATGAATGAATTAATTAATAAATTAATTAATTAATTAATTAATTAATTAATTAATTAATTAATTAATTAATTAATGCGGTTTTAGGGCACATCTGTGCACAAAAATGAGTGAATGAATCAATGAATTTATGAATGAACGAATGCAGTTACAGGCCACCTTTGTGCACATAAAATAATAAAACTGGGCCAGGAGAACCTCCTGCAAATGGTGAGATGAATGAGATGACACTGCCCTCCAGACACAGGATCTCGGTCACGGAGGATCTGCACAATACGTATTCTTTATGAGTGAGCGGGGAAAAAACATTTTCTTCTTTGAAACTTGAATGCCAGAGCGGGGGACGAACTCCGAGTTTACAATGATTTAAAAAAAAAAATAGTCATGCTAATTTATATGAAATCGGTCGAAAATTTACTGAGAAATCAGTAAATTTTGTGGGCAGTCTTTATACGTCAGAATCTGACGACTGTAGACGTCAGATTCTGACGTATAAAGACGATCATGGCATTGAAGAATTAACATATTTCTAAATGTCGTAGACCCATAACATAGGTATTCAAATGAATCAGAAAGATCCAACTAAGATATTCATGATGATTGAAAATAAAAATTACAACAGTTACAGCTTACTTTTAAAGTAAGCTGTTACTGCTGTTTGCCTTTGCGCTGGACTAATTAGACCACAGTAACTGCTTACTATTGAAGTAAAAAGATACTGCGGATTGCCTTTACACGGCAATTGTAAAGTTGCGGGTTTATACCCAGTAAACACAAAACATTTTTGTTATATAACATTAGTACAATGCTGTACAAATGCTATAAAAATGCTTTGTGTTTGCCGGGTAGTAAGCTATCAAGTCTGAAGACTCATTATCCAACTTTGCCATTTTACCCCCTGGTCACTAGACCTGTTTATTCGTGTGCCATTTCAACTCCACGGAGAGGATGCAGTCCTGCAGCGATTTCGTCGCATTGAACTTATCGTACACACTGCCATCTTTGTCCTACCAGGTTCTCATTTATACACGAGTCAAGTAAGGCATGTAAACCCAAGGACATAAAAATCGAAACAACCCAACCGTTGAAAGGAGAGAAACATGATAGTTCCCTTAAAAATCTGCCTCAAGCAGTGTTTGAACCCGCACGGCAAGCAGCGACAATATTATTGCAAAGCGCCATGTTCTAACCATTGCACCACGTTCCTCTCTATAAATTGTGAAGTACCAGTCATGAATGCTCATAAACTGTAGCGCCAGAGGCTGTGATAAATTAGGAGTTTCTGAAAACATCGGCTTGTTATCATATAATTATAGGGCTTTCTATTACGTCCACGCTGAGATAACCCTGGAGATAGCACTGTATCTAGACAGAATATAATTACGACAATAAAATACAAATTCACTCTTGCAACGCTGAACTATTTTTGTATAAACCATGGAGACAATAGGTTTTTTCAATTCGAAGTCATCATAAATGTCTGCTATGGATCTACGGCTATTATAAATGTTCAATTATTTCAGTGCGGGGATCGTCTTTAGGCGTCAGAATCAGGACGTCAGATTCTGACGTCTAATGACGGTCGTCACGCTGAAAGGGTTGAAAATAGGAAAAAAATGTTAGTACAGCTACGCGCGTTATAGGCAATTATAGTTTGAACCTGTCTCACAAACGGGCTACTCAAAAGTATTGTGTGATTCACATTATAATTATTGTAAAATAATTTTAAAAGCGTAATGAAAATGACACCTTCTATGTATCCCAACAAACACACGACGTTGAAACAATGATTGCTTCTCTGACGCTGGCCCAACATTAAGCCATCATTGTTCCAACGTTTTGTGTTTGCTGGGCTGCCTCTTTTTAATGGGATATATCATTTTAATGAGACTACACTATTTCAAGATGAGTCCCTTGACGTATATATACGTCACTAGTGAGGAAAGGATTGTCACAGAAACATGATATATACAGCCCAGCAAACGATACACGTTGAACCACTGCTGGTTTGATGCTGGACCAGCGTCGGCGCCGGCGGGTCCACATTACACCAACATTGGTTGCACGTCCCGTGTTTACTGGGTTGTGTTTTACCAATTCCACGGAATTCTCCGTTTTTTACGATTTTTTTTAACTTTTTAAAATTCGGACGGATTTTTAGAGTTTTTTTTGTCATTTCTACTGATTTTTCAAAATGTTATTTTTAAAATATCGCAAACCACTGTTTTTCCTTCCGTAACATATGGTTACAGTATATACCTTCAACCCCTTTAACCCTCGAAGGGCTGAAATATTTGTACATAAACCAAGAGACCAAAGGTTTTTTTTAATTTAAAATCATCATAAATGACTTAGATAGCTCATTCCGCTTCATTTGAATACTACATGTATGTTACAGTGGCCGTATTCTCGTACAAGTTACGATATATCGTAGGCTTCGGATTGGTCGAGATTGACATCTCGACCAATCAGAAGCCTACGATATATCGTAACTTGTACGAGAATACGGGCCCAGGTCTGCAGGCATTATAATGACACTTTCAGTGCGGGGATCGTCTTCAGACGTCACAATCTGACATCTAAAATCTGACTTTTAACCCTTTGAGTGCGGGCGACGCTTTTAAGCGCATTCATACTGTTTTTTCACAACTAAAATTTCACAGAAATTGAACAAATATGCATGTATAAATCTTGAGTGAAGCCCCCATTGTGAAATTTAGCAGGTTCAATTTTTAAGTGAGGAGGTATTTTCCTTTCATTTGAAGTTGGCAATTGCGTGAGCAATGCCAACTTCAAATGAAAGGAAAATGTTAAGTAGTAATGAAGCACTTAAAGAGTTAAATTAATTTTGGTCCCCGTACTCAAAGGGTTGAATTTTGCTGTTTTTATTTATACCATTTATACAAATTAAAAAGTTACTATCGAGTGAAAATTTTCAAGTCTGTTCTTCATTTTTAGTGTAGAGAATTCTGATTTAGCGCACTGTTAAATTGTCTAAAATTCTTCTTTCGCGCACCATCAAAGTAACAAAAACAATCTAAGGATTGTGTTCTGTCCATTGGGCAGCCCTGATGCGGGGGGGGGGGTTCTGGTGCGGTGGTTAAAGCTGCCTGCTTGGAAAGTCGGAGATCGTAGGTTCGAGCCCCGCTCTGGCCTCTATGTTTCAAAGAGACAAAATTATTTCCACTCACTAGTAAAGATTCAATATTATGGGGAGCCTCCGTGACCGAGACGTAGCGTGCTCGGCCTCAGACCCCCAGGACTCGCATTTCGAATCCTGTGTCTGGAGGGCAGTGTCATCTCATTCCTCTCACCATCCTCAAGAGGTTTTTCTGGCCCAGTTTAGCCTATACGTGCACAAAGGTGGCTTAAAACCCCATTCATTTCATTTCATTTTGAAGCCCTGATGTTCAATCACTAATTTTAAATCACTTGAAGTTGTGGATCGCGTCAGCGAGACACAAATTACTTGAAGTTGTGGATCGCGTCAGCGAGACACAAAAGTGGGTGAAAATTATAGCTATGTTAATACACTGCTCTGCAAAGCTAGAAGACACTATATGTTTACTTGTAATGTAAGCAGATGCTGCCTTTTGACTTTAAACACATGGGTGAACGACCTGTGTAATTGGCACATAAATCTATAGGAATACATACCTGAAGCTGCCTGTTCAGTTAGAGCGCAGTGACTTATGTGACTTACTGACAGTTCCATGGTCTAATTCAGAGAACAACAGTTCGAGAATGCTGCCTCGCAACCCCAAAACCCAGTAACTGCTTACACTTGTAGTAGACAGTTACTGCCTGTTGGCTTTGCGATGCGAAAAAGTGTTCTCAACACAAGTGGGCCTAGTCTGTTGAGAAGCGTGGATACGTGTTCTATGGTCAAATGAGCAGAATTACTTCGAGTTGAGTGGCACGACGGTGGATTTTTAAATTTTGTTTTGTTTTTTTAAACGATTCGTGTGCGATATTTGCGCTCCGTTCACACCGCAGCGTGCATTGTGTCGCAGACTCCAAGAAATACGATACATCTACCCGATGATGTATTGGTGCTGGACCAGCGTCTGCGACGCTGTTCCAGCACCAATACATCATTGGGTTTTGTGTTCGCCGAGCTTGGCTTGCCAACCGTAGCGCCATCGCGACGAGTGCCGCCTGGCGCGCGATCTCAACCTTATCTAACCATAGTTCACACTGGACAGGACGAGAGCGTCAGAGAAACTTGTCACCCGAAGAAACGCAAACTCCCGATTAGAGGTCTGTTTGAACAACACTTATACACCCGGAGCGTCTGCAATTCCAACCACGAGGACCTCCTTCTCGGTCCTCGACCACTTTGGATCCTCTTGCACCCTGCCAGACCTTCCGCTCTGAGTGAGTACCCCACCACCCTCTCTGGATACTTGTTTGATAACCCACCCGGTCGGCGATATGTGAGTATTCAAGTATTTATGGATAGATACGCGGGGTGAGATTTTCTGGGACTATAGATCAACCGTTGTTGGTGTTGAATGCGAGGTCACCGTTTATCATGACGTCGAGATGAGTCGCCTCTGGTCACAATACGTCTCTCCGCATGCGAACAGCAGTAACTGTTTACTTTTCAAGTGAGCAGTGACTGCTGTGTGTCTTTGCACGGCGCAACAAACAGAAATGAAATTTTACAGTGTAAAACTCGATGTATTTTAACAAAGCGCAGCTGAGGACTGATTGAATACACAAAGAGGAGCTTGAGAGACTCAAAAGTTCTCGAAAGTTCATCCAAAACGAAACGTTAAATAAATAAAGTGTCATCGTCTGACTCTTACGCGCCTTTATACAAGTTTGTTATGACGAACATTTAATGTATCATGTTGAGCAAATCAAAAATTTGTTGAAGTTCGTTTGAAATATTTGCATATTTCATCAATACCGTCGAGGAGCCTGCATGCTTTTGGTAGCGCACTGTCAATATATATAGCAAAAGTATTTAGGCCCCCAGTGTTTTCCCCCCCCAAAAAAATATTCTATAGAAAATAGATTGTAGATGTTTGCTCAGCATCAGGATCGTCAAGTTAATTTTTCTAATAGATTAAAAAATATGTTATTATTTTCTTACTCCATACATTATGTATAGGATAAAGCCCGAAGAACTCTACATTCTTAGCTGTGGAAAAGGCCTCGGCCGAAGGCCGAGGCTATTTCCACAGCTAAGAATGTAGAGCTCCGAGGGTTTTAACTGACTTAAAACACATCCCACTATAATGAGGATTCCTCATAATCAACAGCTCGGTCACACCTGACTGAATATAGCACCATAGGCCTACCATTATAATTCGTCTGTACTTGATCAACAATAACTCTCCATTCCCGGCTTAGATTGTAGTGGTCGAACAAAGAAAATAATGTAGTGGTGTGTTTTAATTATGATTATTGGATTCTAAGAGCAAAAAACGCCCAATGTTGATCAGTAATTTGCATAAATCACATTGCGTTAGAAAACTTTCTTGAAAAATCAGAGCCGGTTCTTAGTGTCAATAAAAAGCATTTCAGTACATTTGAAAATATACATTACAGAAACATAAATTAAGTTACTTTAGTTTTTTCAGTAAATGATAATTTGCGCGATAGGTTTTGTATTCTGACATAAATATATTTTGACATCCTATAATTTTTAGGCTTTAGCTCTTTAAGCCTGCATGATGCATCAAAGCATCATTTTACATCCCGGAAAACATACTGAATTTTTGTCCGACTAAAGGGTTTCAGAAGGAAAATTTCCACCAAACTGCGTCACCAATATATGGAAATTTTCCCCCACTTAATGTGATATTTATCTATTACAAGTCGATAATTGCGACAGCAATTCGCGGCTTCTAATGGATAAATATCACAATGGAAAATTCATGCTTGATAGGGTATACAAGCAAACACGAGACTTCGATTCTGTGCTGGTTTAATGTTGGTACAACGTCAGAGACGTTGGTCGAGGAAGTTGTGCTTATTATGAAACAATTTCCGGTGGAATAAAATGTCTAAACTATGTGAAGTTCGCACAAGTAATGTAATTATGCCTCGCTTCCCGCTTACATCTTGAGTTACATCTTGAGTTTGCCTCTTCAACTAATTACCCATGCCTACACTTTTGTCGCTGAAACAATTTCCGGCTTCAAAATAAATTTAATAATAGAAAAATGCTAAAATTGGTCCAAACGTACAAATATAACTGTAGCCAATCAAGCATCGTGTCAAGAGACCACGTGGAAAATTCAGCGAATCGCCACATGCCACTCACTTAGTATGATGCAACAGCTAGACTTATAAGTAGGCCATTTAGGTTGAACTGAAGACTAAGTAAATGGTAAATTATATTAATTTGCTAAAGCGACACAAACAGGCCAAAATCATCATTTTTATTCTGACTCCTTGATCTGTTCTTCAGATTGAAAAATGCCCATAAACTATAATTGCGTAAGTCTTTTAAAGTTTAGTTTGCCCTTTTACTAGTTAAAAGAGAAATAACAATGAGATTAATGTTATTCTTGTATTTTTTATGTTGGAGATTGATGTATAAAAATAAGTTTCATTCATTCCAATATCTCTTGTGTCTAATAAATGCGCAACCCAAAATTAATAAAAACTTACCCAAGTCTAGTTTATGGACATTTTGAAAACGTAACAACATATCAAGGAGCCAAAATAGAAATGCTAATTTTTGGCATGATTATGTCGCTTTAACCATTTGAATATGGGTTGTCATTCAACAGTTCGCTTCACGTGTTTTGCCTGTACATAAACGGCTTTTAATTACTCTATTCTTCGAAAAGTTTTTTTGAAATCTACGAACGTGTATTAATTGTCGGATGGCTAAAGGTGAATGACATGGAATAATTCATAAAAGAAAGCACACTGACAGGTGGGAGTATTCGCAATGAAAAGGGGTACAGATGGCATACGGATAACATACAGATGACATACTATGTCATCTGTATGTTATCCGTATGTCATCTGTACGTCATCTGTATATCATTAGTATTTCATCTGTATGTCATCCGTAAGCCATCAGTTTGTCATCAGTATGTCATCCGTATGTCATCTGTATGTCATCTGTATGTCATCCGTATGTCATCTGTATGTCATCCGTATGTCATCTGTATGTCATTCATATGTCATCCTGGTGTTTTATCAAAGGACGATACAATATGAATTAATTGAGCATGGAATATTTAGTGAGATACATCAAGGAATCTACAGGGAGTATAGATTCATTGGATACATGCACGACAGCATAGCTATATATCGTAAATCAGCGTTAGATTTCAGACTTCACCGTCATCACCGTCATCACCAGACTCTGTGATATAGGCTAAGTACTCTACAAAATGCTCCAGCGGTTCATTACGAGGTCAAATGTCTTAGGTCTTTTATTGGGAGTTTTGACCTCTCAGTATTGAAACACGTTTATCATGGTTATAGTCAACTACTGGCATTCTTATTACCATATTATTGTACAAGTCGCGATATATCGTGGGCTTCGGGTTGGTCGAGATGGCCATCTCGACCAATCCCGAGCCTACGATATATCGTAGCCTGAATTACACCATGTGAGCTCTTAGCGAATCAATTGCCGTCCCATATACATCTAAATATACATCTAAAAAATACGTCTAAATTCAAAGAAATCGCTGAGTATTTTTTTAATTTTAAACAGAACTTCCAGATTCAAATAACAGGACATCAATTAGTTTCTAAGAATTGATACATCAGAAACACCAACGATGACAATATTAAAGAAGCACTGAAACGATTATAATAATCAAATAGGCAGATAGGCTTAAATAGCAATAGTAATTAACAACTATGCCTATACAATATTGAATAACGGCATTGCTTCATCTTCATTCAAAACCAGAATAGCAATCGAGGGGGGGGGGCATGGTGAAGTAGTTCTTAAGCTGCCTGCCTGGGAAGTTCGTCCCCCGGTCTGACATTTTTAAGGAGACAAACGTTTTTTTTTCACGCTCCCTTGTAAAGATTCAATAGTATGGAAGCCTTCGAGACCGAGAGGTAGCGTGCTCGGCCTCAGACGGCCAGGATTTGAATTTTAAATCCGTTGCCTCAACGGTAATGTCATCTCACCATTCCCAGTTCTCTTGGCCCAGTTTAGCCTTTAAGCCTATGTGCGCAAAGGTGGCTTGAAACACTATTAATTAATTCATTCATTTTTTAAGAAATGAAATTGATATTGTTTAACTCAAATCAATGCGTTGTACGTTTCTATTTTTCGTCAATTGAAGCTGGAATCGCTAACGCAATGTCCAGCTTTAAATGACGAAAAATATGTTTATTTGTGAAAAATTGGCATATCACAAATTAAATCATCCTACAAGCTGAACATTTACCAAAACGATGTTATCATTTTCTGCGGCTTTTATTTGACTTGAAAGCCCCCTGAAAACATATACTAATACTAAGTGCTACGCAGATCCGAAAGGCAGTATCTGGTTATTTGTAAAATAAGCATATAATGCTTTTTGGCTTTGCACGGCGGCATACCTGGTTCTAGGAACACAAGGGTTTACTAGTAAACTCTCATTTTGACATCTTATCTATAAGTTGAGTTGGAGGCTTAGGATCAAGATGTCTCAGCAGTTCATATTTACCAGCACTACCAGATCAGGTGTAAAATACGGGATATTAAACTTCAAGGTAATTTCTCAGTTACGTTATTTGATCTGCATACTCTCCAGACTAGCCAGAAGACGGTATCTGCTTACTTGTAAACTAAGCAGATACCGTGTTTTGGCTTTTCACTGCAGCATACACTGCCTGTCTTGTCATTTGACAGACGATCTCGATACCTGTTATTATATTTAATCGTCGAGAAACACACCTGCCACGCAAAGCCAAAAGACAGTAACTGCTTACTTTTTCAAGTAAGCCGTTACTGCCTTTAGTCTTTATGGTCTGACCTGATATCAACCGTTGCAGCCAGATATTTCACCTTGTTTTTATTCATCGTGACGTTGTATTTTTTAGCTTTATGTGTGAAGTGCTGCAGTAGTACAGCGGCATAGCAAAATAATTGTGCATTTTGTGAAAAAAGCACCAATTTTGGCAGACTTATAAAATATTTCATCAAAACCATTTTAAGATTTGGATCCACTCAAAATTCACACCGGGTGGCCGCCATATTGGATTTCATAATGTCGGCTTCAAAAAACTAAAAAAAATTCAATATTTTCGGTTCTATTTCTGCTGGAGCACAAACTTGAGGCCAAGGAGTTGAATCATTCCACTATGAAATTCCCTTGGCGCCTCCATTTTGGATTTCAAGATGGCGTCTTCTGAAAATCTACTAGATGATATTTTATTTTCGCTCTAATGATATGCTTGATTATAATGTCTATATGTACAAATAATTTAATTTGAGGTCATTCAGGAAGTGCATCGTTTTACTTAGACATTTCTTAACAAAATCTGATATATATAAGTAGTATATTGTGTGGTATCTTCCATTGTCCATTCAGCCATGCACAGTGACGCGTGCCCATCCTATATACAGGAACTAGTCACTCACTATGCACCTCCGAGAGCTCTTCGGTCTGGCACTGATGGTATGCTTTTATCTGAACCATCTACTCACCGGTGCCTTGCAGCTGGTGACAATGCTTTCAGCGTTTGTGGCCCTCGGCTATGGAACGACCTCCCTCTTTCACTCAGGGAAACCCAGTCACAAACAACTTTTAAAAGAAAACTCAAAACTCACCTTTTCAATCTTCATTTCGGATCATGAACTTTTTCCAACATTTATATGATATAAATTTCATAATTGTCAGCGCATAGAAATGTATATAATAATGCGCTTTATAAGTACATTATTAATAATAATAATAATAATAATAATATATTAGGTGTATATCTATACGTACATGTACATTTAGAGGGAGAGAGAGAGGTAGTCAGCGAGATATATCATGTTATGTCAACCTACACTGTTCTGTAATTGGTCAACATCACAGGCAAAAAATAACGTTACTGCGCATTTGGGATTAGCATATATCATTACAACCTTTTTGCACCCACAAGAGATAATTTTATATCAGGACATGGGAGCTTCAGCAAGCGTTGTACATCATTCTCCAAACACCACCAGTGACATGGTGGTGGAATAATGCCGTGTGGAGCAACACATTGTCAGAATATGAGCAGTTGTGGTCATACCAGGAGTACCACAAAACTCTCGAGGGTTGTGAAAGAGTCATCAGCAGTGCAGATCACAGGTCCAGGAATGCATTAGTCACTATTAAAGAAGTGTCACACACTGCTTTTTTTCCTCGTCCCGCTAAGGTTGATGCCGTGTTCTGTGATTGCATAAACATTTAACAGTTCTTCTGAGCTCATTTACTACCTCATACATTTCCTGGGTGATACTGACAGCCCAGAACCACCACATCGGTGTTCACGGTGCGGCGAAGTATTATGCGACGCCCAGATTTCATAGCAGCAGTGTCTGGTTCTTCTGCTTGAACATAGAGAAACAGGCATGGCTATTGCCACAGACGTAGATGGTGATGACTAACGCGTCTTGTCTTTAATACCTGCTCCTCTAGCACCATTGAAAGTAGGCTCAATGTCAACAGCAGTATTTTCTTAGTATTCCTCTGGGAATAAACCACTGAAATGATATGATTTAAACATTTATAATATTACGTACAGCTCTTGCTAACATCACTTGTTAGCAACACTGGCATCACAAATCATATTCGCATGCCTCAAATTAGCCAGATCACTGCCTGTGTACAAGCTGGATGTATTTTCCTTTGTAAAGAAGTGCGTCAACATACACTCGGGTTGTGTAGACTCAAGTACAACTCCTAGCTGTTCCAATATTTACATGTACAGCTTATCGAGGTATTCAACCTGGAATTGAGGAGGAGTATCTGCCCAGTATTCAGTTGAGATAAAAAAAGGTGTGGTATCCTCAAGAAACATCTAAGTGAATGCTAGACCTACTATCCTTGGTGAATAGGTGGATATTATTGTTGGCAACAGAAGCACACATTTCCATAGAGTTGTCTAAACGAGGTGACAGAGATATAATTCTCATCTGGTTGTGTACTGGGGAAAGATCTCTCATCATAATGATATTTTTATCGGTGTTTTTTTTCAGCTTAGTAGTTTAGTATTTTTAACCTACATGACATTTCGTCGCCTCGGAGCTAAAGGATCCTATCTGACACTCGTCAGAGTGGCAGATAGGAACCTTTAGCTCCGAGGCGACGATTTGTCACTTGGCTTGGTGGGCTGTCAGATTGGTAATAATCCCTTGGTCTTCTTCCATTGGATGTTATTTAACGTCCATTGGCAGCTTGTCCTTTATAAAGTAAGCTGACAGGTTACTTTGAGTGTCTGGTATTCCATTTTTAAATGTTCTTTTCGCTGCAGCAGGATACTGTGATATCTCTCCTATCAATTTGATAAAGAGTTTCCAGTCTAGTGGTGACAATGACTTGATAGGTACGGTAACGCTAGAAGCGCACATTTTAAATTATGGATAGCCGGCAATTATTTTCTTCTGGTTGAAGCCTTTAGGTGGTCTAATAAACCACATACTACGTAATCATTATTCAACCCTCAATTATATTGTCAGCCACATTTTTTATTTAATTACATCCACCAAAGCCCACATACTACGTAATCATTATTCAACCCTCAATTATATTGTCAGCCACATTTTTTATTTAATTACATCCACCAAAGCCATACACCAATCTATGCGTCAAAAATGTTCAGGATAATCACAAATGAATGAATGAATGAATGAATGAATGAATGAATGAATGAATGAATGAATGAATGAATAAATGAATGGGGTTTTACGTCACCTTTGTGAACATCTAGGCAAAACTGGGACAGGAGAACCTGCTGAGAATGATGAGATGACACTGCCCTCCGGACACAAGACTCGAAATTCGTGTCCTGGCGGTTTGAGGCCGAGCACACTACCTCTGGGTCACGGAGGCTCCCACAATATTGAATCTTTACGAGTGAGCGGGGAAGAAACACTTGGTTTCTTTGAAACTTGAAGACCAGAGTGGGGTCCATACCCGCGATCTCCGACTGTCCGAGCAGTGAGCTTTAACCACTGCACCAGGGCTCCAGCCCAGGTTAATCACAATAACATGTGATAAAGCACAATTGAGCAAAATATACATCTAATTTGACCGGTACTTATCACAAGAATGTTAATTATAATAGCAATACTGCACCGATTTTAGCGTGTGCTAAAATATGCAGAAAGCTTAATCCATTCATTCGTTCATTTATTCATCTTTCACCACTACAGTTGGATATGGGAAATCAAAAATAGTAATCCTCCTATAAAAATGAATTGATAAGAGTGCACTAATCATGCTAATTATAGCAAAAATATTAACAAATTATTGTGTGAATCAATATATCAGCAGAGTCAATCGCTTCCCCGATCTAAAATATGTACATCTCGAGGTCACAATCATATATATAGCTAATATAAAACTAAAACGAGTGTTAATTGAAAAAAATTCGGGCCCCCATTTTGAAATACAAACTGGCGGTCACCTGGTGTGAATTTTAAGTGGCTCTTAATCTGAAGATGTAGTCAATGTAATAATACCATTGTACCAAGTTTGGTACAAGTAGAGATCACACTCAATTATCTAGCTGGTATAAAACTGAAACGATTGAAAATGTCCATTTTTAGGGTATCCATTTTGAAATCCAATATGGCGGCCATCTGGTGGGAATTTCAAGTGGCTCCAAATCGAAAAAGATGGTTAATGGAATAATATATCATTGTGCCAAATTTGCTAAAAGCTAAAAAAAGATGTCAAGATGTTTTCGAATATAGTGTAATCATGGTAATTATCTTATTTAAAAGGTGAGATAATGAATAAATGAATGAATGAATGAATGAATGAATGAATGAATGAATGAATGAATGATTGAATGAATGAATGAATGAATGAATGAATGAATGAATGAATGAATGAATGAATGAATCAATGAATCAATGAATCAATGGGGTTTAAGGCCACCTTTGTGCACATGTAGGCTAAGAGGGGCCCATCCCACTAAAAAAATGTGATTATCTAAACTTTCACTCATTCCTATTAGAAAGAGATGAAATAAGTGAAGAATATAAAGTCTTAATATTAACCTTCATGATGCCTGGCGCCTAAACCCCCGTTTTTATGGTGGATTTAACCTCTTTTTAGTTTTTTCTTTTTTTCAATATACCTTGTCATCCCTAACTGCGACAAAGATGTAATTAACCCTTTGAGTGCGGGCGACGCTTTTAAGCGCATTCATACTGTTTTTCCACAACTAAAATTTGACAGAAATTGAACAAATATGCATGTATAAATCTTGAGTAAAGCCCCTATTGTGAAATTTAGCAGGTTTAATTTTTAAGTGAGGAGGTATTTTCCTTTCATATGGAGTTGGCAATTGCGTGAGCAATGCCAACTTCAAATGAAAGGAAAATGTTAAGTAGTAATGAAGCACTTAAAGAGTTAAGTATGGTATGCGCACCAAGTGTGGTTTAGTCTGTCACATGACGAGATCAGCCAATCAATTCCGTCATTCAGTTGGTATTTCAACTAGGGGGTAGATACCCTACTTGAGCCTAGTATTCTACTCCCGACCAATGAAAAAGTGGCTCAGCTAGTCACATGACCAGATCTACCAATCACCGCCGTCATTCAGTTATTATTTAAATAAGAGGTACCTCATCTGGTGTATTCTACCCCAATCAACTAAAGAGTGGCTCTCCAGCAAGCACAAGAAACAGAACCAAAGTTGGTTTATTGTTGGGCCAGCGTCGTAGACGGTGGACCAACATTTAGCCAACATTGGATCAATGTCTCCAATTTGCTGGGTCAGAGTGGCACAGGCGAGATCAGCCAATCACCGTCGTCGTTCAGATTTTATTTATTCACTGTACAGTACCATATTTGAGCCGATTTGGTAAGTATTATTATTATTGAATATGCCAGCAAACACGAGACATTGACCCAATGTTGCTTTAATGTTGAGCAATCGTCTACGACGCTGCCCCAACATTATAACAACACTGGGTCAATGTATCGTGTTTGTTGGGATATATGCTTCATTACATTATTAATCCTTTAATCGCCGGTCCCGATTATATTCGTTTTTTTCAGATTTTTTGCTAGCACATTACATATCAGCTTTTAAGCATGTTAAAGATAAAACGTGACATCATCAATCAGCAAGATAGGAAAATTAATATTTAATCTCCACCTTGTCAAATCTGAATAATTTTCACTCACTTGAAGTTGTGTCTCGCTGATGCGATCCACAACTTCAAGTGAGTGAAAATTCCGATTGGAAAAGCACCACATTATAAAATGTTAATTTTTACCCACCTGAAGCTATGTAATGCTTCTTTGACGGTGACTACTTACTTGAAAAGTAATCACTTACTGTCTTTACAAAGCAAAATGATGTTGCTCCCATGTTTATCAGTGGTAGCATTGAAACCTGGTCCATTTTGATAGTCATGTCTAAAACTAGGTGGTGGGCTAGTTTAATTGGGCTTTAATTTAATATCAGCATAACACTTATTTGCAAAAGCAGTAACTACCTACTTGAAAAGTAAGCAGTTACTGCCTTTGCGACGCAGAATATAAGTGATGTTGCCCCCATGTTTTTCAGATTAATGGTAGTATTGAAACCTGATCCATTTTAACAGCTATGTCTAAAACTAGGTTGGTATTAGAATTATATAATATCACCACAACACTGTTTTGCAACACTACTCACTGGAAACGTAAACAGTTACCGTATTTGAAAACCAGACTATAAGACTTTTAGTGATGTTGCGTCCATGTTTATCAGAGTATTGAAAACTGGTCCATTTTTCCACGCCATTTCAGTCGTGACACCAAGAAGTGATCTGAAGTTCCTTGTAATTTCTCAGTTACGTCATTTGATATACAGACTGCTGAGTTAGACACGGGCAAGACGTACCCCATAAACTACCCTGTCACAACCCTTTCTTTGGGGAGATCTGGGCATGATAACCTGTCGCATGTGATATTAGAACAATGTGATTGTAATTAAGGCTAGACCATGTGGGCCGCCACCGAACCGCGAAATTCCATGGTCCCTGCTCACCCGGGCACTGTACCAATGCCGGTTCAATTCTGGGTATGCGTCGTAGACGCTAGCCCAGAATTGACCCGGCGTTGGGTTATTGTATGGTGATTGAGCATGACTTTGTGTGTCTAACGACCGAAAATGACGGCTGAAATGCGACAGAATCCCCTTCTGCGTATCATACACGGCCGTATCAAATATCAGACTTTGTGACAGGTCGATATCACGGCATATCTGTCATCCCCCGAAACCTCAATATTGAGCGGTGTGTTTGCCGTTGGGCCAGCATTGACCAGCGCTATAGACTAGCTCACCTGCGTCAGGGGTAGATGCCATTTTACGTCAGTAAATTGCTACGACACAGGGCCCGTATTCTCGTACAAGTTACGATATATTGTAGGCTTATGATTGGTCGAGATGGGAATGACTCAATTTTTCGTAGAATGCAATTTATGTCCGGTACGACTTATGACGTTTATACAGTGCGTATAAGACCTGATACGACCTGTAATTCTTTATATTCTATGGGTGATTTTGGGGAAATGTATTTAATGTGATAATCGTAGTTCTGGGCCTATATTTTCGTACAGGTCATCACAAGCGTACAATATATCGTAACTTGTACGAGAATACAGCTGTTACGATCACGGCCGTACAATCTGGGCTCGGTTTCACCAACAGCTGAAGTTTATATTTCGTCAGAATCGCATATTCATCAAGTCTCAACAATCAACAAGCAAGACTTGAGTTGACTGACTATAGTCAGATTCACATTAAATTCATCAACCAGGATTATTGAATTTCGCGGATTTCTCAGTCAATTCTCAACCAATTTTCATGAAATTTTGCACACACTATTTTCCATTCATGTCGTGACTACCCTGAAAGTTTCGCGAAGTTTTAATATGTATTTTAGAAGTTAGACAATTTGACATGTAATAAAATTCTGAGATGAAGCTAATGGGTTTATAGGGGGCAACATTTTTATTTATTTACTACATGTCATTTTATTTTTCATGATTAGATACATTGCTCGTCATTTGAAATTCAAACTGGAATTTCAGCTTCAAATGAATGATAATTAGTAACAAACAATCCAGCAGTACAAGGGTTAACATGACCTAATGTTGTCTTAATGTCGGGCCAGCGTCGCAGACGGTGGGCCAGCATTAAGACAACATTGAGGTAATTCGTCGTATTTTCTTCATTTCCTTTACCAACCCGAGGAGCTTGAAAATTAAAATGCACACTCTGATTCACCCTTACAACGCTGAAATATTTTTTAAAAAACCATGGAGACCAAAGGGTTATTTTTAATTTGAAATCATCATAAATGTCTTAGCTAGCTCTCTCTGCTTAATTTAAATACCTATGTTATGGGCCTATTATAGATATTTTATTTACTTATAAATAATTTATCATTATAAATATGTTACTCTTTCATTGTGTGGATCAACTTTAGAAGTCAATCCCCGCGCTGGAAGGGTTCGTCTAAAGTCGATCCCCGCACTGAAAGGGTTAATAATCAAATGGAAGCATCCGGATTATATATTTTTATACGAAAATAAAATGCATGAATACGACTATTGTATTGAAAGGGTTAAACTTTTGAACGTCAATTAGGACGATAATACCTTTAATTATTTTTTTTATTAGTTTTTCGGCTTAAATATGTGTTATTCTGATTCCTAATTAAAAAAATCTAATTGACACTTGTTTTTAGCCGATCTCGTCATGTGACAGGCTGACCCATTCTTTCATTGGTTGGAGGAGGGAGTAGAATACCATACTTGATCCACAACTCCTTACTGGCCAGCATGGTTGGAGTCAATTACTTTTTTCAATTACAAATACAATTACACCCCTTCATAATTTTTCAATTACAATTATAATTACGATTACTATCATTCAGGTTTTTTCAATTACAAATACAATTACTATTATATTTTTCAATTACAAATACAATTACAATTACCGGTGTGTATTTCCCCGTTTTATCGAATTACAGGTTGATGAAAAAACATAAAAACAATGAAATTGCAAATTCATTGTGCATTGGTCCACACTAACAACGACACTTTGCGACACCACTGTATGGGATGGGATATATACATAAGATTGTATAATTAAATGAGCTGAATATCTTCTGTTATTTTTCCACTATTTCATTGCAAATTAACTACTGTGTAAAGCTAGTTAATTTATGGAATAACAGCAGTGATGTCACCTCCCCGTCAACATACAACATTTGTATAACAACTATACAATCTTGGAGCAACGTCGAAAACGTTGGGCCGACATTGAATAAATGCTATATACAAATGTTGTGTGTTTACTGTGCTGATAATGTTTCCATTATAATCACAAAAGTATACTTCCGCCTTGTATTTACTGGATGATCGGATTATGAAAAAAATATAAAATAAATAATAATGTTCAAACTTATTTGGTTGGGCAAGCATTGAACAAGACAGATTAAAACACAAACCACTGAAGCAGTATTGTTTAAATGGTTGCCCACCCTCGATGATATATTTAAACAACATTGGTTAACTGTCTTTGAGTGTGGTACTGGGAAGGTTGGTCCATGCCATACATGTACTGTCACTGTCATCGAGTGATTTGTTAATGCAGATTTTCACAAGTCATCTAATTGTGATTGGTCATATAAAAATCAGTGTTCAATTTGAGTCACCTACAGCACCCCGCCCCCTGTAGCTGATGTCTGCACTAGTCTATCGTGGACCAATCAACTGTTGAGATGTTGTCAACCACAAGAAGACACTTGGATGTTGTCACCACCATAACATGCATAATAATACCCCCAACCCGTCACCCCCCCCCCCCCCACCAGATCACCCACCATGCAACCATGCTCATTCACCCCTCTCGCAGGTGAATAGAAATTAAACCCTACAACAACAAGTAGTCGCTGCATCTCCAAGGTGTGGACGGTGAGTCGCGCCATAGTCAGGCAATTAACCCTACGAGTACCAATCCTATAGTTTTATAATTAAACCCTTTTCAAATATCGCAAAAGCGGTAAATATTTTAAATACTAAATGTCTACTAGCATAATACTTCAGAAATATAGAAATATATTACAGATTAAGCTAGAGTATCAAATCGTCGGTCCAACATTCAATCAACATTAAGACAATATTGGATTGATAACTACATATATGTTTCACGTATTGACCCTAATGCTTGACTATGCTTGACTCATTAATCAGCCGAATGAGAACATGATTACTCGACTAATCCCACGGAACGTAATGTTGGCTAAAATCAGCTAATACCAAAACGGTGCACCAATGATGAGTTAATGCTAGCATGCTATGTGGGACATCGGCCCATAATTAACCCCCTAAAAATGTGTTATTGACCCGAGGGTGAGTTATTCCATTCATTTCAAGGCCTAGTTATTTATAAATATAGGTACATGTATATAATTCTGGCAGCTCATCTAGCATACAAATTATAAAAAAATTAATGTTATAATTTTTTTACACTGCCACATATTTTTACAATTACAATTACACTGCCACATATTTTTCCAATTACAAATACAATTACAATTACACTGTAATTGTAATCAATTACTCAATTAAAATTATAATTGACCCCAACCCTGCTGATCAGTAACATGTAAAAAGCCAAAGTTTAGGTGTCCATTTGAACAAAGTTAGTTTTTTTACAAACTTAAAATTGTGGGTCGCGGCAGCGAGACACAGCGTCAACTGGGTAAAAAATGCTATTTTATACCTTGGCTGTTTCCGTCAATTAATATTCAATCAGTGATATTGAGTTTCGCATGAATATTCAAACCGATCTGGGCGCGTATTCTCGTACAAGTTACGATATATCGTGGGTTTCTGATAGGTCGAGATGGCCATCTCGACCAATCAGAAGCCTGCCATATATCGTAACTTGTACGAGAATATGGGGCCAGATCTCTAGCAATGTTCAACCACTTGAAGTTGTGGATCGCGGTAGAGATTATTTAATATTCACATGTCGTTTCTTGTTTGTTCGATAACTTTTAATTGACCAGTTTATTCTATATACTTTTGCTGACAATTTACAATCGTATGGCCATACACTTAATCATCGGTTACCATGGTCGATATTATGTAATTTGATTAGTGATGAAATACATAACTGAAATTCTCTATTTTCAAGTGACCATATGAGACCGTCACAGCTACCAGTAGAAAAGGGTAGAGAGATTAGAAGGGGTGGATGTAGTTCGGAAGTGTATTGCATCAACAACATTCCACGACACATTGGTGTTGACTAAACTACTTGGATTTCGGCGTATGTGGTGATTAAACGACAAAAGTATAAATTATAACGACACATCTGCAATAATTGATCAAATAGACATAATAAGAATGCGAAGAGAAGGCCATTATCGTTGTATAATTAGCGTTAATTAGAGAGCGAATTTCTGACAAAATGCCAACCCGCTTTATCACCTCGTCGGCAGATCCACTGTTCTTCTGCCCAGTGGGGCGGTGGCCCTGGTGCAGTGGTTAAAGCTGCCTGCTTGGAAAATTGGAGATCGCGGTCTTGAATTCCACTTTGATTTTCAAGTTTCAAAGAAACAAAAATGTTTCTCTCCCGCTTACTCGTAATGATTCAAAATTGTGGGGAGTCTCAGTGACCGAGAGGTAGCGTGCTCGGCCTCAGACAGCCAGGGATCGAATTTCGAATCTTGTGTCTGGAGTGCAGCTCTCCTGGCCCAATATAGTCAATATGTGCACAAAGGTGGCTATACATTTTATTTTCAATTCTGCTCGGTGAATTTGTCCTACCAAGGAAAATACAACTGATTTTATTTTCCTTGCATGTACTTTGACCAGCCTCTCTCTCTCTCATTATTATTTAACCAGAACGTTATCCATTTGAAAAAAAAACTTTCAAATATGAATAATTAATTCTTCCCGTTGAAGTTGTTGCTCGCTGACGCGAGCCAAAAACTTCAAGGGGGTGAATTAAATATTCAGATTTTGGGAAACGGGGGTCAATGCTTTATGTGTTAACCTTTACTTGCTAAGAGCGTCAACAGACGTTTTCAGCCTTTTATTTTTTCTTCAAATGAGAAAATTTAAAAGAAAAAAGAGCATTGCGTTTGCCGGATTTGCATATATTGTGATTCAAAATGTTTAAGTATTTTAAACTACTTGAAGTATTGGGTCGCGGTATCGATAAACAATTTGAATAATGTGGAAATTTCAATTCGACAATGTACCCCACCTTGAGTGTTCATTTAGTGGTGTGAAATTTTGGACAAAACTATATCGGCTGAATTATCTTGTCGGCTGTGCATCCCAGCAAACACGAGACGTTGATCCAATGTTGGGTGAATGTTGGACCAGCGTCGTAGACGATGGGCCAACATTCACCCAACATTGGGTCAACGTCTCGTGTTTGCTGGGATGTGACAGGCTCAGACATTCTTTCATTGGTCGGGTGTTGAATAAAAAACTTGAACTAAAAATTAATATTCTCAGATTTTTTTTATTATTTCTGTATAACCCATTAGATGCAGACAAATAAAGTAACAATTGAAATCCTTATGACAACTATCGTTCCCATGCAGAATATTTCACTCGAATATTTTATGATCTCTCAGTTCCACCAACTTGTAGCTGGTGGTTTGAGTGTAATTTTTATTGCAAGTAAAATAAATAATAATCGGCCACCATCTCGTATCTCACACTTTCACCGCGGTTAGTGTCTGATAATAAAACGTACACTTGGAAAACCACACACAATCATCATCAACTGCACTTATTGTTACTCCTGTAGTTAGTATGGGATAAACGTGTCAAATTTGTTTTCTTGTGGGTATGTAATTGTATTTACCCAGTTTGCGAGCAAATACTCGTATTTTCCCTCGTTTAATCTAGCAAGATTTCGTATCAACACACTTAACCCTTAAAGCGCTGAAATATTTTAATATTAGATTTGGGCGGGGGCCCTGGGGTGGTGGTTAGCACCGCTGCCTTTCACGCCAGAGTTCGGGGTTCTGTTCCCGGTCTCGGCGGTTTGAAAGAAACAAAAAATGTTTCTTCCTTATCCACGTGTGAAAGTCAGTATTGTGGGGAGCCTCCGTGACCGAGAGGTAGCGTGCTCGGCCTCAGATCGCCAGGGCTCGAATTTCGAATCCTGTGTCTGGAGGACAGTGTCATCTCAATCATCTCACCATCCTCAGGAGGTTCTCCTGGCCCAGTTCAGCCTATATGTGCACAAAAGGTGGCTTAAAGCCCGATTCATTTTTATTTATTTACCCAGTTTGCGAGCAACTACTCGTATTTTCCCTCGTTTAATCTAGCAAGATTTCGTATCAACACACTTAACCCTTAAAGCACTGAAATATTTTAATATAACCCATGGAGACCAAAGGTTTCTCAATTTGAAATCATCATAAATAAAGTTAGCTCTCAAAATCTGAAGTCTTTAGACGTCTGATTCCGATCTCTAAAGACGGTCACCGCGCTGGAAGGGTTAACCCGTACAGCGCCGGGATCGACTTTAGTCGTCACAATTTGACGTCTGTAGACGTCAGATTCTGACGACTAAAATCGATCACCGCACTATAAGAGTAAACATATTTATAATGGTCGTAGACCCATAACATAGGTATTCAAATGAATCAGAAAGACATCACTAAGACATTTATGATGATTTCTAATTGAAAAACACTTTGGTTTCCATGGTTTGTATACAAATATGTCGGCACTGGAAGGGTTAAACGACAAAAGTAAGCCACCACCCAGTTGTAGTCATGGTTGTTCAAAAAACTTCTAAACATACCTGGTAGGCTACAGCTGGTTAATTTTATATTATGTTGATAAATAATATTAGACTATAGCA
This sequence comes from Flabesymbios commensalis, assembly GCA_964017125.1. Taxonomy (NCBI): domain Eukaryota; kingdom Metazoa; phylum Annelida; class Polychaeta; order Terebellida; family Flabelligeridae; genus Flabesymbios; species Flabesymbios commensalis. The sequence goes on along the minus strand of OZ024918.1, from coordinate 12,821,042 downwards.
TTTTAACAATAACAATTAAAATTCGTTGGCTGTTGATGGTTGTCAAAAAAATCTAAACTTATCTGGCGCATTAATAGTTGGTTACTTCTATGTTGTATTGTATTGGAGTTTGTGAAAGCCACGACTAAAATAATGTCCATTTGTCTGAGTGGTCATCCCATTCGGCGATGCTTAATTATATTCTAATTAACCCTTTAACCGCCGGTGTCGCATATATTCGGGTTTTCATTTTATATTGGCACATTAAGTACCAACTTTTAAAGATGTTAAAGATAAAATGTGACATCAATCAGCAATATTTGAAAACAGATGACCACTATTTTGTCAAATCTGAATAATTTTCATTCACTTGAAGTTGTGGATCGCGTCAGCGAGACACAACTTCAAGTGGGTGAAAATTCAGATTGAATAATTTGGCGGTTAAAGGGTTAACTTGATGTGCACCTGATTTTTCTGAATTCTCACCATTCTGGTGACAATAATATCATAATATCATTCTATATTATATACAACATTACACTTGTTCTGTCAGTATATTGGTCTTGGTATTTCGTTGAGGTGGCCAGTATTTGATCGAGGCCGAATGATAAATAGCCTACTTATCACATTCGACGGGGTAACAGTGTTACCTGGCTTGTACATGTATATATACCGATACTGTTTAAATACGATAATTGAGCACTTTACGTCTTACGACTTTATAAAACCACATCGTAAAACGGATAAGGTTCAACCCCACAGACGCAATACGTTGGTCCTTGTTGGCCCAATGCTGGGCCAGCGTCGCAGATGTTGGCCCAGCATTGGTCCAACAAAGGACCAACGTATTGAACCCTGTGTAATTCCATGCATTGTTACCCGTCTGAGACAAGGCAGCCTAAGTGGGAAAAATTGTTATTATTTGGGGTGTAGTTAGTTGTGGTCACTTAGTCACAGCACGCCTCGGCCGTGGTACCCTCGCATTAAAACTACACGGTGCGACTCTCGTTTCAACCTAAGTACCCTAAGTTACGAGGCGATATTTATTTCTGACCCCTGCTGTTAACCCCCGTGGTACCGAGATTATACTCTCAAATTCTGGAAAAAATTCAATAGAGAAGGTGCATATGCCATACTATACACTGCTCACCCTAGACACTGCTCCTTCGCATGTTAAAATGTGCAGATGGTTGACGTCATATGTCCCCCCCCCCGCTCTCAATTTCAAGTATTGTAGTAAGCTTGTGATTGGCCGGCTGTCTTGCTAAAAGTACCCTGATCGGCTGGCGAGAATATTATGGTGGCGGAGGGGTGGGTGTAGACAGACACCTGTGTGGAGCCCAGCAAACGCGAGCATTTGACCCAATGCTGTTTCAATATTGGCCCACCGCCAACGGCGCTGGACCAACATTGAAAAAACAATGGGTCGAGTCTTCGTGTTTGCTGGGAGAGCTGTCCGCATTTTGAAACACGCGTGCCGTCTGTGTCTGGTCGGAACAGGCAGCACAGTGCTCTGTGTAGCCATACTACTATTCAGAAATATAAATATTATTCATCATTTGAAGCTGGAAATCTCGTCAGCAATTCCAGCTTGAAATGAATGAAAATGGAAATGAAAAAATCAACAGGACAAGAGTTCACCCTTTAAGCCTCACGATGCATCAAAGCATCATATTACTTCCCTGAAAACAGACCTAATTTTCCTACAACTAAGGGCTTTAGAATGAAAATTTCCACGAAACTGGCTTACCAATACATTGTAATTTTCTTTAATTTTTCAACCACTTCAAATCATCTTCACCCACTACAAGTCGAGAATTGCGACAGCAATTCGCGGCTTGTAGTGGATGAAGATGACAATGGTAAATTCAGGCTTGAAAGGGGTAAAATACATTTGTGAGCTGCGGTAATATTTAGAAGTATATTTTTTCCATATTTTCGTTGTCCTGATATTGTGTGCCGTATTTTGGACTGAGTTCCAGACCTATTTAAAAAACTTCTGTTTTGTTCTATACTCTTATGACCGGAAACTGTTATTATTCTTGTAATAATTTACAGTTTCTTTCATGTTGAGATGGTCACACATGCTTGATTTAAGCTACATTTTTCTCTTACGAAACAAATGATTAGTCTCGTCAGCGTGTCTGTTTTTTTAAGGATAAAAAAACATTTCCCAACATTCCACGTGCACAAGACTAAGAGCATTAACTGTAAACCATTTTTTTTTAAAAACTTAAATCTTTTAACCCCTAAAGCGCTGAGTTATGTACATTATTTTTTCACTCATTTGAGGTTATGTCTCGCTACCGTGACCTATTTATTTTTGCATTTGCAAATCTTGCTGTTTAAACACTCATTTTGATTTAATCGACTAATAATCGGCTGATCACATAATTATCAGCTGATTTATTGATTGATTAATTAATTGATTAATTGATTGATTGATTGATTGATTGATTGATTGATTGATTGATTGATTGATTGATTGATTGATTGATTGATTGATTGATTGATTGATTGATTGATTGATTGATTGATTGATTGATTGATTGATTGATTGATTGATTGATTGATTGATTGATTGATTGATTGATTGATTGATTGATTGATTGATTGATTGATTGATTGATTGATTGATTGATTGATTGATTGATTGATTGATTGATTGATTGATTGATTGATTGATTGATTGATCTAACCTAACGACAGAGCTCACTTTCGAATGGCCTCTTAATTAAAAATGAGCAATGTTAACCGCTATAACGCGGAATTGTTTGTATCTGTTTTTTTCTGTTGGATTTGCTAACGCAATTTCCAGCGTCCAATGACGAAAAATACGTTGATGTATGAAAACTCGTCACCGTGACTTGAATTATTTAACATGTTTAGTGAGCTGAGAATCAATATAATGTTTTTATCACAAAGTATATGTGTAATTTTCATCCACGTGAAGTTGAAGTTGTGGGTGACGGCAGCGAGACACAACTTCAAGTGGTGGAGAATTAAATGATATTACATAGCAATTTAAGGGTTACAATATTTGTTTTGTTTAAAAAAACATGGTTTACAGTTAATTCTGCACGGGAAATGTAAGTTTATCTATGCTCAAAATACAGACACGCTGACGACACAATTCATGTCTTTCGTAAGAAAAATCGTAGCCTACATCCTTAAATAAATCATCATTTAATTGAGCGTTAAAGTTCTCAGACCGAGTAGATACTGTCAGGAAGTAGAACTCATACTGATTCTAGCGTCTCTTTATTGTGATATGTGGCGCATGTTCCGGAAAACACGAGACATTCGCCCAAGGCTGGTTCACTGTTGCCCCACCATCTACGACGCTGGTCCAACATTGAACCAGCCTTGAGTGAATGTCTCGTGTTCGTTGGCATGCCTGGTTCTCAGATTGCTGGTCAGGGGCTCGTTTCACTAAGAAAATCTTATCTAAACTTTGACCTAGTTTAGGTCATTTATCATGAAAAAGTTTGGATCATCTTAAGATGATATCGTCGCCTCGGAGCTAAAGGATCCTATCTGACACTCGTCAGAGTGGCAGATAGGATCCTTTAGCTCCGAGGCGACGATATCCACATTTCGATAGTAAATGACTGAAAGTTAGGATGCGATTTTCTTAGGGAACCGCACCGCTGGGCCCATGATCTCGTACAAGTTACGATAAATCGTAGGCTTCTGATTGGTCGAGATGGCCATCTCGGCCAATCCAAAACATACGATACATCGTAACTTGTATAAGAGAATACAAGCCTAGGTTCAGACATTAATCCGGTGTTGTTCTAATACTGGGCCAGCATCGCTGTGGGTGGTCTAACATTGGCACAGCATTGGTTCAGTGCTCGAACTGATAGCCCCGGATTCGAGTCCCGCATAAACGACATTTTTTTCGTCGGTGGTCATGTTACGAGATCGTCACTAACCCATTAAAATTGAAATGCCTATTAGCTGCTATTAGCAAATGTTCACCCACTTGATGAAAAGTTGTATAGTAAAGTAAAGTAAAAAATGAAATAAATCGGGCTTTAGGCCACCTTTGTGCACATATAGGCTAAATTGGGCCAGGAGAACCTCCTGAGGATGGTGAGATGATTGAGATGACACTGTCCTCCAGACACAGGATTCGAAATTCGAGCCCTGGCGGTCTGAGTCCGAGCGCGCTACCTCTCGGTCACGGAGGCTCCCCACAATACTAACTTTCACACGTGGATGGGGAAGAAACATTTTTGTTTCTTTCAAACCGCCGAGACCGGGAACCGAACCCCGGACTCTGGCGTGAAAGGCAGCGGTGCTAACCACTACCCTAGGGCCCCCGCCCAGTAAAGTAAAGTGAAAGTAAAAAAAAAAAAGTAAATGTAAGTAAAGTTGTGTCTCGCTACCGCGACCATAAAAATTCAAGTGGGTGAAAACTACTCAGCATCGCGAAAAAAATCAAACCAGTTTGAAACGCTGGCCTTCGTGATCGCGTTCGCTTCCGCGTTGGTGTGTTTTGGGAATGATAAAATTGTGTATTTAAGAATTTAGATAATTTTGCCGCTGGCGCTCGCGTTGGTGTGTCTTGCGCTGAATCAGTTGAGCACCAGTAGCGTGAAACCACAGAGCTCGTACCTAGTAAGAATTTGAAACGACTGCTTACGAAATACTTACAGGTACTTACAGGTTCCGCTTCTGAGCGCAGGCTTCCGCCTCTTTACTCAGATCTAGATTAATTGACGACGAGTGGTTTCCAGTTCATTGGGTCTACCTTGTGTGAGAATTTTATTGGCATATTGTGCCAGGTTTTGTCCAGTCGCCTTTCAAAGGCGTGTATGGATGGGGTACTTACTACCGCATACGATAGGCGATTCCACAAGCAGACTATTCTTTGTGTGAAACTAAATTTCCTCAGATTTGCTCTGGAACATTTCTGAAAAAGTTTTAGGTTATGCCCTCTAGTGTTGTGAATGTCTGACTATCACGCCAGAGTTCGGGGTTCGGTTCCCGGTGTTGGCGGTTTGAAAGAAACAAAAAAATGTTTCTTCCCCATCCACGTGTGAAAGTTAGTATTGTGGGGAGCCTCCGTGACCGAGAGGTAGCGTGCTCGGCCTCAGACCCCCAGGGCTCGAATTTCGAGTCCTGTGTCTGGAGGACAGTGTCATTTTAATCATCTCACCATCCTCAGGAAGTTCTCCTGGCCCAGTTTAGCCTATATGTGCACAAAGGTGGCCTAAAGCCCGATTCATTTCATTTCTTCAAGTAGAGGCGGCAGTTGGGGGGTCATATTTTCCCTGGAGTATTTTGAAATTTGTTATCATGTCACCTCTTAGTCTTCTGTAAGCATGAATAAGAAGTCTTGTGTTAACATGATTGTGATGTTAAGATTCTGATATTTGGTATTGGTGTGGCACCACGGTACTTTGTACGCGGACAATGCCCGACATCAATTGTCGACCTCGGCGGTGGAGAGGCCTGCAGTGGCAAACAGCAGTAACTGCTCACTTTTCAAGTAAGCAGTTAACGCTGTTTACCTTTGCGCGGCTTTGTTGATCAATCACTCCTGCGACAGTTTCTATGAGGTGGTAACACAACAGACCCAATGTTGGTTTAATGTTTTGCCAATTTCGCAGACGTTGGCCCAACATTAAACCAACATTGGATTAGCATCTCGTATAAGTGTGAGAGAAAGCCGACATCATCTCAGTGCCATCTCTATCTACGCCACAGTGTAAGGCAAACAATCGCAACTGATGTTTTTTTCAGTAAGCAGTTACTACTTTTTATCTTCACACTGCTGATAACAAAGAAGTATATGCTTACTTTTTAAGCTGAGAGATAATTCTTTGTGGCTTTGCATCACAGAATAAGTATTATAATGCCGCTATACTGCCGTATTCTCTTACTAGGGTAGCCCCCCCCCCCTCATTACAAAACGACGGGGGTTCAAGAAAACTTCGGTTCGCGGTTGAGTGTTCACAAGTCAGCCGTGGTCTGTTTAAATAAGCAAAACTAGGCTTGTGTTTTCACACATTGTGGATTCAAAACGCCGTATCTACGCGCACATTCTGCAGCGCACAAGACGTTATCGAAATGTTGGGTCACTGCGTGGCCCAGCGTCGTAGACGGTGGGCCAACAATGACCCACATTTCCTGGCGTTTGCTGGGAATGCCATAAACAATACCAAGAAAATAATAGATGCAAAAATTTTATACCGCAAACGTAAATTAACAAACTGCCCCGTTTTTTTTGTTTTACCCATCCTAATCATCGATGTGTAACATACTATTTGCAGTTGAAGTTTTTTATGGTTATACGAAGGTGGGTGTGGTGTATGGTGTGTGGTTTTGGCATAGGTTTTCTAATACTGCCATCACAAGGCGAACAGCAGTATCTGATTACATTAAAATAAACAGTTATACTGTTTTTTTTACAGCACACCAAAGGCGACAATCAAATATGTTGCCATCACCGTTTTTCTCAAATGCCTCAGAGAAGACAACATACAAACCATTTTCAGTTTTTTAACATATTCGTAATCCGACTCATAGTTCCAAAAACCGTTTGCGTTTGTCATCTGAGCCAACCGCACCACTGAGGATTTAAGTCGGAAAAGCATGACCAAAAAAATACGTTTGCAATTTTTTCCGGAAACTAATTTGTGTTTTCGCAGAGCGAATTTCTAAAGAAAGTTCATTCCAAAGTCTAGGTGCAGCAACAGAAAAGGCCCTGCTGCCTACCGCAGTTCTGACCCGTGGAACATTCAGTTGATCTAGATCACTGGAACGAAGTGTCTGTACCTTTCGCGATGGCTGAAGCATGTTTCGAATATATACGGGTTGTCCACTGGTCAGAGCCTGGTAGGTCAGGGAACACAATGTAAATTTGATCCTGTAACGAACAGGTAACCAGATTGTAGAAGAGGAGTTATGTGACAAAAACGAGGAGACTTTGTTACAACCCGCGCCAAACAGTTCTGTACATCCTGTAGCTTATATATCTCCTTTTCAGTGACGTTGAACAGGACAGAGTTACAATAGTCCAGCTTGCTACCTATCAAAGAAGTTGATTATTGTTTTCCCAACAGATGGTGTTGAGAGGCGCCTTAGGCCACTTTGTTTAATTTATCTGTTTTAGATCAGAACAATTCCTAAATATAATGAGGGAGGGCGGTAAAAAAACATTTAGGATAAAAAAAACATTGAACCTATTTTTGGAAAAGTTAATGAGGGCGACCAAATAAAAAAAACATTGGACAAATTTATAGTAAAGGTAAATAGGGCGACGAAATAAAAAAAACTTTTGACCCACTTTAAAAAAGTTAATGAGGGCGACGGAAAAAACAAGCAAAACAAAAACATAACTGGAATAATGTATTTGTATTTCTTAAAATAAACTTGTTTTGTTTTGGAATGTTTTTTTATCTCCCAAAATTAATTGTTTCTTTTCCGAAATCGGCAACAATCCAATGCGCGCGCTGGGCAGAAAAAACAAATGTTTTTTTGTAATGCGCTGCCTAAATCGAATGCGCGCGCTCATCTAAAACAGGGAAAAAACATAGTAGCCTTATTCTACGCATGTCACGTGATGTAGTAATGCTTACTTTCGACAAAATACATTTCTTTACAATGATGAAAATCTCAAGTTTAAGGACAATAACTTCGTTGAAGCGGTCTTTTTTTTAATTTCATGACATTTACTTGTCCTCCTTTACAATATTATATTATTTCACTTTTCTGAGAAATGCACAATGCGATCTATTTTGTGCAGATAGATCACACACACATATTGAGTGTTCTAAATTGCGTGAGGATCGGGCAGCGCGTGACCCTGCGCGAAATTAACGTCAATACACTGGTCTCAACCTTAACTGGACAAAGCCGCCATTAACATGATCGCCTGGTTACAATATGAGAAGGGAGAAACAAGGATATTTTTCAGAAAACCCCACATAAGATCAGCGGGGTTCGAACCCGGGACGCATGCATGACTGGCGAGGCAGTCAGGCGCTCTAGCCATTGCGCCACGTCCCCTTATAATGGCATAGTCTTTTATCTCCTGTGTGCAACACTAAGAATATGGAACGGTAAGTTCTACAATAACAAGACAGCAGTCACGACAATACTGGTTTAATACTGGGCCAGCGTCTACGACGCTGGCCCAGCAATAAACCAGTACTGGGTCAACGTCTCATATCTGTCGGGCATCCTCGTTTATCATCACGGAGTCAGCGCTTTCGGTTATTTATCGTATTGTACTTCAGACCACTGAATGTATCAGGCCACTATAGTTTTTCTCCTTACATTCACACATATACAGACATATAAACAGTGTGCATTGAAAATAATGACGATTTCAAACTTAAAAAAAAACTTTGGTCTCTTTCGCTTATACTCAAAATATTTCAGCGCATTTCTGCTCTTCATGTCGCTCTTAAAAAAACATAATTCGTTACTTTAAAGAGTATCTGAGCTGTTATTTAAGAAATTATATATGTTTGTGTATTTTAACCCGTAACTCGTTAAATTAAATAATTTAAATTTTAACCCACTCAATCGAAGCTGTTGGTCGCGGTACTTAAAATTGGTAAAAAATACTTATATTCGTGAGACCAAACATTGCAAAACTTGATGTTTAAACACACATTTCGTACCCAATATCTGCTATTTTACACTGCTTATAAAACGGGTTAAAAACGAGTACAGTCGAAAGGGTTGAAACAATTAGCTTAGTTTCTTTCACTTTGAAAAAGGGAATTGCAGAAGCGTGTCACCTCTCAGATTGAAAGAAAATGCGAAAAAAAACCATGTGTGCTTCGATAGTTAAATTCTAACACACTTTATACTGGAGTACATTGCCAAAATGCTGTATCTGCTTACTTTACAAGTAAGCAGATACTGTCTTTTGGCTTTGCACAGCATTACACATATCCCAGCAAACAGGACAATGGCAATCTTTGTTTTCGTCACATTTATTTTAAGCTTCCACTCTTCACAATATTCATGCAAGGTACTTAATGATTTTTGCATTTCATCTTCGGATTCTGCTAATACGACCGTATCATCTGCATACATTAATATATACAGTTTTAAATAATATAACAGTTTCTCATCAAATATAAACTCGGATGCAAGTGCAGGCACTAACTTTAACCCGTTGAAACAATGTTGGTTTGATGCTGACCCACCGTCTGCGACGTTGGCCCAACATCAAACCAACATTGTTTCAACGTGTCCTGTTGCAGAGGCAAACAGCTATAAACCAGCAAACACGATACGATACACCAATGTCGATTTAATATTGACCCGCCGTCTACGACGTCGGCCCAACATTAAATCGACATTGGTTTAACGTGTCGTGTTTGCCAGGTTAAAGGGACATGCCCAGGCTAAAATTATCAAAAAATCGGTGATTTTATTTTGGCTTCCTAATATGACCAAATGATGTAAACATGTCCATAGACTAGAACTGCAAAAGTTTTTAAATTTTTGTGCTGCGCATTCACCAGTTAGTTTAGATATAGAGACGAAATTCCTGATTTCTAATTATTCACAACCATGTCAAAAATTAGAAATACGGGAATTTCGTCTCCATATCTAGCCTAACTGGCAAGTGCGTAGCACAAAAATTAAAAAAAACTTTTGCAGTTCTAGTCTATCGACATGTTTACATCATATGGTCATATTAATAAACTAAAATAAAATCACCGATTTTTTTATAATTTTAGCCTTGGCATGTCCCTTTAACCTAGCAAACAAGACACGTTAAACCAATGTCGATTTAATGTTGACCCGCCGTCTCCGACGTCTGCCCAACATTAAATCAGCATTGGTTTAAAGTGTCGTGTCTGCTGGGTTAAGTAGTACCAGGGATACTACTTCCTAATTCCATGGTAGTACGTACGTTTTGTGACTTCGAGTTTCAGGCCCACTTGATGTGGTTCACTATCTTCTCTTCAAATGGATTTCCGGGTATGTTGACCATATGTCTATAATACTGCTCTAAAAAGTCAAAAGGCAGTATCTGCTTACTTGAAATGTAAGCAGATACTGCCTTCTGGCTTTGCACGGCATACCAGGCCTACGTATATAGCTGTATCGTCGTACTTCGTACATTAAAGCACTGTCTATCAGCATCTCAGGGGTTAGCTAAATATACCATCCACGCCGAAATGTTTTAGCAATTTGTGTACCCCCACCTCGATCAATCAGAAGTCTACGATATGTCGTAATTTGCACGAGACTACAGGTCTTGGATGTCCTAGTTGCAATCCCTTATGATAGCTGCACTAAGGCTAGACATTCATTCCTCTTTTCAGTGGTCGAGAATACCAGGAAAATACTTCCGTCAGTTTGGAATGATGTGAGAAAATAAACCTCATTCCTTGATAATAACGACCTCTTTAGCTCGACTCTTTAGGGATTCACTTCTTAATTGCAACTTTAAACAGTGCATTAGCAAGGTTTTGTGTCTCTAATTAGCGAAATTTAAAAGGAACTTTTCTTCATTGCGTCCATTTTAATCATTACTTTTTCTACACTTGAAGTTGTGGTTCTCGTCAACGACTAAGTTGGTGTTACTTTCGATAATAATATTACAACCTTTGAGGTGAAAGGGTCAACACTTTATGCACCAATGTCACATTTATGCACTTATTAATGGGAATAATGACATATTTGTTTTAAACAAGGAATTTAGGCACATTTTTTCATATTATTTTGAAGCATTTATTTATGATCAGACTGTTCCAGCGGACCGTTTAACTCACTGAGATCGCCTTTCCCAAATCTAAAAGTATTGAGAAGAGATTACGATGCTCAGGCCTGGCTAGTTGTAACACATATGTTCAAAAGTATACTGCCATGCAAAGCCAAAATGTAGTATCTGCTTAGTCTATGAATAAACAGAATATCTGCAGATGCTGCCTTTTGGCTTTGCAGAGCAGTATAGTACTCTTCCAGTACTCCAGACCTATAAGGGCCCGTTTTGGTTCGTAGTTTCGGGTGGAAATCAAACGAGTTCTTTGAAACATGTTAAAGAATAAGACAAACGATAAAAGTGAACAAGCTTTATTCATAATCGTAAGCGGCTATATTCATTCTCGTAAGTGGCAGGAATTAATTCACGAAAATAAACGAGAAAAAATGTACCTAAAACGGAGCCCTTAAGAGAAGTTGGGAATTAAACAAGGAATAATGTACTATGGGCTCCGTTTTAGGAAAATTATTCCTCGTTTATTTTCAAACTTCTCGCGACCTAATTCCAACCGCATACGAAAATTATTTCCTCGTTGGTGAGGAAACGTGTACTCTGACCCACGCGTTCAATCCTCGGCAATTCTTGTAAATCTAAAAAATGAAATGAAATGAATCGGGCTTTAGGCCACTTTTGTGCACATATATATAGACTAAATTGGGTCAGGATAACCTTTTGAGAATAGAGAGATTAATGAGATGACTCTGCCCTCCAGACACATGATTCAAAATTCGAGCCCTGGCGGTCTGAGACCGGGCACGCTACCTCCCGGTCACGGAGGTTCCCACAATGTTGAATCATTACGAGTGAGCGGTGAGGAAACATTTTGTTTCTTTGAAACTTGAATGCCAGAGCGCGGGACGAACCCGCGATCTCCGACTTTCGAAGCAGGCAGCTTTAACCACTGCACCAGGATTTTAATTGGGAACCCATCAAATGACACTTTTTTGTGCGGGATGTTAATCTGAGAAAGGGAAAAACTATTATAGAATGTGACCACGCCCACCTGAAGATGAAAAACACGTTTCATAAACATTAGAATATAATTTCTGTATCTGAGACCCATCCCACTAAAAATCAGAAATTAAGATTATCCTAACTTTTCCTAATTTCCATTTTCCTAATTCCATTTCCTAATTTGTAATATTTTTCGCATTGTGAAACATGTTAAATATTTATTTTAAAAACACATTTAAAATGATTATTATCGCTCAGTTTCGAGCGAGATATTAAACCAAAATTAGGTTATCTTGACTTTCTTTTCTTTCCGTTTGAAAATTTTATTTCCATTAGAAAAGTTACGATTTATCTCAACTTTTCTAATGGGGAAATAGGATAATGGACAATGGTTTGTGTAATTACATCTTGATTTTCACACATTCATTTGTCATCCAATCACAGGCGATTCTCATCATAATATATGTATATTATGTATTTGAACTTCATCTATTTACATAGGCATGGAATACTAAGCTAAATTTTATCCCAATCTGGGAATAAATTCTTTACCAAGAATTTTTCTCACCGATGTCTATCAAAACATTTATTTTCAACTCTCATAGGATAACCTGTGAGAGCTCTTAAAATCTGGGTACATGGAATGCTATTTATCTGTCCAGAAAAAGAAGCTTTTCAATTTACCATAAAACATAGACTTACCCTGTCCCTTCAAGATACACACTTATACAGTTATTTAGGCATATATTTGGACTTCATTTGAGTATATTAATGGGATCAGTAATGCTTGTTTTTATTTCCAACATAGTTCAGAAAATCTATTTAATGTGCTTTCTGTGCGCACTACTATGTCGGGCATACCTGAAAACCTTATGGTAGACACCAAAATCGTGAATCTGCTCCCAGTATGTCAAATATTATATAAATTTAATGTTTGACTTTGGCAAAATGACGGTCATTTTGAAATATGGCTCTCACAGGTTGAGTTCTCCTATGGTAGTTAAAAGAAATATTTTGAAAAATCCTAGTTGATACCTTTAAAATGGCATTGATTGAAAACGTAAGGAGTTAATTCCCAGAATTTTTAGTTGTCCTGTTTACATATACCCGTATGCAAACAAATAAACAATGACTCAGACTCAGACTTATTTATTCGACATTATAAAAAAGATGTAATGCAATTTGTCTGGAGAACCCCATTAAGACACAATGTGTCGCTCTCATAGGGGCTAGTACATTGACCAACACAATCATAACTAATAAGAAATGTATGTGTGTTGAAACAAGTTATCAAAATACAAAGCAAAGCATGATAATTACCATGATTATATTAGACAGGTGGCAAAATATCAAAACGGGCCAAATAAGCAGTGCTGTATGGACGGAAGGTTAGGGGTTGGTAATCACATCAGCCACTATTTATTACAGAAATACAGCGAAAACAAAAAGGCGGCCATTTTCAGCCATAACAACTTATCTATAGTCAGGTCGCCGAGGGTGGAACCTTGCAAATGGGTATATACAAACTTTTTTGCGGATTATTGATGCATGATATGTCTTGATTGATATGAGCAAGCATGCCAGACTGGCACCTTTGCAATAATGTCAATAATGTCATTCTAGGCATCAATTATCCGCTAAACATTAGATGTCATGTGTCATTTTAGGTGAATGTGGTGACTGTGAATCTATTTGAGGGTATGCTACAATGGGAATCTTCAGGATCTTTCAAATCCAAACTTGATGTAGATGAAATTCAAACTTGGCTAGTGGATACAATGAGAATATGAATACAATCGTCTCTCAGTGTTTCATTTAGCCATTTTCAACAGTGCGTTGCGCCATGTTGCCCTTCATCTATTGAAAAGGCGTCATTTCAACTATTGTCACGTCCAACTCAGAACCACCCTGGTCATTGGGACTGATGAAACACCTTTATAACGAATATACTTGGCATTCACACCTATGATGTAACTAACGCCTGGTGGAGTGGATGTGTGTTCACAGTGGTCGGCACTGGCGGTGCTTACACAAGTAACTGATAACCTTCTAGGTGGTGATTATAATTTTAACTTGCGGGGGGTACTGGAAATGTCTCAGTAGGTGCCCGGCGGGGATGACTATGTGCCCCCAATGATAGGTGTCCCTTCTAAATCCAAGATGGCAAACTGGTTTCTTATGGTTCCATATTTTCGGAATGCAATACCATGCAATAGTATTTTATTGATAATCTGTCGCTCACAATATGTTCGCTCCTTTAGAGGCATGTAGCATACGTACCATCATCACATTCTCTTTTATTTATGCTTGCTGGAGCGGTTCAGTTGCGATGCTGGGACAGCATTAAACCAACATTGGTTCTACTTTGTGTGTTTTCCGGCAGCGCTTCCAGTGGGGTAATAAGAATTTTGATGCCACCTTAGCAGATCCCTAGGTAGTCTGTTGCATGCTGCATGGCATGGTACATAATCAATTAGTCTACAACAACCATCCAAGCGTAATGCAGCCTCCATGAGTCCGGTCATACCTACAGCGGATTCCAAGAAGCCTTCGTTGATATGATCTCAGTATAAATCATTAATAAATTGATATACTACTGCGGGTTTCTAAAAGGTAAAATCGCCACAGGTTGAAGACGTATATTCGTGAAGATTTTGTAATAAAATCAGCAAACAGTTGGAATATTTCTTGATCCACAAAAGGCCACAAATATTTATTTTAAAAAGGGAGAAAATGTAAAATCAGATTAGATAACACTATGTTCGCAAGAGGAAGGTGTCCGACAAGGAAGCATTGTGTCGCCAAATATATTTAGGCCTAAAATAAATGTTAACACGTCAGGGCTTTACCAGCAGGCATTTAAACTTCTTTATATGTAGACGACTTTGCTAATTATTTGTAATCCAACAACATGAACAGGCCTGCAATTAGTTACTTGTGAAAGTATGTTCTTCCTCAAAAACTTTGGGTGTACATTTATCTAAGAAAAATATGTTACACATGTGCACTATGGACAACCACTCCACGTTAAATTAAATGTCAAATTCCTCAGTATTTTTGAGGGAGTAAGTTGAATTGTATACCGCACATTACATATATTATTGAGAGAAGTATAAAAATCATTAGATCTGCTGCAATTTATATCCAACAAGGACTGGGGTGGTGACAGGACAACCCTACTAAGAGTATGCTAGTCATAAATCAGATCCAAACTGGATTACGGCTGTATTGTGCATGGATCGGCGAGACGATTGTACTGGAATGTATTGGATCTTATCGCCAACGAAGGTTTGAGATTGTGCTCGTAGGTATTTAGAACCTCTCCTATTTAAAGTTTTAATGTGAAGACCGACGAACACTCCTTTCAGGCTCGCCGGTTGAAGCTGAGCCTACAATACTATATAAAACCTTGACGGATATACGTCTCCAGCCAAACCAAAATATTTTGATCTGTTGTGATTTTACCTTTTTGAAACCCGCACTGGTGTTTAGTAAAGATGTATACTATCATTCAAGTGAAGGCTCTCTGATGCGAGGGCTTTGAGAGGAACAACAACGTACTGACAATCCACCCAAAGAGTATGGCCAGATTCGTGTAATCTTCATCTTCTGTTAGATGGTTGTTTTGGACTAGTTAATTAGTACCATGCCATACAGCATGCAACGACTCCCTAGTGAGCTGCCAAGGTGGTCAAAAAAGTGATAAAAACCATCTCAGTATAAGGCCTACCCCAATAGTGAATAGATATTGCCTTAAACATGTAGTAATTATGTTGGCGTGAAGAATGTCGTATCTCATATCAATACATTTGTAACCATTCATCAATGGGAAATACATGTAACTTTTTTGTTATGTGTAATTTGGAAGATTTGTTCCTGCCCACTAGTTTTCAATTGCATATGTTGCCTCCACATTGACTATACTTCTCGTCTATTATATTACATGAACGGAACATCATTGTTTATGTTTATTTGAATTCCAGTTAAAAACATGCAAAAATGGTACATTATAATTATTATTATCATTTTTTGAACATGTTATTAACTTTGGTTGACGAGAACAGGTCGAGACGACCTCTACAATGCCTGTCAACCATATAAGTGAATTAAAATTATAGAATAAAATAATATCCATTGTTTAAAATAGCAATAGCAATTTTAAAATGTACATAGTATAGATTATAAATTTTACGATTTGTACACATAAAATAAAATAACCGACAATTGTCTGTCATCTGTTTCCCGCACCAAAACCAGAGATAAAATAGCTACACTATGCTCTACACTGTGTAGCAAAAAAGGACACTCTGGAAAGCGTAGAAACCTAATTAAAACCTCTAAATGCTTTAGTTGTCTATTATATCAAAGGACATACAACTAGGATATGTGAAAAGGAGGAACAGTAAAAACTTATGGCACTCCTAATTTTAACATAGGCCTACATACATCCCTAAATAAAAGTAATACTATAAACCTAGAATACATCTACTGACGTCAGCTCATATAGCCGTCGCGCAGCCGAAATATGCTGAGTAGTACCACATATGCAATATAAGACTGGGGGAAAAACAATTCCAAACTCAAGAAGTAAATCAGTTGATTAGAGATCTTTGAAATTCAGCATAAGGACCCACCTGGTCTGGAAACAAAGGCGACTGAAAAATCACTGAACCTAAAAATAAAACAGAAAAAAAAAAAAAAAATTGAGGGGAACAGCCATCCATGCCATGTGGTAATACTCTAAACTCTAAGTCAGATCATGACAAGCGTGATCATGTAGAGTGATGTCGGTCTGCTCCGAACAGTATCAGAGACTGTCTCCGGCCTGAATTTGAGCCAGGCAGACAACACAATGCAACATTCGCAGATTATCGTTCATAGGTCGATCACTTAAGGTGCCATTTGTGCTAAATATATAGATATATATTCAATACACGAGTATAAGTAAGGCGGGGCGGTTTGTCATCTGCCAACACATGCGTATCGACAACGGAGCCCTCCGTCCCTAGTCATGAGTGGCTGGTGACAGCTCAAATAGCCATCTCACAGCCGATTCAAATTGCACAGGTAGTTTAAGACACAAAATGTTCTGCTATATTCGACAATTTACACAAGCACAAGCCAGTCTCCAGGTACATCGATTATTCACATCAAATAAGTTTACCATGGCGAGATATAATTCATTCAGGTTCTTCTTGAAAATCTGCAAGCTACTAGCATCTCGGATAACAAATGGTAAAGTGTTCCATAAGCGAGCAGTGTGATAAAAATAAGTACATTGGAACTGAACAGTCTTGCACAGAGGTGATTTGAATAGAACACCCTGTTGAGCAGATCTGAGGCCATTATGCGGACAAGCTAACTCAAAATTACTAGAGTAATCACAAGATAGTTTACCGTGAAGGTAGCTGTATAAAAAACACAAGTCGATTATTTCTCGACGGAAGCACAAAGGCAAGATAGATAATGCTGTGCATCTTTCGTGATAGGGTGAAACATAGTCATTGAGAATGAATTTTAAAGCTTGACGTTGCACCCGTTCTAATTTGATTATGTCTTTAACATGATTGGGACTCCACATCGGACTACAGTACTCAAGAATACTTCTGACATAGGCCAAATATAATTGGCGCTTAACATCAATGGGGCTATTAAAGCCAACAGAACGTTTTATCATTCCTACCATAGAATGGGCTTTTGATGAAACAGTTTTCACATTCTCACACCAAGATAATTTACTAGTGATGGTTATTCCAAGATCATTAAATTCAGTTACTCTAGATAAGATATTATTATCAATGGAGTAGTCAAAATCTATTTTTACTTTACGGCATAGCGACATGAATTTACATTTTGATATGTTGAAGTTCATTCTCCAAATTTTGCTCCACAGAAACAGTGCGTTAAGATCATTCTGAAGGGAAAGTACATCTTGTCTTGACTTTATATTTCGATAAAGTTTGGCATCGTCAGCATATAATTTCATAAATGATGTACAAACATCGCAGATATCATTTATGTATAAAACAAATAATAGTGGTCCAATAATGGAACCTTGCGGTACACCTGATGTTACAGGTAAAGGTGATGATACCTGACCTTCTATCATAACTGACTGATACCGACCTTGCAGATAATTTTCAATCCACTGCAATAAGTTACTGCCAAAGCCAAATGTTTTAAGCTTGTGAACTATCAGGTCGTGCGGTACAGAATCAAAGGCTTTAGCAAAGTCAAGAAATATAATGTCTGTTTGACTTCCAGAGTCTAAATTTCTACTGATATCAGAATATGTATCAATTAGTTGTGTGGTAGTAGAGCGATGTTTCATAAAGCCATGTTGAGCCGAATTAATTTGTGGACTGACAACCGGATAAATGTGATTGAATACAAGTCGTTCCATAACTTTACTCACACTGTTGAGAAGTGATATTGGTCTGTAACTATCAACTTTGCATTTCTTGCCTTTTTTGTGAATTGGTACAGCATTTGAATACTTCCACACTTCAGGTAATGTACAAGTTGACATACTGAGGTTAAACAGTGTGGTTATAGAGCGGGCTAATTCATCGGCACACTCTCTCAACACCTTGAGGGGTATGTCATCGGGACCAGAGCCTTTGTTAACATCTAACTCTTTCAGTACATTGATTACATCAATTTCAGAAAAAAACTATATTAGCAAGCATGTTGTCTGACTTAACTGAAACAGCAGGTAGAGCAATTCCTGTTTTTGGAGTGGAAAATACAGAGTGAAAGTAATCATTAAACATTTTTGCTTTATCAGCGGCGTCGGTGACATCGTTTTGGCCATCAGATACCACTGCAGGTATTTGGCGAGAATTGGTGTTCAGACGACAAAATGTCCAGAAGCGCTTAGCATTATTCTTCAGTGATAAGGCTAGATCAGACATAAAACTGTTACGTTTATCTTTGAGCATTAGTTTTAATTTGTTTCGCAAATATTTAAATTTGTTCCACATCTGTACATTGTTTGTTCGTTTGGCTGCAGCCCAAGCAGTGTGTTTACAGTTATGCATGTGTCGTACTTCACCATCCATCCATGGATGTTTAGAACTATTTTTCACTGGTACCCGTGGTATACATTGATTAATATGCTCAGTGACTGTTGAGCTCCAGATGGACCAAGCTTCGTTCATAAGGGTAGAATGATTTGTCATGGTTATGATTTGTCATATGTCATGGTTATGCAGACCACCTTGCCATTGATGAATAAACTTCATATTTGTTTGTGTAAGCATAGGTCTTGACCAAAAAGCTATCCAATGAGCATTTACATTTTAATTAACCTACTGGAAGCGCTTCTGAAAAACTCACGAAGTTGAATCAATGTTGGTTTAATGCTGTCCCAGCGTCGCAACTCAACGGGGAACACGATACGAGGGAACGTTATGATGGTACATATGGTACACATAGGCTACACGCCACTAAATGAGTGAACGAATTGTTATCATGTTATCTAGTTTGAGTGAATGAAGTGCCATTGGTATTGCATTCCCCAGATATGAAACTCTATAAGAAACGATTTCATTCATATTTTCATATTGTGAATTCTATTTAAGCCAATTTTGCGTTTGCAAGATCCTGACGACTCCAATTATATTTAATGTCCACAAATAGATTCAAAGTCACTAAATTAATCTAAAATGACAGATGACTACTCATTTTTATCGATAACTGATGCCTAAAATGATATTATTGATGCCGGAAATTGGTTCAGTGTCACAAAGTTAGTCAGAAACCATATATCACACAACTATTGGACTACTTATGAAAGAGTTGTGTTTTCCCTATGACCGATTTTGATCATTTCTGACTTTCATACAGAGGTTGAATGTCATAGAATAAGGCTTGTAAGGTCACTGATGCATAGAATGAAATTAGTGATACCAGAAATGGATTCCGCGTTAAAGCTGGTCAGACACGAGAAATCACACGTAACTAATGGACCACTTTTGTAAAAGTTGTATTTTCACTATCACAACTACTGGTAGTTTTTTTTACTTTGGTATGGTGTTTGAAGGTCATATAATAAGGGTTGTAAGGCCACTGATGCTTACCATTAGACACCTAAGGTTACAGTAGTGAGCCAGAAATGAATTTTGCGTCGCAAAGTTGTCAGAAACGACATACTGTAGATCTGGTAATTTGTGCGTGTTTGAATATTCGCGAATTTCAGATTTTTGTATTTTTTCGCGAAGTGTATAATTCGCAAAATTTCAAAATATTATATTTTTGCACTTTATAATTATAAAGATCATAGGTCAATACTAATGTAATTTAAAATATAAAAGGTCATTGTGAAGTCTTATTTTCTTTGGTTATCAACCATAAGAAAAATACCTAACTTTTCGCAATGGCGGCCATTTTGTTTTGCTCCAACATCAAAATAAAGCAAAATTTTGTTTGTCATCCGCCTGATATGTGTTCACTAGGTATTAACTATGTCAAAAAACGTGGATGACAATCCCTAACATTTTGTCCACCCTGCATGATAAATGTGAAATTTTGCCACCTGTCTATATGTATGGTTATTAAGCTGTGAGAAACACTACCATAATTTAGAATAATCAATAATCATGATAATAGAATTAGAATATTGAATTAAAAGAGTAAAATAGTAAAATAGTAAAATTGTAAATAGAGCTATGCTAATCCAGCTAATTCCAAGGTTATTTTTCCGCCATACCACTTTTTTGGCTTGCAGGACAAATAAAAAGGCTGCGAAAGGCTATACACGTCATTATCACTTTAATGGTTAATTGTTTAATTTAATGAGTGGCTGTCACGAAAGTGACTCTCGAGTCTTTTGACAATCTCCAACTTTCTGAGTTATTAAAATACACCTGTAGCACAATATACAGGTTTAACCATAAAACTGCATATATAATGTTTCGTGGTTTACCATGGTGTCAACGAAATTACATTTTTCTATAGCAAATCTTGAAACACATGTACCTATTTTGTATATTTCAAGTCGAAGAAAACACTCAATTACGATAGATTCGTATATCCGAATATACTCAGATCTACGAATGTATCGAATTTCGTTCTTTCTCCTTCTCATAAACTACTACTACTACTTAAGGGATTATTCCATGTTATACTGACACTGTTTTTTCTGTCCACAGCCCCCTGTTGACACCAGGTGTCGCCATGAATCATCGGCTGCTGCTTCTGCTGCTCGTCGCCTGCATCTCCCAACCCGCAGGTGAGTACCCCTCCCCTCACACACACACACAACCCTAGCCCTTAAAGCGCTGAAATTTTTTTGTACAAACCATGGAGACCAAAGGGTTTTTTCAATTTGATATCTTCATAAATGTCTTAGGCAGCTCTTTCCGCTTCATTTGAATACCTATGTTATGGGCCTTCGGCAATTATACATATTTTTACTCTTACAGTATGGGGATCGTCTTTAGACGTCAGAATCTGACGTCTACAGACGTCAGATTCTGACGTCTAAAGTCGATCTCCGCGCTGTAAGGGTTATTCTCATCTGATTACCCCCCTATGGCTCTGATTAGCTGACTAAGACATTTATGATAAATTCAAAATGAAAAAAACCCTTTGGTCTCCATGATTTATACAAAAATATGTCAGCATTGTAAGTGTGAATAACTGGTTACACAAGCTCTGAGAGGCTATTATAATGACATCAGTGCTCCGAGGGAATGAACTCTTACAGTGCCGAGATATCTGAATAATTCCATAGAAAACAAAGGCTTCCTTCACTTCAGTAATGTCTTGTGGATTCGTTTTGATAACTATCTTATAGGTCTGGGATCAATATATGTATTTTAACCCTCTCAGTGCGGGGGACCAAGTTTTGACGTCATATTGTGACGTCAAACGTCGCACCCGCACTGAAAGGGTTGACACATTTACATGTTACAAGTAACAAGTATATATTAATAATGGTTCATGTGAGACGAACATGACAGGAGGGTCAGGAGAGCTCTGGCACTATAAAATGCAATGCAAAGCAATGCAATGCAATGCAATGCAATGCAATGCAATGCAATGCAATGCAATGCAATGCAGTGCAATGCAGTGCAATGCAATGCAATGCAATACAATGCAATGCAATGCAATGCAGTGCAGTGCAGTGCAGTGCAGTGCAGTGCAGTGCAGTGCAGTGCAGTGCAGTGCAGTGCAGTGCAGTGCAGTGCAGTGCAGTGCAGTGCAGTGCAGTGCAGTGCAGTGCAGTGCAGTGCAGTGCAGTGCAGTACAGTGCAATGCAGTGCAGTGTAATGCAATTCAATTCAATTCAATGCAATAAAATACAATACAATACAAAGGCTCTGAACGTACTGATTGATTCTAAACAGTAGCGGCTTTTATCTTGAACGAATTGCCGGATTTTAATAGCTGGTGAACTAATAATATTTATAAAATGTCGGATACCACAATCATAACACGTGGTATCTGACGTTGTTTTAAATACAAAAATCAATATCCAGTAAAATGTGGATGTTTCGCGCTTAAATTTGATAATCAGGAGGAACGCGACAAGTATGAAGCTTGACAGAATGAAGGGTTTTTCTATCAATACACGTCATTTCAATAAAGTACATTTTTTCGATTTACAGTTTTCCAACAAATTTCGTTGCGAACAAAAAATGCAAAAATACAAAAAAAACTATATTCATCTATTCAAATATTTTATTTCGGATCTGTGTATAAAAGAGTGAAAAGAGATTCCTTTACACATGTTAAGCACATATCACGATTTGCACGCATATTGTCTATCAGTCTATATTGACGCATATTGTCTATCAGATCGACGGTTATATTCTTACTGCACATAAAAGGACCGAGCTCTAAGGGGACCTAACTTTGCATATTCTGATATGTATGACTTTTCCCGAGATGTCTTTTAGTTCGGTATGATCAAATAATCTATTCCTCTGTATGATTGTACACTCATCGTAGATGGACAATGCTGATTTGCTGCTGCACGATACTGTCGGACTATTCTCGACGTCGACTTTAACCTTTCACCGCTAAGGGCGGCTATTGTCGTTTTTAATCCGTTTTAAATCATTGTTATTGGAACGAAATGAGCTTTTAAACATCAACATTTGCAGATGTTTGGTCTCCAGTTAAAGTAATTTTCACTCACTTGAAGTTGTGGTTCGCTGTGGCGACACACAACTTCAAGTGGGTGAAAATTAAATAATTTATTTTAGCGCTTTAAAATTAAAGGTTAAGTTTCCTGGGGGGAGATTTAGCAATATTTCAATGTGTGAACCCTTGTCGCCCTGAATTGTTGGCTTGTCTTTGTTTTCCTTTTAATAGACAAGTTATTTAATTGGAATTTTTTCCCACTTAAAGTTTTGTCTGGCTGACGCGATCCACAAATTCAAGTGAGTGGAAATTATTCAGATTTGGCAAAATGGAGGTGAATGATTTTAAAATCTTGTTGATCGATGTCACGTTTTACTTTGAAAGTGTTTAAAATCTGAAATTTAAAGTGATAATAAAAATGAAAAAAAACGAATATAATCGGGACTGGCGGTTAAAGGGTTATTCAAACAATCGCTAAGGTGGCATCAAATGAAGAAAAATAATTATATTTATTAAAAATATACATCTTTTCAAATGAATTGTCTGATTTAACCATAAATGATCCACTCACGTAGGCCTATATAACCATGTTTAGTGTTTTTCTTTGTCCCACCAAAATGATCATTTTTAAGCGAAATGTGCGCGAAAGTAGCAAAATTGTCATATATTTCTGATTCAAATTATACAAATATTGGTAATTTTCAGCTGCTTGAAGCTGTGGGTCTTAATATATCGTTCTCAATATTGTTTTTATTTACTTTAGAAAAAGAAAATATGTTTTCTTAGGGTTCTTTTCAGGTGTCTTTTTTGCTACTATCCAGTAGCTAATTTTATCTGTGGTTTTGGTTCGGGAAACATACATATCACGAAAATGATGTTTACCTTTATTTTAATAAGTACATGTATTATACATATTTTAGGCCACACTAATATCTCTGTTTTAGATCAGAAAAAATTCAAAATCTAATGAGAGAGGGCGGGAAAAAAAACAATTAAGATAAAAAAACATTGAACATATTCTTGGAAATGTTAATGACGGCGACCAAATATAAAAAACATTGGTCATATTTCCGGAAAAGTTAATGAGGGCGACAAAATAAAAAAAACTTTTGACCTATTTAAAAAAAAGTTAATTAGGGCGACCAAAAAAACAAGCAAAAAAAACATGGCCGGAAAAAATATTTTTTATCTCTCGAAATGAACTTGTTTTTTTTCGAAATGTTTTTTTCATCTTCCGAAATTGACTGTTTTTTCCGAAAATCGGCAACAATCTGATGCGCGCGCTGGGCAGAAAAAAAAATGCGCGCGCTCATCTAAAACAGAGAAAAAAACATAGTGGCCTTAAATAACCTCTGCTTCTTTAAGTATATAATCATGACTATTGCGAATTTGATTTCAAGTTTACATATCATGGCGAGCTTCGTGTGATTTTACGATACCCTGTTGTGTATATATGCATATATTTATATATGCTATACTGTTCATTTTAATGACGCATAAATAAGTATACGTAGACGTCCCGTCGTCATTAAAGTATCTATCTATCTATCATAGTATATTAACCCTTTAAGCTCTAATCACGACTATAATCGTTTTCAATCTGTTTTATCAGCAGGTTAAATCGCAGTTATTGGGAAGAAAATGAGTGTTTGAACATACAGATTTCAAAATATTTGGACTCAAAATCAATAAATTTTAATCTTTTTTACACACTTGAAGGTGTGGGTCGCGGTAGCGAGACACAACTTCAAGTGGGTGAAAATTCAAATTAGATACCTTAGCGGAAAAGGGTTAAGCCACTCATTCTTACACTGGATGCCAGCACAATGAATATTAGATGTGAAAATTGGCAATCACAAGACCATAATTCAGAAAAAACGTTATGTAATGTGCAATCAGCGCAAAAATATGATCTCATTCCAAACGGCGGTGATTTGTTCCGCACACGCAACATGTTCAAGCGTCATAAACTTTTTTTATTATATTGGTTTTCTACCCGGCGTTCTTTAACAAGCGTAGCATTGCTCGTACGCACGCAATCTTTGTCAGTATTTCATCTTGTTTTTCTATACTTAGAAGCTGATTCACCTACTTTGAAAAAAAATTGTGGAAATTAAGACAGATTGCATATCAGCATCATAAGAAGTACTTTATCTATTTATTTTGTTAAAATATATTTATACAGGTTGTATACATATTATAAAAGATGTTATTTTTTAAATATGTGTTATCAAGTTATACATTCGTTAATACAATGCAGTTATAAAACTGTGATATTATTATGTAAATGGTATAGATATATTTAAATTAAAGAATCCATAATGTAATACTAGTTTCACTTAAAATCAATTTAATTAGCACTTCCATAGGAAGCTAATTATAAGCACATGTTATTATGTGGATATCAGATACTAATCAGAGAAGCCTTTGAAATACATGTGATATATAAATTAGCAATCCTGTTAGACCGGGATATAGTATGTATCTGATTTGTGGATAGCGTACTCTAAGGAACAGTACGGTCTACATATAATGTATCTGCACAAATGCGAGTTAGATGGCCGTCCAAGTGGATTAAAAAAACTTCTGATGGCGTTTTTTGTTACAAGCAGATAACCACGTTTTATTAACTCTATATACCTTCACGCTCAATGTGAGGGGGTAACCAATTTGTTTTTGACCTCAAGGTCATTTCAAGGTCTAACAAAGTTTATGGGTTAAAATTTATGGGTTAAAATGTCAATATTTCCATTTTGCTACAGAACACGTAAAAACAACAAGATATCTCTAAATAAATAATAATTCAATTAGTATAGCAATTTGGGTAAGGTGATTGGCAACTTTTAGTGACCTTTCAAGGTCATTTTAAGCCCTCACAAGGTCATTTGAGAGGTAAAATTGCGTTTTTTTCATTTTTCACCACACACCAGCCATACAATCAGGTAAATACAAATAATTATCAATGACAGTAATATGGCTCTTAAAATAAGGAGTTGACGACTGATGTGAACATCTCAAGGTCATTTCAAGTTCAGACAAGATCATTTCAAAGCTACAATGGCAATTTTTTCACTCTCGAACTGAGCAACGGCATAAAATTTTTTTTATTTCAGAGTGCACAGCAGACAAACAACAAGACACATTGAAATAATCAATAATTACAGTAACACAGCATTTCTGGTAAGGGGATTGACAAAAATGTTAACTTCTCAAGGTCGTTACAATATCGTCATTTTTAGGTTAAGATATCGCAATAGAATAAGTTTTTATCCTCATTTTTGGCAGACAAGCAATAAGATACATTCAAATAATTTTTAATAAATAGGTTTTGTTAAGGACAATAACAAAAATGTTAAATTCTCAAGGTCATTTCAGGGTCACACAAGGCCTTTTTCAAGTTACATTAGATATTTTTCATTATTGCGCTTCTAAACCAAGTAAGATTTTTTTCTCATCATTTTTGCACTCCGTGGTATACAAAAAATAATATATATATATATATATATATATATATATAACTATTAAATACAGTAAAATGGCGTTTCTAGTATGAGTATTAACGAAAATGTAAAATTCTTGAGGTCATTTTAGCGTCCCACCAAGTCATTTTTAAGTTACAATCTCCTTTTTTAAAAATTCCCACTCCGCTCAAAAATAACAATAAGATACATTCAAATGACCTTCACCCATACATGCCTACACAATATAAATAATATATTTTAAATTATCACAAGGGAGTCCAAATGGATTGCAGCAATATAAGGCGTTGTCTTTTACAAATAGTCGTTAATCCATGTCTATTAATTTAGCAGAATGCTGTGTTGTATGTATTTTTTGCAGCCAAGTGAGATCAGCATAAGCTGATCAGATGGACAGGGTAGTAGGCTACTTTCACTATATTTACATCTACAATCAAAACTTCTACATCACGGTGCATATTTGCATGTGTCACCTCACCATCAGCTAATGGTAGGCCCTATATACACCTGATCACGCTGTGAATAGTATTCATTTGGTGATGAAGCTAGAGGACGAAAGAGATGAGGTAGACATATCGCCATGGTCTATACACTCCGATATCATGGATATGGATACCCTCCCTAGCCACTCCAACACTGCTGCTGCTGTTGTTAATAGCCTCATCTGCCCTTGCAAAACTGTTGCACCTTTCTCTTAATAACATCATCGGCCCTACAATTCTGTTTCTTCTGTTGCCTCCCTGGCCCATTCAGCAATGCTGCCGCTGTTGCCAATAGCTTCTCTGTCCCCTCTACCATCGCTGCTCCTGTTGCTAACAGCCTCCCTGGCCCCTCCAGCACTGCTGCTCCATGTTGTTAAATGCCTCTCTGCTCCCTCCAGCATTGCTGATCCTCATTTCAACCCCTCTAGCAGTGTTGGTTCTGTAGTTAACAATCTTCCTGTCCACTCCACTACTGATTCTAATTTTATAACAGCATCTCTGGTTCCGCCAATTCTGTTGCTAAGTCTTCCTGGCCCCTCAAGGGGGAGGGTCAGAGGGGTCCTGACTCCCTTCGTGTAGCAGGGGGATTACATTTAACCTCTTGACCCCCCCTTTATCGGAAAGCTGCGGACGCCCTTGTGCTCCTATTGTTAACAGTCTCTCAATTGGTCTCTCCAACACTGTTGAGACATACCCCGTCCCAAGTATGGCGTTTTTTGGAACAGTAAAAAATACGACTTCAACATGTTCTTCCTGTCTTTACTTTGTGATCAATTTGAGATAACCCCATTAACTGTTTCCGAATCACATAGCCTAATCATAATGTCCCCTTTGCTATAAAAAAGGTATTTGCCACTTTGTGAAATGGCATATACACCCTTTTATATATACAAAATTCATATATAATTTTTATGAAAAATGGCTAAGATTAAATCTTATTTGTCTGAGAAATTAGCTAATGATGCTTCACCACGGCTGACTATTACAGTAAAATTAAGTATTTCGACACATAAACCTGAGAAAATACATATTATCGGCAAAGGCTACAGTTGACATGTATGGATTAACAATGAAAAGGTTTATAATAAAGCAGCGGCCGATTGATCATTGACTGAGGATAAACAAAATGCAGGAAAACTGGTCATAATACGAAATCGGCGAATAGGCCTATTTCACATATTATCGCTCATGTTTGTCTTAGCGACATACAAGACCATTTGGAGTCCTAATTGGACAACTAATACACATAATGTGAGAGTTTGTGTTATTTTCCAATGATACTTGGGAATATTCCTCCGCCAAAATAATTAGAATGGCTACATTTGATAACGGGAACATTCTTGTTGATCTTAGCAACCACTGAAAAGTGCGGAAAACTGTGTGCATGTACGAAGCATGCGCTGCCACGACACAATAAATATCTTCAAAATTTACCTCTAAAGGGGGTCACAAACATCCCTTAAAAAGGCCTAAAAAGATAAAAATTTCAATGGTAACCCCCCGCATGTCAAAAAGTATTATATATACATTAATTATAGGGCGGTTACCTGTTTGTAACAAAAAACGCCATCAACATTTTTTTAGAGTGAATTAATTGGTATTGGCCGGCCGTCTATGTGTATTTATGAACTTATTTGCAGATAATGACTTTAACCCTACGCCTGCTGATAACGACAATAGTTATTTTTTATCCGTTTTATTAGCCGATTAAGTCACTGTTATTGGGAATTAAATGACTGTTTAAACATCAAGATTTGTAAATGTTTGGTCTCAAATTAAACACATATGAGTAATTTTTATTCACCAGACGTTGTGAATCGCGGTAGTGAGACACAACCTCAAGTGGTTGAAAATTTAAATAAATGTACTTAGCAGGATAAGGGTTAATTAGGGTAGTGACTGCTGCTTACTGTTGGCGTAGACCCACAATATTACACCTTTACATGCAATTTACTCCTCTCCTTAAACTAACACACCATACCTCACGCAAGGAGATGGTTATTTTAAACTAATATAACTCGTGCATTGAAAAGCAATTGTTTATCCCGACTATGGAAATTATTCTAAAACTTTGTTATTTGTCGTCAAAGTCTACCCGTTGCCCGCTAAGTCTTATTTAAATTATCACCCACTTGAAGTTGTGTCTCGCTACCGCGAATCACACCTCCAAGTGGGTGAAAATTATTCATATCTGTTTAACTTGGGACGAAACATTATTCAAGCATATATTTTATTCTCAATAACCGTGGTATACCCTGCTATTAAAACATATTAAAAACAATTATACTCGTGATTAGTGATGAAAGGGTTAATAGCAATCAACCCTTTCAACATTAAAATATTTTTTTTATAAACCAGGAAGGTTGTTTTTTTCAATTTGAAATCATCATAAATGTCTTAGTTAGCTCTTTCTGCTTCATTTGAATACCTATTTTATGGGTCTACTTTTAAATATTATAAATATGGGCCATTATAAATATTTTACCCTTTCAGTGCGGGGATCGACGGGAATCTGACGTCAACAAACGTCAGATTATGACGTCTAAAGTTGATTCCCGCACTTAAAGGGTTAGTTTGAGAACCTGGACATCGTAACACCGCAATGATTTTTGTGAGGCATTTATATTGTTTATTTATATAATTATGTAATTTATGTTGCTGTCGTGTGACATGACTATTACCATCAACATTCCGAATGCAGTAATCATCGAACAAATCGAGTAAACTACCAAATATATACTTGAACATAAATAGTAATATATTTTGTTGATGTAAATGATAAATACATTTATTTATTTAGCGTCATGTACAGTAGAAATATACATATATATAATATATGATTGTGATAGTTACATATTAAACACTGTAGGGGCCTACTTGGCTGTCAAGAAAAGGTCGCATGCTACTTCTGCTAGGCTTCACAGCTGACATATAAAAACAAGACACCATTGTTGTGATGTAAGCAATTGTATATAAGATAAAATATAACATATCAAATATAAATAGGGAAAAGCATACAATACACAACATATTGTATAAAAAAATTGTGAACAAATATTAAAGCTAATATAATATATTAGACGGCAAAATGATATGGAAAAATATAAAACAGTATATATAAAACACACTCAAAAAAAAAGAAAATATAAGAATGGATATAAATGTATGAGAAATACAATTTTATAAAAAAAAAGACTACAAGAGTACTATGTAGATAAAGCAGAAAAACAGTTTACTGCCTTTTGGATTTGCATTTTTAGATTGTCTGAGCAAAAATTCCACACTTTTTGCTATCAGTTTACATTCACCAGTAGATGTGTACAATAAAATTAACAATGATCCAATCAGCATCATTGCAAATGTGAGGTGTACCAAATATTCAGCTAAAAATAAATGCTATGTGTTAAATCACCCCGTCACGATATTATGCAGATCATTATCGTGTAAAAGGCAGTAGTAAAACAAAAACGCTAAAAGGTTCACAATCGATCGGCAGCGAATGTTAATTGGCCCCGTCAGAATCACAGACGTCAGAATCTGACGTATAAAGACGGTCACCGCGCTGACAGAATTACCATATTTATATCGTCGCCTCGGAGGTAAAGGATCCTATCTGACACTCGTTAGAGTGGCAGATAGGATCCTTTAGCTCCGAGACGACGATATATATGTACTACAATGATGCAGAAAGAGCTAACAAAGTCATTTATGATGATTTCAAATTGACAAAAATCCTTGATCTCTGTGGTTTATACAAAAATATTTCAGCGCTGTAATGGTTCAATTTGATGAGTAGGTGTCTACCCCACTCATCCTGACAAAATTCAGCGGTACATAGGGCCTACGTTACACTCAAAGTGTATCGTATATCGCTTAAAGGGACTGGCCCAGGCTAAAATCACCAAAAAATCGGTGATTTTATTTTGGCTTCTTAATATGACCATATTTCCATAGACTAGAACTGCAAACATTTTTTAAATTTTTCTGCTGTGCATTCACCAGTCAGACTAGATATAGAGACGAAATTCCTACGATGTAAAAAATAAGAAATACGGGAATTTCGTCTGTATATCTAGCCTAACTGGTGAATGCGCAGCAGAAAAAAATGCAATTCTAACCTATGGACATGTTTACATCATATGGTCATATTAAAAAGCCAATATAAAATCACCGATTTTTTGATGATTTTAGTCTGGGCCTGTCCCTTTAATTTTGTCAGGAGGATACACTAAACTTGTTAAGATTAACGTTATATGAGTTTCATTAGCATGATTAGGAAAGCTAAGAACAATCTTAACTTTTCTACTGGAAAGTTAATATAACTGGCATTGACCCTTTCAAACCTGAATTCATTATTGTCATATTCATCCACTGCGAGCCGCAATTTGCTTGTATTGGGTAAAAATGACATAAAGGTGGTGGTAAATGAAAAAAAGTGTATTGTTATTATCAACACAGATCCATGAAAAATTTCGTTCTAAAACCCTTAGATTTGAAGAAATTAAGTCATTTTTCAGAGATGCAAAATGATGCTTTTCCACTAACTTCAAAAACAACAGCCTCGTGTCGGTAGCAGCTTAACCCTTTAACCGCCAAATTATTCAAGCTGAATTTTCACCAACTTCAAGTGAGTGAAAATTATTTAGATTTGACAAAATAGAGGTCAGCTGTTTTCAAATAGTGCTGATTGATATCACATTTTATCTTTAACATGTTTAAAAGGTGGTACTTAATGTGCTAATATATGCGACACCGGCGGTTAAAGGGTTAACCCTTGCATCGCTAATCACGACTATATAGTCGTCTTTAGTACGTTGTATTTCTCGACTGAATCACTGTTATTGAGAATGAAATGTTTAAACATGAAATGTTCAAAATAAAATATTGCACATGCTTGGTCTAAATTAAATAAATAGGAGTATTTTTCACCCACTTGGAAATGAAATGAAATGAATACGGTTTTAGGCCACCTTTGGACACATATATAGGATAAAATGGGCCAGGAGACCACCCACTTGCAGTTGTGGGGCGCGGTAGCTTAGCGACAAGAGGGTGAATGATAATTACCCGAGCTTACAATATCCATCGATGGTTCAAAGCAGTAAAAAGATTGAAAAAATGATCAGGTCACACATTCTGGAGTACAATTTTAAAATTTGAAAGACATTTGTAGTGTTAGGATGCGATGACATCTTTGGATTCCGTGAGTATACGTATCAGGACGAGATTTAAATGCGCTTAAAACAGACTTAACCTTTTCGCTACCATACATGACGGAAATTTCCGTCGTCATTCGTCAATGAACGTAACCATAAAATGACACAAATTTTCGTCAAATATATACTACATTTATGTATTTTTCGTCATTTGAAGCTGGAAATTGCGTTAGCAATTCCAGCTTCAAATGACGAAAAATAGAACTCGTACACCAGTATATCTGGATCCTGGCATGCACCCCGGCCTGGAAGTCAAAGGGTTAAATCCTCGTTGTATTTTTCAACTTCTGCTTATCAGTTTTGAAGCCATTTTAAAAAACCCGTCTTTTTTCAGTGTATAGGCCTATACTCCAGCCCCAGCTTCATCTCTTTCATATTACATGGGAAAAGGATGGATATATAACAAGAAACAACGTAGATGACTTGTGATACCTGTGTTATACAACTCTTTAACCGCCAGTGCCGCATATATTCGGTTTTCATCTTTTATTAGCACAATAAATACCACATTTTAAATATGCTAAAGATAAAATGTGACATCAACCAGCAAGATTTGAAAATATTTGACCTCCATTTTGTCAAGTCTGAATAATTTTCACTCACTTGAAGTTGTTGATCGCGTTAGCGAGACACAACTTCTAGTGGGTGAAAATTCAAATTAAATAATTTGGCGGTTAAAGGGTTGAATGCTATGCATGACCTGAAGCATGCGTCATCGCTCAATTAAAGTCATTTAAAATTTATAACTAAAACTGCGTAACAGCACCCGTGGCAATCAATATAGTTCAAATGAGTGAAATTAGGCCTACTATATTTTTAATTTTTTGTTTTTTTGGGGTTGCGCATTTATCAGTTAAGCGAGATATAAAGCCGAAATTCCCGATTTCTTATTTTGGACATGCATGTCCAAAATCAGAAATCGGGAATTTAGTCTTTATATCCCGCTTAACTGATAAGTGTGCAACCCAAAATTTTCACAACTTTTGCACTTATATAGTCATAACTAGAAGCCAAAAAAAATTACAGATTTTTTGATGATTTTAGCCTGATTGAGTGGATTTAATTAAGCACATATTTCGCCTGCAAGTTGCACTATATCATGTGGTAATAAAAATGTAATTACAAACAATGATGACGTGTAGTCATGATAGGAGACCAAATAGCTGGCCCTTTCAGCGCCTAGCGCGACTAAAGTCGTTTTTATCTGTTTAGTATTGGGAATGAAGAGAGTGTTTAAACAGCAAGATTTGCAAATGTTTGGTCTCAAATTAGTCAAATATGGGTAATTTTCACCCACTTGAAGTTGTGGATCGCGGTAGCGAGACACAACTTCAAGTGGGTAAAAATTTAAATTATTTAATTTAGCGCCTCGAGGGTTAATGAGAGCCACACGGTGATTTCAAGGGTTACTCGATACACTCAGCTTGACAGGTGCAGCCCAGCAAACACGAGACGCTGAACCAATGCTGGGGTAATGTTGGGCCATCGTCGCAGGCGGTGGGCCAGTATCAGCCCACCATTGGTTCAACGTCTGGATAATTTATGTATTTTTCGATTCTCAGAACAAGTTGGTTATGTTATTAATTGAAGAATAATAATGTAATGGAGATAAATTTTTACGACCTACTCAAATAGGAAATAAATACCATGTGGCGTGCTGTATGTCTGTAGCTATATTTGATAATAAATCAGGTCTATGCTCAAGATAATAAAATTAATACAAATAATACTAAGTGTGTTTAACTCTTATAGTGCGGGGATCGACTGTGGACGTCAGACTCTGACGCAATGTAAGAGTAAAAATATTTATAATGATCGTAAACCCATAACATAGGTATTCAAATGAAACAGAAAGAGCTAACTGCGTCGTTTATGATGATTTCAAATTAAATAAAACCCTTTAGTCTTCATGGTTTATATGAAACATATACAGCGCTTTAACCCTTTGAAGCTTGAATTTACCATTGTCATATTCATCCACTACAAGCCGCGAATTGCTGTCGCAATTCTCGACTTGTAGTGGATGAAGATGATTTGATGTGGGTTAAAAAGTAAAGAAAATTGTCATGTATTGGTAAACTTTTCGTTCTAAAACCCTTGGTTGTGGAAAAATTAGGTCTGTTTTCGGGGATGTAAAATAATGCTTTAATGCATCGTGAGGGCTTAAAGGGTTAAGGGTTAAGGTTGATTGTAGCTGGTCATATCTAAAACCACTATGATATCATCCTAGCACAGCGCCTTCGGAATCCATCGCCGAAGCCATTCAGTCATATACTGTATTACTGTGCAGAGCCAAAAGCAGTATCTGCTTACTTGTAATGTAAGCAGATACTGCCTTTTGGTTTAGCATGGCAGTATAAGTCATGCTTGTTTTATTAATTACCCTTAGAGACATTGATGAAAAAATTATTACTTAAATGTGGGGCTCGCATGTCTCATTTTTTTTGTATACATTGTAAACCCAGCAGCATGTCCGTTTCTTTGATTAAAATTGAATACTTTCCGAGGGAAGGCCTGGTGATCTCTGTCACGTCGGAGCTCTACTATTCAGGTTTCAAATAAGCAAAATATGATTCCACGCTGACCCGTAGATTCAGTAGTGGGAGAATCCTCTGTGGTCCAAAAGCAGCATGCTCGACCTCAGACCGTCAGGGCTCGAATGTCGAATCCTTTATTGGTAATCTGATTCATCTCATTATCCCCACGAGGTTACATTGGCCCAAACGGTAGGTATGTAGCCCAAAACAAAAGCTTGTTTATACAACCCGATTGATTGATTGATTGATTAATTGATTGATTGATTGATTGATTGATTGATTGATTGATTGATTGATTGATTGATTGATTGATTGATTGATTGATTGATTGATTGATTGATTGATTGATTGATTGATTGATTGATTGATTGATTGATTGATTGATTGATTGATTGATTGATTGATTGATTGATTGATTGATTGATTGATTGATTGATTGATTGATTGATTGATCAATCGATCGATCGATCGATTGATCGATCGATTGATCGATCGATCGATCGATTGATTGACTGATTGATTGATTGATTGATTGATTGATTGATTGATTGATTGATTGATTGATTGATTGATTGATTGATTGATTGATTGATTGATTGATTGATTGATCAATCGATCGATCGATCGATCGATCGATCGATCGATCGATCGATCGATTGATTGATTGATTGATTGATTGATTGATTGATTGATTGATTGATTGATTGATTGATTGATTGATTGATTGATTGATTGATTGATTGATTGATTGATTGATTGATTGATTGATTGATTGATTGATTGATTGATTGATTGATTGATTGATTGATTGATTGATTGATTGATTGATTGATTGATTGATTGATTGATTGATTGATTGATTCATTCATTCATTCATTCATTCATTCATTCATTCATTCATTCATTCATTCATTCTTTCATTCATTCTGGCCCCGTCGCTTAAAAGGACGGGGCCAGTGTTCAAGCTAGGTCATATTGTACTGTTCACTGGTTTAGCGCCTCAGATAACAAAGCCCGTCGATGATGGATTTGCTGTGTTTGTCGTAAATGTCACCAGTGTGTCATGGTGTACTCTGCCCTGCAAAGCCAAAAGGCAGTATCTGTTCACTTGTAAAGTAAGTAGATATTGCCTTTTGGCTTTGAAGGGCAGCAATAGTATATATGCCAATTCGTCTGAATTATTACCGCCAGTATAAGGCGAAAGGTGAACCAGCGTAATTATATGGGGGGGAGGGGGGGTCGCATCCCAAAATAAGAGCCAGGGGTCCGTTTTATCAGCTCATTCTTTGTCCAAACCTCGCTAAATTCATCCTGTAGTCTTCAGTCTACACCCTGCCAGATGACAGGATGGTTGAATTTGCCTGCCATTTACGAGAATGAAGAAGCTCGTTGAAATGTCTCCCTTTATTTCACGTTTACTCAGCCAAAGGGCGCTTCAACCCATTCGTACCAAAGATGATATTTCCCTGCAAATCTCCTTTTAAGATGGTTATTTTAAGGGGGTGCACTACCTCGCACATTGAAGGGCCGTATCTGCCTCTACACAAATTGAAATATAATATCTTTGTATGGAAATTTACCTCTTACAATATTGATTTTTTTTATATAAACCATGAAGACCAAAGTTTTTTTTTAAATTTATGGAAATTTACCTCTTACAATATTAATTTTTTTTATATAAACCATGAAGACCAAAGTCTTTTTTTAAATTTATGGAAATTTACCTCTTACAATATTAATTTTTTTTATATAAACCATGAATACCAAAGTTTTTTTTTAATTTCCAATCATAAATGTCTTAGCACTTTCACCTACATTTGAATATCTATGTTATTTTAGATTCGTCCGTTTCTGTCGTCTGAAATCGGTCCCCGCGCTGAAAGGGTTAATTAATTGCATTGTGGTGAGCATCTATAATTCCACGAAATTCAAGGAGGCCTAAGTAGGACAAAATATGTTTTTAAGCACACACATAATATTATGAAAATCAACCTGTTGATTCAACTATTTCAGCGAAGTTCAAAATCGTTATGTACATGTATAAATCATTGCTGCATTTACAGATGATGGGCTGTGGCCTTTAAGGAAATGGGCATGTCGCCATCAAGAAAGCTACCTCACAATTAAAGGCGGCCGATAATAAACAACCCAACAAATGCGAAACATTTGTATAACATTTATAAAATGTTGTACCAACGTCTTTGACGCTGGTTCAACATTGTATGAACGTTGGTTCAACATTGTATAAATGTTATGCAAAGGTTTTGTGTTTGTTGGGAATGCATAATAACTTTGTCATACTGACTTTATACAATGTTTAAGAGTAATAATTAGAAAAAAATATTTTATTTATTATAATAAAAATAATATATTGATGAAACAGAGACAATATTTATCTTAGTAAATATGGCAGATTAGTCGTCGTGACTTTTATTACACACAAAAATATCAACTTAAAGACAGTGGACAAATTTGTTCACCTTGGAATACACAGTCAGCACGATATACTAGCCCAATGCTGGTTCAATGCTGGTCAATCGTCCGCGAAGCTGGCCCAACATTGCGCCAATATTGTATGTTCTTTTTGTTGATCAGGCCATATGCCTGTTATTTTATTCCTTTCATCGCGGGGACCGTCTTTATACGTCAGCATCTGACGTATAAAGACGATCCCCGCAATGAAAGAATGACAATATTTATAATTTTCGTAGACCCATTAAACATATGTATTCAAATGAAGTGGAAATAGCTAACTGAGACATTTATGATAGTTTCAGATGGAAGAAAAAACCTTTGTTCTTTTGGTTTATATAAAACAATATGTCAGCCCTTTAAGGGTGAATGAGAGGCGTTGACCCAATGTCGGGCTAATATTGTACGATCATCCTTACTCCATCTTTGATTTATGCAAGGAGTTTAGTATGGTAAAAAACAATTTAAAAAGTGGCACTACACATCTTTTTCTGCTACTATTACAAAAATATTGGTGATTTCGTCATATGCCAGGCTGAACCACTCCACGATTGGTCGGGGGCAGAACACTAGCAGACTTGGTCCGTATACTCAAGGAATATAGATCCCTTGGTATACTGTATGATATCACATGAATATACTGTATCACATCAGTGTCTGATCAGTGTCTATTTCAGAAGAAGTCAAGCGAATCACGTCAGCATAATTAATGTGATATGGTTCCAATGGCTGTTTCTCGACGCACTATTCAAGTTCTAGTTTATCATTCGTTATGTCCCTCTTGCACTATATAGTCAATCTGCTGTTTATGTAACGTATCGTCAACTTCCCATTTTGTTACCTTGCTTACTTTGTACATTTCTGTCGACGTCATTAGCCTTCCAAAAATGAAATAAATGATTTAGGCCACCTTTGTGCACATATAGGCTGAACTGGGCCAAGAGAACCTCGAGAACTTTACGAGTGAGCAAGGAAAAAACTTGTTTTTCTCTGGAGCTTGAAGGCCAGCGCAGGGCTCGAACCCGCGATCTCCGACTTTGCAAGCAGGCAGCTTTAACCACTCCACCAGGACCACGCCCGTTAGCCTCCCAGCAAACACGAGAAATTGATCCCATGTTGGAAAAATGTTGGGTCAGGGTTGCAGACAGTGGACCAACATTGGCACAGCATCGTGTTGATTTTTCATTTGTGTTAACCCTTTTTCTTACTTGATTTCCTTGTTCCAGTCTGTTTTATACTTATTATTGTTGTTGGCGTCGTTTAATTTATTGATTGGCTTACTAAGCTCAATTATTTAATACTCATTGTCCAATTTTTTCTTCAAATTTACTTTTTTTTGTTTTATTTAGATTAGTTTCTTTTTTTCTATCGTTTTTTTTAATTTTGCTCTGAGAAAATTAACTCATTTTGTGATCATTCTACGTTGGTTCAGTTTAACCCTTGACACACTGAATTATTTTTATATAAACCAAGAGACCAAATGTTTTCTTAAACTTGAAATCATCATAAATGTCTTAGTCCCGCTTCATTTTAATCGACTTTGGACGTCAGAATCTGACGTCGACGTCCAAAGTAAATCACCGCACTAGAAGAGTCAACATCATTTTTCCTTTTCATGCGAGTTATCCACGCTTTTGATACCCCCTTTCAGTGTATATGTGAAACACTTTGGTATTGAAGGTAGGCCCCTATAGATATTTGTTATTCGCCAATACCACTAATCTGCTAATGCACATGTACTTTTGAAGTGAGCAGTCACTGTGCTTGGCTTCTGAATGCTCTGCAAGCATAACATAATGACATGTGTCACTTCAGGGGGGCCATTTGCGTAGCTTAAGATGGATTTTCAAGGTCTTAGTCGAAATTCACATGCCAGAAAGTCACAACCAAATATATATCTGCACCCGATCTCCTTTTGCAATCGCTGCAAATTAATTTTCATCGTCTGCTGCCAGGTTGCCATCCCCATCGTAAATTTTCAGCCCCCCCCCCCCCACTCATTTTAAGAATTCTCCTGACACACGCACTTTTCGAGATTTATCGTTTTACGTTAGATTACATAGACTAAGTCAGAATTACACATATTTTCACTCTCTTCTAAGCTGTAAGGTCGTATCTTCAACTCGTAAGATTGGTAGATACGACCTTTTAGCTCAGAGACATCGCTTCGTCAGATTTTTAAAGTTCTATTGACCGTTTTAAAAGTCATAGATTTAAATGCGGGGTTTAGTTGACCGGTTTATTTTTTTGCTGTTCTATAAATTTTTTTGTGATGTATTTGAACTTCTTTTTATTCCCATCATTGTATATGCGTGCACTGAGGAGAGACTATCAGCCACAGTGGGGTTCGAACCTGGCATCAGAATGACTTTTGTATAGTCTACATTACTTCTCTTCTCTCACAAAGACATGACTGTCCGCTCATTATCCTGGGTAATTTCACCAACAAATATGCCACCATACACATATACCGACATAGCTAACTATTGTAATCCGACATCGTATTGATGAAGCAGGTAACCAGCAAACACAAAACATTTGTATAACATTTATACAACGTCGGCCCAACGTCTTTGACGTTGGTCCAATACTGCATAAATGTTATACAAATATGTTGTTTTTGCTGGTTATACGAACCGTAACAATTAAATGATATTATATACCATTATCTGGAGTGATTGCGGTGGCTAAATGCACGCCCTGCTTTCATCTCCTAATTGCTTCTGATCGATCTTTTTACGCCGCATCGTCAACCTGTAATTTTACAAATGATTAATAGCGTTGTCGGTGTCTTTTATATAATATGCATTTTAATTGATTTATTATAAAAATAAGTTGTTTACTTCCCGCTCACTCTTAGCTTTAATATGGTGGGGAACCTCCGTGACCTAGAGGTAGCGTGCTCAGCCTCAGACAGATAGGGCTCGAATTTTGAATCCTCTGTCTGAAGGGCAGTTTCATAAAATTCACCTCACCATCCTCAGTGGGTTCTCCTGGCCCATTGCTCAGCCTATATGTGCACAAAGGTGGGCTAAACCCCATTCATTCATTCATTCATTCATTCATTCATTCATTCATTCATTCATTCATTCATTCATTCATTCATTCATTCATTCATTCATTCATTCATTTATTCATTCATTCATTCATTCATTCATTCATTCATTCATTCATTCATTCATTTATTCATTTATTTATTCATTCATTCATTCATTCATTCATTCATTTATTTATTTATTTATTCATTCATTCATTCATTCATTCATTCATTCATTCATTCATTCATTCAATCATTCATTCATTCATTTATTCATTTGTACATTCATTCATTCATTCGTTCATTCATTCATTCATTCATTCATTCATTCATTCATTCATTCATTCATTCATTCATTCATTCATTCATTCATTTATTCATTCATTTATTCATTAATTCATTCATTCATTCATTCATTTATTCATTTATTCATTTATTCATTCATTCATTCATTTATTCATTTATTCATTCATTCTTTCATTCAATTATTCATTCAATTATTCATTCATTCATTTATTCATTCAATACAACGGCATGAAAATAATTATTTTTACAAGTTTTACAAGAGCACCTTCCCTGCAATACAAAGAAGTTGAACCAATAGAAGTTGAACCAATGTTTTTTTAAGGTCGTAGACAACGGGCCAACAGTAAGCCAGCAGTGATACAACGTCTTGTGTTCGATGTGTTGTGGTATGATAAATGTTTTTTTTGTTATGTACACATTCCGAATAATTGAACCACTACTCTTGTTTTAATTAACACAATTTTTGTTCCGATAAACAAAGATGAGAGTAGAGTTAAAAGAGTAAAAGAGTTAGAGTAGAGAAAAAACAGCTATTTTTTGGGTGAGGTCGTGGATTCGCCCCCTTGGATATGGAAGGGTGTATCTGCCACTTTAATTGTAAATTTCAAAGACATTCAAGTTAAATTAAAAAAAGCCTTGCCATCTCAGTCCAAGAGATAAGACAGATTTATTTTTGAAATTTCTGGGACCGCCCCTGATCCAGCTATCAATAAAAAATATTTCTGTGCTTCACTGAAGAAAATAGAGTTAAAATTTTTGTAGTTATCATCGAAAACGTAATATCGGTCGGATTCAAACTTACGCGAAAGTTATTTTTTGTAATCGAAGGGTACCTCACGTTAAACTGATTTTGTGAAAAAGACTGGCAAAAAAAATTTGTAGGAATTGTATTTTTGGATTCAGCTATTATGATTTTACATTGGATTTGGTTTTACGTTGGTTTTACATTGGGAACAACTCTTGAACCTTTTGGCGCTTCTACACAAAAATAA
The DNA here is from genome assembly GCA_964017125.1 of Flabesymbios commensalis. Lineage (NCBI taxonomy): Eukaryota > Metazoa > Annelida > Polychaeta > Terebellida > Flabelligeridae > Flabesymbios > Flabesymbios commensalis. Next base: position 12,779,750 of record OZ024918.1, on the reverse strand, counting down.
TAGACTTATTTCTTAGACCATCTTGTACAGGCAAGTATACACCGCACATAACTTGATGGTTGAAGATGATGTGCAGCGTTCTGACCCGAAACATTTAGTGGATGGCGGGATATTTCACACTGCATAAATTTTAAACTCCTTCTGAATTATTAGCATCAAGTTACATCAAGAGAGATCTGATCTAAGATAAAATACGTATCTCGTAAGTTAGTACGCTGGTCCGCCATAACTCTGTACCTCACACGAATAATATAGTCAGCTTGGAGTATAATATATAAGGTTTCAAGCTAGTTTTGAACTTTTACCTGTACTTTAACCTTTTAACCCTTTCAGCCCTCACGATGCATTAAAGCATCATTTTACATCCCTGAAAACATACCAGACTTTCCTACAACTTAGGGTTTTAGAATGAAAATGTCCATGAAACTGGTTTACCAATGCATGGTAATTTTCTTTAACTTTTAAACCACATCATGTCATCTTCATCCACTACAAGTCGAGAATTGCGACAGCAATTCGCGGCTTGTAGTGGATGACGATGACAATGGTAAACTCAGACTTGAAAGGGTTAAACCTTAAACCTTTACCTTAATCTTATTTAAATTTTCACCCACTTAAAGTTGTGTGTCGCTACACACAACATAAAGTGGGTGAAAAAAATTACCAATATGTTTTTAATTTTACATCAAACATTTGCGAATCTCGATGCTTAAACAATAAATGATTTGACCTGCTAATAAAACAGATAAAACACAAATAGAGTCGGGCTTTGAACTTAAAAGGCTACACCCATCTAAAATCTTACTATTAATTTTAAACTTATCATATTATAATAAGAGAAGTACAGAATGATCTTATAGAAATAATAGAACTTAAATCATTAGAGCTAATACAATTCCACTGAAATTGATAAAATAATAATCTGTGGTAGCACAAAACAATTCAGCGGCCGTATTCTCGTACAAATTACGATATCTCGTAGGCTTGAGCCTAAGATATATTGTAATTTGTACGAGAATACGGCCGCAGCAGGACAATGGACAAAGACACCTGGTGTAGTGGTTAAAGCCACCCGCCTGCCATGCCGGAGCTCCTGGGTCTGTCGCCGCTCTGGTATTCAGTTTTCAACGACACAAAATGTTTCTTCTTCTTCCTCTCAAAAAATCCATCAATCAATGACTGATTGACTGATTGATTGATTGATTGATTGATTGATTGATTGATTGATTGATTGATTGATTGATTGATTGATTGATTGATTGATTGATTGATTGATTGATTGATTGATTGATTGATTGATTGATTGATTGATTGATTGATTGATTGATTGATTGATTGATTGATTGATTGATTGATTGATTGATTGATTGATTGATTGATTGATTGATTGGCTCGTTCGTTCGTTCGTTCGTTCGTTCGTTCGTTCGTTCGTTCGTTCGTTCGTTCGTTCGCATTCATTCATTCGCTCATTCGTGTCACAGCTTTGCCACTTAAACTAGGCAGTATCTGATTACTTGCAAAGTAAGCAGGCACTGGCTTTCAGCTTTGCATGTCACGTAGGCCCTATGGTTACTTACATTTTTATGGACCACATAATTGGTGAAAGTGACTGAGCCAGCAAACACGAGGCGTTGAGCAAATATTGTTATAATACTGGGCCAGCGTCGTAGACGGTGGGCCGAAGTTGAGACAGTATTGGTTCAATCCCTCTCGTTCACTGTAGTATAAACATTATTAAATCATTTAGGGTTAAATGAGGGATGTGTCAATACCTGCTGCTAATTGTTTTATTTCACGCAGCTCAGACTGTTTATTAAGTCGGTTTATGTGACTCCTTATATGGTCTACACTAAGATGACAGACATGGTGTCAAGATTAAACCACAAATGCTGTAAATTTTCCGCGATCTATCTGAATGTAGGTAGGGGCCCTAGTCTAAATAAAATAAAATAAAATAAAATAAAATAAAATAAAATAAAATAAAATAAAATAAAATAAAATAAAATAAAATAAAATAAAATAAAATAAAATAAAATTAAAATTAAATTAAATTAAATTAAATTTAAATTAAATTAAATTAAATTAAATTAAAAAAATTAAATTAAATTAAATTAAATTAAATTAAATTAAATTAAATTAAATTAAATTAAATTTGAATTAAATTAAATTAAATTAAATTAAATTAAATTAAATTAAATTAAATTAAATTAAATTAAATTAAATTAAATTAAATTAAATTAAATTAAATTAAATTAAATTAAATTAAATTAAATTAAATTAAATTAAATTAAATTAAATTAAATTAAATTAAATTAAATTAAATTAAATTAAATTAAATTAAATTAAATTAAATTAAATTAAAATTAAATTAAATTAAATTAAATTAAATTAAATTAAATTAAATTAAATTAAACGCGACTTCAAGTGAGTGGAAATTCTAATAAAATAAATTGGCGGTTAAAGGATTGAGGGAGAAAATACGAACTCCTACACATCACGTTCTCTGACTTCGTGAAAATAGCGACCGCGCGGATATTAGAAGCTGTGCGTGAAGTAAACTCTCATTACATCCTGCTCTGCAAAGCAAAAAGGCTGCTTACTTGTGAAGTAAGCAGATACTGGGGTTGCAGTATTGTTCCATATCCCAGTAATCACGAGACACTGACCCAATGTTGGTTTAATGTTGGCCCACCGTCTGCGACGCTGGGTCAACATTAAACCAACATTGGGTCAGCGTCTCGTGTTTGCTAGGATGGCCCTCTAAAGTATAGTGCGCATTTGAATGAGTTCCTTTTATCTCCACACTTTGACCTTGTCATCGGAAAGAGGAAATGTTTCCATGCCAACCGGAAATTTATGGAGCATGTCCATCCAGCGTTCTGCTCTGCAAATCCAAAAGGCCATAAGTGTTCACTTAAATAGCAAGCACTTACTGTGGTCTGGTGTGGTGTTGTTATGTGCCACTCCGACACCTCTCACATTGTGCGCAGATTAGGCCTGACCCTTCAGCTTCTGAAGTATGTGTTTCCATTTTTCATTCGATTGAAGCTGGAATTGCTAACGCAATTTTCAGCTTCAAAATATAATGGCGAAACATCTCTATATTTATGAAAAATAGACATCGCCCATTATCAAGTTATTTGATCCCCAGCAAACACAATGCATTCACCCAATGGCTGTTTCAATGTCGGTCCAGCGTCGAAGACGATGGGCTAAAATTGAAACAGCATTGGATGAATACATGTTTCCCGGGTTTAACTGAGCACGAAGTTTGCTTGATACGGTCGTAGCAGCACCTTAACCCTTTCAGGCCTGAATTTATCATCGTCATCTTCATCCACTACAAGCCGCGAATTGCTGTCGCAATTCTCGACTTGTAGTGGATGAAGATGATTTGATGTGGTTTAAAAATTTAAGAAAATTGCCATGTATTGGTGAACCAGTTTCAAGAAAATTTTTGTTCTAAAACACTTTGCTGTAGGAAAATTAAGTGTATTTTCAGGGATGTGAAATGATGCTTTAATGCATCGTGAGGGCTTGAAGGGTTAAAGCACAAATTAAGACTATTGCCGTTTATTAGTTCGTTTCATTAGTCGTTTAAATCACTGTTCTTGAGAATGAAAATTTTTGGTCTGAAATCTAACAAAATATAAGTAATTTTACCCACTTGGAGTTGTGGTTCACGGTAGCGAGACAGGGCCCGTATTCTCGTACAAGTTACGATATATCGTAGGCTTCGGATTGGTCGAGATGGCCATCTCGACCAATCAGAAGCCTACGATATATCGTAACTTGTACGAGAATACTGGCCCAGAACTTCAAGCTGGTGAAAATCTAAACAAATTATTCTAGCGGGATAGTGGTTAATAATGTACATACCTTTCTAATAATATAGGGCATCCCATGCAAGAAAAACGTGGCTTAACACTTAAGGCGCTACGCTGCAGAATATATTGTTTACCAAATTGAAGTTGTATCTCGCTACAGCGACCCACAACTTCAAGTGGCTGAAAATCTCTCGCAATTATTGTACCATTTGAATCCAAACATTTGCCTATTTAGAACATTTAATGTGCATTTCACGTGACATTTTCTTGTTTGAAATAAAATGTCTAAAAACCGTTCTAGACATGAGTAGAACTTAAAGGGTTAAGTATCAACAAAACTGAATGACGGTCGTTGATTGGCCCTTCAACACCACGTGACGTGAAAATACCGTCCCCATTGGTTGAGTGTAGAGAACTAGACTTGTGGCCAAAAATGGATTTGAATTTTTAATGATCTTTTTATCCTATAAATTAACCCTTTCAGCGCACTAAAAAAATTAAAATATTTATAATGATGGTAGACCCATAAAATAGGTAGCCTATTGAAATGAAGCAGAAAGAGCTCTAAGACATAATATCGTCGCCACGGAGCTAAAGGATCCTATCTGCCACTCTAACGAGTGTCAGATAGGATCCTTTAGCTCCGAGGCGACGATATGATGATTTCAAATTTAAAAACCCTTTGATCTCCACGGTTTATACACAAATATTTCAACGCTTCAAGGGTAAGGTGGCCGTCGGATAAGCTTACAAACTTCACAAATACGTACAGTATTTTTTATAGGTGGGTGGTGGTTTGCACATCACTACGTTTCAGTTTTGTTTTTAGAATAAAACATTTGAAAGGAAGACATTTTAGGATATCGAATGAAATTTTCCGAGTAAGCGATTCATTCTGCCGTGCAAAGCCAAAAGGCAGTATCTGCTTACTTTACAAGTAAGCAGATACTGCTTTTTGGCTTTGCAGAGCAGCATTGGTGTCGTGAATTATGATTTCGCGCGCTATCAATGTGTGCCAACTTATGATTTCACGTGCTATAAAAATAGGTAGCAGCCCGTGTAAGTGGTTCTCATCTGGTATTTCTGGAAACAATATTCGGCATAGTATTCTTTTCTTAAAAAATCTACGTTTCGCTTTCCTTAAAAATGTAGCTTTCTTACTTACCCACCTATAATTTATTAGGTCTACATCATATTTTCATCAGCGTGTGGTGGGAACCACGGCAGCATTCACGGTAAATAAGAGTCAATACCCCGAGGGCAGTAAATCAACCCTTAACCCCCTACAACGCCGAATTAATTTTGTATAAGGCATGAAGACCAAAGGGTCTATTTTAGATAAATGCTTTAGTTATCTCCTTCCGCTTTATTTGAATACCTATGTTATGGGTCCACGGGCATTATAAATATTGTAATAATTCTTTCAGTGCGTGTACCGTCTTTATACGTTAGAATCTGACGTCTACAGACGTTAGATTCTGACGTATAGAGTCGATCCCCGCACTGAAAGGGTTAAAGCGCTGAATTATAGAATTTAAATTCCCCCTACTTGAAGCTGTGTCTCGCTACCGCGACCCACAACTTCAAGTGGGTAAAATTAACCTCGTAAATGTACAATTTTAATAAAAATATAAGTCAATCTAGCAAATGTAATGCGCCTTTCTTCTCCAAATTATCATTTTTTAAGGACAAATGAAAAGGGTAAAACGCGCTATAGACAAGATTAACACTTTAACCCTTTCAAGCCTGAATTTACCATTGTCATCTTCATCCACTACAAGCCGCGAATTGCTGTCGCAATTCTCGCCTTGTAGTGAATGAAGATGATTTGATGTGGTTGACAAATTAAGAAAATTGCCATGTATTGGTAACCCTGTTTCATGGAGATTTTCATTATAAAACCCTTAGTTGTGGACAAATTAAGTCTGTTTTCAGGGATGTAAAATGATGCTTTAATGCATCGTGCGGGCTTAAAGGGTCAATCGTTAAAGCGCTTAGCACGACTATGTAGTAGTTTTTATATTGGCCGGTTAAATCACTGCAATTGAGAATAAAATGAGTGTTTAAACATCAGGATTTGCATCAAACTTCCGGGGCCCGTTTCACAATCTGCCTTAAGTTAACCCCGATTTAAAACAGTCTTAAGCTCACTGATTGGTTGAGACGTGATCACGTGCTGATATTTAAGACACAATTTTGACGTATGTCTGTCCGTGAACGGGGGGCAGGTGTCAAAATATGACTAATTTTCACCCACTTGAAGTTGTGGGTCGCAGCAGCTTCAAGTGGGTGAACATTTAATTAAATAACCCTTTAAGCTCGGCGTCGCATTAATGATTTTTAGTGTAGCGCTTTAGCCCTTACAGCGCGGGGATCGACATTAGTCGTCAGAATCTGACGTCTTTAGACGTCAGATTCTGACGACTAAAGTCGATCCCCGCACTGTAAGAGTAGAAATATTTCTAATGGTCGTAGACCCCTAACATAGGTATTCAAATGAATCGGAAAGAGCTTACTAAGACATTTATGATGATTTCGAGATGAAAAAACCCCTTTGGTTGCGATGATATTCATAAAAATATTCAGCACTTTACGGGTGAAGGGTTAACATTTACAACTCCTACATGTATGTCTACAGATAAACCCTTTCATTTCCAAAGGGACGCTATACTCTATTTTGCAAGTAAAACATACTCCACGAAAAGGAGACGTTAGCCCTTAAAGCGATGACGTTTTTTTTTATTAAAACCAAGAAACCAAAGGGTTTTTTTCAATTCGAAATCATCATGAATATTTTAGTTAGCTCTTTCTGCTTCAATTGAATACCTATGTTATGACTCTACGGCAAATTATAAATATTTTACTCTTTCAGTGCGGGTATTACTTCTAAAATCGGTCCTCGCACTGTAAGGGTTAATCCAATGTTGATTCAATTTTGGGCCACCGCCGGCAACGCTCACCCAGCATGGCCATGGAGTAATACACACACAGTCATGATGGCCAACTTATTCCGTTCCCAGAAAACACAACACGTTGAAACAATGTTGGTTCAATGTTGGCCCACCGTCTACGACGTCGGCCCAACATTGAACCAACATTGGTTCAACGTGTCGTGCTTGCTGGGTTCTCACTCATCAGATCCACTATTCTGCCACTAGCGTTCGCTAGTAGGTCTGATTGATTGCCCTGTAGAATGTATTCTGTTGGAGATATTTATGAGCTTGACCCAATTTTTCGGCTGACCAATCACCACATGTTTAACAAAAGTGTGTCCTTGACTCTGTAAACAAGATATAAGCCATACATTGGCCAGCCACGTGGCTGTCAAACTATTGCTGCATGGAAAGATGGACGATGATAGGGGAAGTTACAAAAGTTCAGTTACAAGCTGATCGGTGATTGGCCAACGTCATGTCACATTTGACATAGCTGAAAAAGGTCAAGCTCGGGGTCACCACCAGACTGTTGTTTTTGTATGCTCTATCAGGACACGGCATTATAGAACTGATTCTCAAAGCTCTGTAGCAGGACCACCTAGCTGTGCTTGTCTAGGGCCGTATTCTCGTACAAGTTACGATATATCGTAGGCTTCTGATTGATCGAGATGGCCATCTCGACCAATCAGAAGCCTACGATATATCGTAACTTGTAGGAGAATACGGGCTCTGGCCCTGAGAAGGAGGCTGACTTTTTCTGAATAGTACGGGATCCACACATAGCAAAAAAATGATAAAAAATGGGTTACACCAGGGTTACAGTATTGAGTCAACGTCTCGTTTGTACCAGATATCTCCTGTTCTACTTTTTGTTTGTCTTTTATCTGTTATATTATACTTTCAGGTCACACAAGTGGTTGATCTGCTTTGCCGAAAATATAGCAAATTTGAGCTACGTGTATGACCATTTTTGTGAACATACTCAGAATATGAAATGTTTTTTTTATTCTAATTAGCCCTTAGCCACGATGCATCAAAGCATCATTCTGCATCTCTGCAGAATGATCTAATTTTTTACACCTAGGGGTTTTAGAACGATTTTTTTCGTGAAACTACTTAATAACAACAATGTCTTTTCTTATTATTGCCACTCACTACAAGGCGAGAATTGCGGCAGCAATGCGCGGCTTGTAGTGTATGAAGAAACAATCGTAAACTCAAGCCTGAAAGGGTTAAAACGCTAAAACGCTATTAAAGACCAATCTGAAATCATCGTGAATTTCTTACATGTGGTTATATAGCCATTTCCGCTTTATTTGAATACCTATAAGCAGAAATAGATAAGATATCTATTTCTGCTATAAGCCATGTGTCTACGGCCACTATGGACATTTTACACTCTCGGTGTGGTGATCCAATATAGACGTCAGAATCTGACGTCAAGAGACGTCAAATTCCGACATCGAGCTTCGGTCCCCGCACTAAAAGGGTTAGCGGTGTGTGGTACACGTACACTGACAAATATAAACTGTAGATCGAGTCATTTTTGCGTGTTTAGATTTTTGCGAATTCGTGACTTTTTACGAAGTCTCGAATTCGCGAATGATTATTATCTATTTCTATGATAGGAAGCGCTCATAATGATAATTTTCGCTAGATTCTTAAATTCGTGAAAATGTCCCCCTCATAATTCGCCAAAATTAAAACATCGCGAATATTACCAGATCTACAGTAGTTTTCATATCCCAACAGAATTATTTCTGGTTATTTAGTTATTTTTGAAGTTATTCAGCTGTTAAAGTAAAGTTGCTTTATCAGTGTAACATAACCTGTGCTGTATGCTAACCCTCCTTATACGTCAGAATCTGACGTCTACAGACGCCAGATTCTGACGTATGAAGACGGTCCCCGCACTGAAAGAATTAAAATATTTATACTGGCCGTAGACCCATAACATAGGTATCAAATGAAGCAGAGAAAGCCGGCGAAAAAATTAGGCACCATACAATCTCCAGGGGGGGGGGGGGGGGGGAGGGCGTAGTTTTGTCGCGGACAAATTATTTATTTCAACCCGGCGTGGTGGCGCGCTGAAAATTTTAAATTTTATTACATGTTTATATAAAACAGTTCTTGAAGTAAATTATCTATTTCACACAGAGTCCGCCCAAAATTATTTATTAAAATAAAACTATAGCCCCCCGTCCTGAAGATTGAATGGTGGCCCCCTTATGATGATTTCAAATTGAAAAAAAACGTTGGTGACCATATTTAAACAAAAACAATTCAGTGCTATAAGGGTTAATATCAGTAATATTTTATTTGGGAAATAATAAATAAGTTAATTGTAATTTGTTTAATTGTTGCAGCTTCGGAAACCATTAAGTGTGTCCTGTGCAGTTATGCGGTGACTGGGGTGATGCTGTATGATGTGGCGCTAAATACTTTACTTGCCGACAACAACCTGCTATGCAAAGAAGACCCCGACATGATCCAACCCATCGACTGTGAAGATGCGTGTGGGACATCAGTCATCTTCGCCAGCCTCGTCATTAACGGTACGTCCAGCCTCCCCCCCCCCCGCTAACACGAGACAATGAGCCAATGTAGGCTTAACCCTTTCACCGCCGGTCCCGAATATATATATATTTTTTTTTATCAGCAAAATCAAGTACCACATTTTAAACATGTTAAAGATAAAATGCGACATCAATCAGCAATATTTGAAAATAGTTGACCTATATTTTGTCAAATCTGAATAATTTTCAATCACTTGAAGTTGTGGATCGCGCTATTATAATAATAATTTTCGCGGGAATCTTGAATTCACGAAAATTAAAACCTCGCGAATATTACTAGATCTGTAGTATATCTGTATATGTGAGAATTATTTTACTTACTTCGACATATAAATCACACACGGGGTTATACGTAAACATTTATACCGAAACGTGTAAAGAAGCAGGAAAGATACGCAACTTTCAGAAATTGGTGTTCTGAAATATGAAACTTAATATGTCTAGGAAAAAATACCATGAAACCTATGACAGAGAAAGGATGCAGCGAATTTCTATTTTTGGAAACAGCCACAGGCTTTGCCTGGCAAATAACTGTTATTTTATGAAATGTTGTGTTATCTATGATTGTGCAGAAAGCAAATACGGAGCCTTCACCCAATGCTGTTTCAATGTTGGCCCACCGTCTTCGACGCTGGTTCAACATTGCAACATCATTAGGTGAACTCCCCGTGTTTGCTGGAATTTATTCGTTGTGTTCGCAGCTGGCCAAACAATCCCACTGGACATGTACGCTCGTGGATGCGGTAACATGACCGCCCTGGGCTGTCATGACATCAAGATGTTCAAGAATACCATTGACTCGGCTCTGGGGAGCGACTTGGCCAGCCTCATAGAAGAGATGAACGGCTTGGTTTGTTCTTGTAGGGAAACAGGATGCAACAACGTAGCAGCCTCCAACATCACGGATAGACCTGTACCTATCACCACTCCAGCCCCGCGTATGTAACAACCCTACTTTTCACATTCACCCCTTTCCTGCTGTTGTTAATTTAACCCTTTGAGCCCCCACGATGCATTAAAGCATCATTTTACATCCCTGAAAACATACTTAGTTTTCCAAAAACTGAGGGTTTTGGAACGAAAATTTTCATGAAACTTGTTTACCAATACATGGTAATTTTCTTTAATTTTTAAACCACATCAAGTCATCTTCATCCACTACAAATCGAGAATTGCGGCAGCAATTCGCGGCTTGTAGCTGATGATGATGACTATGGTAAATTCAGGATTGAAAGGGTTAATCCTGTTGGTCATTTGATTTACCCTTTACCTGCTGTCCTAATGTTGTTCATTTAATTTACCTGTTCCAGTTGCTAACTGAATATTGGCCTTATAAGAGTATATGGTTTACAGATGTAGACTGTAGGCGTACTATTATGTTTTCTAGCACTTGTGTAATCGCGACAGCGAAACACAACTGGACATTTGAAATGATAATAATAAAAGAATGAATGAATGAATTAATGAATTTTAGAAAATAATGTATGGATGAATGAATGAATGAATGAATGAATGAATGAATGAATGAATGAATGAATGAATGAATGAATGAATGAATGAATGAATGAATGAATGAATGAATCAATGAATCAATGAATCAATGAATGAATGAATGAATGAATGAATCAATGAATCAATGAATCAATAAAGGAATTTAGTCAGTCAGTCAGTCAGTCAGTCAGTCAGTCAGTCAGTCAGTCAGTCAGTCAGTCAGTCAGTCAGTCAGTCAGTCAGTCAGTCAGTCAGTCAGTCAGTCAGTCAGTCAGTCAGTCAGTCAGTCAGTCAGTCAGTCAGTCAGTCAGTCAGTCAGTCAGTCAGTCAGTCAGTCAGTCAGTCAGTCAGTCAGTCAGTCAGTCAGTCAGTCAGTCAGTCAGTCAGTCAGTCAGTCGGTCGGTCGGTCGGTCGGTCGGTCGGTCGGTCGGTCGGTCGGTCGGTCGGTCGGTCGGTCGGTCGGTCGGTCGGTCGGTCGGTCGGTCGGTCGGTCGGTCGGTCGGTCGGTCGGTCGGTCGGTCGGTCGGTCGGTCGGTCGGTCGGTCGGTCGGTCGGTCGGTCGGTCGGTCGGTCGGTCGGTCGGTCGGTCGGTCGGTCGGTCGGTCGGTCGGTCGGTCGGTCGGTCGGTCGGTCGGTCGGTCGGTCGGTCGGTCGGTCGGTCGGTCGGTCGGTCGGTCGGTCGGTCGGTCGGTCGGTCGGTCGGTCGGTCGGTCGGTCGGTCGGTCGGTCGGTCGGTCGGTCGGTCGGTCGGTCGGTCGGTCGGTCGGTCGGAATGAATAAATAAATGAATGAATGAATGAATGAATGAATGAATGAATGAATGAATGAATAACAAACAAACAAACAAACAAACAAACAAACAAACAAACAAACAAACAAACAAACAAACAAACAAACAAACTGTGCTATAATATGATGTAGAAGATGGTGCGATCAATCACAATAATGACGTCCTTGTGCATGGTGAATAGCAGCTCACCCTACATCACGCAACTGACGCCGTGTTCAGCGAGGCTTGTACCATCTGTTTAGTTGACTGTCACAACCTCAGAGTACATTGACATTTGTTATGGGGATACGCTCAATGATTTGACTCCACTAAAATTCAATGCATACTTGATACTCCAGATTTCTCATTTTAACGTATTCTTTTTTTTGGACAATTATATGATATGTTAAGAACATTCATGAAAAACGTGTGTTTCTTATCGAAATGTGCGAATATTTTACCCGAGCGAGCTATAGAAAACCATGTTCTTCCTTTTCAAATAGTTGACTTAGATGAAATTGAGTAACGGTTACATATACAGTAGACTCTCGCCAATGCGGTCAAGTACGGGCCAAAAGGTTTTGACCGTGATGGCGGTCCGACCGCATTAGTGATCGGGCAATAAATACCATGTGGCGTCCTGCTATTTGATATCAAATTAATTATGTCCATATGCTCCAAATGATGAAATGGATAATAACAATAGTAAATTTATTAAGTTTATTGCAGCTGCTTAGAAAAACAGTGTTTTGTTTAGTGCAAAGTTAAAAGTGAATATATAATTATGCACAATTAAATAAAAAAGTGTTTTAATAAAAATATTTTTTTTAATGAATGTCACAAAACAACTTACTGCAGTTTAAAATGAAATTGATGGAGAATTTGCTGTAAAGTCTTTGTGGACAGAAACCGCTGTCATAGTCTCATAAAATAAGTATTTTTTAATCACTGACAGACTGTCATTTGTTGACGATGAGATTTGCCGGCACTAGCGTTGATAAGTCTCAATTTATCCCTTACATGTCTTAGGGTAAGTTATGCACGCTTACGCGCAGACATGATTATGGTTATGTGCAGCATAAAAATTAATCATCGAATGATTTCTCACTTTCAAAAGCGTATTCTTTTATCGGCCTGTGAGCCCTGTTCATGGCTTCCCAATGTTTATTGGTCCCCGTGATGGAGTAACAACTCCAAGTTTAGATGCCATGTTCGCGGAGTTAAAATTTACTCCATGTTATGGAGCTAATCATGTAAGGTAACTGGGAATGCAAGTTCAAAGAAATGTTCCGATACGAAACTAACAGCCTACCATTGTCTACTCATTCGCATTATTTGTGTTTGTACTAGAGCTAGGTGTTAATATGTGTCCCCTCACTGCCGACGGTTCGCGGCAGGTGCGAAGGCAGACTTAGCGGATCATTAACCCTTTAAGCCCACATGATGCATTCAAGCATCATTTTAAATCCCTGAAACAGACTTAATTTTCCCGCAACTAAAGGTTTTAGAGCGAAAATTTCCATGAAACTGGTTCACCAATACATTTCTTTACTTTTTCACCCACTTCAAATCGACTTCATAGACCACAAGTCGAGAATTGCGACAGCAATTCGCGGCTTGTAGTGGATAAATATGACAATGATAAATTCAGGCTTGAAAGGGTTAACCCTATGCGTCCCGATATAAAATAATCTACGTCTATTATTTCTAATAAAACTTAACATGTAATGATAATTACATAAAATTTGTTGAATTGTAAAATTTATATAGACACTTTCTTAAATGAACAGTTTTGAGTTGTGTAATTACGACATTCCAACGTCTTTTCCAACGCGGTTGAACCAGCGCTGTTTTAATGTTGACCAACCGTCTACGATGATGGTCCATCATTACCTCAGCACTACATGAACACTATTTGCTTTATCAAGAAATATTCTGCTATACACTTAACACACTCAGCTTCTTAAAATGACATTTAATTTTAAAAATATTCACTATTGCATTATTGTCGGTTAATAACACCTTGTCATAAATTTCTTTTTAAAATTGTGTTGTGCTTGTATTATCTAACATGTTTAATTATGCTTATTGACGATACCAGATTGAAATAAAATAGTTACTGCATCACGCAGACAGTGTATGGCCAGAAGTAGCGGGGCGCTTTATTAACAAACAATTAACCCTTAAACTTATAGCCTATTTGGTGACCACCATTCAATTACTAAATGGAGAGTTTTCGAAGTGGTCAAATTATTTATTTCACCTCCTGTATGCAATATTTTATATATTTCACAGTCTGCCTCAAGCAAAATATTTATTTCACTTTCCCAGAATTTTTCTGTGTAGAAAGTTGGATCACAAACTAGGCATAGTATTGATGTGGGGGTTAAGGAGACGAGCGAAGCAAGGCTTCACAAATGTGAGTGTCATTTAATGATACCGACGGAAGCGAGGGAACATTTTTCTTTAGAGCCATTAAATATTTTTTTACAACATGTCCTTGAGACAATTAATTATTTCATGAAATTCGGCCTCAAAATAATTATTTAAAAAATACTCCGCCCCCCCCCCTCCTTGAGATTGAATGGTGGTCCCGTTATAGCAATCGGTTTCCCACACTGCGCCAAAGTCGTTCTACGTATAAGCTTTGTCAGTATAGTGGCTCGCCGCGAGAGAGTTCCAAGGTTAACCTCCCCCTCTTTGTACAATCTCACCACATTTCTTAAATCTGTAATTAATTATCTGACAAATACAATTTTCAAGATTTACATTGTCCGCGAGATCTATCGGGGCCACTTTCAATGAACTCTCCAAGAGCTTCAATCCGTCATCTTCTAGACCTTTAAGCTCAATAAGCCTTGAAGGTTTCAACTTTTAAACCCCAAGTTATCTCATTTAAATATTCACCCACTTGAAGCTTGAGTTATTTACATTTTTACCCACTCGGAGGTCGCGACCCACAACTTCAATTCGATGTAAATTACTCATGTTGGTTTAAATTGAGACCAAGCATTTGCAAATATTGGTGTTTAAGCACCCATTTAATTTGTTCGTTCGTTCGTTCGTTCGTTCGTTCGTTCGTTCGTTCGTTCGTTCGTTCGTTCGTTCGTTCGTTCGTTCGTTCGTTCGTTCGTTCGTTCGTTCGTTCGTTCGTTCGTTCGTTCGTTCGTTCGTTCGTTCGTTCGTTCGTTCGTTCGTTCGTTCGTTCGTTCGTTCGTTCGTTCGTTCGTTCGTTCGTTCGTTCGTTCGTTCGTTCGTTCGTTCGTTAATTAATTAATTAATTAATTAATTAATTAATTAATTAATTAATTAATTAATTAATTAATTAATTAATTAATTAATTAATTAATTAATTAATCAATCAATCAATCAATCAATCAATCAATCAATCAATCAATCGATCGATCGATCAATCAATCAATCAATCAATCAATCAATCAATCAATCAATCAATCAATCAATCAATTAATCAATTAATTAATTAAGTAATTTATTTATTTATTTATTTATTTATTTATTCATTCATTCATTCATTCATTCATTCATTCATTCATTCATTCATTCATTCATTCATTCATTCATTCATTCATTCATTCACTCATTCATTCGTTCGTTCGTTCGTTCGTTCGTTCATTCATTCATTCATTCATTCATTCATTCATTCATTCATTCATTCATTCATTCATTCATTCATTCATTCATTCATTCATTCATTCATTCATTCATTCATTTATTCATTCATTCATTCATTCATTCATTCATTCATTCATTCATTCATTCATTCATTCATTCATTCATTCATTCATTCATTCATTCATTCATTCATTCATTCATTCATTCATTCATTCATTCATTCATTCGTTCGTTCATTCATTCATTTATTCATTCATTCATTCATTTATTCATTCATTCCTTCATTCATTCATTCATTTATTCATTCATTCATTCATTCATTTATTCATTCATTCGTTCATGTGTTTATCCCCCTGAGTAAAGTTAAGCACATGCAGACACTGTGATGTGCCAGGTGCTACATCACAACAAGAGGATTAGAGACCTGAAAGTTCACCAATAATTACTCATGTATGAGGCACGACACGCCTCCTTGTAATCACAGCTAGGTATGGCTGACACATAATTAGTTGCAAAGACATAACTCGGCTGATAATTACAGGGGACAATGTGTGCTTCAGTACGATGTTCTCATCAGTATATAAAACAGCTACTGCCCTTGATTTTGTATTGGGGTCACTGAACCAAGATTGGTTCAACGTCTTACCCAGCAAACACGAGGCATTCACCTAATGCCGTTTCAATGTTGGGCCAGCGTCGAAGACGGTGGCCCAATATTGAAACGACATTGGGTGAATGCCTCGTGTTTGCTGGGTTATGTCTGCTGTGTGAACAACCCTTATGGTGAAAACACGCGAACGCGAATATGAACGCGACAACAGACGCGAAATTCGCCTGACTTGCAATTGTAAAATGAAACAAATAAAAGTACTTCCCACCTAATTGTGGGTTAAGTGGGTGAAAATTGAAATTAATAAATTTAGTATTTTAAGTATCAAATAACCAACAAACACGAGACGTTGAATCCCCTTATTGATTAAAATCAACCCAATTATAGAACATGCCCTATGGTTATACACGTATTTCTATTGATAGATTGTAGTATTTTAAATTTATTTTCCTAAGCATATGAAGGACAGAAATGACTGACTTAGAATATTAAAATATTGAATCTATTCCGCATTTAAAATGTTGTTTACCCTGATAAATGCCACAAGATAAAAAAGTTAAAATAATAACCCTTTCAGTGCGGGGACTTATTTTATATGCCAGAATCTGATGGCTAAAGTCGATCTCCGCACTGAAAAAATAACATATTTATAAGGGCTGTGGACTCATAACATAAGTATTCAATATGCGGAAAGAGCTAACTAAGACATTTATGATGACTTCAAATTGGAAAAAAATCCATTTCGTCGCCTCGGAGCTAAAGGATCCTATCTGCCACTCTAACGAGTGTCAGATAGGATCCTTTAGCTCCGTGGCGACGACTTGGTCTCCATGGTTTGTACACAAATATTTCAGCGTGGTAAGGCTGAGGTAAGCGAGGCCTAGTGGCAATGCCCACCGTCTGTCCCCTTTGTTACTCACACTACGTCATAACTGTTAATTACATGTTTTCAATGCCTGAGTCCTTGGGTCCAGTTATTTATGATTATGTTCCGCCCATACACATTCTTCGTGCGCTACACACTGACATTCATTATAATTAGCAGCTGCTCATTAGGCTTCTTTGTCATCGTGAATGTTAATTGTTACGACTGTTGCCCTCTGGACTACTATCAAGTGATACACACACGACATATTGGAGTGACTAAGTATGTAATCTGTGAAACACAGTGACGTAACTGGGAACCGTTTTGAATGGGAGCTGAGTGAAAAAAAGTTATATAAGACCCCCTCCCCCTTACTTTATTGTATTAGCTAGCTCGGTGAAAACAATGGAGGTCAAGGCTATTGAGTTTTACAGAATAGGATAAAACCCGAGGAGCTCTACATTCTTAGCTTTGAAAATCCCTCATAATCAACAGTTGGGTCGCGCCTGACTGATTATAGTGCCATAGGCCTACCATGATAATTGATCTGTACTTGATCAACAATAACTCTCCATTCCCGGCTTAGAATGTTGTGGTCGGTCAAGGAAAATAATGTAGTGGTGTGTTTTAATTATCCTCAACCCGATTAAATACCTTAAATTTTCACCCACTTCTCACCCACAAAAGCAAATCTTGATGTTTGCACACACATTTTCATTTCCAATAACATCGATTTAATCTGATAATAAAATAGATTAAAAACGACTATCGTCTTGATAAGCATTGTAAAGGTTAATAACATTAATTTTAGTCAATAGTTAATGATATATCACGCCTCTACTCAATTTCCAAAAAAATCAGGCTCATATGAAAACATTTTATAAATGTCACATCGTAATTAGGCTGTTAGAAAAACATATGCTGATATGAAAGGTTAGCATTAATCCTTGACATTCATTCGTTTGCGCGTTCCTTTGTTCGTTTCATTCGTTTATTCTTTTGTTCGTTCGTTCGTTCGTTCGTTCGTTTATTCATTCATTCTTTCTTTCATTCATTCATTCATTCATTCATTCATTCATTCATTCATTCATTCATTCATTCATTCATTCATTCATTCATTCATTCATTCATTCATTCATTCATTCATTCATTCATTCATTCATTCATTCATTCATTCATTCATTCATTCATTCATTCATTCATTCATTCATTCATTCATTCATTCATTCATTCATTCATTCATTCATTCATTCATTCATTCATTCATTCATTCATTCATTCATTCATTCATTCATGCATTCATTCATTCATTCATTCATTCATTCATTCATTCATTCATTCATTCATTCATTCATTCATTCATTCATTTATTCATTTATTTATTCATTCATTCATTCATTCATTCATTCATTCATTCGTTCGTTCGTTCGTTCGTTCGTTCGTTCGTTCGTTCGTTCGTTCGTTCGTTCGTTCGTTCGTTCGTTCGTTCGTTCGTTCGTTCGTTCGTTCGTTCGTTCGTTCATTCATTCATTCATTCATTCATTCATTCATTCATTCATTCATTCATCGATTCATTCATTCATTCATTCATTCATTCATTCATTAGAGTGTAATGGGATACTTTGCGGTATAATCATGATAATACAGCACATGTAATACTTGGACCACTTTCATTTACAAGTTAATATTCATATCTCAGAAAAAGATATATCAATGTGTCGATTTGATCTGAACTGGATTGTGAGAAAATCCAGCAAACCTGAATAATGAACTGCTTTTCAACGTTGGTTCAATGTCTAGCCAAATGTCATTGACATTGGCCAGACATTGAGCAGACGTTGGGTATGTGTGTGGCTCACGTTCAAACTGAGTAATTGGACAACCCTAGGGGGCTGAAGCAAACTTGTGATTAAGTCACTCTGAATGGCAACAGCATGTCAAGATAAGGCACGTGAAAAATGAGGTATTTAAGCCAGACAAAATTAATAATTGGTTCCCCGATCTGCTGACGAGTAAACATCCTAGTGGTTCTTTTCATTTTCAATTACCTCACCTTGAAATGTGAACGACAAGCGTGATAGTTGTATGGCGGGGACCCTGTAGCCTGTGGTTAGGGCTGCTTGCTGGAAAAGTCGGTGATCGCGGGTTCGTCTCCCGCTCTGGCATTCAAATTTCAAAGGAACAAATGGGTTTTTCCCGCTAACTCGTAAAGACTCAATATTGTGGGGAGAAACCGTGACCGAAAGGTATCATGCTCGGCCTCAGACCGCCAGAACTCAAATTCTGTGTAGCAAAGGAATGTTCAGAACAAGTTTATTCCTTTTGTCAAAAATACAAGCCAATAAATTATTGTTAAATGTTTTCTCTTTCAAAATGTACCATATATACCCGCTGGGTGCAGAATTTTCAGAGAAATATCATATTTCTCCCCTCTCAATCTTGGGACATTGTTAAGATGATTTGTCCTTGGGCAAGGCACTTCACCCTCAAATGCTTCACTTGACTCAGGTGAAAATGATCACCTGGTACCTGAACGATAAGTTCAATGCGCCGAAACGGCTGCAGGACTGTATGTTCTCCGTGGTGTTGAAATGGCACACGAATGAACAGGTCCAGTGACCAGGGGGTAAGATGTAAAGTCGGATTATAGGTCTTCAGACTTGATATCAGACTACAAACCTGCACCTTTACCTTTTATATAAACATGATAAAGTGCTAACATAAAATACAGTAATAACGATAGAACGTCGTCTACAAGGTCTGCAAATGAGTTAGTGGAATGTGGAGAGGCAACCATGCTGCCGTGCAAAGCCAAAATGCTGTATCTGTTTACTTTACAAGTAAATTGTGTTTTGGCTATGCACGGCAGAAAGATACAGTGGTCGGTAGGCTTAACCCATCCACCGCTAGTCCGGACTAATTTCTTTCAGCCATTTTATTATCTGATTAAATCAATTTTTGGTAAGTCTGTTTGAACATAGCAATTAGCAAAGATTTAGTCTTAAACACTCTCAAATTAAATAAATAAGAGTAATTGTCACCCACTTCAGCTTGTGGGTCGCGGTAGCAAGACTTTAGGTGGGGTGAACATTTAAATTAGATAACTTAATTAGCGGTTATAGGTTAAAGCTATCAATCTACCGATAAGATCAGTTATAATCAGTAGCTAGTGATATATAATAGTTAACCCTTTACATCCTATGGCGACGCATATAATTTGCAAAAAATAATTCACAATTGTGAACATTGGAGCCTACAAAGGGGTTTCTGTGACATCAATAGTTTATTTTTATATCTGCTCAAATCAGCTCTGTATGCGAACCCAATACTGGGGCCCAGCGTCGTAACTATTAAGTAATATTGAATAATAACTCATAACCCTTTAACCGCTAAATTATTCAATCTGAATTTTCACCCACTTAAAGTTGTGTCTCGCTGACGCGATTCACAACTTCAAGTGAGTGAAAATTACTCAGATTTGAAAAAATCGAGGTCAACTGTTTCCAAATATTGCTGATTGATGTCACATTTTATCATTAACATGTTTAAAAGGTGGTACTTAATGTGCTAATAAAAAATGAAAGCCCGAATACATGCGACACCGGAAATGAAATGAGAACAACAAGCGTGATAGTTGTATGGCGGGGACCCTGTAGCCTGTGGTTAGGGCTGCTTGCTGGAAAAGTCGGTGATCGCGGGCTCGTCTCCCGCTCTGGCATTCAAATTTCAAAGGAACAAATGGGTTTTTCCCGCTAACTCGTAAAGACTCAATATTGTGGGGAGAAACCGTGACCGAAAGGTATCATGCTCGGCCTCAGACCGCCAGAACTCAAATTCTGTGTAGCAAAGGAATGCTCAGAACAAGTTTATTCCTTTTGTCAAAAATACAAGCCAATAAATTATTGTTAAATGTTTTCTCTTTCAAAATGTACCATATATACCCGCTGGGTGCAGAATTTTCAGAGAAATATCATGTTTCTCCCCTCTCAATCTTGGGACATTGTTAAGATGATGTGTCCTTGGGCAAGGCACTTCACCCTCAAATGCTTCACTTGACTCAGGTGAAAATGAGTAACTGGTACCTGAACGATAAGTTCAATGCGCCGAAACGGCTGCAGGACTGTATGTTCTCCGTGGAGTTGAAATGGCACACGAATGAACAGGTCCAGTGACCAGGGGGTAAGATGTAAAGTCGGATTATAGGTCTTCAGACTTGATATCAGACTACAAACCTGCACCTTTACCTTTTATATAAACATGATAAAGTGCTAACATAAAATACTGTAATAACGATAGAACGTCGTCTACAAGGTCTGCAAATGAGTTAGTGGAATGTGGAGAGGCAACCATGTTGCCGTGCAAAGCCAAAATGTAGTATCTGTTTACTTTACAAGTAAATTGTGTTTTTGCTATGCACGACAGAAAGATACAGTGGTCGGTAGGCTTAACCCATCCACCGCTAGTCCGGACTAATTTTTTTATCCATTTTATTATCTGATTAAATCAATTTTTGGTAAGTCTGTTTGAACATAGAAATTAGCAAAGATTTAGTCTTAAACACTCTTAAATTAAATAAATAAGAGTAATTGTCACCCACTTCAGTTTGTTGGTCGCGGTAGCGAGACTTTAGGTGGGGTGAACATTTAAATTAGATAACTTAATTAGCGGTTATAGGTTAAAGCTATCAATCTACCGATAAGATCAGTTATAATCAGTAGCTAGTGATATATAATAGTTAACCCTTTACATCCTATGGCGACGCATATAATTCGCAAAAAAATTTACAATTGCAAACATTGGGGCCTAGAGAGGGGTTTCTGTGACATCAATAGTTTATTTTTATATCTGCTCAAATCAGCTCTGTATGCGAACCCAATGCTGGGGCCCAGTGTCGTAACTATTAAGTAATATTGAATAATAACTCATAACCCTTTAACCGCCAAATTATTCAATCTGAATTTTCACCCACTTAAAGTTGTGTCTCGCTGACGCGATTCACAACTTCAAGTGAGTGAAAATTACTCAGATTTGAAAAAATCGAGGTCAACTGTTTCCAAATATTGCTGATTGTTGTCACATTTATCATTAACATTTTTAAAAGGTGGTACTTAATGTGCTAATAAAAAAAGAAAACCCGAATACATGCGACACCGGCGGTTAAAGGGTTAAAGCATGGGATTCATTTGTAAAAAAACATCACAACCAAAGGGTTTTTTTCAATTTGAAATCAACATAAATGTCTTAGTTAGCTCTTTCTGATTCATTTGAATACCTATGTTATGGGTCCACGACAATTATTAATAGTTTCACTCTTACAGTGCGGGGATCGACGTAAGGCGTCAGACGTCAGATTCTGACGACTAAAGTCGATCCCCGCGCTGTAAGGGTTAATCATAGCGAGGCATTGGCGGGGGGGGGGGGGTGGTGAGATTTAATTTCAATCTACAAACGAAGTGATGAATCTCGGGTTCTATGAACTTTTGCGATAAATATCACAGACCAGGACGATCACTCAATCACTGCGAATTAAATAGAGATATCTTTTTTTCTCCAGTTTAGCCTGTCTATTAGCATACACTTGGCCCACGGTACGAGTTATTCTTCATGTACATGCATTTTTTTCGCTGGGGGGGATCTAAGAAGAATATAGTATCCCTGTTATCCATACCATAGTTTCGGGCACAGCTCAAGTTCAAATAAAAATATAATTTATATAACACAAATGCCGAGGAGAGTGTTTCACTGTCAGTTAAGATACTATATTATAAGAACTATATTATAAGAACTATATTATTTTATTTTAAAATAAGAAAAACTGACTACCCAGAGTGACAAGTGTTAATTAAATGGATAGAATGAGGAACAGAAAGACAAATGTTATATCAACAATGACATCAGATACTGACTAATCACGTCAACTAGGCTACTTGTCGGCATTTCCATTATACAAGACGTTGATTAGTCGTTATTGATCAAATTCATGGAATATTGAGATACATCCGTCTAGTAGTCACTTAACCCTTTCATCGCAGGGACCGTCTTTAAACGTCAGATTCTGACCTATATAGACCGTCCCAGCACTAAAAGAATTAAAATATCTATAATGGTCGTAGACTCATCACATATGTATTTAAATGAAGCGGAAAAAGCTAACTGGGATATTTAAAAACGCTTAAAATTGAGTAACCACAGTCGCCAAGCATTCGTTCTTTGGTGAGCTACTGGTTTCAGCCGACAACCTTGCCATTGGAGAAGCAACTTCATATTTTGCTCAAGCACAGACCTTGACCCAGAGGGTGACCAATGTGCTTTTAAATTTTAATTACCTTCTGGAAGCGCTTCTGGTAATTTGTCGTCCGAAATCACTTGGGAGTTGGTTGTTGTTGAAAAATTAATTCCTATAAGTGTTTAAAGCCCACAGTGACGTCTCCAGAGTAGCTGAGGCAATGTTGTTTTGATGTTTGGCCACCGTCGCAGGCGGTGTGCAAACATTAAAACAACATTGGCTCAGTTTTTATGTACAAAGTAAAACGTCAGAGGCCTAAGAGGTCTCCAAAACCGACTTGTTCAAAGTAAATGAGACGTTAAATGCCGATTAAAGTATCCAGAGATGTTCCTATTTTAAAACGATTACATTGGCTTCGCATATGTTTTAAAACATGTATAATAATTTTCCAAACTCTAAAAGACAACCAACCTGCATATTTCGCTGTCTTACTTATTCGTCCGAAATGCGCAAAATATCTACGCTCCACAAATTCAAATAGATTTGTTGTTCCTCATATAAAAACTAAGACAAGAGCTTTCTCTATATCTGGCCCAGTATTATTTGTGCGCCTCTGAGCTCGGTCCGCTGAGGCATAGGCGCTATGGCGGTCTGATTGATTGATTGATTGATTGATTGATTGATTGATTGATTGATTGATTGATTGATTGATTGATTGATTGATTGATTGATTGATTGATTGATTGATTGATTGATTGATTGATTGATTGATTGATTGATTGATTGATTGATTGATTGATTGATTGATTGATTGATTGATTGATTGATTGATTGATTGATTGATTGATGGATGGATTGATGGATTGATGGATTGATGGATTGATGGATTGATGGATTGATGGATTGATGGATTGATGGATTGATTGATTGATTGATTGATTGATTGATTGATTGATTGATTGATTGATTGATTGATTGATTGATTGATTGATTGATTGATTGATTGATTGATTGATTGATTGATTGATTGATTGATTGATTGATTGATTGATTAAGATACTCTACAAAAAGTATTTCAAATTCAATAAATAGTGAGACGTTAATAATGGACTTTCATTAATTTCTGAGATATATTATTTGAAAATACGCTGACAAGATCTATTTGTCTGAATGATATGTCATTGTCATTGTTGCCTAATAAGCGGTTAGTCAGTGGTGAGACTTTAAATCGGGGGGGGGGGGGGGGGTTCAGCAGTCATTCGTTCCCAGCAAATAAGTGACATTGTAACTATGTTGGTTCAATGTTAGTCCACCGTCTGCGACGGGGGTCCAACATTGAGCCAACATAGGTTAAATGTCACTTGTTTGTTGGGTTGCGAGATATTTTAATTGAAATACGCTGACAATATGTATTTGTCTGAGTGTTCCAAACATGCTGTTCGCATGTAATCTGGTAATAGTTGAAAGAATATGGTGATCAATCTAATGGTGAGAGACATGTGTCACGAGTTGCTAATCCTTTCAGCGCGGGAGCGACTTTAGACGTCAGCATCTGACGTCTAAAATCGATCCCCGCACAGAAAATGAGTCAATAATTTATAATGGCCATATACCCATAACAATTCTCGTTTTATTTATGTGCAATAATTACCTACAGCCAATACAACCAGTCGATCATGAAGCCACACTTGTGACAATGTTGTTTGTATTTTCAGAGACGAAGATGTCGTGTAAGAAGTGCGTGCAGTATAACGTCACGGACAAACCGATCGAGCAGCTCCTGATGGGAACTGTGAACGGAGCGGACTTAAACTGTAAGGACCATCCGGAACTGGTGACGGAAGTGTATTGTCCTGAGAAAGACGACGTCTGTACATCTCTAAACGTCAATTTAGTGTATAACCAGCCAGGTACGTCTCACTGCCGTGCAAAGCCAGAAGGGGTATATTTTGCTTACTTGTAAAGTGAGCAGATACTGTCTTTTTTATATTAAAATCGAGCTTGTATAATCAACCAAGTATGTCTGCTACGGTGTAAAAACCAAAATATAGTATAGGGCCTACATGGTTACATGAAAAGAAAGCTGATATACTGCCCTTTGGTCTTGTACGTTAAAATCGTTCAAAAATTAAGTGTATAATCATAGATTAACCATGGTTAATCTATGGTATAATGAACCAGGTATCCCAGCAAACACGATACCGTCACCCAAGGTTGGTCCGATGTTGGCCCACCGTCTGCGACGCTGGGCCAAGATTGAACCAGCCTTGGGTGAATGTCTCGTGTTTGCTGGTATGTGCATGATCCAGTTTAGCCTATATGTGCACAAAGGTGGCCTAAAACCCCTTCATTTAATTTCATTTTTATTACGGTGCAAAAATATTTTTTTTTACATGAGATGCACAACTTTGGTTCACTGTTGGCCCACCCACCGTCTATGATGTTGGGCCAACGTCTCATGTTTGCCGGAGGGGGGGGGGGGGGGGGGTAACTCAGCACTTTAGTTATCTCCGTGAATTAAAACACTGTACATCTGGTTTTAATTTTTCGCGATATTCGCGAAGAAGACAAGCTCGCGAATTTAATAACCTCGCAAATTATTATTGTAATAGCGCCACCTATCATCCAAATTGATTATTTGCGAATTCTAGACTTCATGTACAGTTTTAAAATCATACATTCGCGGGAATTTAAACCAGCGAAAATTACCAGATCTACAGTATATGCTTTGTAATTTCAGGCAAATTTTAGTAGGGAGCTTGTGTGACCGAGAGTTAGCGTGCTCGGCCTCAGACCTCCAGGGTTTGAATTTTGAATCCTGTGTCTGGAGGGAAGTGGCATCTCACTCTTCTCACCATCCTCAAGAGGTTATCCTGGCCCAGTTTAGCCTGTATGAGCACAAAAGTGGCCTAAATCCTGATTCATTTTTTTTTTAATTTCAGGCACAGGTAATGTCTCCATGTCAATCTACAGTCGTGACTGTACGCAGAAAGTGAGGAGGAGAGACTTGGGATGTTTTGACGGCGAATCAATAAGGGAATCCATCATGGACAGTTTAGGATCTATCTCCAATTCGGTGAGCAGTTTCGACGGCGCATATTGTTTGTGTGGACAAAAGAACTGCAATGATAAAGTCGCCGCAGACATCATTCCGGACGGCGTGGGCCCCACGGTGAAACCGACAAAAAAGCCGAAGCGTGAGTGACAATGAAAAATATTAACCCTTTAACCGCCGGTGCCGCATATATTCGGGTTTTCATTTTTTATACGCACATTAAGTACCACATTTTAAATATGTTAAAGATAAAATGTGACATCAACCAGCAATAAGTGAAAAAAGTTGACCTCCATTTTGTCAAATATGAATAATTTTCACTCACTTGAAGTTGTGGATCGCGTCAGCGAGTCACAACTTCAAGTGGGTGAAAATTCAAATTGAATAATTTGGCGGTTAAAGGGTTAATCATAATACAAATAATATATAATTTATATCTATATTTATATATATGAACAGTAGGTAGTTCCAATTATACTACATTGCTCCAAATTGACCAAACACTAAAAATAATTTGTGACCAGAGACGAGAAGCCAACCAAATTACCACCAAACACTGCTTATTGATTTTGGGTGCGCCCTGCATGCACACAATAACAAGAACATTATATTATACACATACCCTGTACAGTTAAACCTTAAAGCACGAGTTGCTTCCGTATGAACCATGGACGCCAAACGGTTTACTCAATTTGAAATCGTCATACATTATGAATATGTTTACTCTTACACTACTGGCCGCACTTCCGTGCCAAGGAACACCAAATCACAGTGAAAACTGACTTTTCAAGTGAGCAGTAACTTTGTGTTTGTCTCTTTACATACAAAGAACTTCACTGGCTTCCTATCTCTCAGATAATCTAATATAAAATTATCACAGGTGTTTATTGCTCCCTGCACAGTCATGCCCCAGATTATTTAAAGAACATGTTAAGTCGCTACAATCCCTGTGGGACGTTGTGATCTCGTGGTGCCTATGGCAGCAGCGCTTTTCCGATCTATGGACCAACTTGATTGTGGAACAGATTGTGTTGTCCCTTGAAGATTGCCGGAGACTTCTAAAAACACATTAAAACACACCTTTTTCAAAACGTTTATAAGTAATGTTTTTTTTATAGAGTGAAATCTCTATTATTTATTTAACGATTGTCTTTTCTAAGAATAATTTTTAACCAGTTTTTAATTCAATACAATTTTCTAATTAAATAATTATTATTCTGTATGACAATAAATAATATTGATCTGATGTGTTTCAGGTCGACCACAATGCTTGAAGAGAACCTGTAAAGGTATCAAAAATGGATTCTACTCGCTTTGCGGTGATTGTAATAAATTTGTGGCTTGCTCAAATGGTTTAATTTACAAGATGTCATGTCCCGCAAATCTGGTGTGGGACGATGACGCAGGGAGGTGTGAATGGGTGTCGACAAAGTGCGGCTAACCGGCCCAGAATACAGGCCAGTTTTCTAGCCATCTGATTGGTGAAGGATACAGCCAACCAGAGGGTTATTATCTGGGTCAGTTCACGGGGGGCATGACCAGTGATTACAGCTGCACATAAATGATATTATACTGCATATATACAAGTTATTATACACAGCAATGTACGCATTCTAAACCAACTCTTCAGCTCGCCCAAGCCCAGTTTAGCAGTCCCTCTAATGTCATTTGTAATGATGTTGTCCATCTGCAACATGTGAATAGTCCATTTAGACGTCTTTCACCAATGACAACGACAAATACAGTTTGCTTTTGTATTTTCATCCCGCACGACAAGATAAAAATGTACAATAAAAAGTATGGGCCCTCTGTTGATTATCTCAGAAGCTTTATATCGACCCCTTGGAGTTGGAAGGTGGTAAACTGCCACTTTGCAAAGTGGCAGTTTGGCACCTTCCAACTCTGAGGGAAAAATATAATGAGCAGGTAAGCCTATATAATATACAAATGCCAGAGTCAGATGATACCTTGGCATAAAAATCACATCAGCAGAATCTTATAGAGCCCGGGTATTCAATTCTGCTCCCTGCATACACAGGGACGCCGAACAAATGTTGTTCAGATGCTGAGTCAGCATTAAAATAGATTTATTTGACATTTTTGGTTTCGAGTGATATTTTTGGGGGGATAATGTCGTTTTGTATTGGTTCCCTCCCGGCACCGACTTGGAGCGACATCAACAATCAAAGGTGGATTGGTAGGAGCACCTCTCAGACCGTGAGCGGCTATAAAGTGTCATGTCCATGCACACCCGGAAAAAGAAAAAGACTGCATGCTGGGGTTAAGGAAGAAGGATTGGTGTGACTGGTACGCAGATTGACATCTCAGCCCAAGTATCGTTACCTACCGCTGACCAATAGGAGGTCAGTTGAGTATGCCACGTGACGCGATAACCCAATCACAGCCCGTTATCCAGTTCCAATTCAAATAGTACCGAATGCTAGTACTTGAACCGAGATCTCTTGGATTCATCTGAGAACAATATGCGCATGCTGTGCGCTTCCTAGAAAACACAAAACATTTGTATAATATTTATGCAATGTTGTCCAACGTCGAAGCCGACGTTGTATAAATGTTATACAAATGCTTTGTGTTAGCTGTGTTATGATTTGCTATTCTGTTCTGCAAAGTCAAAATACAGTCTCTACCAAGTAAAGACAAAACATTTGTGTAAATGAAATGTATGGGTCTTAGGCCACCTCTGTGGTCAAAGACGTTGGGCTAACGTTGTATAAATGTTATATATATGTTTTGTGTTAGCTGGGTTATCATAGGCTATTCTGCTCTGCAAAGCCAAAATGCAGTATATACTTACTTGTAAAGTAAGCAGGTAATGTATTTTCGCTCTGCATGGTGTATTCACCATTCAATGCCAACTGGGGTGGAATCGCCAAAAATATCCCACACGGGGGTGTCAAGCTATACCCAACAGATATTACGGAGATGTCAACGTTTTCGGCCTAATAAAGTCACATCTCTCGCTAGAATATAATAATTAAATTGTAAATGTGATACGTATAGTATGATAGTAGGCCTGCATCCCTATGTTGAGCCAATGCTGGGTCAATGTTGGTAGCGTCCCAGAAGCGGACTAGCATTCACTCATCATTGGCTGTAGTTCATGCTATAGCACACCGATATACGATAATGTTCTCCTAATTGTTTATGTGAAACATTAAGCAATTATATAAATGTGAATAAATACATACAAATATCTATATCCAAACTCAAACTCCTGAGGTTTAACCCCTTAAGCCCTTACGATGCATTAAAGCATCATTTTACATCCCTGAAAACAGACTTGATTTTCCTACAACTGCGTTTTCAGAATGAAAACATCCATGAAACTCTTTTACCAATACATGACAATTTTCTTTAATTTTTCACCCACTTCAAATCATCTTCAAGTCGAGAATTGCGACAGCAATTCGCGGCTTGTAGTGGATGAAGATGACAATGTAAATTCAGGCCTGAAAGGGTTAAAGGGTGTCCTGCGATACATATGACCTAAGATAACGGTCGTATTTATCTCCAAACCCTCTTTAATTCTCGGGAGTTTATTCTCAACCCATGTTACACAAAGAGACACTGTGCATCGTTTTTATTTGACACAGTATCAAGCTCAGAATTTGGGTGGTGGGATCAAAACACACCTCATGCATTTATAGGAGACATGCATACTGCCAGTTGATGTGAAAGAACAGTATCGTAACCTCGGTTTTAAAAGGTCGTATCTGCCACTGAAAAACTGTAAGATACGACTCTCTACCACCAAGGTGACGGTGTGTAAAGTGAAAAACAATAATTGTGTTGGCCTGATTTATTTGTTCTATTCACCTTTTTTAATTAAACGACACATCTCAATTCTGAATTGGATTTAACATGTTTACAGTGATTTGAAAGTGTGCCTAAATTTCTGTAAAAAACTGATGTTATCTTTAATTAAATACAGAAGTAACTGCTTACTTTTAAAGTTCGTGTTTGCTTGTGTTTGCCTTGTACAGTCTAAATCCATACATGCCATGATACAATTTTTCTCACTATCATTTTTTCTTAAGGCTACTTTGTATTAAAAATGCAAGTAGTTTGGTAGTTATTTAACGCACTATTTTGTGATACATGTCTAAGATGTGCCACTTTACTTAAAGTTATTTTCACCCACTTGAATGATGTTGTGGATCGCGGTTGACAATTACTCATATTTGTTTCATTTGAGACCAAATATTTGCAAATTACGATGTTTAAACAGACCATTCAAGTAGTATACCCAGCAAATACAGGATGTTTGACCAATGCTGGGTTAATGTTTGGCCAGCGTCGAAGACGATGGCCTAACATTAAACCAGCATTGGTTCAACATCCCTTATCAGCTTCACTAACACTGGTGTACATACTGTGAATGGTAAATATTTAAAATATACTTTATATAATTTTATTGTTTACCAACTTAATTTATGTTGTTGTTTTCTTTGATGGAGGATTTTATTTAATATTCTACACAAAGTGTAATTTTTCGTTTTATAAAATACATCAATGTTTCAATTCCAATCATCATGATTTTTAATTTGTAAATTTGAAAATATATTCTTCTCATAATCAATTTAGAATATCTTAATAATAAATATTGTTTATATATTGTCACAGTTTCGAATGCGTGCTTCCTTTATTTCCTTTGATGCCCTATATTGTTACTTTGTACAACAAATAAATTATCAACCCTATGAGTATTGAAAATTATGTTGTGTTAAACATTTTGTCATTTGAGCAAAGCGAAATGGGAGGGGATTGAGCTCTGATGATACTTCGACATGAAATAGGAAAAGAATTAATATATTTTGTAAAGTAATACTTATTTATATAATTTTTATAAATATTTTGTAAATTAATTTATTATTATGAATTATGCAGAATTATTTAGAATGAATTTGCTTCCTGGACATTTTATAATTATAATAAATTTAGACAACTATTTTCATGTAATAAATCATATCTGAAAACATAAGATTTAGTTTTCATTCATTAACCGCTTCGAATTAGCAGGAGCCTATTTAGGTAAATGAACACTACTTTAAGTTTTCATCCGCTAGTAGACAAATAAAAAAAATAGCACTATAGTCGGTCGGCTGATATCTATAAATTCGAATTCTGCCTAAATCTCATGACAATTATATTTCTTGGTCTCATTTTGTTGATAAATAGATTACCTATCATTTAAGACCGAGTAACCCTCTGACAAGTTGTCCGAAAGATGTTATTTGAAGCTAAATGGATACCTATGCACTGGTATCTGAACGTATTGTAAAAACAAATGTTTCATAATTTTTTCACAAGATGAAATTCAAGTTTAATTCAAACATAATGTCTCAATTCTAACATAAATTATTGCTGAACCGAAAAAACATGGTGCAAGTTTTCAAATTTAGCCTACATTTTATTATGTAGACTCTTTAACCTCTAGGGGTTTGGTATTTTGTATTACATCAAACTAAGGGATACCTTGCCATAGACCTTATTTGTTACATGTCAGAGAAGGTTAAATTGAGCAAAATATCAACGTATATAAAATAGATATGCGGTAGAATAACTTACATGTAATAATATATAATAATATTGCACCATGTTTTTTCGGTTCAGCTTTAATTTGTGTTAGAATTGATACATTATGTTTAAATTAAACTAGAATTCCATCTTGTGAAAAAATTATGAAACACTTGTTATTTTATATTTAAAATGGTAATACTGTAAATTCCATGTTTATGTTAAACACATGTGCTCATATATACCTTGTCATATATGTCCTCATATATACCTTGTCATATAAGATGCATAGTTAAACTAGGTAACCTTGACAAAAAATGCAAAACAAAATATCCCCGTACGTGAAAAATAGATTTGGGGTGAAAAAGGCTAACTTTTACTCTATATTTTGAAAATGCTAAAATTGCAAATGTTTGTGCTGTACATAAGGGTTCCTAAGTATTTATAAAAGTACATTTAGTATATTTTTATATAAATTTATATAGTTAGATATAAATTGACCCTTTAAGCAAGAAGTCCGATAGAAATGTGTACCCTCTTAAAGTTATGTCCCGCTATCTCAAAACTCAACATTAAGTGGGTTGTGAAATTTTTACAGTGATGTGTGATAATAAAAATAAAAACAGTAAATATAGTCGTGATTGATGATCAATGGGTTACCATGGTTGCATTACTGTTACAAGTAAATAAAAAAACAAATAATGACATTTGAAATTTAAGGGGCATGATGTTTTAATGTGAGAATATGGCACTGTTTTCTGAGGATATGAGACCCTATGTTTAAGTGAGAATAAGTATGTCATTTTACCAACAATATTTTGTTTTGCAGTGTTAGGTAATGATATTAAATCGACAGAATATTAGATTAGATTATTAGATTATTGGTTAATGAGAATACTCTGTCCAAATATAGTTTACCATATGGACTATAAATAAATCCCTATATTGACAAAATATAAATTGAGCATAGTGTTCGGATATCGTGTAGTATGGTAATATGCTGGTAATATGCTGTCGGCATAAGCAAATATAATGCCCAAATGTGTAATTACAATGCCAGGGTATGGCATTATGATAACAAGATATGACATTACAATGGCAAGAAATAAGGTTGACATTTCAGGACGTTGCATTTTGTTGTCAGGATGCGGCACAATAATTGTCAATATATGCTATAAAACTCTTATAACAACATCTTTATTTTCAGAGGGTGAACCCAATGAGCTGAAGCTCATCTGCCTCGGGCACTCAAGGCGTACATACTAATATGACACAAATCGAAATGTAATAAATATAAAATATTTAATAATGGAATGCTGTACAAAAGCAAAAGGCAGCAACTGCATACAGCTTCTGCTCTTTGGTTCTGCAAAGCAGGGTAAAACATAATATGAGTGAGATATTATTATGAAATAATACGAGATATCGAATTATACGACATATCATTGATTAACAATAACATTCATATAATAAATTATAATATGTATTAGACATCGGACACGTGCAACATATATTTAAAAATAAAATGACCAACTAAAGTGAGATAATACATACAAATTTACACAACATACAAAATTAAATAATAATAATAAATAGTTAACTTATAATCTTAAGTCAGCATCTGTCATTTTTAACTCAGGACATGACCATAAAATCTAAAAAAATTGGCGATAATTTTTTGAAGTATGACATCAATATGCTGGAATAGCATGTCAATATATAGCATTGTACATTTGTACATGTACTTTTAACATATGATAATGGAAATGTTATGATAGTTAATTATATTCTTACAAATAGTTCATTTAAATTTTGTGATAATTTCTGTATTATAATATTAGCAATGCCAGTACAATGTATTCTAATTTTATGATTAAAACATTAAATGATCAGATACTACACAATAAAGTCAGAATATATAACACCATTTTGTCAAGATTAACTACAATGTCAGGATGCGACATTTTAGTGCAGTTGGGTTATGTTTTTTCAAGAGCAGGATATAGCTACATTATCTCCAAATTGCTGAATTACACAGAAGCACAAATGTCAGGGTATGACATTATGCTTATATTTTCAAAATATCAAGATGTCTGGATAGCCTATTTGGCAGTGCTGTGCTCTGAGGGCTATTATATCTACGATATGACATATTACTCATGGCTAGGATATGGCATTATAATGTCGGTATATGTCATTTTAATCACATTTTAATATTCACATGTCATCAAAAGGTTAGAATTTGGGAGAATAATTTTAAAATACGGAACTATAATCACAAAATACGACATCATAATATTTATTTATGACAGCGCAAAGTAAAAATATAAAATTACAACGTATAAGAGTATCAAGACATCACACCATAATGAGAGTATAATGTATTATATATGGCGATATCATTTCAGGATATGCCATTCAAGATATCGTTTTGTATTGTTGTGAAATATTATAAAAGCAGCACAATGTGCGAGATGTTGTATGTACAGTAACTGTTGGATTATGTTGTGATCTGTTATGTAGCTACTGTTAATCTGAAATAGGGTTTTCTATATGCTTGAGAAATATTTTACGCACACCCTTTAAATACTACTTACCTCCGTGTTAATTGCGGTTCAGCGACTATGGTTAATCACGGGAAAGGCAATTTGTGGGTAGGCCTAATAATTATATCACGCTGATGAGTTATTTTACATCACAGATTACCCTTCTCATTCCAATATAATTCATATGTTTTATATAAATTACAAGCTTTCCTGCTCTTTTGCACCAGGAGCGGTGTTTGTGGACATGAGTGTTTTCTAAAAAAAAAAACACAAATGAACATAATATTCCCATTATATCAGTGGTGCATTAGTGAGGCCTAAAGATGTGTACACCAGTTAAATAACAACTACTTTAGTCAAAAAACATATTTTGGTTGCTCTTTTTTTATAATGACTAATTTCTTTCTTCCAAACTGAATTAACACTAGGCTATCACATGTACATGTCCGCTTGCTGTGCTTATTTGTTCAGGCCTGTGTACATTTTTCGAGCATACCAGGGAATGCTTACACTCCTTCAGCAGTGTCATCTGTCCATGGGTAGACACTGCTAACCTTTACTTCGTCTTTCGCTTGGATAATAATGCAGTGGGAATTCCCCTCCTATAAAAACCATGGCGGGAGTTTCAGCATTTTTCAGACTCCGCCAGAGCTGGTCACTGAGTGGACCTGGCAACCTGCCAACACCTCAAGTTGGCAAGCTGCCATTATTTGCCGGAGGCCCCAAAGTATTCAGTCCTTATGCTCCGTGAGAGGGCAGTCTAGGGAATGTTGTACCTCCTTTCAAATTAGCGACAAGTTTTTAATTCTCACCTTGCCGTGAAAGCTCACGTGCATTAACAATTTAGGTTGTACATATTACCATTAAAACTTATGTTATTATTGAGCAAAATGGGCACCAGCAGAATAAATGGTAGTCATTACAAGTGTCTCTAACCAGACAAAAATGTGAGGTGTTAGAACATATTACCTATTTTAACCATGCAACATATATCACAATGTATATTATGAGAAGGTATGGCATTACATGGTGTTATCTGAACAATTGATGTGCTGTGGTAATACGTATAGTTTTAAGTACTCAAAAATATAAGACTTCCAGACGTAAAAGGATCAAAAAAATAAAATTCAACCTTATTTTAAACATTACACCCTATTTTTTTTATTTCAAATCAATGTATTTTACATTTAATAAATTATTTTTGAAATAAACTCGAATTTCGTCATCAGAAAAATTATCAAGCACATTTTTCTTTAGATTCAGGTACCTTCTCAGAGAGTTACTCGGTCGCAAATGAAAGGTAATGTATTTATCTTTAAATTGAGACCAATAAACATAATTGCCATGAGAGTTAAGCAAACTTTGTTATTTTGGCCTTTCTGAAATATAGCCCACCGACTACTAATTACTTAATTATTAAGATTAGTATGCCCTTTACCTGTTCACTAGTCTGGGGCCGCGTGTACCACAGTTGCAAACGAAACGTTGCTCGCAAATGAATCGTAAATGAAACATCGTGTACACCAACGGCATCGCAAATATAGGACAGGTTCACAAAATAGTCGCAAACACACACACATGTAGTATATAATTATATGCGTCTGAAATGAGCCGCAACTTTGCGACAGCTGAGGAGGTGGTTTAAATGGGTCGTGAACAAACGTAGCAACTGGGAATTGCATTAATAGTAGTAGTAGTAGTATTAGTAGTTTTTATTGATAGGCCAATGGCCCTTTCAAAACATTCAACAACAATAATATTATAACAGTATGTGATATACAATGGTCATTTAATTTTTTTTATAATTTTTCACCAATATTACCATACAAATATTCATGTCTTCTTTTAAAGAGCATGGATAATAAAAAGACTTCAGATTCGAATAATTTCGGGTTCATCGCATGACATTAATCGTACAAAAGTGTGATTGTTTGGTGGGCTGTCAAATGGTCCTAAATATTTTAATCGTATATCATGAAATACAGGACATTGTAGTATAAAGTGCACCTCATCTTCCTCATACTCATCGCAGAGTGGACATACAAATTGTGCGTGGTTATCAAATTTATTTCTATGTACAAAAATATCACTCATTCCCAACCTGAAGCATGCCACTAGTTTTCTGAATTTACGGATGCGTATTATGTTAAGGTAATCTTATTTAAACCTGTAAAGTTTAAACGTCCTATATCCACTGTATCTATTACTCCTAGCTATGCAGGCTGACCATTTATTGTCACTAATTTCTATCAATTTACTTTCTACTAAGTACAGAAAATTTCTTTCGTTTTCAACCAATTGATTTTCCCAATATTCGCTTAGATTTAAATTATATAAAACATCTTTTATTTGATTAGTCCAACTGTTTGCAGTACTCCTGTTTAACATCATGTTATATACCTTTTTCACATACCTAGAATCATTCATTTTTAGAATTTTCAGCCAATATCTAATGCTGCAGATAGTACTTCTTATATACAATTCGTGCCTGTCAGTATCACCATAGACCAGTGCGTTGGGTGTTATAAAAGGTACATTCAAAAATCGTTTCAAAGCATTTAAGTGAACATTTTCAATGACAGATGTATCATTACACATACCCAATACCTCATCACCATAAAGTAAAATTGGCTTAACCTGTGTATCAAAAATTTAAATCAAAACTTCCAATTCAAGATCATGTAAGTGTCTTAAAGATTTATCTATCTTAGCTACTGCAGATCGGGCCCTTGTGGCTAAACGGTTTTGAATACAGGTTGAGCTTAGGCGAGTTGTCATGACAATTCCCAAATATGTATATTCTGACACAACGTTAAGATCAGTTGTACCGATATGCCATTTTTCGTTTGCAGCCAATTGACCTCTATTACGAAACACAACGATGGTTGATTTGTCCGCATGTACTTCCAGGCCAAGGATACATGATACATTATATAAAACATTTATCTTACGTTGTAAACCATACACTGTGTCCGCTATGAGGATGATATCATCTGCAAATAGTAAAATAGACAATTCAATGATATCAGGATGTAACTGTATACCGTGACCACAACGCCGATAAACTTAATTTGTTACTACTTTAATGATATATGAGAATAATATAGGACCTAATATACAACCCTGCTTTAGTCCCTTTGAACAATTAAAATATTTTGTAGTTCCAACATCACTACGAACACAGCTCACCACTTCACTGTATATTGATTTCAGAACAGCAAGCATTTTCCCGTCTATACCATTTTTTCAAGTATTTTCTACAGGGCGTTCCTATTAATAGAGTCGAATGCTTTCTTGTAATCAATAAATGCAACATATAATTTTCTTTTTCTGTCTAGACAATTTCTAATAAGAGAATGTAGAATAAATACGTTGTCTACGGTGGCAATAGGTAGTAATATGGCTTTTAAAAGTCCAAAAATATTTTCCAGAGAAAACAAGAAATAAATTAATTGTTTTAACAACGATATAAAATTGTAATATTTTCGCAGTTTGGCGATGATGATATATAAATTAACATTTATTCACAAGGAAATAACAAACACAGACTTGAACCACTGATCACCATCGCCATCATTGTTATTCCTACTCTATGGATCCTTCACATCATTTCGCCGATTGTTTTTTTTTACAAATGCGTTTTGCGAAAAATAGTTCAAGTAATCAAATTATGGTAATTTTACATTAATTATAGTCAGGTCGCTCTCACAAAATTTCCCGTGATTCTTATGTCGCATTTGGCCAAAATTTCAACATGGCCGCCAGCGAACAATATAAAAAAAAATGAGCTAATAATTAGATAATCAAAATGTGACATGTCATTTCTGACTTATTTTGGGGCATGTAGCCCTTTTCTAGGCCTCAAATAACAATTATAAGCCTATGTGACCTTCAAACACCACACGAAGATCACAACATGATCACCGTACCAGAGCTTACAGTGAAACATTTTTTTTACTGCTAATCGAATAGTTATAATCATGCGATATGTCGTTGCTGAATAACTGTGTGGCGCTAAATCCATTTCTGGTATCAATAATATCCTTCTATGCATCAGTTATCAGATAAACATTAGCTGTAATGTGTCATTTTAGATTAATTTGGTGACAATGAATCTCTCTGATGGCATAAAAGTAGGCTACAATTGGAGTCCTCGATCCAGTCCAGTCTGGATCTAATGTGTGATCTGCTTACCGTTTGTAGGGCTGCCCGGTATTTGTTAGATATAATTTGCAGCAGCAGTAACTGTAATGCTTTCCGCATTTCTCTTAAATAATATATGTAATGTAATGTGCGATATAAAATGTTACTTTCCCCGAAGAAAGCGCTGAGGTATTTGACATTTTATTCAACAGGGAGTGGTTGTCCATATAGATTGAGAATAGGCTCAGGGTATAAGTCATGTTCTGTTAGAAAACGATACACACAAAGTTTTGAGGAAGAGTATTTAACGCTGTTTTCACAAGTAATCACATATCCAAGCAACCTTGTAGGCCTCTTCAATAATAAGCATATTGCTGGATTTAAAATAACTAGCCAGGTCGTCCACATATAACGATATTTCAATGCCTGGTTGTACATGTAAGGCCTTGACTATGCTGTTACATTTTAGTGAAAATAAATAAAGCGACTAAATGGTGGTAAAAAGTACTATAGACTGGACGGATTTAAATAAACGCAGTTTTGGGTGCATTTTTGAGTCGGTAATCACGTTTTCTAACATAATTTAGGTGTGCTGAAAACAAAAATGTCAGTTAGCGAGCTGAAGGGTTAAAGGTCTGTTTTTTACATAATTTGACCTATATTTCCCCCCACGAATCTAAGATTGCCGCCGCTTTTTATTTATGCAGAACAATTTTGCTTGTGTCTAAATTTATGTATCCCAAATTATTTTCCAACATTTAAGATTCAGAAACGTTGATGTTATTATTAGGGGCGGTCAAAATTTAGCAGGACCATCCCTTTTCGAAACAATATGGTTATACATGTATGTCTGGAATGTGTACGATTTTAAAAGGATGAACGCACTGAATTTAGTACAACAATGATCCATTAGGCGATTTTAGATGTCTTGCCAAGTCCCCCCCCCCCTCCGGATGGTCACAAATACCCAAATTCTACACGATCGGCATATCAATCGAGAAGGCCACGTTGCCTGCCTGTCCATGCCAAATATAAAATTACTACTACGTGAATCTTTCGCAAAAATATTACAATATACTTTTGTTTTCTATCTTTCTTTGCCTCCATTCCAATTCTCAAATGTATTTGCCTCGCTAAAATAATCAAATCCAAAATAACCGACATGCTGCTCCAATTATATAGCTAACTATGTTGTTGTAGTAACATTAATGTTTTCTGACTTTCAATTCAATGACAATTATGTGTCAATAAAATGGCTAAATCTATCATAACCGCCATCACATATAATACTGATAGATCTTTCGCACCAATATATCCGCCTGTTTGTCTTGTGATTATCTCAAAGCTAGTTCTATACATGCATGTATGTGGACATAGGATGTAACTTTCAAGGTAATTTACACTTTGTTACGTAGGGTAGACAGAGTTAGAGAAGCAATGTACAGTCATTCTCACTCTCTGTAGACTTGTCACGCAGATACTCTTTCTAGCATGGGGTCATTCATGATACTTTTCTAACATGATGTCCTGCTTTCTAATGAGCCGTCATCAAACGCATATGACGATCAGTAATTCCGAGTTTTCGCATATTTAGCTATTCTATTCTGTTCTATTTGTGTTCAAGTCTTTTATCAATAGCTGATGTACCACCTTGCAAACACATGTACAATTTGCGATTCATTTAGTTTGTAGGCCTACATTAAGTGAAATAGATGTCTGCTACGAAATATCAGCAAGAAAATGGGCACTATTGCTGATTTCATTTTAACATGAAAATACACTATTATCCAATTATTGATCTCAACGAAAATAAGCAATGCAGATATATACGGAATTTGGCAATAATGTGGTTGAGCGAGTTTGTAATAGTCACCAGTCAACCAAAACCTGTTCCTTAAGTATATAACAAGTTTCAAAAGATAAAAGTCCCTGGAATTATTCAGCTTGATGATATTACTAGAATAAATATCAGAAAGGATATCTACATAGCCTTCCAAATCGGTGGGCCTGTACACGCGGGATCATGTTTCAATATCTGCTAAATAAATTATCAAGCAATTGAAAGGAGTCTCTCTCTGGCTCTGAGAACAAAAAAGTTAATTTATAGTGTGTTTTTTCCATTTTCATACATTTAAATCTCGAAATTATAATGTGATCCAAGAACTATGTATTATTATAAATGTATATATTGCATACGTTTATAATAACAAGTGACAGAGTCAAAGTCATAGCCACTCACTCAGTCACTCGGTCACTCGGTCACTCAGTCACTCGGTCACTCGGTCATTCAGTCACTCAGTCACTCAGTCACTCAGTCACTCAGTCACACACTCACTCACTCACTCACTCACTCACTCACTCACTCACTCACTCACTCACTCACTCACTCACTCACTCACTCACTCACTCACTCACTCACTCACTCACTCACTCACTCACTCACTCACTCACTCACTCACTCACTCACTCACTCACTCACTCACTCACTCACTCACTCACTCACTCACTCACTCACTCACTCACTCACTCACTTACTCACTCACTCACTCACTCACTCACTTACTCACTCACTCACTCACTCACTCACACACTCACTCGGACTTAATTTGTTGATGTTTTAACATTTCAATTTGATGATTTATTTTACTTTCAAAAACCTTTCAAAAACCTTTCAAAAACCTAGGAGGCTATAGCAGACTTCTAGCTATTATTAGTGATCTCTAGAAACATGGGAATAATTAAGCCATTGAGTCAGTAAAAGCAGTCATTCACCCTGTAATTTCCAGCCCCTAAGTATGTGATTGACATTGAACGTACTAATCACGCTGAGCATGTTAACCCTTTGCCTGCTGATCACGACAATAGTTGTATTTAATCCGTTTTGTTATCCGATTAAACCATTGGTATTGGGAATGAAATAACCGTTTAGACAGCAAGAGTTGTAAATGTTTACTCTCAAATTAAACAAATATGGGTGGATTTCAACCACTTGAGGTTGTGGATCGCGTTAGCGAGATACAACCTCAAGTGGTTGAAAATTTAAATAAATTAACTTAGCAGGATAAGGGTTAACGTCATGCTAAATTACCACTGATTACCACTGATCCGAACATAATGCTTGTAAGGGCAAACAACAGTAACTGCTCACTTTACAAGTAAGCAGTTATACTGTGGACCCCTCCATGTGATTCACCCACTCTAATAGTGTACTACTCACCTCCCAGCAAATACCACACATTGAACAAATGTTGTATTATTGTTGGCCCAGCGTCGTGGACGGCTGGACAACATTAAGAGACCATTGGGCAATGGTTTACCCCGCTTTTGACCTTGACTGCCTGGGATTATTACTCGTTTTCGAGTGTCTTTCACGCGTCAGCGCAACAGCTCAATCACCATCCATGTTTACAATGCGCGGGCTGTGGTGTAGTGGTTAGAGCGAGCGCCTGTCATGTCGTAGCCTGCGGGTTATTCCTCTGGTCTTGTAGTTATGTTAAAAAAAATGTTTCTTCGCCTGCTCACCCGTAAATATGTTGTATTCTAGGGGGCCTCCACGGCCGAGAAGTAGTGTGCTTGGCCTTGGACCACCAGAGCTCTAATTTCGAATCCTGTGTCTGGAGGGCAGTGTCGTCTGATCCGTCTCACCATCGATCTCAGCAGATTCTCCTGGCACAGTTGAGCGGAGTCCTTAAGGGTGGTGGTTAGCACCGCTGCCTTTCACGCTGAAGTTCGGGGTTCGATTCCAGGTCTCGGCGGTTTGAAAGAAACAAAAATTTTCTTCCACATCCACGTGTAAAATCAGTATTGTGGGGAGCCTCCGTGACCGAGCGTGCTCGGCCTCAGACCGCCAGGATACAAATTTCGAGCCCTGTGTCTGGAGGACAGTGTCATCTCATTCATCCCATCATCCTCAGGAAGTTTTCCTGGCCCAGTTTAGCCTATATGTGCACAAAGGTGGCCTAAAGCACGTTTCATTTCATTTCATTTATTTCCTGGCGCAATTTAGCCATTCCATGTAGGGAGGGGGTCCTGGTGCAGTGGTTAAAGCTGCCTGCTTGGAAAGTCGGAGATCGCAGGTTCGAACCCCACTCTGGTCTTTAAATTTCAAAGGAACAGTTTTTTTCTTCCCCGCTCACTCGTAACGATCCAATATTGTGGGGGCTTCCGTGACCGATAGGTAGCGTGCTCGGCCTCAGACCGCTAGTCTGGAGGGCAGTGCCATCTCATTCATCTCACCATCCTCATGAGGTTCTCCTGGCCCAGTTTAGCCTATATGTGCACAAAGGTGGTCTAACACCCCATGCATTTCATTTATTTCCATGTAGGAACGTACCGCTGACTGCCTTTAAATTTCGACATGACCAGCATAGACGTTTCAACTTGCTATTCACTTGGCGAAAAAATTGTCATTCATCTCTATGTACATATTATTGGTGGACAGTTGGTTCCAAATTGCACAAATATGAGTATTTTTTACCGACTTGTAGTTGTGGGTTGCGGTGGACAATTTAAGCTACCTAACTTAGCACTTTAAGGGTTTATGTAGCGTATACATTTATGTTAACCCTTGAAGCGTTAAGCACGTCTATTGTCGTTTTAATATACGATTAAATCACTGTTATTACAAACGAAATGTGTGGTTAACCCTTTAACCGCCGGTGCCGCATATATTCGGGTTTTCATTTTTTATTAGCACATTAAGTACCACATTTTAAATATGTTAAAGGTAAAATGTGACACCAATCAGCAAGATTTGAAAAGAGTTGACGTGCATGCTGTCAAATCTAAATAATTTTTACTCACTTGAAGCTGTGGATCGCGTCAGCGATGCACAACTTCAAATGGGTGAAAATTCAAATTGAATAATTTGGCGGTTAAAGGGTTAAACGTCAAGATTTGAAAATGTGAGCATTTTTTACCCACTTGACGTTGTGGGTCGCTTTGCTAGGACCGGGTCGATGGTCGCTGATGCTTACATTACATTACATTTACATTTTCACCCCTAGTTTCTACACCTCATTTTTATGTATAATTATAATATAAACTGACTAATATAATAAGCCTCATAGGCTGGGAACTGAAATCAAACTGATTATATATGTTTTGTTTTTGTTGTATTTTGTACATGTCAGTATAATAAACGAATTTAATTAAATTGGTAGCGAGACACAACTTCAAGTGGGTAAAACAATATTTGCGTAGTATATCGATTTAACACTTTCAGCTCGGGGACCGTCCTTAGACGTCAGAATCTGACGTCTAAAGACGGTCCCCGCGCTAAAAGAATTAAAAAAATAAAATTAGAATGTATATTGGCCCACGTAGGTATTCAAATGAAGCGGAAAGAGCTAACCAAGACATTTAGAATGATTTCCAATTAAAAATAACCGTTTGGTCTCCATGGTGTACACACAAATATTTCAGCGTTGTAAGGGTAAAGAGTGCAAAATAAGACGCAGCCATAAACATTGTTATGTGCAATTAATTACAATGTGAAAATAACGGTACAAATCGAAATATCAATACATGTGAATATTTCGCTTTACGATGGGTAAATGAGTGGGTCACTGCTAGGACTATTCATTTATATCTAAGCTTATACGAAAACAGTCCACGATGTTCTTAAAGGCGCCTTCGATACTAGTATGTGACAATATCGACGCGGACATAAATGGAGGCACACTTAATGGCCTGCCTGAATATGGAATTTTTTCATCCACTTGGTGGAGTATAGTGTCGCGGCTTAACATTTCAATTCAGTACTACAGGAGTCAAGGTGTTCTCACATAAGCGAATTTACCAGCATGCATGCAGCAAGATCAATATTAAAATGCTGCTCTGCAAAGCCAAAATGCATTATCTGCTTACTTGTAAAGTAAACAGATACGGCCTTCTGGCTTTGCACGGTCGAATGCTGGTATAGTCAATAAGGATCTGACGCAGCGGCAATGGTAGCTGGCGAATCGGTCATTTAGCTTATTCAGTATACCAGTGTATAATATCATTGTATTTCGTAAGCGGTAGCATTCGACTAATTGTTGAGCATTCGGGCATATTATGCATCGTATTGCAGGGTGAAATCTAACCGACAACATTTACAGCAGAGTGGATAACAGAGAAGAACCATTTGAAGTAAGTCTTGTTTATTGTTCTGGCTGTTTTGCCCACAGTTGCCGCAGGGCTGTTGATTTGTCGCACATTCGCACTTGGGTGAGAATGTGTGATTTAAATATGCGCTAAGCAGGGATTAAATGCGCGAATTCAACACGGTTGGTTTAAAACCAGGGTTACATTCCTGAGCGAGTATAGGTTGTGACACACTCGTTCAGGAGTTTAGGCCCAATACCAGCCCCTGTTTCCATGCTGGACATTCAAGTATGACCTCCTTTCTTACGGATATATAGACATGGCTATCACGGTCATAATGTCACATTTTGCTA
Source organism: Flabesymbios commensalis (assembly GCA_964017125.1). Classification (NCBI taxonomy): domain Eukaryota; kingdom Metazoa; phylum Annelida; class Polychaeta; order Terebellida; family Flabelligeridae; genus Flabesymbios; species Flabesymbios commensalis. Next base: position 12,735,095 of record OZ024918.1, on the reverse strand, counting down.
TTTCGGTTGATATAGGATAAAGCCCGAGGAGCTCTACATTCTTAGCTGTGGAAAGGGCCGAGCCAGATGCGCTGGGGTGGCGTTGGGAAGGCGAGATGGGCTCATTTCAGCACTCGTCACCACTTCAAACCCTCGTCTTTTATTTGCATAGTTATGTGTACGGCTAATAATATTATTATAATTAGTCAATATCAAAAATATTGGTAGCCATAGGTGATGATCAAATTGGATTACTGCCATCGACAATACCTGCTCTTAGGTATATATATTTTTTTTTCCTAGTTACCATGGTTAACTTTTATCAGCGTGCGCGCAAGAAGGTATAATAGCTGTTGATTGTATTACCGCTGTATATTAATAGATAACGATTAAGTAGATTTGCATGAAACGCTTAGGGGTCTTGTCAAGTTAAAAAAAATTCAAAAATCCGAGAAAAACTCAAATTGGTCAGACCTCACCCATCCACCCACCCTCTTATCCATTTTTTATTTATTTTTTGAAACAATTGGAAACGAGAAAACAACACAAAAATAACGAAAAAAAACAACATTCACAAAATACGAGTTGTGGCTTGACCCACCCACCCACTTCTCGGATTTTTGTATTTTTTTTAACTTGACAAAACCCCTTACCAGTCTCGGGCCATGGAAAAATTCATCACAGTTTGGGGAGGATCCGAATAAACGATGAGGATCTGGATTACGAAGGTTTGCAGTCTCCGTCTGACTGTCTTGTTTTAGTCATGTTTCTCACAAAGTTTTAATTTTTTTTAGTAAATTTGCAGTTTCGTGGACAAACCGATCAGTCTATGAATAATTATATTTATTGATTGCGTGGAGGTGGAGCGGGAGCACATTGATTATCCCCTACGCTATCCCCTATTTTTCGTCTCAAATTAAACAGATACGAGTAATTTCCACCCACTTGAAGTTGTGGGTCGCGGTAGCGAGACACAACTTCAAGTGGCTGAAAATTTAAATGATTTAATTAGCGTTCTAGTGAGTTAATTGGAGGAGGCCAACTATTTTTTTAAACTAGCTGTTTGAACACACCATTCACCTTCATAAGTGTTATTTAAAGGGGTTAATGTTATCTAATATAAATTTTCACCCACTTGAAGTTGTGTCTCGCTACCGCGACCGACAACTTCAGGTGGGTGATAATATCTCATATATGTTTAATTTGAGAGGAAACATTTTGCAGCTCATTTCATTCCAAATAATAGTGATTTGATCGGCTGATAAAACGGATTAAAAACCATTATAGTCGTGCTTAGCGATTAAGGGGTCAAAGGTTTAAAAGCTTCAGACTTAGTTCACAATAATGCTACTATACGTAATGTATTAAAGGGACATGCCCAGGTCTAAAATCATCAAAAAATCCGTGATTTTATTTTGGCTTCTTAATATGACCGAACATGTCCATAGACTAGAACTGCAAAAGTTTTTTTTAATTTTTGTGCTGCGTATTCACAAGTTAGACTAGTTATAGAGACGACATTCCCGTATTTCTTATTTTTGACATGGTTGTCAATAATTAGAAATTGTAAATAATTGCCGGACACAATAATGATATATCCTGAGATTACAAAGCCATATAGTGATATTACATGACCATATCCTATAAGCCTTGCAATCCTAATGACGGTTACTAATGGCATCGCCGACACCCACCTCCTACTCCCACATTTGAAGACACCAAACCAGTCATATATAATGTCATTATAGCGCCATATATTGACATTATGTTACTATTTACATTATTATGCCGTATCCTGACATCATTTTGTCATATTCCGATATTTCTGTCCCAATATTGAGCATCCACTGGTCCAATGTCGTGTGTTTACTGGAAAGGTACGAAACGATGCTTACATTCATGGAATTTGCTGCTAAATCTAATGGGTTGCGACCAAGCAGAATCTTACATTTTCTATAAACATAAGCTATATAATCGTAGTCTGCCTTTTAATAATTAAAAGAGCTCTCACCTGATGGTCTCAGCTAATCATTACAGTCATTCAGTTTTAATGTAAATACAGGACACAACACCATACTTAAAAAACAAACAAATCTGTTTAACAATATTGGCTGCAGAAATATGCCACCATCTTGAAAACGTAGCATCACAAAATTCGTCAATTATATTGTGCAGTAATATTTAGAAGTAGTGGAATAATTTTGGTGTTTACATATGTACTCTGTAACCAATAAAGTGCCTTAAAATACAATTTTGATATACCTTTAAATAATGCAAAGTAACAGGTACTTTTTTCAATTGTGTATTTAGTGGAGAGAATGAATCAATCAAAGCAACCTAGAAAATCACAATCTTTACATTAAAAAAACCCTTCTGTGTGCATGTTTCTTCAGCTCTAATAATCTGGATACAACAATAATGCAATAATCCACATTCAACAAGTTTTATTAGGTAGTAATGACTCGAATTCTTAGTATGAAAAGCTAATGGGTGCATATGCCCGTGCCACCACGCTACACCCCAAATGGTGTGCAAATTAACTAAGATACTACTTTCAAGCTCCGGGTACCACATATTTCACCATAAAATAGATGCTTTCAAAAAGCTAGAAGTGGTAATGTGCACACTGTCATGTATGTTATGGCAAAAACGTTGCGATACATAATTTGATTATTGCATTATTTTTTGCTCCAAAGTTACGATGCATAATGTGATAATCGGCAAATCACATGGCAGCCATCTTGGATTTATGCAAATGAGGCTTTTGCTATCATTATATACGTAATTTCTCAGTATTGTCACTTCAATTCTGATTATATTGATACCTTATTCACTTTTACTATCCTTCTTTGCTCCAAATTTATGAGGCACAATGTGATAATGGGTCAATCATATGGCGGCCATTTTGAATTTTGGCAAATTAGGCCTCTTATGAACACGATTTTGCGCCCCTCCAAAAATAACTGAAAGCTTTTTATAAGGAGTCCCTGTCCCAAATATGGTGGGTTTTACCAAAATTCACTCCTTGGTAAAAGAGTCCATGGACTAAAAGTGATGATTTCTTGAAATTTTCAGTAAGCGTACTTTTGGCCCGTTTTAGCCTTTGTCGCACAACTTTAAGAAAGGTACCACGGTCTAGATATAATCTATCTATTATAAGTTTCATTTGGTACCAAGAAACCTAATTTTTTTTAAAGTTACACAAAATTTGTTTTTAAGCACCTTTTGAAAAATATCCCACAGACTATTTTTACTTATTTGTGAATAGACATTCCACTGGCTTCTGCTGTATCTGCCTCCGTGTAAAGTAAGTAGATACTGTTTTTTGGCTTTACACAGCAGACGTTAACTCTGCGCTGAGCATATTTGTTTTTAATCTGTTTTATTAGCAGGTTAAATCTCAGTTATTGGGAATGAAAGGAGTGTTTAAACACCAAGATTTGTAAATAGGTGGTCTCAAATTAACCCTTTAACCGCCGGTGCCGCATATATTCGGGATTTCTTTTTTATTAACGCATTAAGTACCACCTTTTAAACTTTTTAAATATATAATGTGACATCAATCAGCAATATTTAAAAACAGTTGACCTCCATTTTGTCAAATCTGGATAATTTTCACTCACTTGAAGTTGTGGATCGCGTCAGCGAGACACAACTTCAAGTGGGTGAAAATTCAGATTGAATAATTCGGCGGTTAAAGGGTTAAACAAATATCAGCAATTTTCACGGACGTGAAGGTCACGTGGATGGAAATTTGAATAAGATAACTATACGTGAAATAACAAATTTGTGTAAGTAGGCCTACATTAAATATTAATTTTGTGTTGAAGGGGTTAGTTAGGTGGTCAAATCCAATACGAATAGTGTTCATATTTTGGGACATTGCGAGCTGATGCGACGCCAACTATAGCGTCTCCAAATGCCGGTTTTAACCACCCATTATGTTTTGCGGTCCACTATTGTTGGCTACGACTTCCTTATGTGGCAGGAAATTGAATATAATGCGTTCAAGTACACTGCTCTGCAAAGTCAAAGGGCAGTGACACTTGAAAAGTAAGCTGTTACTGCCTTTTGGCTTTGCACGCACTACAGGAAGAGATAATCAACTCCCACGCATGTTTAAAAGTGAGGGCATTGAGTGCAGAGCCTCAAGCCATATGTAACAATTCCGTTATAATTAGTCTATGTAATAACCGGATCAAAGGTTGCAATTTTGTATTGCAGCATTTTACGTCAAAATAAATTTAAAGACCGCAAATAATATAGCCTATTTGCAACAATAAAAGCAATAAATGTGTAACTGTAATAATTTACCTCGCCAACTGCCACTTCTGCTAACATACCACTGGCGGAAAGCAATAATGCTGGGAAAACCTAAAGGCAGTAACTGGTACTTTTCAAGTGAGTAGTTACCGCCTTTTGGCTTTGCGTGGAATATAAAAATCAATGAAACTTCGACCCAATGCTGGTTCAAAGTCATCGGATGGACTTTTAATTTTTGCATTCTACTGCCTCGGTAAAACCAAAAAACACGAGACGTTGACCCAGCGCTGGCTTAATGTTGGGCCACCGTCTGCGAAGCTGGCCCAACATTAAGGCAACATTGGGTCAACTTCTCGTGTTTTCTGGCTGGTATTTTAAACCAGACCTGCTTTTCTAGCTCGTTGCACATCTGGTCAGAGCCACTGAGTCTCCAGCAAAACACGATGCACTGATCTAATGTTGTTTCAATATTGGGCCAGCGCCGCAGACCATGGATCACCATTGAAACAACATTGGGTCAGCGTATCGGGTCACTGAGTCTCGGTGTAAATATTTTGGCTGTGACCTCAGCTGACCTGACTTTTTAACCGTTTCACCTCTCATGACGATTCTATTTGTTTTTATTATGTTACATTAGTTTAGTAGGTTAAATTACAGTTATCGGGAGCGAAATGTGTGATTAAATGTCGTGTGTTTACTGGATAGGTACGAAACGATGCTTACATTCATGGAATTTGCTGCTAAATCTAATGGGTTGCGACCAAGCAGAATCTTACATTTGCCATAAACATAAGCTATATAATCGTAGTCTGCCTTTTAATAAATAAAAGAGTGGCTCAGAGCTGTCACCTGAAGGTCTCAGCTAATCATTACAGTCATTCAGTTTTAATGTAAATACAGGTAACAACATCATACTTAAAAAACAAACAAATCCGTTTAACAATATTGGCTGCAGAAATATGCCACCACCTTGAAAAAGTTGCATCACAATTCGTCAATTTATATTGTGCAGTACTTATATGATGTGTAAAATTTAGAATCGTAGTTAACAAATAAAGTAATGGAATATTTTTGGTGTTTACATATGTACTCTGTAACCAATAAAATGCCTTAAAATACAATTTTAATCTACTTATGAATAATGCAAAGTAACAGGTACTTTTTTTTCAATTGTGTATTTTAATAGAGAGATAATGCAATAATCCACATTCGACACGTTTTATAAGGTAGTAATCATCCGAATTCTTAGTAAGAAAAGCTAAGGGGTGCATAGGCCCGGGCCACCTCGCTATACCCCAAATGGTGTGCAAATTAACTAAGAAGCTGCTTTGAAGCTCCTGGTACCCCATATTTCACCATAAAATAGTACAGATGCTTTCAAAAGTGGTAATGTGTACACTGTCATATATGTTTTGCAAAAACGTTACGATACATAATCTGATTATTGCATTATTTTGTGTTCCAAAGTTACGATGCATAATGTGATAGTCGGCAAATCACATGGCGGCCATCTTGGATTGATGCTAATGAGGCCTTTGCTATCATTATATACGTAACTGCTCATTATTGCCACTTCAATTCTGATTATTATGATACCTTATTCACTTTTCCTATCCTTATTTGCTCTAAATATGATAATTGGGCAATCATATGGCGGCCATTTTGCATTAATGCGAGTCAGGCCTCTTATGAACAAGATTTTGCGCCCCTCCAAAAATATCAGAAAGCTTATTATAAGGAGTCCCTGTGCCAAATATGGTGAGTTTATACCGAAATTCACTCCTTGGTGAAAGAGTCCATGGACTGATAGTGATGATTTCTTGAAATATTGGATAGGCGTACTTGTGGCCCGTTTTAGCCTTTGTCGCACAACTTTAAAAAGGGTACCACGGTCTGGATATAATCTAGAGATGATAACTTTTATTTGGTACCAAGATACCTACTTTTTTAAAAAGTTACACGAAATTTGTTTTAAGCACTCTTTGAAAAATAGCCCACAGACTATTTTTACTTATTTGTGAATAGACATGCCACTGGCTTCTGCAGTATCTGCCTCCTTGTAGATACTGTTTTTTAGCTTCACACAGCAGACGTTAACTCTGCGCTGAACATGACTATATTTGTTTTTATTATGTTTTATTAGCAGGTTAAATCTCAGTTATTGGGAATGAAAGGAGTGTTTAAACACCAAGATTTGTAATTATTTGGTCTCAAATTAAACAAATATCAGCAATTTTCACGGACGTGACCTTCACGTGGATGAAAAATTAAATAAGATAACTATACGTGAAATAAAAAATTCGTGTAAGTAGGCCTACATTAAATATTAATTTTGTGTTGAAGGGGTTAGTTAGGTGGTCAAATCCAATACGAATAGTGTTCATATTTTGGGACATTGCGAGCTGATGCGACGCCAACTATAGCGTCTCCAAATGCCGGTTTTAACCACCCATTATGTTTTGCGGTCCACTATTGTTGGCTACGACTTCCTTATGTGGCAGGAAATTGAATATAATGCGTTCAAGTACACTGCTCTGCAAAGTCAAAGGGCAGTGACACTTGAAAAGTAAGCAGCTACTGCTTTTTGGCTTTGCACGCACTACAGGAAGAGATAATCAACTCCCACACATGTTTAAAAGTGAGGGCATTGAGTGCAGAGCCTCAAGCCATATGTAACCATTCCGTTACAATCAGTCTATGTAATAACCGGATCAAAGGTTGCAATTTTGTATTGCAGCATTTTACGTCAAAATAAATTTAAAGACCGCAAATAATATAGCCTATTTGCAACAATAAAAACAATAAATGTGTAACTGTAATAATTTGTAGCAAATGCAAAATTGAATTCGGTAACAAAATGTAATTCAAATGCGTAAATTCTGCATCATGTATTTTCCTCCTAATTATTTTGTTGAAGACGAATATTTTTTGATATAATATTTGCAACACCTTTACCTCGCCAACTGCCACTTCTGCTAACATACCACTGGCGGAAAGCAATAATGCTGGGAAAACCTAAAGGCAGTAACTGCTACTTTTCAAGTGAGTAGTTACCGCCTTTTGGCTTTGCATGGAATATACAAATCAATGAAACTTTGACCCAATGCTGGTTCAAAGTCATCGGATGGACTTTTAATTTTTGCATTCTACTGCCTCGGTAAAACCAAAAAACACGAGACGTTGACCCAGCGCTGGCTTAATGTTGGGCCACCGTCTGCGAAGCTGGCCCAACATTAAGGCAACATTGGGTCAACTTCTCGTGTTTTCTGGCTGGTATTTTAAACCAGACCTGCTTTTCTAGCTCGTTACACATCTGGCCAGGGCCACTGAGTCTCCAGCAAAACACGATGCACTGATGTAATGTTGTTTCAATATTGGGCCAGCGCCGCAGACCATGGATCACCATTGAAACAACATTGGGTCAGTGTATCGGGTCACTGAGTCTCGGTGTAAATATTTTGGCTGTGACCTCAGCTGACCTGACTTTTTAACCGTTTCACCTCTAATGACGATTATATTTGTTTTTATTATGTTACATTAGTAGGTTAAATTACAGTTATCGGGAGCGAAATGTGTGATTAAACATCAAGATCGGCAAATGTTTGGTCTTAAAGTAAACAAATATGAGCAATTTTTACCCACTTGAAGTTGTGGCTCGCGGTAGCGAGACACAACTTCAAGTGGGTGAAAATTTAGATTTAAATAACTTTCGTAGCGAGACAAGTGGGTGAAAAATTAAGTTACATACCTTGGCGTGTAAAGGGTTAAACGTAATACTGTGTATGGACGACCTTGAAACAGTCCTGCGGCGTCGGCCTTGACCCCAGACAACTGTTCTCGACCCCTTTGTGTGCTATAGCCACACATACCCCAAATTAACCATTTAAACCCTCGTGATACGCTCAGAGCATCATTTCACATTCCTCTGAACCGATTGAATTTTTCACATCTCAACGTTTTAAAACGCGTATTTTTAAGAAGTTGTTTGAACAATGTAAGGTAAATATATTTAATTTATCACAGGCAAATTTCATTTATTCGCCTTGAGTTGGGACAGCTATTCCCAACTGAAGGGGAATAAAAAATACACGATTTAAAAAATACTGAATTTCCTGCACTGGAAGGTTTTAGAACGAGTAGGGGATATGTGGGTATAACGGAAAGTTTATGACCAGGGATGGAGGTACTGGTAGGCTCGTTTGAATAAACCGTTTAAACAATATATATCATAAATTTATTTAATTTGTCACCAACTTAATGTCACATTTATCCACAAGTCGAGTTGCAATTCGCCTCTATGATAATGATGATAATATGATGAGAATATAAGTTTGTGCTATGATGATTAATTTTGTTGAACATCATTTATTTTAACCCCTAATATCTGATTTATATTTTCGCCCACTTGAAGTTGTGTCTCACAAATTCAAGTGGCTGGAAATTACTCTTGGTGGTACAGTGGTTAGAGCTCGCGCCTCTGAAACTGTAGTAGGAGGTTGTGAAGATAATATTGAACACCACGAAGACGATATCTCGTCACACTAAAGAAAAATAAGTCATATTTTGACAAGCAGATTCCAATTCTACATCTGTGACATATTAACCCTTTGCCCGCTAATCACGACTATAGTCGTTTTACTCCGTATTATTAGCCGACTATGTAATATAAATCCATCTCTAACCATTTCAGCTCGGGGGCCGGCTTTAAACGTAAGAATCTGACGTCCATAGACGTCAGATTCTGACGTCTAAAGCCGATCCTCGCACTGAAAGAGTAAAATATCTATAATGGCAGTAGACCCATAACATAGGTATTGAAATGAAGCGGAAAGAGCTAACTAAGAGCATGGAGATCTTCATGCTAAGAAATTCATAATGATTTTAAATAAATAAAAAAAAACCTTTTGTCTCTATGGTTTATATAGGAATATTTCAGCGCTTCAAGGGTTAGTCCTGCTCGCTTCACTCTCCTAACATTATAAACACTCGGTATTGTATTCTCGTTTTCCCCACCCACCTGGATTTGATATAATTTTTTTGCTATAATCAACTGTTTTTCAAACGTGTTTTTCTCATACAAGTTATGTTATTTACAGAGTAGAACAACATCTGATATATTCACAACATGGAGATGAATCATCGCACGCATCCCGACCCGGATCCAGTTCAAAGCAAGCCTGGATCTGTTGGGGGAGGGATTGTCATGGAGGGTGACGTGTCTCACATCCGGACGCCCGATGACTCTCAGTTACAAGAACTCCTCTTCGTCTCCAACACACCTTACTTCAAAAGACTTCGATTAGGAGGAATGGTCAGTGGAAAATCCAAAAATATTTTTAGAGTATCAATAACATTATCTGTGCAAACATAAAGCGGGATACGCTATTGTACGCTATTGTACTGCAACTACTTCATAATTAAAGCAGATACGTCGCATATACCTATGTCCGTGATTCTACCGCAATTGCATGCATAATCCAGATAAAACGTCGCATATGCGCATGTCCGAAGGGCCCCAGCTCGCGGGAGCGAGCTCTTACAGCAACGTGTGTGGTCAGATTTGATTGTTAACCCAGTCCCAGGTTACAGACACAGACACAGTGTTATGACTGATATTTTGTGGTCCAACATGCCTCTGATCATGTTCATGGGCGCTGACATCTTGTTTGTTTATTTTCTGTTCAGATGTCAAAGGTCAGCTTCTGTTGGCAGCATACTAAGACAGATATTTTCATCGTCCTTTTCCCGTTTTATCGCCCATGTGATTGTGGTACCACCTAGCGAGTGGGTAGGACAGTTGATGTGTATCACTTGTCTATAGCCGCATGAACATTTCCCCCTACGACTCATCAAATTGTGGGTAGACCTATTGGCAGAGTAGTCTATTTTTCGGCATTCGTATTTTCATCAGATTCATTTTCTTCTTTTTAAACATTGACGATTTAGATAACACTACATTTCTGTAAATAGTAGTGTAAATAACTAATCTAACTGAACTCAGTGTCCCAGGGCCCTATGTTTCTTCTTTGTTTGGTATAGATTTTAGCTAGCTAGCAAGTGGGCGGCTTGGGCCTTCCGACAATATATGGATCGCTCAACACCCTGCGGCAGGGCCCGCCATTTGTAGCCTACACGTTATCTTCACGTTACATTGACTAATACTTATTGTAGGCCTATAGACTCATCACATGAACCCCCACATTAGTTCAGAATAATTTCCGCTCGCTTTCTAGGCATGCCTATTCATATTACACCACATTACATTACGACGTAAAGCAATATTCACTCACTCTTCTCAGAAAACTGAATCAGCAATCACATGCATGCCATTACAATTTAATTCTCCCTTATGTCGTTCTGATAACATAGATTACTACATAATCAACAAGTGGTCCAATCGCAACAAGCGACAAATCGGTAAATACTATTGCTTGTTTCACCTCAGCGACATCTGGTGAATGAATAAGAAACTCCAAGTGAAGAACACTGCCACAGTCAAATAATAATTACCCAGCAAACATGAGACGCTAACTCAATGGCAATTTAATGTTGGCCCACATTCTGCGATGTCAGCCCAACATTAAACCTACATTGGGTCAATGTCTCGTGTTTGTTGAGAATAAAAATTTGGTGACTAATAATGTTTTAGTGTTATTCATAACTGTAGGAAGTCCGTATCACCGCCGTTTTCTCATCATCCTGAATTATGTACTTCCATTCCTGGTATGGCTGAATATAATTTATTATGTCAAATCGTTAGTCACCAAAGTAATCAAAATGTTGAATATTTCGGTATGAAAATGCCACAAAACAAATTCCAAAGTGATATGTGAAGTATAAATTATATCAACATTTTTTCAATCAAATGACATATAAAAATAAACGCAAAATATATAACCTGACAATGTTGCAGACGACTGCGATTGAATAGAAATTATTTAGGAATGTAGAGCAAACAACCCCCTTTTTATAGATACATAAATATTTATTGTTTTTGTTTCATATTGTCTGATAAATAAGCGGATTGAAGAACATATCTTTCTGTCACATCCATATATATACGAACTCACGACCCTGTCTACCAGTCTGATCTGTGTAATCACAGATAGGTAGATAGGAATCCCCACAATTTTACAAATTTTCTATGTAGACTTATACGTCTTGTATCACATAATGTTCTTCATATGACCTCTTGTAACATTCGCTCATTTACATATTTTAAGTATTTTTTCAATCTGAAATCATCATAGGTGTTTTACTCGGCTTTTTCTTCTTCATTTGAATATCTAAGTTCTGGGTCAACAGCCGTTAGAAATATAAGGACCGTCTTTATACATGTTATATGTCAGAAATTGATGGTCCCCGCGCTGAAAGGGTTAAAACGAAATTGTTTTTGTGAAATAAATTGAAACAGAAATGCATTATAATAGTTTTTTTAGATTTTACGTTCTAAATGACTTTTTTGTGTTTTTTTGTTTTAGGTTACCATGGCTGCCTTGTGGCTGATCATTGCCATAGTCATAGTCGTTTCTCTATCCACCGAAGACCAATGTGGAATCTAACCTTAGAGTCGACTGTGCAAAGCCAAGAAGCAGTTACTACTCACTGTCCAATAAGGCTGTTACTGCCTTTTACTTTCCCATGGTATAATGTGGTATCTAACCCTTAACCCTTTAACCGCCAAATTATTCAATCTGAATTTTCACCCACTTGAAGTTGTGTCTCGCTGACGCGATCCACAACTTCAAGCGAGTGGAAATTATTCAGATTTGACAAAATGGAGGTGGACTATTTTCAAATCTTGCTGATTAATGTCACATTTTATCTTCAATATGTCTGAAAGCTGATATGGTACATGCTAATAAAAAAAAATGTAAACAGCGAATATAAGCGGCACCGGCGGTTAAAGGGTTAAAGCGCTACATCATAAACAATATTTTCGCTACCCACAACTTCCACTGGGTACAAATTATTCATATTTGTGTAATTTAAGACCAAGCATTTGAAAATCTTGATGTTTCAGCACACATTTCGTTCCCAATAACAGGGATTTCTTTGACTAATAAAATGGATTGGAAATGACTATAGTCGTACTCAGCACTACACCCTTTAAGCCCCCACGATGCAATAAAGCATCATTTTACATCCCTGAAAACAGATTTATTTTCCTGCAACAAAGGGTTTTGAAACAAAAATTTCTATAAAACTAGCTTAGCATACGTGGTAATTTTCTTCAATTTTTAAACCACATCAAATCATCTTGATCCCCTACAAGTCGAGAATTACGACAGCAATTCGCGGCTTGTAGTTGGATGAAGATGACAATGGTAAACTCAGGCTTGAAAGGGTTAAAGGCTTTACACACTGAGCTCTGTGGACTGATTGTACGAAAAACACCTATCCGTCCTTAAAAAAAACAGTGTTTATAATTACAATAATATTATGGTTATTTTAACATATTATCGTGGAAGAAATAAAATTAACTCGGTCGTTTATCATGTTTATGGATGAATGATCTATTCTACATTCTGATTAAAATGTGTGATATCGCTTTCATACCTTAATTGTGTACTCAAGTACATAGTCTGAACTATGCCCTACTTTTGTTAAATGACTTTTAGGGCCCCTAAAAACGGATCGCACCATAGACAGCACACCCCATACCTTCCTCCAGTTTGGAGCACTATATATGCACAACCTCGATTACAACGATCCGAGCCGGCTGGGATTCGAGCCCAGTCCTTCTGAGTTTCAAGCTTCCAGCGGAGCGAATGATGTTCGGTGGATGTGACACATTGCTTACCACAGTGATAACATGAGATCAATTACACAATAATGTCAATTTAAAAAAACATATCGTATAAGAGCATCAGTATTCATACATTTTACATATACATGTGAATATCCATGATATTGTTTGTCACTGTCATATGTGGCTATTTTATGTTTTGAAGGGGAAACACTTGATAACTCGTTTAACAATTTAGTTAGATGCCATTTTGTGATTGTATATTGCATAATACTTAGCCTACATAACATAATCTTATTCCTGGAAATAGGAAAATCAGTTGATAACGTTTTGTACAATCAGCTCTCTATTCTACTTGATCACATCAGTATGACTTTATGATTGATTGTGTGATCGATTATTCTGACATTGTACAAACATAACATGGTGCTGCATGTGTGCTATCCACCTTTACAGGTTTTTAACCCTTAAAGCGCCGACTTTTTTTATATAAACCAAAAGACCAAAGGGGTTTTTTTAATTTGAAATCATCATAAATGTCTTAGTTAGCTCTTCCTGCTTCATTTGAATATCTTTGTCATGGGTCTAGGGTCATTATAAATACAATTCGTTCAGTGCGGGGGTCGACTTTAGACGTCAGATTGTGAGGTCTAAAGTCGATCCCCGCACTGTAAGGGTGAAATGAATCCAGATGTTCTTTCTGATAAGCAAGAAATTTACTAGATTTAGTGTTGACCTACACTCAACTTTTGCTAATATTGTAAGTAAACACATTCAGCGTGATATAGACTTTTCAAGTGGGCCTACGTTTCAAAGTCAGGCCAAGTTAATGTAGAACATTCTGTGAACAATATCAAATAAACAATTATTGTCACATGTTGCGATCACGTACTGCCAGCGAGTGGTTACTTGCAAGATATTGTTTCTGATTCATCTGATGTTAACCTTTACAACACTGAAATATGTTTGCATAAACCATGGAGATCAAAGTTTGTTTTCAATTTCAAATAATCATGTATGTCTTACTTAACTCGTTTTGCTTCATTTGAATACCTATGTTATGGGTTTATATACGGCCATTATAAATAGTTCATTTTTTTCAGTGCGTGGATCGTCTTTAGACCTCAGAGTCTCACGTCTACAGATTCTGACATCTAAAGACGTAGATCCACAACATTATTAGAGCTTACTGAGACATTTATGATGATTTAAAATTGAAGAAACCCCATCGATTGTATATCATGTTTGTTTGTTATAAGTCAAACAAAAGACGAAATAATGATAATAATGTAGTGTATTATTGAATAGCTGTGTACGAAAGATGCATGTAAAGGACAGTTCAGGACCGATGAGGATTGATGTTGAAATCTTTGCTGGTAGAACAATAGTGGGCGAACGCTCAGCGTCTGTGTCAGTACATTTTGGTGTTCCACAAGTGTATATTTATAACAAAGCGTATAATTAAAACCAAACTGAAAAAAATGGCCGTAGAACAGGCTGGCTAGGTGAAGTACTTTTCAATGTTTTTGAGCTTATAATAAAACTGGCGATTATTGTGGTATCTATCAGTACGTATGTATGTATATGTTTTCTTTGTTATAAGTCAAATAAAATACGAAAAAAACTATGTGAATTACTTTGCATCGTTATAATGCACTTGTTATGTTATGTTATCTTGTTTTTGCGACATACAGTGTAAGAAAGTGATAAAACATAGCATAATTTCATTAACATGTCAGATTAATATTTAAATGAAATATTAACACAATTTAATGGTTATTTTCAAAACAAAAAACTGATAATATACCAATATATTGTGGGTCTGTGTTTTTCAATGTTATTTTTAGTTGTATATTGCTACGTACTGCATGTAGTGTAAAACATGCTTGAAAACCACCATATAACCAGTTACGTCACATATTTAAGATGTACAAGCGTAGTCATAGATCAATATTTGCAAAAAAAAAACAAAGAGTTATGTGTTTGGATGGAGTCATTGAAGGAATGAAGCGAGTCGGATAAAGACCAATAATAATGTGTTCTTCAGCTGCTCGATTATTCCTTCACTTTTGTATTGTTGTTGGTAAGTTCTTAGCTATTGTGGCACACCGCTATTTGCTCTCATTATTTTTTTATTTTTATTCATTCTGAGAAAAATGACGTGATTATCTCATTTTAACCAGTCGTCTGTTCTCTTTCAAAATACGAAATAAAAAACGTATGTGAATCTGCTTGCTTTTCTGCTATTTTAGCCTAGAATAAGCTCTTGCCCCCACTCTCCCCTGGCCGACCTAGAAAATAATTGACTTCGTTTTTTTAGAATAGCCTTGTTACAGCCAGCGCAAGGACTTCCTGTTAGATCTATCTTTTATAATGTCGATGCTTTTGCTACAACAAAACATCACAGAATCGATTTAAATTGGTATCAAAATGATACATGTGTAATAATCACCACAGGAGCTGCTGCAAAGAGCCACAATTTAAAAAAAGAGACTAACTTTCTTATTCTTAAACTTTAAAATGATATGCGGGAATGAATTTGTGGTGTGAGACCTTAAGCCGCCATCTTTTTTTCAAAATGGCCGCCATATTTGCTTATTTTTAGTCACAAAATTGCTAGTTTATATGTGTCAAGCAAAATAACTTTTGTTCTATATGTGCCCAATATATTTACATG
This sequence comes from Flabesymbios commensalis, assembly GCA_964017125.1. Taxonomy (NCBI): domain Eukaryota; kingdom Metazoa; phylum Annelida; class Polychaeta; order Terebellida; family Flabelligeridae; genus Flabesymbios; species Flabesymbios commensalis. Next base: position 12,719,427 of record OZ024918.1, on the reverse strand, counting down.
TGACACATCATTTTTATTATCTGATACTGTAAATTGAAATTCTGATATCTAAAACATCATTGAGTTGATTTTAAAAATAATATTTTTTGTCTACCAAGACAGACAGATATTTTGGTATGTAGCCCATGATTTTTGTCGATTTCTCCGCCAATTCGGAAATGATTTGACTATTTCAAAAGTTAGACCATTTGACATGTAATACAATTCCAGAATTAGTGCCATGGGTTTATAGAGGGAAGTCATAATTTCAATTTACTACATGTGAAATGGTCTAAGTTTTGAAATACTGCATAATTTTTATAATTTTACGAATTTTTACCGATGTTTGTGCAGAAAGCGACGTAAAGCAATACTCACTCACTCACTCACTCACTCACTCACTCACTCACTCACTCACTCACTCACTCACTCACTCACTCACTCACTCACTCACTCACTCACTCACTCACTCACTCACTCACTCACTCACTCACTCACTCACTCACTCACTCACTCACTCACTCACTCACTCACTCACTCACTCACTCACTCACTCACTCACTCACTCACTCACTCACTCACCCACCCACCCACCCACTCACTCACTCACTCACTCACTCACTCACTCACTCACTCACTCACTCACTCACTCACTCACTCACTCACTCACTCACTCACTCACTCACTCACTCACTCACTCACTCACTCACTCACTCACTCACTCACTCACTCACTCACTCACTCGCTCACTCGCTCGCTCACTCACTCACTCACTCACTCACTCACTCACTCACTCACTCATCCACTCACTCACTCACTCACTCACTCACTCACTCACTCACTCACTCACTCACTCACTCACTCACTCACTCACTCACTCACTCACTCACTCACTCACTCACTCACTCACTCACTCACTCACTCACTCACTCACATACTCACTCACTTGTTTTTTTAGGAAGTCTAACGGCCACAATTTCAGAGGAGTTTTACGATGATAGATGCTACTACTTCATGACCGATGAAGTCACTTGGAAGGAAGCTCACGCGTATTGCATTCGTAACTATGGCGACTTGGTCAGTATCCATGACAGCCAAACGGAGGATTTCACTGCAGATCACACCAAGGATGATCAATGGATCGGCATGAGGTCCTATCTGTTTGATGACTGGACTTGGGCTCGATCAAAAACAGTAGGTAGGTATATGATTTCCTTCATACCACAATAATAACCACCTTTATTATCATGATTATTGTTAATATGGCTATTACCCATCAATAAATCAATAAATCGATAAATCGATAAATCGATAAATCGATAAATCAATCAATCAATCAATCAATCAATCAATCAATCAATCAATCAATCAATCAATCAATCAATCAATCAATCAATCAATCAATCAATCAATCAATCAATCAATCAATCAATCAATCAATCAATCAATCAATCAATCAATCAATCAATCAATCAATCAATCAATCAATCAATCAATCAATCAATCAATCAATCAATTAATCAATCAATCAGTCAATCAATCAATCAATCAATCAATCAATCAATCAATCAATCAATCAATCAATCAAGCAATCAATCAATCAATCAATCAATTAATCAATCAATCAATCAATCAATCAATCAATCAATCAATCAATCAATCAATCAATCAATCAATCAATCGATCGATCGATCGATCGATCGATCGATCGATCGATCGATCAATCAATCAATCAATCAATCAATCAATCAATCAATCAATCAATCAATCAATCAATCAATCAATCAATCAATCAATCACGTTGTAAAGCGATGGTTTTTTTCTGAACGATGATGTCATTATGTAAATATTGACCTACGATATTATTGGGAAGCCCCGACATAGCTTATTTTTTATCATATGATACAGATCGATCATCAAGGATCGTTCACTGATCTCACGATTATTGTAGGCCTACGATGTGAATCACCTATAGTTAGATTATTCTGTTATCACAGAGGAGGATACAGAGGGGAGGGGGTGGGTAGTTCAGGCGTTCCTGAACGCCCTCGCCCCCCATCCGCTTTCAGAGGCGAAATTTCCTATACATCGTTCTAAATCACCGAAACATCGGTATTTAGTGTCTCAAAACGGAGTTTATTAAGTGAAAAGATTTAAAAAGCATTGCTTGAAATTTAATTTGTTATTTTTGGCGAGAGGCCAGCATGTTTGCATCGACCCATGCTTTTAAAATGCTGAAAACGCCCCTCTATTACCCCTCTTTCAAAATGCTGAATCCGCCCGTGTATCACCCCCCCCTTTTCAAAATGCTGGATCTGCCCCTGTATCACCTGTTTAATGACACATTATAAGTGACATGCCTCCTACTTTATACCGGGGTCGTCATAACACAAACGAAAATATTTATAAACTTCGGTGCCGTGCCATCCCAGCAAACACGACACATTGAAACAATGATGTTTTAATGTTGGCCTAACGTCTGCGACGCCGGCCCAGCATTAAAACAGCATTGTTTCAACGTGTCGTGTTTGCTGGGATACTTATATTAGCCAAGTAGCTATAACCTGATAACAGGCCCTTAACCCTTAAAGCGCTGATAATTTTTGTGAAAACCATGGAGACCAAAGGGTTTTTTCAATTTGAAATCATCATAAATGTCTCAGCCAGCTCTTTCTGATTTATTTGAATACCTATGTTACGGGTCCACGATCATTATAAATATTTTTACTCTTACAGTGCGGGGATAGACTTTAAAATCTGACGTCTGCAGATGTCAGATTCTGACGACTAAAGTCGATCCCCGCGCTGCAAGGGTTAAAGGGCTGAAATATTTGTTTATAAACCAGAGAGACTAAAGAGGGTTTTGTTTCAATTTGAAGTCATCACAAAATTAATGTCTTAATTATCTCTTTCTGCTTTATTTGAATACCTGTGTTATAGGTCTGCGGTCATTATAATTTTTTTTTACTCTTTGAGTACGTCTGCAGACGTCAGATTCTGACGTCTAAGGTCGATCCCCGCGCTGTAAGGGTTAACCCTTCGCCGCTTATTATTTTTTCTCTCTATAGCGACCTTCAAGTGGGTGAATATTGGATTAGAAATGGATTAGAAACGACTATGGTTTTGCTTAGCGTTTAAAGGGTTAAAACTAAGCATTTATTGTTGTTTTTCTTCGCGCGGAAGTAACTTGTTATATGAATATGAAGTAACTTTCCAGCAAACACAAAATATTTGTATGACATTTGTACAATGCTGGGCCAACGTTGAAGACGTTGGGCCGACGTTGTACAAATGTTGCACAAATCTTTTGTGTTTGCTGGGTTGTCATATGATAAATATGATAAATAATAACTCTGATAAAAATATGATAAATATATGATAATAATATATGATAAATATGATATGATAAATATGTTGTTAAAACCGTTCTGCTGCTACGTACGTATATATAGATATACACGTACAGATTTTAAACCAAATATTGTGTCACTGAAATTATTAATAAACTGTAGTTTGCGGTAGATGCTCAGTTAGTCGAACAATTCAATTTATAAGTTGTATATTCGCAATAAATATAACTATTTTTCATCATTTCAAGCTGGAAATTGCGTTTGCAATTTCAGCTCCAAATTCATTAAAAATAGAAAACAATGATCATCATCCCAAATGGAAAATGAACAAAAACGGTCATTATAACGTCATTAGCGTAGGCCTATAGTATCCCAACAATTATTTTGTAGATGTATTCTTTCTGTAATTTCATGACACTCACTATTCTGTTGAATGTTGGATTTTCGTGTTATATACCGCCAATATAAACGTAAAAGGATGTATACTTTTACTTTAAAAGTAAGTTTCTTCCCCGCTCACTCGTAATGTTTAAATATTGTGGGGAACTTCCGTGACCGAGAGGTAGCGTGCTCGGCCTGAGACCACCAGGGCTCGAATTTCAAATCCAGTGTCTGGAGGGCAGTGTCATCTGATTCATCTCACCATCAGGTGGCCTGAAACCCCATTAATTTCTTTCAGAGATCGCGAGTTTGATCGTCTTCCGCTCTGGCATTTAAGTTTCAAAGAATGAAATGTTTCTTCCCTGCTCAGTCGTAAAGATTCAGTATTGTGGGGAGCCTTCGTTACCGAGATGTAGCGTGATCGGCCTCTGACCGCCAGTGCTCGAATTTCCTATTGTGTGTCTGGAGGGCGTCATCTCATTCATCTCCCCATCCTCAGGAGATTCTCCTGGCCCAGTTTAGCCTATATATACATAATGGTGGCCCATAACCCCATTCATTAATTCATTCATTCATTTATTCAATCAATCATTCATTCATGCATTCATTCATTTATTCATTCATCCATTCATGTATTCATTAATGCATTCATTCCCATTCATTCATTTTTTCATACCCGGTATGATGTTCCTGGTAATGCGTGAAACACACACACTTCTTCATTTTAGATGGGTGCTTTTGATGCAAAGAGAAAATCAACTTTACAAAAAAATATATAGACTGCCATGCCCCCAATACAAGACTTCCTTACTCTATCGACCCCCTTCCTTCAGATTTTTTTTATATCATTTATTTTAATTACCCCTGATTAGCCAGTTATCCGTACTTGGGATGCCCCTTTCCATACTGAAAGCAGGGGCGGATCCAGGATTTGAAAAAGGAGGGGCGCAGGTGGCTCGGGGGCGAGTTTTTAGGCATATTTAGGACAATTTAGGGGATTTTTAAAAGAATTTGGCGCAAAAACGGATGGTTCCGCTCATGGAAAGTGTTGAGTTAGTAACCTAAGTAGGCCCACCAATTATGTGTCATTTTGTATGTGATTCATATAATTATTTATTCAAAGACGATTATTATAATGAAAGTTTTGAAAATGTTTCGTACACGTACAGTGTAAGCATACATAGTACATACACAGTACATTGTACATAGTAGGCGTACATCGGAAGGAAATAGTAGCGACATTATAATGACACTGAGCCAACACAAGAGACAAAGAACCTGGGAAATACTACATTATGGTATTGTTGGTTTCTGTGTGTTTATGATGACAATGTGTGGCAAAACGGAGAGCCCGAGCCCACAGATGAGAAATACTACGTGTTTCTAAAAGTTATATCTCAATCTGACGACGAATATGTGTATTCTTGGAACAGCGATATCCAACAATCCCAGAACGGTTATATATATGTGAAAAGGAGTAGCCGATAATGCATCATTATGACATCACCTGTTACAATGATGGGAGACGAAACATTGTTGTATATCTGTTGGTATATATCAGATAATGTAAAACACATACGGGATGTAAAGCCGCAGTTCTCTCATAAACCTGTTTCTGGTTCTCGATATTGACCAATTGGCTCTACCTCTGTAATCTGGGTATAGATTTAGCCCGCTGTTGGTACAGAGTGGACTACCCCTTGGCCTTTAACTCATCCCAATACGAATGAGAATCTTAAACCTAAGATTATCTTAACTTTCTCTCTCACAGGAACGTTAAGAACATCTTAACTCTTAACCTCTCTAACGGAGATGAGAGATAGATAATCTTATTATTTGGATTTGGTGGGGTGGGGATAAATCCTAATTTTTCTAGTGGAAATAAGAGAAAGTCAAAATGATCTTAATTTTAAGATTCTTCAGGATGGACACCTGCCTCTTAACCCTTTAACCGCCGCTGCCGCATATATTCGGATTTTCGTTTTTTATTAGCACATTAAGTACCACATTTTAAATATGTTAAAGATAAAATGTAACATCAACCAGCAAGATTTGAAAAGAGTTGACTTCCATTTTGTCAAATCTGAATAATTTTCACTCACCTGAAGTTGTGGATCGCGTCAGCGAGACACAACTTCAAGTGAGTGAAAATTCAAATTGAATAATTTGGCGGTTAAAGGGTTAACTCGATGTCTTCTCGATATACCTGTAGGCCTATAATATATGTAGAACTGGACCATGGTCAATATTTATGCTCAATCATATCTTGTTTCAGACACAGAAATCGATGCAGACAACTGTAAAATGGATACCGATGAGGTGAACCAGGTTTGGCGTAGTGATATCTGCTACTCTGTATCATATGCAGAGTTGTCATTTTCTGAAAGTTATGTTTAGTGTGGGAACGAGAATAAGAGCCTTGTGGAGATACACAGCGATAACGTCCTACAGACAATAACAGACACACTGAATGATAATAGAGACAAGTTTGCACACGACATACAAGGATTCTGGATCGGTCTCTGTCACGCTGAATACGCTTAGTCTGACGGTGAAATAATTATATATATATTAATATCTAACACATTAATGAATTAGCTGCGTTAAAAACTGCAATATCTCGAAAACTGAAGCTAAAAAGGAGTGAAATTTGGATCTTAAGGGTTCTAATATCATATATGGAACAGCATCTCGGGGTGGTTACATGATGGCACAGTACAAATATTACCACGCATAGGACGTTATCCAAACCGAATTTGCTGGTATCCAAAATGGCCCACAAAATACAAAATGGCCCATTTGTTGAAAATGACGTTAAAAACGAGGTTAAAATGAGGTTTAAAATGATGGTAATTGGTTAGCGTCCACTGTCTTTATTCTGATTGCTGTGTTGCCTCATCAACACAGCATCTAGTTGTCAATGAAATTGAACTCTTTGAGAATATGCCATGGCCATATTCTCAAAGAGTTCAATTTTATCGATATATAGAGCGCTGGTGATGATTGGCCATGATTGATGATCATAGAACCCATTGAAATTAGAAATCCCCAACCTTCTGTATCCATACACTTAGATATTTTTTTCAAAAGGGTAATTTTTGATTCATTTTAAGATGAGAACATATGTAATAAATTTGTACACCAAGTGTCAGAAGCAAACAAGAAGCACCACTATGCATATTGAACACACTGGTTGCAGGCAGTGAAAAGGAATATACCAACTGGGCAGGCGCTCAACCTGATGGGGATTGTGCATTTGTGAGTAAAAATAAATGAAAGTCTACAGCCTGTGACCAATCGAACAAGAAACACGAATATATCTGCTACATCAACGGCACCTGTTCAACGAATTCAACAACAGGTCTGTCATATAAGTAAAAACAAACACTGAGCTTAGCATTGCAAAACCAAAAGGCTTTAACTGGCAAGGTTTAAAGGTAAAATACTTTTCTCAATTATGATTACCATTACAGCTAGCCCTTTAGAATTTTTTCAATTACAGCTACAATTACCACCTGTGTAGTTAAAACTATTGGTCACTCTTTGCTTACTCTTTAAGTAAGCAGCTACTTCAGAAGAATTCGTTCTCACTCTACCAACTAAGTCTGTCTCTGTCAGGATGACTTGGTAGGGCTGAACACATGAATCTAAAATAACAGGAATTATTGCCTCTCGGCTACACGAAACTCTCCCACTAAGTCGGTCTCGTGTCTGTTGGATTATCCCATTCGCAAGCTCGTACGTAAATATGTTAACTTTAAATTTGAAAATCACATACACTACATGTCTGTCACTTGAAGCTGTGTGTCGCGGTTCCGAGCCACAGTCTCAATTGACAAAAATTTAAATTGAATAGCTCAGTGCCTTGGGGGGTGTAATAGGTTCTACTTCGCTTTGATGTGTATTCAGTACTATAAAGGCTCCCGCACACCGCAAAGACTGCCCACAATTGCTTAAAACGTGACTGTGTTGGCAGGTTTCAATAAATCGAACACAACTGACTCTACGACGGCAGCATGTCACGCCAGAAAGACTGTTACCGACTTGGCATCGTAAGCTATAGCAGCAATCCTGGTGGTGACCGTGTAGGCCTCCTAGTGGGTGCTCCAGAAGTAATATTGAGACATTACGATCGCGCGACATGCCACACCCCAACGATCATCTACGATGGTAAAGATGGGCCACAGCTAAGACTAATAAACATGTTAAGTCTTTACGACAGCTACCGACATGAAAGAACTCGACGAAATCGTAGTTGTGGGAGTGGCCACACTGCACCAATTGTTGAGGATCATCATGGCTTAAGCAATTGGCACAGGCCTTGCGGTTTGTAAGAGCCTTTAGACTGAGCTTTGCGTTCGATGTCGTTGCCTATTTACTATCAAATCAACTTTCAACAGTCTTGTTTTCTATATTGCAATTGGAAATTTGAGTTACTGTAAATTGTTATTTTTTCAGTTTCATTATCACCAGACACTACTACAACTACACCGGAAACTACTACAACAACACCAGAAGCTACTACAACTACACCAAAATCTACTATCACTACACCAAGAACTACTACCACTAAACCTAAAACTACTACAACCACTCCAAAAACTACAACCACTACACTAAAAACTACTACAACCACACCAGAAACTACTACAGATACACTAGAAACCACCACAGCACTAGAAACTACTAAAACTACACCAAAAACTACAACAACTGCACCAAAAACTATTACAACTACAAAACAAGCTACTACAGCTACACTAGAAGCTACTACAGATACACCAGAAATCACCACAACACTAGAAACTACTACAACTACACTAAACACTACCACAACTACTACAACTACATCAGAAACTACTACAATTACACCAGAAACTACCACAACAATAGAAAAAACTATAACTACACAAAAAACTACTACAACTGCACCAGAAACTATTGCAACTACACCAGAAACACTACAATTACACCAGAAAATACCACAGCACTAGAAACTACTACAACCACACCAGAAACTACTATAACAACACCAGAAACTACTACAACTGCACCAGAAACTACTACAACTACACTAGAAACTACTACCACTACACCAGAAACTACTACAACTATACTAGAAACTATTACAACTGCACTAGAAACTACGACAACTACACAAGAAACTACAACAACTACACTAGAAACTACTACACCTATACCAGAAACTATTACAACCATTCCAAAAACCACTACAAAGACACTAAAAACTACTACAACTACACCACAAACTATTACCAGTACACCAGAAACTGCTTCAACTACACCAAAAACTACTACCACCACTCTAAAAACCACCACAAGGATACCAACAATTACGACAACTACACCAAAAACTACTACCACTAGGCCAGAAACAACTACAACTAGACCAGAAACTACTACCACTACACCAAAAAACTACTAAAACTAAAAAGGTGGCTGCTGAATCCACTTCTGTGACGATACCGCTGAATATAGCAACAAGTGAGTATGTACTCATATGTCAAATATATATTATGACAGATCTGGGTTCAATTCCGGAATTGATCTGGAATTAGACCTAATTCCAAGTCTAATTCCAGGAAATGTAATGGGAATGAGAATTAACTTTTAAGGAATTGGAATTGAATTGGAAATTTTAAAAAGTAGGTAGGCCTAGAATTAAAAAAAGGAATTGAACTTTTAATTTTTTTTAAAAAATCTCAACACAAATGCAAGAACATCACATTGTAGTGGAGGGGGAATCAGTTATTGTGAAGGCTGTACAGGCCTGTCACAGAGGGGTGTGGGGTGTTAAAAACACCAGACCGGTCGTTGTTCTCTGAATAGTGTAGGCTCATATGTCACATATAACACTTTCGTGCATTTTGTCTGTTAAAATTGATTTTTCACGTGATTCTGACTCAAAATATCTTGAAGATCAAGAAAAAAAGTGATTGCATTTTTTTATAAGTCGAGAAAATGTCAAAAATGGCGCAATCCAAGATGGCCGCCAACGTATATGAGATTAAAAATATTTACAAATAATCTGGAACTACAATAAACAAATCCTACCATCATTCGACATCTCTATAATGCCTAAAATGCTACGATAAGCTTTATAATATATATTCCCAAGTAAATCGCATACCGGCACTGGCGGCACATCTATTTAGTATACGTGTGTAGTAAGGCTACACATCACCCATAAACATAACCAACTGCATGATAGGTTAGAATATGAACCAATCGATCAAGAAGGTGTAATTGTTCAGATACACTGATATAGAGACAAAATTTCCGATTTCTAATTATTGACAACCATGTCAAAAATAGGAAATACGGGAATTTCGTCTCTATATCTAGTCTAACTGGTGAATGCGCAGCACAAAAGTTATAAAATTTTGCAGTTCTAGTCAATGGACATGTTTACATCATATGGTCATATTAAGAACCTGAAATAAAATCACCGATTTTATCATGATTTCAGCCTGGGCCAGTCCCTTTAACTATAATCTTAACCATTTTTCTGCTAAGTTATCTAATATTAAATAAAGGCTTGAACATCAAGATTTGCATATATTTTTTTCATATATATTTTTCTCAAATTAAACAAAGATGTCTAATTTTCATCTCGTTGAAGTTGTGAGCAGTTGGAAATTTAAATTCTAAAACTTATCTATTACAAGTGGCACGAATGACGATCCCTATATTAATTCAAATGGTTAAATTATTTGTTTATCTAATACAAATGGCACCGAATGATGATCACCTCATCATGTTCAATAATTCAAAGGGGTGAATTGATTGTTTATCTGATACAGGTATTAATTCAAAGGTTTAGATTATTTCTATATATATTACAGGTGGCACAGATGATTCCTATGTTAATTCCACTACTGATGACGTCACCAGAGGACCTGTTTCCGGATCTCTTAGGATGAAAAGTATGTTGGCAACCATGGTAACGGGGCGATCCAGAGTATTTTTCATGATATACTGGAAGGCAGTCAGACTGTAGGCGTGGATATGACGACTGAGTTTTTCATTTTCCCTTTCTATTGCAAATCCTTATTTTTTGTCCTGCCACGCCTGTATATAATTATACGGTTTCAAGAAGATTTCAAAGCAAACAATATGTCACTGAAATGGATAATTTTTTTGCAATTCCAGTTTCAAATGACGAAAAATACAATAGAAACAATTCAGCAGGACAAGGGTTAAAATGACCTATTTCTATATTCTTGTTTTATATTGTTAACCCTTGTCTTGCTCAGTAAACACAAACCATTTGTATAACGATTGTATTGTACAATGTTGGACCCACGTGGAAGACGTTGGGTCGACGTCGACGTACAAATGTTTTGCGTTTAACTGGGATTGTACGTTTTCAAGGAAGATTTAAAACCAAAAAATGTACTAGTAACTGAAAACAATACAATAATTTGTGACACTTGATCAGTTAATCAAATAACTTTTAGAGTTGTTACTTTTTTTTATAGCCGAAAAAATCAATTTGGTATATTTTTTCTATATTGCTAAACTGTTCATCATTTGAAGCTGGAAATTACGTTAGCAATTCCAGCTTCAAATGAATGAAAGCTAGCAATAAATCAATCAACACAAAAGTCAGTGTAGCATTACCTTTACAGTCGGTTTTTCGGCAGGGCCTACTATCAAAAAAGTCTCCTTCCCCCTCTGTAGCCATTCTATTTTTTAGTGAATCATCATTTTTATTAATAGGTTATTTTGACTCTTTCCTGAGCAGGAAATAGTCCAATATAATACTGAGATGTCAACCGTTAGATGGAATAAATAATATGTATGTTTTTGTTTTAAAGGTGGAGCTGTGCGTGTGACCTGTATTGTGGTTTTGTCCTTTTTCGGCACTCGAATATTTTATCTTGACTCTGTGACAACTGACATCTTCAAATTATGATAGAAAAACACAAATTAGGCTGTTAGGAAGACGGTAACTGTTCACTCGAGATGTGAGCAGTTATTCTGTTTTGCTTCTGTATTCTGTTCAGCAGTAGGGGAACCTATTCTACAAAACAGATGCAATGGAGTGAAACGATTATAATCAATACTATATGAGAATGTATATTCGAAACATGCATGGGCAATGATATCGCATAATTACTATATTGATAGTTGCCTGCCAAGCCCGATCACTTATATTTGTGATCGGGAATAGACCAAGGTCCCGAACGCGCATCAGTCAATTAGATCAACCAAGACTTTTCTGGGCCACGTCATAGGAAGTGCGTCATTTTTGGCAAGAGGGAAATCTACGATCTTCAAAAAATAATAAACCTTTACAAAAGAGAAGAAATTGTTTTTGTTTTTGGCTTCGAATCAACTGAAATTCGTTGTGAATAAAAGTTACGAGCAGCTGTCAAAACAAGAGGACTTTCCCAGTACTATATCCGGCGAAAGTATGAAATTGAGGCATTCGGGGATCAACAAATAACAAATAATTATTTGCAACCACAACTAACACATAGCTGAGCCCACATGATCAATATTTTTAAAAGCGTTTTTTTTCTGCATGCTCCCCCTGACACGACCTTGAACGTGGTGAGTCACGGTACTGGTCAATCTGGTATGGTTCAAAAGTTATTCGCTACCGCGTTTCGCGAAAATTCGCATAGCATGTATCCGCAAATTTAATATTATACAATTTTCCAGTTATATTAAACAGCTGTGATTAATTTATTTAGTCAAGCAGAAGCTGTACACTTAGAGTTTTAATACACATAAATAAAAATCTACATCTCTTAACACTTTGAGCCCTTACGATGCATTAAAGCATCATTTTACATCCCTGAAAAAATACTTAATTTTCCTACAACCAGTGGTTTTTGAACGAAAATTTCCGTGAAACTGGTATACCGATAAATGACAATTTTCTATAATTTTTTAACCACATCAAATAATTTTCATTCACTGCAAGTCGAGAATTGCGGCAGCAATTCGCGGCTTGTAGTGGTAAATTCAGGATTGAAAGGGTTAATACAATGCTAATGTACAATTTCAGCTTATTTCTTATGTTCAAGGGGTGTTTATAATATGCTTAAGTTATACTAATCTTTTATATTAATCTTCGTGACCATTTTTTCGTGTGTACAATGTCTTATACTATTGTATGATCGAGCTGGCAATCTAGGTACTAAGTAATACTATATTAATAAAAGATATTTGCATTTCGTGTTATTATTGTGTTTGAAACCCAGTGCCCGTTAAATGCTGACTCTATGCTGGTTTAATGTTGGACCAATGTTGAACTTAAAGCGATGAATTATTCTGGATAAATAATGGATGGAGACAAAAGGTTTTTTTCTCAATTTGACATCATCATAACTGTCTTAGTTAGCTTTATTCAGCTTCATTTCGTCGCCTCGGAGCTAAAGGATCCTATCTGCCACTCTGACGAGTGTCAGATAGGATCCTTTAGCTCCGAGGCGACGATTTGAATACCCATGTTATAGGTCGACGACCATTAGAAAAATAGTTTTTTCTTATCGCGCGGGGGCCAGGTTAACACCTTATCCTGCTGGTCAAGACTATTGTTGTTTCTGATCTGTTTTATTAGTCGACCAAATCACTGTTATTGGGAATGAAATATCAGAGGATAAACATTGAAATCGTCATGATGATGTTATCGGCAAATACACATTGTTTATATGATTGTGCATCCCTGTGTTTGGTGTGATTACCCTTACAACGCTGGAATATATTTTAATAAACCATGGAGATCAAAGGTTTTCTTTCAATATGAAATCATCATAAATGTCTTAGTTATCTCCTTCTGATTCATTTGAATAGGCCTACCTAAGTTATCATGGTTATGGGTATACATTACAATTTTGTACTGCTGTCAGTGCGGGAATGTATTTAGACGTCAAAATCTGACGAACCCCTCTCTGGCATTCAAGTTTGAAAGAAACAAAATGTTTCGTCCCCGCTCACTCGTAAAGATAAATTCGCAGCAAGTAAAATATAATCAGATTATATTCCCCTTGTTCACAGTAAGCAGATACATCCTGTTGACATTGCGTGACAGAATGCTAGTACATAGAGCCATCTGGTGAGAGCATTATAATGGCTAATACATGTTATTGAAGCAGCTCATCGAGGGCTCCGACTGATGCAGGTCCTAATCCTCTTGGGCTAAGTATATTACTCTACTCCAACCAATCATAGACGTCATTTAGTCACGTTACCTCATACTAATAAAACGGAGTGGGCGTGGTCTAGAGTGGAATACTATAGATAGACCATCCTATATTTTGGCACCACATACTGATTTACGTCGGCGAAAACACAAATGAGCACGAGAACACTAGTATTAAAACGTTACAACCAACAGTTCTGTTGAGCTAATGTACTGGACATATGTAATGTACTGGACTATATTGTACTTGTAACTGGACATGAAATGAAATGAATGGGGTTTTGGGCCACCTTTGTGCACATATGAGGGATTCTATAATTTTAAGCCCCAGCACTGTCCGCACCTTGTAATATTTATTATTGAATATTTTGATTTATTTTGATTACATAAATGCAATGAATGACCTTTATTTTACAATATAGCAATATTACAACTCAAAAAATTCTATCATAAATGTGCTTTTTGAAAGAAATATTACGTAAATTTAGCCAATTTTAGCCAAAAAGCCTGGTCCCACATTCTAAATCCCACATAAACAGGCGATTTATTCTAGACTTCCTGTTTTATATATTATATTTGTTTCTGATATAATGTTAGTGCACAACACTATCTATAAGATTATATACAAGTTTTTTTAAATAATTTTATTATTTTACCACTTTTTATGCAATTTATGTTTGTCCCACGTTGCAGCGACTCTCCGTAACGCTTATAGTTTTCAGGTAATTTCTATACTTTTTCTGATCAAAATATAACTTGTCTGGTGCCAAAGAGCTGCGCGAGACCTTCATGCAGTGAATCGTGAAAAAAAAGTATAATAAATGTGTTTTTGTTCAGAAATAATGTAAGATTTGTGCAAGTCTTTGGGTGAGTATTTTAATTCAACGTCTCTCCATAACGCGATTTTTTACACATAAATACTGCAATTAAACTTTTGGGCACCCTACAACCTCCAAGCCTACTACAACCTCATTTGAAAAAACAAAAATAATCATAGTATAGCATAATACATAGATGCTATGCGCGATTTAGTAAAAAAAAACGTCTCACCAAAACGCGTATTTTCTGTCTCTCCATAACAAAAATAAAACGTTATGGAGAGAAAAAGTAGTCACAAATTACCCTTTTACTCATTTAAAAATAGCTATAAACCTTTATGAATTTGGTATTTTAACCAACAAGTGGGACTTGTTGAAATAGTATCTTTTCTTTTTGTCTTTTAAATTGTGTTAGCACCGATATTTAGTATTTGTTTATTGTCACTCCATAACAGAAATAATTGTCGTTATGGAGAGACAATGTTCGTTATTATCACTCTCCATAACGACAATAATCGTAACTGAGAGTAATTCTTATTTCATTATTTAAGGGTTATTGTCATAAAGTGATTCTTTCTAAATTAAGTGATCAACATTATAATAGCCATGTTCAACTACTTGTTAAATATGGTATACTTTTGTAGAAGGGTCACTGAGAAATTTAAGTTTGAAGATTACTCCGTAACATAAATTGGTCTTTCCATAACGGTAAATTAGTCTCTCCATAACGATAAGAAAAATTTAAATTCATAAAAATAAGCATTTAAAATTAAAATTAAGCTCTGCTGACAACGCCATGTCAATAAACAAAGCTAAGTTGACATGTGTTTAAATTTTTGACAATATCCAGGCAATCTCATATATCAAGGAAAATATCATCACTGGTGCCTAAAATTATAGAGTCCCTCATATAGGCTAAACTGGGCCAGGAGATTATCTTGATGATGGTGAGATGAATGAGACGACACTGCCCTCCAGACACAGGATTCGAAATATACAATATTACATGAACAGGGAAGGAACATTTTGTTTCTTTCAACTCGAACGCCAGAGCGGGGTTCGAACCAGCCATCTCCGACTTTCCAAGCAGGCAGCGTTAACCACTGCACCAGGGGCCCCCGCCCTGTGCTGGACATATCTGGCGACACTGCGGACCGATGTTTACAGCCATATCTGTCAGGATATTGTTCATCCGGTACATTAAAGGATCATTAAGGGATCAGCAAGGGATCCAGGATGGATGACATTTAGCTCAGGGACATTGTATAACTGTTATCGGCCTGGTGTGTTTCTCTTAGTAGCCACCACACATCGACCCAATGCTGGCTTGATGCTGGACTACCGCCTACGACGCTGGTCTAACTTCAAACCAGTATTGGGTCGCCGTCACTGTGCGTGTTTGATTAAGAGTCCAAACAATCATTGCTAATGGTATTGAACCGGCTTCGGGTTTCTATGTGTTGCGTTGCACAGAATGCTG
Organism: Flabesymbios commensalis; assembly: GCA_964017125.1. Lineage (NCBI taxonomy): Eukaryota > Metazoa > Annelida > Polychaeta > Terebellida > Flabelligeridae > Flabesymbios > Flabesymbios commensalis. Next base: position 12,703,242 of record OZ024918.1, on the reverse strand, counting down.
TGTGAAACCGGGTCACTTGCAAACCAGCGTACACGACTTTATCGACGACCCGATACTGTTTCATTTATGGGCCCAATATTCAGACAGCGTTCAGATTGAGCCGAATACAAGTGTATCCCAGCAAACACAGATAGTCAACCAATGCTGAATTAATGTTGGGCCACCGTCTACGACGCTACAACATTAAATCAGCATTGGTTCAACGTCATGTGTTAGCTGGGATGCTTTGTTAGTTATACTATAGTATCAATAATTTGATCATGATGTAGACTCATAACCATACCATGCATATTGCAGATCTGCATTTGTTTTTGAAGTGCTTATTTTGGTACAACACAAACCCAGCCATCCCTGTTTGTTTGTTCGTTCATTCGTTCGTTCATTTGCTCGTTCGTTCGCTCGCTCGTTCGTTCGTTCGTTCTCCCGTTGGTTCGTGTGTGTGCGTGTGTACCAGCGGTCTAACTCTGTATACTACCCTGCCATGCCAAAAGTTCACTGACAAAAGGTTACTGCCTTTTGACTTTGCACGGCAGTATAATTGGTACACTGTTCTGCAAAGTCAAAAGGCAGTATCTGCTTACTTGTAATTTCAGAAGATACTGCCTACTGTTTTTTCAAGGCAGCGGTGGACCAACAATAAGCCAGCATTGGGTCGATGCCTCGTTTTTAATTGGGCAATTATCGTGAACAGTTGCAATGGAAACGGAACAATGTAATAACCACTGATAACGTTAGATTAGGCGGTTAGGCCACACTGATTTTTTTGTTTTAGACCAGCGCGCGCATTAGATCAAGCTAAACCAGGGCCCATAACTTTTTTCTGCCCAGCGCAATTCATTTCAGGAAAGATAAAGTAAATTGATTCTGCTATGTTTTTTATTCCTTAGCTCTCATTTACTTTTTGAGTAAGAGGTTTTTAAAAATGTTTTTTCCGCCCTCCGTCCTCAAATTTAGACTTTCTGATCCAAAACAGAAAAATTGGTCATAGTGGCCTTACTGACGCCACATCTGGTTAATTTTGTCAGTAACCCTTCGACGTTGGTCCAACATTGTACAAATGTTATACAAATGTTTTGTGTTTGCTGGGGACCAGGACTGTGTCCTGTCCTGGGAGTGAGTTGGCATCAGTACGTGTCAAGATGGCTGGTTTCACATCATGGCTACCGTTCTTTGCTATGTTAATTCTGGGTGTCATTGTCAATGTTCCACCATCTAAAGCACAGCGTGACGCTCAAGATGTCATTTTAGGTGCAATACTTCCCATCACCACCGACGAGAATATCTGGTCGTATCCGCTCAGCAAAATCGTGCTTGAGCTGGCTGCGGAGAGAGTACATATGATGAGGATCTTATCTGAACATAAGCTGATGATACACGCCGTTGATTCCCATTGCTCCGCCACCACAGGTCCTCTCCAAGCCATCGACATGTACACTCAGAACAGAGTGCATGCATTTTTGGGACCCGTTTGTGACGTGGTTCTTGATCCAGTGGCTCGCTATTCTTCCTATTGGAACATCCCTGTGATAACCACAGGGGGGTTGGACTCGCGTTTCTCGGATAAGTCCACGTATCCACTTCTAACAAGGCTAGGTGGATCAAATGACGATATCGCCGATTTCATACAAGATTTAGGGGAACGATTCCAAGCTCAAAACTTCGGCATCTTGCATTCATCTGATTCAGAAGAATTGCATTTGAACTCTCCTCAGAGTTTGACAGAAACAATCTATACACGTTTGCTCCACATCTACGGAGAAGAACACGTGTTAGTGAAGCGTTTCGATCTGGAGCTTTTAGATGGAGACATGGAATACATAGGTGATATACTGACAGAGCTGTCCTCTCACACCAGAGTGTTGATAATGTGCCTCCCCCCTGATGAAATCAGAATGGTTATGATCAAAGCTCAGCTCATGGGGCTAACAGGTGGTGAATATGCCTTCTTTAACGTTGACCTGATCAGAGGAAGTCGTCTACAGAGTCATCCATGGTACCGTGAAAACGACACCGCTCAAAATAATATGAGGGCAAGAGAAGCCTACGAGGCCTTGTTTATTATTACTTTAGACAAGGTAGAGAGCATAGAGTATGGTATGTTCTTGGATGAAGTTTACAGACGCTACAGACGTAGCTCTGACCAACCACTCGATGAAGGAGTGGAGCTGAATCAATTCGTGACTGCCTTCCACGATGCAGTTATTCTGTACGCCATGGCACTCAACCGTACACTGGAAGCAGGTCACGAAGTGACCAATGGTGCTGAAGTCACTAACAACATGTGGAGTACCACGTTTTCAGGAATAACAGGAACGGTAGAGATTAATGAAAATGGTGATAGAAAACTTGGATATTCTCTAATGGACATAGATCCAGATACTGGGGACTTCAGGGTAATCGTCCATTATTCTGACAACATACTACGCCCATATCAGTAAATCATTTTCTGTCTATATGGGCCTAAGCCAAAATACAATAATGTCTTCCTTTTCATATACTGCCTTTTTGGCTTTATATAGTTATTTTCGTAATACACCAGTCTTGTAAAATGTTCTGTGTTCGATCATATGTTTAAATTTACAAACTATTTTTTTCAGCCACAGAGAGGAGAGGTAACCTATCATTTTCAAACCAATGGGTTTCGTCATCAGTTTGCTTGTTCATACATCTTCAGCATTTGCTTGCTCTTACAACTTCGAGTTTAGTCATCTGTGGGGTATTCCATTTTCATATATGTGTAGATTTACACTCAGCTCCAGCTCTCTTACTCAGTACACTCACTGGAGCTTTTAGCCACATATGTGGATAAAGGCCGATTAACTCTAGGTGTTGGCATGTTGTCAGGTTCACTCAGTGATAAGCTTTAGTTGCATCTGATAAATTCTAGAACTCCCGCTATTGGTTTGGAAGGAGATGAATTCACATTGACCTGTTTTTTTACCATCACCATTTTCCACGGAAAGACTGAAGATTAGCAATGTCTCAACAGGAAAGAGTGACAATGCAGTATTGTAGATTATGTGAGTGGAGTTGGAATGTCACTTACTATCGATATACGACTTTGTTTGTATAGTGTATGTTGCCATATAATTGTAGTGATAGCAGCGTGTAAATAAATAAATGCCTTGTTAGAAATTAATTTGTAAGTGTGTAAAAGTTACTTATATATCTACATTTAGAGTAAAAAAAATATGCCAACCTGATCAATCTAACCTTTTCAAGCCTGACTTTACATTGTCATCCTCATTCACTACAAACCGCAAATTGCTGTCGCAATTCTCGACTTGTAGTGGATGAAGATGATTTGATGTGGGTGAAAAAGTAAAGAAAATTGCCATGTATTGGTAAACCAGTTTCATGGAAATATTCATTTTAAAACCCTTTGTTGTAGAAAAATTAAGTCTGCTTTCAGGGATGTAAAATGATGTTTTAATGCAGCGTGAGAGCTTAACAAATTGATGAAGGCTAATTTCTGCTTCAGTTGTTTGACGGACAAGTACAAAGTCTGAAAATGGTAGCGATGTAGTGACCATTAATTATATTGTACCACACAGCTTTATATTTCGGAGAAAATCGTCATTTAATTACTTTGTATTATATATATATTAGCAGAGATGCTACATTACTCAGAATTTTACGAGTAGAATAGCTTTTTATATAATACAAAAGTGTTTTATAATTAAAACAAGAAATACATATGTGTATATATATATGGTATTTTAATGATATAAATACGAGGTTTGATGTCATGTTATAGTTCTTATTGTTATTTGAAACTGATTTACAGTGTAGCAGTGTTGCAGACAACCTTCCAGTCTAATAAACATCATTTTAGGATTGACATGTAAACCTATTTTATTGCGAGTACTGTCACATAGCTCCGAATATTTTACTCTTTAAAATGATCAAGATAATATGAACTCAAACAAAAGCCATGTCTCTCAACAACAGCCGTGCCTTCTCAAAACAAATATCATTATTTTACTTTGCTTGATAACGAGAACAAATTTATGTAAGTAATGTCTTGTAATGATAAATGCGTCCTGGATTTTGTAGATATAGCCTGGAGTAAGAGAATTGCATTGTTATACAACTGATTATGTTATTATATGTTTTATATATCTACTAATGTTCGTAACTTTGGTAAAACAAAATACAGTCTGGTGTAAAATAATGGTTTTGCTACACATCAATTAGTATTTAACTACATGTATGTTTTAATTTTGTATAGACAAATTTTATTTAAAAAAACTCACATGACGTTATTGATTAAATTGTACTCAAACTGATATATAAGCCCAAGATGGGCTGGGTGTTCTAAAAAAATATTATATAAAAACACTGTATAAATGTATTATGTAAACACATATAAGTATAATAAACAATACTACTACTATTGACATACCCGTCAATATTTGACATTTGCCATGGTAAATCAATTTCACTGATTTTTCAGTCAATGCTCTACCAATGGTAGTGATATTTCCAAAGCACTATTTTCTAATGGCACGGCTATACAGGCCTACTACATGTACCTTGACAAATTATTAGTTTTGTTATGTTATATAGTTTAAACGTTAGTCTCTATAACATGCAGTCACAAGTCACAACCTTCCATGAACCCAATAATGTCTTCCCAAAATTACATTACATGCTATATTGTCTAACTTCTGAAATACTTATTAAAATGTCGTGACGTTTTCAGGGTAGACGCTGCGTGACTAGAAAATAGTATGTACCCAAATGTGTACTTCGGAATGTTCAATACAATTTTGGACAACCATGACAATAATTCCGTTGGGATTGACCATAAAACCTGCCCGTTGATGGTCTAAATTAAGGGTCCAATGTTGATTTGGTTTTCTTTAAAAGGGTCAACACTTAGGAATATCCCTACCTTTTTGTCACTACGCCAGCCAAGAAACTCCCACAAACATTGCCTGTATATTTTGGCGATGTTCACGATGTCCGCAAAGATTTAAAACATGTCAATCGGCCGAGTTTGGATTGTTGATGTGATACATCTGAGACCTCACATACTTCTAATACGAGTTAAGAACTTTTTGTCATAGACTCCGGCTAGTAAATTATAAAAAAATCTTTAGCAGGAAATAATAAAATTGGTGACTCATGTCTTTTTCCTGTCAAATATGATAAGTCCATTATAAAACGGGTTGATCTATGACAAATATGTAATGACCAACATTTTGTCATAATCCGGTTTTTTTCAAAACCGAATTACGTTGCCTACGGATGTTCCTAAAAGTTGTAATCCATCAGAATGTTGTCCTCACTCATTCAAACACTCAAAAAGATATAACATAATATTTGCCTGAATATGACCAGGGAATGGACCTTTACTTTTGATTGATCACTAGCTGGATACTAGATAGCATGGTATTACTATCAACATTGATACTTTGCAGCAATCAGTAAATTGAACTGTCAAGTCATTCAAATTGTGTTCGTACTCGGCTGTTGTTTTTAAATAAATTAAACTGAAAAGAGTCGGTGGTTGCGTTACTTTACGGACATAATCACCATTCATTTAATGCATTGTAAGCATTTAACCCTTAGGCCTATCCTGTCATTTTATTTAAATGTTCAACCACTTGAGGTTGTGCCTCGCTACCGCGATCCACAACCTCAAGTGGTTGAAAATCCCTCATATTTGTTAAATTTGCGACCAAACATTTACAAATGTTGATGTTTAAACAGTCATTTTATTCCCAATAACAGTGATTTAATCGGCTATAAAAACATTATAAAAACGACTATTGTCGTGATTAGCAGACAAAGAGTTAATAAAAATTATAGTAAAGTTCTATGCCTCAAGCATATGTCTACAATAAAATTTAGGGATCCGCCGCTGCTTAAATTAACGTTAACATTTAATGTAGGCCCTTGATAAGATCCCAACTGAATGAAGTTATTCCTTAAAAGGTATATAATTTAAATTACCCCCCCCCCTCCCCCTTTTGTTTCATTTGAGACCTCCAAACATTTGCAATGATGTTTTAACACTAATTTAATTTCCACTAAACAAACGTTTAATCCTTCTACTGCTAACCAAGATTATAGACCTATGAGTAGTCGTTTTAAATCCGTTTTAATTCGTGTTATTAGCCAATCAAATCACTGGTAGGCCTATTGGGAATGAACTGTGCGTTAAACATCGAGATTTTCAAATTCTTGGGCTCAAATTAAATACATTTGAGTAAATTTCACCCACTTTATAAGTTGTGGGTCGCGGTAGAAAGAAGGTAGGCCCTATATATTGCACTAATTGTCCCTAGCTTTATTTGTTAAAACATCATAATTTACCCTGCAATTGACCTTTTGGCCTTACAATGTTTGGCAAAACTCTTCTGATGGCATTAAAATCAGATAACTTTATAGGACTACTGGGAATAAGCCTATATGGGAGAAGCCCGACACTTCAAGACTTTCCCACAAGCTACATATAAAAAAATCAACTTCTCACTAGACCAATTTTTGCAACTTTATTTTAAAATATAGAAAATTTTTTTTCTTGTCATAAAAAATTGAGATACCAAGTATAGAACATCAATTTTAATCATTTTTTTCAAATGAACAATTAAAAGCACAAAAAAAAACACACGCAGAATACGTTACATTTTTTTATAGTTTAAACATTTCCCCAAATATCTGATATGTATTGGGCATTTTTGAACAAATACATGTACCATACAAAATAAAAACATGCACAGTTAAATATAATAATGTAATATTAATGTTTCTCAGTGTCAATGGCCTTGATACATTGCAGTATACGAGATATGAAGGTTTTTCAAAATAGTAGAGTAGTTTTTTTTTAGTTTTTTCCTGATAAGAACATTAGTGTGTACATGTTCAATACCCATTCAATATTGTTTAAAAAAAGCCTAGGCAATACAATAAATTGTGTGTGTCATTGTCACCAGATTTATTGTATTATTTTTTATTTCACTATACCTCACCAGGCACAAAATCATTATCAGAATTAAAAGTAACGTATTCTGTATTTGTGTGAATAAAGGACGTTATTACACACTGCCACATTGAATAATCGAGGTGCCTGTTGATTATTATTTCCAATAAAAATGCAAAATACGTTACCAAAATACGTTACATAACTAACATAATTCATGTTATGATAAAGTAATGATACTAAATGTCATTATATTCAGTAAATAATTGTATCATGCTAAGTGTGAGTGTTTTGTACTTTTGTTACGAAACAGAATGCACTATTACAACATTGTTTAGTGAAGAGCAAAATACGCTACCAAAATACGTTACCAAAATACGTTACAAAATGTAACGTATTTTGTGTAACGTATTCTGTATTTTTTTCTTCTTGCACAATTGTAAAGCTGGGTTTAGTGGCCAGGCTAAATTTTTACTTGCTGCGTGGAAACATACCTAGTGAGTAACTAAAGTTGGCCATTTGTTGTTAAGTGTGCATATCACTATAATCTTCCATGTCCATGTAACGTATTCTGTTTTCTTAAAAAATAAATAGCGTCTGCTTGTTTATATTGATTATTGCAAGAGTAGCACTGTTAGTATCACATAATTGTTTATGTCTTGTTACATAGGCCTAACTGTTACCTACCTTATATTAGGCTACATATTCATCACACAGCAAGGAACTTGAGTTGATCTTAAAATTGTTAGCAAATAAAACAACTAACTAGCTCGAATGTAACGTTTTCTGTTATTTTGTGGCATTATTGTGAACATTATTTCAATTTTGCAAGCGACAATATACTACTTTTGGGAATTCTAGTTTTTAATACAATATAATCCTCAAATTCAAACAATGTAGTCTAATGTATCTTTTAAAAATTGCAACCACTCATGAACAGTGACCTGTCTAAGACAAAAATTTAAGCTGGCGACATGCAAAAAAAGTCATTTTTATGGCATTCCAGTGGTCAAAAGCACAATTTTTCTTGTCTAGGCTATCGATAACTCAACATTTTCTGAAAGGTTAAATAAGTGGAGGTCACTGCAAACGAGAACACTGCTTGGGTCACATGATTCTTGACGTCGCGGGCTTTGCCCGTAGGCCTATTATCTGATCATGTGTTTGCCCAGTGAAAAATCGCAATTGGTTATTTTTGATTCGATTCGGCCTACTATTCGCCAGATGGCGCCCGAATCGCAAATAGTCAAGGCCCATTTTTCAAAAAGAGGCATTCTTAAAGTTTGTAAGGCATTTCTTAGTAGAATTTGTCATGCAGCTGTTTTCACACAATTCGGATATGCTGATTCCAAATCTGCCCCATGCCAAGCTCAATTTTTAGTTTTTCCCTTTCAAAATTGCAAAACAAAATGGCCGCCAAAATAGCAGATAAAGTCTCAATTATCATGATTATACATCATGTCTGGGTGCACAGCGGACACACAAACTTGACTTTCGTGTTCAAAATAACATTTTTGTTTTGATGAATTTTATGTTCTATTAGACCTGGTCAACTATCACGCAAAAAATCCAAGATGGCCGCCAATAATATAGAAAGTACCATAACGTTTTTCTAAAAGTCATAGAAAGTTGTTTTTGGTGACTAGATATAGGTTTTTAATACCAATAAATCTAGTACAATACAGGAATAATCTCTAACTTTTATATTACATGTAGTTTCAGGGACACATCCAAGATGGCCGCCAATTATACAGCAAGTACTATAACCATTTCTCTAAATGTCATAGAAATTTATTTCTGGCGCTTAAATACTTTTCTGATACAACAGAATTACACAGTATCAAAAAACTGAACTTCCATGCTACATGTAGTTACGGGGAATGCAAAAAATATGATTATTTAAAAACAACACATTAACTATGAGAAAAATAGCATGTGTTACTTTTATCACTGTAGCTACATAGGCTTGCTGTGTATATCTCAGATTTGCATGAATGCCATCATCTTGCATAATGATAATGCTAGAATAGTCACCCTCATCAATATATTGAGCATATATTTGTGCAGCTTCGAAATTGATGTAGCGACTCCTTGATAGGACGCCATTGGCTACTTTCTCGTGGTCCTAATTCACAATTAATCAAACTAAATGTGATAGTTATTCAGGTTGAGCAGAAAGCTTTCACATGAGAACTAGTTGCAGTTGTCCATCAATGAAGCTCCAACCACAATCTCATAGATGTTTATAATATTGTTATCTGGCCAGAGCTGTATTTATTCCTAAACATGCCTAAAATACAACGGAAACAATATCCACTTTTTGTGGCAGGGGTTATTGACGAAGAGGATACATTGAAATACTCCATTTGGCTTAAGTTCTAGTTTTGGATGTTTATGAATTACTTTAAATGTCTTTCTTTTAGAAATGATGTGCTGGCGTTGTGGAAGCCATTGAGACGATTGAATGGTAGTACGATAAATATAACCAGTTCTAGGTTTACACAGCTAGGCATTGCTATGATGAGAACGTTTCGAAAGCAGAATGAGCAAGTTTACATCAGTTCCTACGACTACCACATTGTCAGTATCTGACAGATTGATTGCCGTAATAACATTTAACGTCCCATCATGTACTTCACTATTTTTTACACTTAAATACCAGTGTTCATTGAATAGTTGAATGGCATTGTTCTTTACCAAAAGTGCTGAATTTGAACATTGAACTGAAACTGTATTGCTCTCCCTCTTGATTCTGTACTAAATCTAGGGTAGTGGTTAGCACCGCTAACCGAATTTCGAATCCTGTGTCTGGAGGACAGTGTCATCTCATTCATCTTACCATCTTCAGGAGGTTCTCCTGGCCCAGTTTAGCCTATATGTGCACAAAGGTGGCCTAAAGCCCTTTTCATTTCGTTTCATTTTTACTTTATCTGTTATATAGTCATCTGAGCATCGCAGTGTGCATGGAAATGTTTTTGATGTAGGATACATGCGTCTTGCATAGATTATTAGATGATCAATGTTTATTACAAAAGAATATAATAGATAAGTAATACATACTCTGTATGAATGATAATTAATCTACTATGTCTGGAGGAGACATATAGTTATTAGGGACCTAAATATCTTCACGTCCATCATATGATTTCATCACTTTATATTATATGGTAAGATTTATTGTCTTTAACATTGATACCTCTTCCTGAAAAATAGGGTGGTCGCTCCCGTAACACTTCAAGACAAAACTGAACCTGTTGGGTTATTGTATATTGTGTGAGAGTGAGAGCTTATATCTGATTAGAAGCATGCATGACCAGAACCTACTGATTCCTCATACGTTCTACCATATCACGACCACATCTAGAAAGTGTCTGTATTTTATGTTAATCTTCATAAAAACATCCTGATCGTGCTACGAACGGTACTATTGCCCCAATTACCACATATTCTGCATCTTATCTTGTTGCAATTGTGTACCCAATCTTTGGTGACTTGTTCATGACACTATAGCATTTAGTTGCCAAGACTAGGTTAGTTACTAACATCTCCTGAAGATGGTGTATGTTCATACTATATTTATAAAATAAATTCATCGTCAGTATTTTCAACATTAGGCCTACCCTAGCGTGTCCTCAACCATCAATTGTATATGCCCAAAACATAAGTCAACTTCTGCACCAAATTACAGATTTCCGATATCGTGTAACTGTATTTTATCATAGTTATTGATGGTGATATCATCTATCTCATTCAAGTTAGGGGAGTAGAAATATGTGTAGCCTACATTACGGTTTTGTGTGGATCTCTGAGCCGATGGTTGGGACTTTATTCGTTCAATTATGTCTGAAAACTGTGTTATCAGCGCATTACCAGGCTTTTGTATGGTATCTATTCTGATCAAAAATATAAAAATTAAGATGATACTATTATCATGATTATGTAAATTGTCAATCCGATTTAAAAAAATAATTTTTATGTGATGTGCACGTTTTAACCAGCACAATGTACATAGTTACTAGAATCATAAATTGTAAAATTTAAGCGACTTCTTGTCTGAATAGAAACGGAACATGTATGTGTGTCATCATTGCCATGGTTATGCAGACCACCTTGATGGATAAACTTCATGTTTTGCTTAACCCCAGTACAGGGCTTGGGCAGGAGGGTGCCACCCGTGGCCAACGCACATTTAAATTATTGCTTTCTTCCTTACGGTACTGTAAAAACACGATGCAGGTGGATATCACATAGGCCACATGGCCACATACTAATAGGCCTAGAACGGATATATGGTGAGCGACAGGTTATCTAGTGCCGGACAGTGATCAACAATCATAAAATATTTTTTGTCAATGGTCTAAACATTTTTACAACATGCCGGATATTACGTTTGTTTCCCTCGGCTTCTAAATGTGAAATAATGACTTTATTAAAAAAATCATTATTATTACACTGGACTACGATGTGTCGTTTTCTTGGCGCAACATTTGTTTTTTCTCCCATAACTTTGTGAAATATTGATAATAGATGCTATCACGGCTCTGAATATGTTTCTCGGGTGTGAGAAACCTATATGTAGACACCAAAAACACATCTCTACGTTATTTGGAAGCAAATTTATGGCACATTGCCTTGCAGTGGCGGCCATTTTGGATTTTGTCCTCTAGCGGCAAACGCACAAGGTGAAATTCAGGGGACTTCAAATATGTTGCTCAGGTGGGTTTTAGTACACCGAAATGATGTTTTTATGTTCATTGTAAGCCAAGCCGTGATGTAAAGTTGTGACATTTTTACTAATTTTGGCGGCCATTTTGTTTTTTAATTTTGAGTAGAAAAAACACAAAATATAGCTTAATTGGCATGGGGCAGATTTAGAATCAGCGTTCCCAAATTGTGTAAGAACAACTGCATGCCAAATTCTACTAAAAAATGCCTTACCAAGTCAGAAATTTCGAAAATGGGCCCTGACTAAAAATAGTTTCTGTGTTAAACAGGCAAGGAGTATGCCTAGTAGGCTATGTCTCATTGCTGTCTCATGGCGGTGGTCCAGCATAGTCTAGGTCTGAATAGGCATAGTAGGCCTAGGCCTAAAATCCCTGTTTGGAATATCGTCAAAATTATAGATTGCGATAGGCTGATAGGGTAGACAACAGAACATAAATTTCGTATGTTATGTGGGGTAGACGGGGTAGGCCTATAGGTCCACTATAGGATAACATCAACTATAGGTCTAACCCACCTAGGGAAATCACCATAACTATTGTATAGGCCTATTTTTAGGCCTAGGCCTGCATACATGACATATTAAAACTTTTCAACACTGTTAAATATTTTAGACACAATTTGTTTTGAATAAAATAACGTTAGACTCTCGCCAATGCGGTCAAGCACGGGTCAGAATTATTTGACCGTAATTGCAGTCCGGTCGCACTCTTAATGATAGAGGAACATTTGTATCACATGGTATTGTAGGCCTACTATCCCTACTTGGGGGGGGGGGTGAGATTAGGGGCGTGCACGGGGGTCCCCCCCCCCTTGAGCGGCAACTTTTTAAAATTTTCCAGGGATTTCCGGAGCCCTCATATTTTTCAAAATTTTACCTCTTGATCCCCCCCCCCCTAGACGGAAAGCTGTGCACGCCCCTGGGTATGGTTAAGGTCCATTCTCCACACATAGATGTCGCTCGGGTCAACCCCGCTCTCTCTCTGTAACCACACGCCATGTTTGGACAAAAACTGCTCATTTTGAGCAGTTTTGTTGATATAACAACTGTACGTTAGGCTTATAAACACGCTTGAGTGTCCTGAATATATATGGCAAATATAAAACACCACTACTCCGCCACATATGAGTTTATATTCACATAGAAATGGAAAACATTCAATGGATTACTTTTTCTGCCTACGCGCTGCTGTGAGAAGGTCCATGTTTACGTTTTTCTGACAGAATTTACAATCGGCTTCAAAACACTGGCAAATATAAATTACTGAATGACATGCGAATTGTGCTGGTTCAATTTATCCACTACTAAACAGAATAAATAGCCCTTACCTGTAACAAACTCTAAAATCAAATTAAATATTGAAAAAAGGATAAGTAATGAGTTGAAGTGAACACCAAAATAGTTCCGTGGTTATAGGAATGGTTATAAAATCACGTGGTAACGCTCACTAACGGCTGATAAATCTGGTCAATCGCCATGCGTGCATACGGCGAAATGAGCGTGTGGTATCAGAGATATAATCTCTGAGGTCAGAATGGTTAAGGTCGACATGCCGCTGGTATCGGGCTGGTTCTAACTCATGTGAGGTGAGATTGCATTCAGAACCACGAGAACTTCGGGTCGGCACGTAGCCTCAGAGGCGGATCAGCATATAGCTGTACACTACATTTATGATGTGGGCCCTATCCAAATGTCACGATAGCAGCAAAAAATTTGTGTGTCCCAATTGTGACAAATTGTCCAAATTTGTCTTTTTGTCATATATAGCACATTGACATTTACGAAAACGGCCATAGGCCTACACACCAACCAAGTAGACCTAAGACAAATGGCACCTTAGTTATCATTAATGTTGTTTGATAGCCAGGGGTGGATCAAGGATTTGAAAAAGGAGGGGACGCTCTACCCGGTATGACTGGGCCGCCTAACTCATTTGCTGCGCGAGGCCCAGTCACACTGACCGCCATTTTGTTTCCACAGCCAGCTGTGTAAAAAGACACTCGCGCTGCCTACCAAAAAACTCGGATGTCATGAAATTGAGACGAATATTTCAAGTGCCTACGAAAACTAGGCCATTTTCAGCAAGCGTAAACTCATCGTATTAGGAATATTACATTTAAAAATGGAGGTCACTGTGTCAGAGCCTTGCGATGTCATCAGGGTAGAGACGCTCGGGGGCTCGTCCCCAAAATTTATTTAGCTAATTTGGAGGACTTTTTAAATAATTTTGCGCAAAAAGGGGTGCCCCCCCCCCCTCTGAACTCTCGTCTGATAGCATTTGGGTGATTTTTTTTAACAGAGTCATGCTTATCTGAAAATTCAACAATTAAAAAAATGACCAGACTAAGAGACACTTTTGAGCTAGCTATTGTGACATAGGGGTTTAAACAATTATTGCTATCGTGACTTGAAAAAAATATTTTGGACGGAATTGGTCAGGCCTAAATCCATGAAATATAGGCCTACCTGGCATAGAATTATTGTTCTGAACTAGGGGCCTAAACTTTCTGGTACCGGGGTACAACTTTTTCTGTGAATTCTATTGTGGGGCAGTATGACTGCACTAAGTAGGCATGTCGTATCTCGCCCGCCGTGGCCATTTCAAATTGTGATATCTTGAGAAAAAATCGGACGGAACGTTAATTTGACCACTAGGGGCCTAGGGTGCCTTACTTTAGAACTATGTTTTCAGCTTTAAATTATCCCCAGTCACATGAAAATTTAACTGACTCAACATTAAAAAGTTGTTTTATCCTAAATATAAGATATAGGGTCTAAGGTAGACTGGGGCACCTTGAGACTGAAAAATTCAAACCCACCAAACACATATTTAATTTTCGAAATAAAACATTTTGACGACACATATATGGATACAGTATCCAGTGGGGGTATATTTGAGCAAGAAAATTTTCGGAAATGTGTAACCCTTCATTTTTAACCAAACATATTTTCAAAAATAAGTCTCAATGTACCCCGTAGGCCAAGTCGGGCACCTTAAGACACCACCTGGGGTACCTTGAGACACCATATTAGGTACCTGAAGACAACGTGGATCTACATGAAATCAAAATTTAAATACTACATAGGCCTATATCTGTTGCTAAAGCCTGCAGTTGGCTAATGCTAGATGTTGCAAAGCCTGAAAAAAGTGGGGGCACCTTGAGACAGTTTTGGGGCACATTGACCTCACATCTGATACCATAGTTTGTGTGTGTGGTGTATTTGAAGCAAACCTTCATACATAAGTTATAAAGTGATAGCGCAGATGTAAGATAACACCAAAATCATAAATAAATAAATTATTTCGTGATCTACAGAAACAAATATTGATCATCTCAAAAAAGTACTTTTCATGTCTGCCAATGATTTCCAACAGCCATTAGCAATAGGGTTGAAAATAGAAATTGGTTAGGTTTGGTAACATAGACCAGATGGCGCACAAATCGCAAAATAATTTATGTGTCAAACAGGCCTGTCTCAAGGTACCCCATGTCTCAAGGTGCCCCAGTCTCCCCTAGGCCTGATAACCATTCCTATAGGGTTCAAGCGCTGCACATGACCAAAGTAGGCTACTGTTCATGTAAAATATGGACCTAAGCTTACATACATGCCAATGATTTCCAACAGCCTTTAGCAATAGGGTGGAAAATAGAAATTGGTTAGTTTTGGTGACATATAGGCTATTCTTGTTTAGCAATCTAAACATGTATTGCATGATGCAGTGGATTAAAGGTTTTTTTCTACAAATACGTTGAAACATGATTTTTATTCCAAAATAATCAAAATCGACAACGAAACAAGCTAGTTAACATGGTCAATGGAAACGACTTGATAAAACATAATTATTGGTTATCTATACTTAACTTTTGTTTTCTGAACCCAGATGTGTATTTGCTTAAAGCTGAGTGTCATTCAGATTTGTACATGGCATAGGCCTATATATTTTTAAATGAGAGAATATTGCAGCCTTTTTTATGAAAATGTGTGTATTTAGGTGGGCTGAAATATAAAACATTAAACTTTGCTTTTTTGCTGTTTACATCTCATTTCATGTTTTAGACATAGGCCTATCAAGGTTTAAAAAAAAGTTGGTGTGGGAGAAATGTATCGGGGGGGGGATGCATAGTGGGTGGTTCTAGCCCATGGCCTACATAGACCTGTCCTAATTCTGTGCTCTTGACTCATTATTCAGGACGGAAATGTTCAGGATAAAAAACAAACGATAGGCCTAATAGCCTAAACTAGACAGTCTGTTGGAGACCGCAAACCTCCGCCGGAATTAGACTATAATGTTCGTAGACTTCTAGGACCTAATAGACTACGGATTCGATCCGGATCACCACCCAAATTTAATGGCTTCGCCCTAGACGCATCTCTTGTAAAAGTTTCATGCAAATCCGTTCATGACATTTTAAGTAAAGTTAGATCTAGGCTTATCCGAGGGACGGACAGAGAGACAGCAGACAGACTAACAGATCTAGACCAATCCACAGGACATAGCCTACATGACATTGTATTCGTGTCCCTGACCCAGGTTTACAAACAACCTAGAACATAGCTTTTAAAAGTCGTAAACTATAGGCCTATACATGTAGGGCTATTATGCCTACAGGCTACACCCAATATAGTAGGCCTACAGCAGCGGAGGGACCAAATTCTCGAGGTACCTAAACCGGCGGTACAACATTTGTCCACATGTCTATTATTGTTCTCAGGGATTTCTAGATACAGAATCTGGTTGATGACATTGCCGGAAATGGGGGGCGGGCTGAGAATTTGACACTTTTGTACACCTACCCAATTTTTTGAGAAAATATCAGCTTAAATACGATTTTAGCGTCATTCTCACTATATCAATATCACAATATTGGGCCAGTTAAATCAAATATTGTTGTATTTAGTTTTTTCTATCCATCAGGTCATATATCTGTGGAGATAAAATAGTAAAAAAAAATATAATTTTGCAGTAGCATCCCACCTTGAAGAGCTATTTCGTATGGTGTAGATATGGCGCAAAATGCGATTTTTCGAAATTTTCAATTTTTTCATTTTTTTTGCATATAGTTTATGACAACAGGTTCGTTTATGCACGAAAATCTCCATGAGCGGTACCATTTGGTTCAGATGCATCCCTTATGTCAAAATTAGGTTACCGATGCTTGATTTTTCAATTAATTGATCATTAGGCCCCCTATGGTCAATTAAAAAATGGCCGCCGTAAAATCCATGATTTATCCTGAAATATATTATCAAACATGGTTCTCTTAAATTTCACATCACAATCATAGTTTTGGTATCTAATCTTACATTTTAATGCTCGCTGAAGTATTTAAAACTGCTGTAATGTGATATTTACCACCGAATCCAAGATTGCCGCCAGAAAATGGTGAAGAAAATGCTCAAAATTTCACTTTTTTTGCAAATAGTTTATGAGCACAGGCTCTAATGGTGTACGATAACCTCCATGAGCGGTATCATTTCATTGAGAGATACGTACCCATGAACAAAAATCAGGTGATTATTGCTTGATGTGTTGAATAATTAATAATTATGGCCTATTTTAAAATAGTCGCTGTGAAATCAATCACCCCTAATTCTCGAAAATGTTCTATTGAACATGGTTGTTACACAGACACGATTTAAATGTCTGATCTGACTTTTTAATCCTCACCATATCCAATAGAAGTATAATAACATGGGAAAAAAGTAGAAATTTACTAAGAAATTCAAGATGGCCGCCGCAACATTGTCAAAATGTCGCACGATTTTACAAATAATTTATGAGCACACGCTCTATTCTATATCTGTATAAAAACCTACATAAGCGGTATTATTTATTTCCGAAACGTCCTATGAGTCAAGATCAGGTTATTAATGCTTGATGTGTTAAGTAATTAATAATTATGGCCGATTACAAAATGGCCGCCATGGAATCAATGAATGGAATCAATATGCTGTGCATAAAAATTATAATAAGTCATCTCACAAACACGGTATTGGTATTTAATTTTGCATTTTAATTTTCAGAGAATCCACTAAAAGTAATGTTAAGTGCTTTAAGATAGAATCTAAGATGGCAGCAGTGAAAATGACAAGAAAATATGCCTTTTTTCAGCTTTGGCTCGCTGACGTAAGGCCTTGACTCCTAAAAAAATGAACATTCATTTTCTCTATATCTATGATTCATTCATTATTGTAATTGTTGAGCATGTACTACGTAGTAATCATTACAGTAACACTGTTTTGGTGTTTACTCCAGAGATCACAGCCACCTTAAAAGTTATTTCAGCCACTACAAGGGTGATCTCGGCCACTAACAAACTGGTGTCAGCCAAAGACAAAGTTATCTAAGCCACTACAAAGTGATCTTGGCCACTGAAGAAAAGATCCCAGCTACTTTAAAAATTATTTAAACCACTACAAAAGTGATCTTGACTACCAAAGAAGTAATTACAACAACTTTAAAAGTTATCTCAGCCACTACAAAAGTGATCTTGGCCACTAAAGAAGCGATCACACCCACTTTAAAAGTTATCTCAGCCACTGCAAAGGTGATCTTGGTCACTAACAAACTGGTGTCAGCCACTGAAAAAGTTATCTAAGCCATTACAATGATCTTGGCCACTGCAGAAGTGATCACAGTCACTTTAAAAATTATCTAAACCATTACAAAAGTGATCTTGACCACCGGAGACACTACAAGTTGGCCACTGCAGAAGTGATCACATCAACTTTATAAGTTATCTCAGCCACTACAAAAATGATCTTGGCCACTAAAGAAGCTACCACACACACTTTGAAATGATCTAAGCCACTACAAAAGTGATCTTGACGACTAAATAAGTGATCACTTCCACTTTAAAAGTAATCTCAGCATCTACACAAGTTAGCATGACCACTGAAGCAGTGATCATAACTAAATGAAATGAATCGGGCTTTAGGCCACCTTTGTGCACATATAGGCTAAACTGGGCCAGGAGAACCTCCTGAGGATGGTGAGATGATTGAGATGACACTGTCCTCCAGACACAGGATTCGAAATTCGAGCCCTGGCGGTCTGAGGCCGAGCACGCTACACAAGTGATATTGGCCGATGAAGAAGTGTTACTATAGTATATTTTTAGCACCAGATAAAAAATTCCGCTTTCTTATTTCGGACATGCATGTCCAAAATAAGAAATACCGGAATTTCGTCTCTATATCTCGCTTAACTGGTAAATGCGCAGCACAAAATTAGTTCTAGTCTATATGGACATGTATACATCGCTTTAAGATATTACATTAAAACCGTGTTCATGATATGAATATTAGCAGAAATAGATCTATTTCTGCTATTAGGTAAACGATGTTCAATAATGCGTTCATTTAACGGCGGCCATTTTAAAATCAGCCATAATGAATAATTACTTGATAAATCAAGAATTATTCAACTGATTTTGACTTAATATATGCCTCTGAACCAAATAATACCGCTCACTGAGATTTTCGTACAGAAAAGAGCGTGTGCTCATGAACTATTTTCAAAAGTCTCGAAAATATTAATTGCCATTTTTAAGGCGTCCATCTTGGATTGGTTCTTAAATAACACATTCTAGTACTTAAACATGTTAAAATATACATAGATATATACAGTGGATTTATTAAGCA
The DNA here is from genome assembly GCA_964017125.1 of Flabesymbios commensalis. Classification (NCBI taxonomy): domain Eukaryota; kingdom Metazoa; phylum Annelida; class Polychaeta; order Terebellida; family Flabelligeridae; genus Flabesymbios; species Flabesymbios commensalis. The sequence goes on along the minus strand of OZ024918.1, from coordinate 12,683,941 downwards.
TTATAATATAAGAATAGATCGTGGGGGTTTTCTTACATGATAAAACATGTGCTTCTAAAATATCAACAAGAAAATGTGAAATTTTGCACATTTACTTGATCATTTCTGGCAGCTATCTTGGATTGAGTCTTAAATATCACATTCCAGCATTTGTAAACACTTGAACAAACAGTGAAATGTAAGATTAGACACTCAAACCGTGTTTGTGATGCGAAATTTAAGAAAACCATTTTCAATAATACATTTCGGGAAAAAACATGGATTTTATGGCGGCCATTTTGTAATTGGCCATAATGATCAATTACTCGACGAATCAAGCATTGGTAACCTAATTCAGACTTCAGGAATGTATCTGAACCAAATGATACTGCTCATGGAGACTTTCGTGCAGAAACGAACATGTTGTCATGAACTATATGCAAAAATTGAAAATTTTGAAAAAAACATTTTGCGACATATTTACAATATCCAAAATAGCTCTTAGGGGTAGGATGCTAGTGCAAAATTATATTATTTTTTAATATTTTATCTCCACAGATATATGACATGATCATCAGAAAAAAGTAAATCCAAAAATATTTCATTTAAATGACCCAACATTATAATAGAGTGAGAATGCCGCGAAAAATCATATTTTAGCGAATATTTTCTCTAAAAATAGAGTAGGTGTACAAAAGTTTCAAATTCTCAGCCCGCCCCCATTTCTGGCACTGTCATCAACCAGATTCTGTAGCTAGAGACACCTGGGAACAATTCTAGACATGTGGACAAATGTTGTACCGCCGGTTTAGGTAACTCCTTAAATATGGCTCTTTTTTGGTGTCTGCTGCTGTACTAATATCGCGAACCACGCTTTTTCCATTTAAAACATATATACTGGCTAAAATTTGTTTGTTTTACTTTCATTCATGTCACTAGAAATGTGGGGCGATCTGTAATTTTTATTTGAAAAATAGCTTGCAAAATCCTTTCTTTGTATAACAGCTCGGGCCAGGGATGGGGTAATAGTAATAGGTAATGGAAATAATAATAGGTAACCGGGGCAAATTCACGGTAATAGTAATAGTAGGCCTAATAGATCGCGAAAAAATGATAGTAGACTAATAATTCGTTTCATGTCATTGTATAATACGTTTAGAGTAGGCCTATTATGAGCATGTATGTATGTATGCATTCTCTTTCAATCTATTATGAGCATTGTGCTCATAATCAGATAATACCTCCATTACAAGATATATATGGAAACAAATTGTATATATTTTTTTTCATAGATACTAAATGGGGGTAGACTATTATGAGCATCATGCTCATAATAGATTGGAAGATGATGCTCATATAACCCCAGTAGAAGGGGGGGTGATAACAAGCCTAAGGGGGTCCGGAAAATGCTAAATCACTTTAATTATCGTCCTTTCTCTTGCTAAGAACCGCTATGGTTAGCACTCACCCACATTATTTACTTTCATGATAGGCTTATACCTAGTGACTTGTGGACGTACGAACAAATCAAATGTAATCGTATTTTTTCAATTGGGCCTAAACAGCCCGAAAACTTCATTTTGTCATAATTGGACTACTTTTTCAAAAACCTTTCTAAAAACTCAAAGAGTTCATGTCCGTATCATGACTATATTACAAACAAAATGTTATTGAGAATATCACAGCCAGTGTCCATATTACCTATTACACAGTTGAGCCAATTTTCAAAAAAGTCCCTGCTAAGTCGACAGAAAATTAGGGACGTTAATGTTCCATATTGCATTGTATACCACAACTTAATGTTTGTCAGTGAATGACAAATTTAATGACGGGGACTGTTTGTGTTTGTAGAATAACACTTTTAAAAATGTTGCTTTTCTGGATCAACTCACCCCGGGGTCGGGGTAAGTTGATCCACCTACAGGGGTCAGTTGATCCAACAAGAAAAAACAACATTATAGTCTACATCTGAAATTATTATCAGCTGTTCTAAATAACGAATCAAATTTTATATATGTTATAATGTACAATCCACACCTGATTGGGTCAGGTCACCAATGCTGGGGTCAGTTGATCCATGCTGGGGTCAGTTGATCCATGGCTCAATTGACCATTTTCATGGATCAACTGACCCCATGTCTAAAGTATCATCTGACCCAGGTGAGCTAGCCTGTATTGTTTTGCATGATTATCTGAGCTTATCAGAAAAAAGATTCTGACAAATAATATGCTCGAATCAAACGTTAAACAACATGCATTAATCATCATCCAGACCTGGATCATCACATCTACAATAGTAATCCCTACATCCCTTCACATACCTGATACGACGATTTTCACTTTCTGCTTCAAAAAGATCATTTTCATGGACAATTTTTTTACATGTGCTGAAATCGATCTACAACGCACACCAAAATATCTTACTTCATGTGTTATTCAATAGGTGGCTGTCATTCTCACCTACAGTGAATTTCCAAGCAGGAGGAGGGGGTGGAAACAACTGACCCGGGGGATCATCAACTGACCCCGGTCTCCCCTATGCTCGTATTACCCGATTTCACCCTACTTAGTAGCCTAGGGGCCTAACAATGCTGGAAAACCACCAAACTTTGTGTGTCGGCCGTATGCTAGAGCAATGTTGGTAGGCTATGGCTTTTGCCTATACATATACATCGTCTACGATGCTGACCCAACATTGAGCCATCATTGGACCAATAGGCCTAGGCCTACTCCGTGTCTGAATGACTGGGCCTATGATTGTGGTTGATAATCACTGCCTCTCCTTTTTATGCCTTCGCCGCCGCGGAGCGAGCGAAGGCAATTTGTTTTTGGGTTGTCCGTCCGTCCATTCGTTCGTCCGGTCGTTCTTGTCATTGCAATAATTTAATAACAACTGAAACTAACAGTTCAAGCTCAAGGATGGGTGACATTGACCTATTTTTCAAGGTCATAGAAGCTAATAAAGGTAAAAGTTTGTCATCAAGATATCTCCACACCTCATTTATGAATTCAACACTAACACATGACTAATTCTGAGAAAGTGGTGGGTGGGCGTTCTGGGCAAGGTGGGCGTCTTAGGCAAGTTCCCCTACCATCTTCGAACTAGTCTATATGCTCGCCGTCAAATTAAAAATAATCAACCAGGATTGCATGCCTTTTGGCAATTTCAACGTCAATTTTGAACCGATTTCCTTGAAATTTTGCAAAGGCCATTTTCTATTAAAATCCTAACAGGGTAAAAAAATAAATATTTTAAAAGTTAGACCATTTGACATGTAATAAAATTCTAGAATTAGTTTAATGGGGTTATAGAGGGACGTCGTAATTTCAATTTACTACATGTCAAGTGGTCTAACTTTTATAATACGCTTTATAATTTTACCAAATTGTGAGGGTTGTACCAACAACAAAACACTAGGCCAACCACCACCACGACCAACACCGCCAACACCACGATCACCATCACCACTACCACCATCACCACCACCATCACCACTACCACACCAACAACAGTAGGCCCTATACAGGCCCGTACCCGGGAAATTGATTGGGGAGGTGCGTTTCAGTATATTATGGACCTTAATTCTGCTGTTTTTGTAGGGGGTCCGAGTGGGTGCCCCCCGGATTTTTTTGGAAAATACACTAAATAACGCATTCTGGTGGAATACACAGAATTAAGAAATCAAGCAATCTCACGGGTGATCATTAGGCTAGTAGAGATTACGTTTACCGGTATCTAAAAAAAAATCATCCAAGAATGTGGAGGCGGCTGTTTTTGTGGGGGGAGGTTCGGAAGCATGCCCCCTGGAATTTTTTTGAAAAATACACCAAATAACGCATTCTGGCGACATACACAGAATTGAGGAACCAAGCAATCTCACAGGTGATCACTAGTAGAGATTACGTATACTGGTATCTTAAAAAAAATAATAATAATTCGAGAATGTGGAGGCGGTTGTTTTTGTGGGGGGAGGATGCCCCCCCCCCCCCTGAATGAGCATGAGCCCCGGATTTTTTTTTTTTACACTAAATAACGCATTCTGGCAACATATTTACACAGAATTAGGGAATCATGCAATCTCACAAGTGATCATTGAGATTATGTTCACCTGTATAAAAAAAAACTAGAAGGCTCTGTGAACAAAAATCTGGTGATGTCTCCCCTGCAGCAGCATAACCATAAAGGTTGATAGCTAATAGATGTAGTGGCGATGGCTTTTGTAAATAATGCTATTAAATGGCTCCTGTAGACGGTAGAGACTACGTATTAAGCGGAATTTATTATTCTGTTTTGGTGCGAAATACTTGTCAACACTCCCAGCAAACACGACGTTGACCCAATGCTGGTCCAATACTGGCCCACCGTCTGCAACACTGGCCCGGCATAAAACCAGCACTGATTCAAAGCCTCGTGTTTCCTGGGCTGCGTTCAACCCTGTAAACACAAAACATTTGTATAACATTTGTACAATGTTAGACCAACGTCGAAGACGTTGGATCAACGTTGTACAAATGTTATACAATTTTTTTGTGTTTTCTGGGAATAGCAGCTGGTCTGGTATTGCTTAATACTGCTGGCGGCGATTACAAGCCGACACCGACCCAATGTCTGTTAAATGTTGGGTCAGCGTCGCCGGTGCTGGCCAGTATCCATTCAGTCCTAGTCAGTAAAGCACAGACTGAGACAGACTGAGCGGACAGGGGTAAACAATATGTCCCCACCTCTGTCTACAGAGGGGAGACATAATAACCTAAGAATGTGGAGGCGGTCGTTTTTGTAAGGGGAGGGGTACGGGGCCATGCCCTCCGAAACAAATTGAAAAATACACACTAAATAACGCATTCTGGCGACATATTTACACAGAATCGAGGAATCAAGCAATCTCGCAAGTAGAAATTAAGTTCACCGATATCTAAAAAAAATTGCCTTAGAAAGTGGACCTTTCTGTCTGTTATTTGCAGTAAACTATAAGGTACTGTAACAACACTGTGTTTTTTTGTGATATTTAAAGGCACTGTGAAGTAATTTCACTTCAGCAATGTAATTAAGGTATATATCACAATAAACTGTGTTCTAATTTAGCAGATTGTTTTAGTTCACTAATTATCATTTATTTTCAGAAATTAAAACTGAAAATGTACACTTTTTCTAGGCTGGGAAAGGGTAGGTAAACACAATATTCATGAAAGACCTGCTCCTTGTGAAGTTCTCCACACACTATCACTCTCAAAAATGCCATCACGTGTTAAATATCTTTAGCGCTCGCCAATGCAACACTTTTGGAAAAAAAACATTTGTTATCCCAAGGATGTTTTTTGAGGTGAATATATAAACATTGAGCAATTTTGTTTTAATCACTTGCGTGAATTACACTGTTAATCATGATAGTACTGACAATTATTGTAATAACCACGAGTGTGCTCTCACTAATCTAAATAATTGTTTTCCTTGCAATATAAATTACGCTACGACATCCGATTGATTATCTCAATCGTTTGTTTTCACAGCATTAACTACTAGGAGGCTCAGAGGTCAGTTATCGTGATCGTTTGTTATTTCAACAATTTAATAAGCAGCAATCAGGTAGCTTAATCGTTTGTTTGGACTGCAATATAGACTGCGAGGTCACTATTGTCGATCGATCATCAGGGTATCATGTTTACATTGCACTAGAATTTAAACGGCAATCAATTTTAATGGTCACCTTTTGTCATTACGTCATCAATATGATGCATGCAATATAAAAAAAGGAAACCACATAAATTCAATAAAGTGAATTGTTTATCTACATTAAGTAAATCAGAAAACAATCCTTCTTCACATCTTAATTACTGGAGTTTCAAGCAGATGGTAATTGTACATATAGCCGTATAGCTATTATTGTAGGTGGACAGTCATGATTCATGAATCAAATTCAAACCACAAAATTAATGCAAAAGCATCAAACAAAACCTTCTACTCATTTTTGTCTAACATAAATCCGAGACATAGTTTGACTGGCTGTTCAGCCAGCAAGAACTAGATTGTAACATATTACCGTAATTGAAAAAATAATATTTTTTTATCACATTACTTGTGTATTTTTATTTGGACCGTTTTTGTTCCGTAAAAAATGAGAGGTAGAATGGTCCGCAAAATGACAAAATGACCACAATGGGCCGCGGGTTTCCCTGTGCGTTAGGGTGGGGAGTGACAGTGTTTATCCAGCAGTAGCTGACTTGTAGGGTGGGGTGCAGTGGTGGGGTGAACTATCCGCTTATGTGCCGTCCGTTCCGTAAATGTGCCGTCAAAAATGTGCCACGTTTTAGATAGTCCCCCAACACTACCACCATCCCCACTACCATCACCACTACCACAACAACACAACCACCATCACCACCACACCACCACTATCACCAGCAACACAACCACCATCACCACCACAATCACTACTACACAACCACCACCACCATCACTACCAACACCACAACACCATCACTACCACCATCACCAACATCACTACCACCTGGTCCACCACCAAGGAGATTACTATTATCCGCGCTGGTGTCACATGCGGATTTAGGCCCCTATATCAAAAACTCACCATTGGAAACAGACGACCCGCGCGGGTACCCACGGGTCCACGCGCGCGGCTAAAAAACCTTACCTATGGAAACGTAGCCTTAACCATGTTAACATTGAGCTATTTCGGGGCGGTACCTAGTTGAAGCTGTCAAATCACGATACCGCTGCGCTACGAGATTGGGCCTATATACAGTGATAGATATTTCCGTGCGTCAGCCGGTGAGTTGAATACTCAACTAGGCGGTACCTACACTCAGCTATCAGTGAGTGTCACAGTCACCCACTGAGATTTTGTGTGGCACTTACACATATCCAACACCGGGGGTCTCTGACGTCTGTTACGTCACCGTCTGCCAACCAGCAGCCAGAAGTTCATAAATGAGCCACCAGCGGTGAGGTAGATCGTAATTGGCCAGTTGTGTTTAAATGCACACCTGCCCATCCGCTGCCAACACATGGGAATTTGTGCACGCAGTGCTCGTCATACAAACCTGAGGGTATCCATGAGTGTTCCACTTTCAATTTTATATTTATTGATAATTAATTTAATGGAGTTTTTAAAAGTATGAGCTAAGCACAATTTTTGCTACATACGGTATATATCAGTGTATATTCAGCCTAGATATTGTTATCTCCTTTTCAGAAGCGTCAATGGAAATAACATGAATCGAGTTATTTTGCACTCTGTGAGGCCATCATTCTGGAAGAAGCGGGCTTTTTCCCACGCACCTAGATGCGGCAGTACAGAGGGTGGCTGTGAAATCTCTGTCCCCTGGTGGTTAATATTAGCTGATCTGGGGAAGATGACCAGTGTCTGAAGTAGAGATAGAGACACTGGTGACACGAGTGAAGGCGGTACCATGATTAATTTTAATGTTGAGCCACCGTCTACGCATCAAAACAACATTGTGTCAACTGGGGGTTTCTGTTCGTCATATATGCGCTTGTTGACGGCTCATTAGAAAGCAGGACACCATGTTAGAAAGAGTATCACGCATGACACCATGTTAGAAAGAGTATAGATCTGCATGACAGGTCTACAGGGGTTGAATTAGACCTCACCTAGTCGAGTCTACAACCTATCGGCCTGCCCGCCGCCCGCCCGTCCACCTGCCTGCCCGCCTGCCTGACTGCCTGCCTGCTTCTTCAGCATGTTCCGCGCCGCGGCCAGCTCCCAGCCCGCCATGGAGATTCTTCGTTCACAGCAAGCGCACGTACCTAACGTTACAATGCACAGGGCCGGGCTGATGCCGCTCATAGTGCAGGCAATGTGCAACCGCTCATAGTGCAGGCAATGTGCCAGCATAAAACCAGCATTGGGTCAACATCTCACGTTTTTCTGGATGATCGGTGCTGAGTCTTAATCCCGGCAAACACGAGACGTTGAAACAATGTCGGCCTAATGCTGGCCCAGCGTCGCACCAGCTGAGCTTTGTCCCCGCGCTCCCAGCTTTGAGCAAACACGAGATATTGAGCAAATCTCGGCTCAATGTTGGCCGTACACGACCGGCCCAACATTAAAACAACATTGGCTACGACGCTGGCCCAACCTTATGCCAACATTGTCTCAATGTCTCATGTTTGTGGGCAAAGCCTATTAAAAAAATATTTTGAACAATTAGTATTATAAGAACTGCTATATTTATGGTGTAAACCAAAAGCTTTATAAGGCTTAAAGTTATTGTGTAAAAAACAACAACTGAAAACCAAGGTCCGTGAATCGATTTCATTTTGGCCTGATAATATGCCTGCCCGGTGGTGGATCCATGATGGAATCTCGGGGGCGGGGGGGGGGGGGGGGAGGGGGTCCTGCGTGGTCCTGTGCGAAATTAACGTCGATACATTGGTCTCAAATTCAACTTGACGAGGCCTTCAATAACTGGCCGTGTCGTCCTATACGAGGCCGTGGATTGATGTATTTGCTTTACCCGAAAAATTCAACATGGCGGTGACTGAGAGCG